>OX596235.1:25439087-26658087 GCA_951394345.1 Salicornia ramosissima
ATCACAAAGACTAATAGGTAGGAATCAAGATGCTTGTTCTCATTATCAACTTTGGGACTAACACAATGAAGGCCTCAATATATCATTCAAATGTTCCAGAAGGGCCTTATAGTGCATAGAAGACCATCTCATATGTATTAGACAAAGTCAATATCGTATCAGTTGCTCGTAAAAAAGTGCATCAGGGCTTTAAGAACAATTATACCCCCACTAGATTTACAAGAGAATACACCTTAACTCAAATATTTAGTGATGTGTTTATGTAGAAATAACATCCTAAGTAAAAGCCATCAAAGAATAAATTTAAATATTTTAAATGACTGTTTTCTCAACTCTGTGGGCCTCTTATTGAATTTTGGGAAGACATAATAATCATGATTTTTGAAGGCCAAGTTGTTGTGCACCCAGTTGTTATGAGATTGAGAGCTTTGTAATATGAATGATCTATTGCGTTGTAAAAACTTTAATATTAACATTCAAATTCTGAAAAGAGTTAACTATATTATAGCATAAATTTAATTATGACACTGGGTTCAATATTAACAGACAGTATCATGGAAGCAGTTTTGTGTTAAAGGTGTTCCATTTGACCTTACCAGAAATAGAACAAGTCAACACATCCACATGAAATGAATGTATGACATAACAAAACATTAGAAGATTACCTTCAAAAGCTTCCAGTTCTCATTCGAAAATGCCACATTGAATATATATGTACTGATGGCCCATAAAAGAATGAACACAAGTACCAAACTATTCAAGCGGTGCAAACGAAACAATGATGGGAACGCATATACAATGTAGCCAACATATGCTAACAATCCAAATGCACATATGCTTGCAAAATGGAAACTCCAGAAGGAAAGAGCAATGAAAGATAACTGCAACATTCAAAATTTGAATATTAATATCAAGAATACAAAAGACAAGAAAACGTTATACGTTAGTCCTCAAATGAACTATCAAGAGATAACTAACTAAATCATCAGATTAGAGTAATGGACTTTAATTTCAATCTGTAATGTCAAGTTGCCAACTAACAATCCTTTGTCTAACGTAAAGAATCAATTAATGAGCATGCCTACCAATTTCGGTTTAAAGCCCAACAACTCAACATTAGTTCATAAGTTACACAGTAAGATAACAATAGAATAGCAAATAGAAAAGATATATTTCCAACAGTAAAAAGGTGTTTCTTAGTTATTGCTAGAAGGAAACTAGCAAGATTCCATCATAGTTTGTAGTTCAAGATAGTTACCGGGAAACCATATGTGAAAAAATTGATGGTAAACGTCCGAAATACTGCTCCTTTAACCAAAACATTGGTATGTCTCTCTCCTGACCTAATAATGAAGTATAGTCAATATAGCTCGAAATATATAAGCCAAATCAATATCAATTAGCAGAGCTAGTATAAGTTAAGCTTTGTTTCATTCATATTAAGAATGACAACTAGAATATATGTGTAAAAGATAACAGGCAATAGGTCCTTTTCCTATCAAAGCATGCAACTTAGGGGTTGTTTGGTTGGGGGCTTTGAGTAAAAGGAATGGGAATTAACAGCTCCAGTTCCCTTTTTTATGTTTGTTAGACTATACTAATCATTCCCTTTACCCCCTACATTGATCCATTCCCCCATTTTGCAATGAACCAATTAATTAAACTAGCTTTTAGAATTTTAATTATTTTCAGAATTTTATTACTGTTATTTTGTTTGTTTTGTTTACTTTTATTTTGTCCTTTAGCTAGTGGTTGATCATATTTCAGCTTTTTTTAATCTTGTACTTGAATAGGGACAAATAGAAATTAAGAGGGAAGTAGTATAAGTAGTAGGAAGGGAAGGAGAGTAGAATGATCCAGAGAAATATTTTGAAAAAAGCTTGGGCTTTAGAGATTTGTGACCTAAGGTCACTCTTTTGGAGACTTGCAACCTCAAGTTGCTAACTGTCTTTGTATTACATTTTACGAGTTTATTAATCAAATTTTCCAGATTTTATCTTTGAAACTTTCAGTTCTTTACACATTTCCCTCTACCACAATTCCCACCCTCATCCAAGGGAATCACCATTCCTTCATTTCCCTCTTCACCATCTTCACCCACCCACCACCATTCCCACCCCCCCATCTTTAGCCACCCACCACCAAATAAACCTAACTCACCACAAACCACCCCACCTGAAGCAACAACTACCCTCACACCACCCACCATGAAACCCTATCCACCAGACGACCCACCACCCACACAATGTAACCCCACACCACACGACCCACGACCACCCACACAATGAAACCCTAACAGCAACCATAACATACGAACCACCACCCACACCACACGAACCACCAACCAAACCACGAAACCCTAACACCCCCCACACCACACGACCCACTACCAACACGAAAACCCAGGAAGAGAAAGAGAGAGAGATGAGAGGCGCTGCTGTGAAGGAGAGACATAGAGGGCGGCGACGGCGTTGTGCTGTGGAGGTGAGAGAGAGAGAGAGGGCGGCGGCAACACTGTTGTGGACAGTGTGGTTGTGGTTGTTCTTATGGTTATGGTTGTTCTTATGGAGCAGAAAGAGAGAGATGTGGCTTCTGAAGCGAGAAAGGGAGAATGGGGTGTTTTTGAGATATATTACCAAACTAAACAATGAGCATAGGGAATCTATTTCTTTCCTTTCCTAGCCCTTTGTTTATTCCTTTCCTTTCCCTAGTACTAAACCAAACGGCCCCTTGGTTCATTGTTTTCAATTCTCTTCCCTTTTTATCATTATTCAACATTTGAAGCCACTTCCATAAACAAGAGAAATATGACTCAAATCCAATCCTTTGCGTTGTCATTTGATTCTCTTTTTTCTCTCTCTTACATTCACTCTCTCTCCCCCTCTCTTGTAACTAGTACACCAGTACCTCAATTCTTCTTGTTTGTTACACTTTCCACACTAACATCCATTCATCTTTGTTTTATATGCTTTACTTTATTCTGAGTTTGGCAAGTCATTTATTCCAACCTAACCCAATCCTATCTCTCATTGAACATATTCTCTCCTACTCTTTCTTACATATAAGAGCCTTCCTACTTCATCTTACACAAACGCACACACTCTCTCGTCCCACCATGATTATATAATAAGTGTCACCAACGAATAACAATAATGGAATAAGATGAAGGAAAACAAGGAGAAAAGGTTGGGACTTGATAGTTGATTATTTATGAAGAAAATGTCTAGTATGTCAAACAAAATGCCTATGTATTTCTATAACGTTTAGTTCAAGTTAATTTTGCATGTAATCTCATGTTTGGTTGAAACAATGCCTGTTAAAGACCAAGACTCTATGATGTACACATCTACCTTCGTTTCTCAAAAGAAAAAACACTTCCAAGCAAAAAAATAAATAAAAATCTAGTCATGTATTCATCATGACTAGGAATCCACCATTTTAAATAAATGCCCCGCTACTCTTGTCGCATATGTTGCCATTAATAATTCATATGCCAAAGTGAAAAAGCATGGCTAAACTTTTTGTTTTTACAAAAGTGGTTAACTTTTCTAATAATGTTAGTTGATGTCTATTTTGAAATTTTACGAAATTTCACACCCCCTCCCTACCTTTTTTTTTTTATAAAAAAAGGACCAATGTACACTATGTGTATACTAAAAGTACAGATGACACACTGGAGGTCTTTTGTTTGGTATCCATACCGGTGTAAAAGATGAAGGAAAAGGAAAGGATTTGAAATAAATAGAGGAACTAAAGACCGCATAGATCAGCACTCTTGAACTATAATAACCTTTGGTAAGTAAACAACAAAAAAAAAAGACAATAAGATACCTTGACTGCCGAATAAAAAAAGAATGTCTTGCAGGAAGAAGTTGCTCAGTCAAATCACATTCTGTAGTGGACATCATAAATTCCATTTCCTCCAAGTCATCTTTGATAAATGAGAGCTGCTTGATGTGAAAATACAAAAGGAGTGTGGTCAATAGCATAGATACACCAAAACAGTAAAATGAACAGAAATATCACCCATTTACTGAAGGACGGCTACAATACAAGTAAAAAAAAGTTCATGCCTCATGAAGCAACATATCTACAAAATCAGGAAACATTAGGTATTCTTCAAAGGCTAATAGTTGACTCCAGCTATACACAAAAGGCTAAAAAAAGAACCTGAAACCTTGAAGAGGGTATGTATGGCATGAAAACACGAAAGAGGAGAGCCTATCATGTTTTGTCATCTCAAGCTCAAGTTAAGTTTACCGATAATATACGGAGCTCATTTCTATTAAAACATGGAAACTTGTAAAATTAACGGTGCTTAAATACTATTAACATCACAAATTGAGCTTCATCAAGCTGAATAAATTCCATGGTCTAGAAAATTTGAGGCACAATCGCCTCAAATGTGAAAGTTATACAAGATTTCTAGTTTCTTTTCTTGTTCTAAGAATTATCAATAGGCATTGAGATTTCATAAAAATCTTTTGTTTCCAACGAAGTATGAATTGAAGGGAAGTAGGCAAGTGTGGGGTCATACATTAATCAACCAACCCATATGAAGGGCTTCTAGTGATCCTATGGAAAAAAATTCATCATTACACCTCCAAAACAATAAAAAAAATTCAGTTATCTAGATAAAAGTTCAAAAAATTCAAATCCATACCATTGCATAAAAACAAATGAGAGAAACAACAGAACAAATTTCCAGCCACCCAGATTCAGCAGATATCTTGAAAAGTCCAGCAAAGTTAGCGACTTGCTGAAGCCATGTTGGAGAGAGCAGAGGGAGCTGATACATATAAAGTAGGAGAATATTCAAGCCAGAATAGAGTTGAAGAGACCTCCACCACCTTCACAATGTTCAATAATAGAATCAAAGACCAATAGCGTTTTACTAAACAGAAACCTCAAACAAAATAAGTCTCCTGTCCCAAATAAATTTCCCATAGTTT
The DNA here is from genome assembly GCA_951394345.1 of Salicornia ramosissima. Classification (NCBI taxonomy): domain Eukaryota; kingdom Viridiplantae; phylum Streptophyta; class Magnoliopsida; order Caryophyllales; family Amaranthaceae; genus Salicornia; species Salicornia ramosissima. The sequence goes on from OX596235.1 coordinate 25,444,040, forward strand.
TTCATTTACGAAAACAATTCTCATTTCCTTTTTATGAGAAGGATCCGTCAAACAAACAAATTATCACTTGTCCTTTCAAAAAAATAAATCATCACTCGCCCCTCAATTTTTAATACTTTTCTCTTACTTCCTTACTTCATGTTCGCACCACTACTCCATTATTTGATCTCAAAGGCACGCCACATTGCATTATGCAACACTATGTGCCCAAAGAAATGGGAAAGTTATTGTGGGACGTAGAGAATATATTATTAATTATTAATTATATATTCATTAAAAACTGCCAAAACATCACCTGAAAAGGCCTGAAAAGTTGCTCGTCAAAGACCAGTCCACTAGTCCAACGCAGCTACATATGAAAAAGGGCAAGGACACCCAAGAAGGATGGCTTATCCCCACTACCAATTGGATGGCAGGCAACAGGAAGCATGAGACATCCTTTAAGTATGAACCTTTGAAGTGAAGATTTTGAAAAACAAGGAAACTAGCAATTAGTTAGCTATTACTTCGAAGACTAGTCCATTAGTTATTACTTTGAAAAGCAAGGAAACTGGCAACCACTGAGTAATACATTTGCTAAAATGGTATATTGAGAAAAAAACAATTGTTAAAGAACGCAAAGTCAAACATTCACACTTAAATATTGTACTATACCTAAATTTACTAAACTAAAATAATTTCTTACAGATCAAAACATATTGATCCCATATAACTGATTTTGCTGATTCTCCAATGTTTCTCTCTACTGAAATTACTGATTTCTACAGGGGAAAAAATGTACTTTATAAAATTAAAACTGATTTTAACAAAAATTAGTTTTTGCTCAATATAAATGTTTTTACTCATTTGATTTCGTCTGGGTAACAAATGTTACATTGATAGAAAAACAGTCCTTGAATAAGTAGTTTCATGATTCTCTACCAACAACAAAGATGGGTTGCTAATATAAGTCACGTCCACAAATTCTTCAATAAGAATGCCAACTAAACTGATAAATATTTATGCCCCTCCATTTCTTTCTGTTCTAAATGATAACAATAAAAACAAAAATTTAAGATGGAGAGAATATGTGGCTTTAAGTTAAAAAAGGTTGGATAAGGAACCTTGGATGTGGGATGTATGTACATATCATGTGAGTTAGAGTGTTCTCATGGGGAATAGTGAGGGGCTAAGATGGGGAATAAACATTGCCAGAAAATGAATAAAGCATAAATGTAAAGAACGTTATAAAATTGGGCTAGAAAAAACACTTATATAGAATCTCACCTGAAACATAATTCACTCGAGACCATGATTGTTCACATAAATTATGCAAATAAATAATTCATGTTTGCCTTTCCATGGTGAAATAAATTGTTAGCAAAATAAAGTCCTTGGTAGCAATCAACTATTGGCATTTGAAAGCCGGCTGGCTCACATGACTTATCTTACAAACTCATAAATCACAATACTCGACTACGAATTATTTTGAATCAAAACATCTTGTATTCTATGACGTTTCGTGAATTTGTTGTCGCAAATTACCTATCAAAAATATGAAATACAAAATGAACACCTTTTCAATTTTGGCGACCACAATATGCCCAATAAGATAGGGAGTATTAAACGCCGCCCTAAAAATGCTAAACGTCGCCCAAAATTTTGTATCAAATGATGAATTATCATCCCTCAAAAAAAAATCAGCGGAACCACATAACCACCTCGACAATAAACATGTAAATCACGACAACCAATTGCGACCATAATCACAACCACGGACAGCTACGACAAGGGGACCTAATTTTTTTAAAAGTGGGGTGCCGTACTGTTGACGCCATGACCATGGTAGAGGTGTCCAGCTAGACACCCCAACCATGGAATAGGCGTCAAAAATTTAAGTGGTCGCTACCGTCCGTGGTTGTGATGGTGGTCATGATCGGGTGTCGTGCTAATTTTTTTAGTAGGGCATTGCCAAGGTAGTTGGGGTGGTTGTGCTAATTTTTTTAGGTGAACGTTGGCAATTGACGAAGTACCGGAGGTTGTGATGGCGACTAACGCGGGGGGAGGGGGGTGATGGCGGAGGGTGCGGTGAAAGGGGGTTAAGGATGGGAAGAGGTAAGTATGTGTTATAGGTGTTTTTGTCATTTTACCAAAAAAAAAAAAAGAGGGCCACTTTAAGTAATTTGCGGGCGATGTATAGCGCTCCAGTTATGATAAGCTATTGAGTAGCCTTTCCATCCAACTTTCAACCAAGTTGGAAGCCATTTACCATATATATCTTTCCACTATTTTACCAGACTAATAAGCTAAAACCAATCAATTACGAAACACTACACAAGACAAATAAGAATACATATATGGACATTAATCAGTCAAAATGGGAGATGGATCAATAATCTGAGTCAAATATTCGACTAGGACCTAGGATTATGGCTCTTCCTCCTCCAGCTTTGGTCCCCTTAAAAGACAAGCGCGAAAGAATCTTTGAGTAAAAGTGGCAATTAAATTTTTTTTTAATAAAAAATAAATAAAAAACAAAAAAAAACATAGAAGTCACGGATGAGAAAATACTCAAATAACAGAAAAGAGTCTCCATTACATGGAAAAAGAAATCTTTATTGCATTGGTTGAGCACACATGGAATTGTGGAAATATCAAATATCTCCTTCAAAAGTGGTGAATATATTAGAGCAAATCAATTACAAATTCTTTTCTTTCTTATCAACAAGGATTTAAAAACTAGGAAGACTCCACACAACCTCTTTTCCCTACACAGCAATGATTTAAAAATGTATGTGAATGTAATAACTTGTCTACAAATTATTTGATTTCATTGTCAATTATTCAAGTCTACGTGATAACTGCTGCAAAAGTCAATGCGATTTTGGAAGGAATAGAGTCAAGGAAACACAATTATTAAAGGCAATTGAAACTTCATTACAGCACATGCATGGGACATACTCAGATTAACATGAGAACCAAGGACCACATGTAAAGGTACCTAACTGCGCCATATAGGAAGAGAAGTTCCCCCAGCATGAATTGCTCCGGGAGAAGATACCCAGTTTGAGCTGATACATCCAAACTAAACAATCAAATCCCACTAGTAGATGCACAACCAAATAGAATATTGTTGTTGGTGATCCCCAGGACAGGAATCTGCAGTAAGCAACCAATTATTCAGGAGAGGCTAGGCAAGTGGAAGGGAATGGGCACTTAGATTTTACAAGAAGTCTAGATAACTGCATCTATTCTCTTACCTCATGAGCCCGATTAGCTTCACCCATGGTGCATCAGCCAGGATCCAGTTATCCCCTTTGATAGCCCATATAACTATGAAAATTGCTTGCATAAAGGCAACAAGCAGGGAATATATACTAATACCCCACAGAAACAAGAACCATCTACGTAATACAAAATCTGCGAAAACCGAGTCAGCCCATTATATTATAGATAATGGATATAGCAACAGACCAATTACTTTTACAAACTTAATGACACAAATTAATTACTAAGCAGCATAGAACTCGCCTCTTCTTGGCACATTGAATTGAATTATGAGAAAAGCCACCAGATCAACGAGCGATATTAAGCTCCAATTTACTAAAGCAGCTGCAAAGGAAAAATAGGCTTATAAAAAGCCAGTAATTGCCAAGGTTTGGCACGAAAGCTAGATCATAAAGTAGAAACACTATACACAATGTGACAGATTTCTGGGAAGTAAAAAAGACCAATAAATTAAGAAGATACAAGTTGTCAATAAGATGTTGACAACTAAAATAAAGTAGAAACAGCTAAAATACATCCAGCTAGAAGCCTAGTCATTAGTAGGATATCACTAACTAATCGATGATCATGGTTCATGTTGTACATACAACCGAGGAAGATGTTGTATGAAACATCTTATGTTCAAACTGATGGCAAGCATATGAGAAATATAAATCATCACTTAGCAAAATTTTACTGGTAACTTTTCAACTGCTTAAGAATATAACCTTCTAAGCTCAAAGAGTAGGCTAAAACCATTAAAATGAACAAGTCAAAAAACAAAAAACAAAACAAAACATTCTCCACATGGATGGCTACACTTCTTTACTCCTAGTATGTTTAGTGGTATCGCTAACATTATGGTCCCTCTATGTTTGAATTAGTGGTATAAGGATGAAAAGTATTGTTCTGCAACATAGTCCTAGATAGTAGCTTTTAAGCTTTTGAAGTAGTGTTCCACAAAAGCTAACATGTTTAGCTTAGGAATAGCGGTTGATCCCTTAAGTTGGAGCTGGATCAAAATTTCCCAACTTGCGAAGTATGACCATCATCTACCCAATGCCTTTGTAAAAAAATGTAGAAGTTGCTCGCTAGTAGAAAGACCATGAGAAACAATAAGACCTTGAATTACATCCCGAACAAAATGGCAATCAACTTCAATGTGTTTTGTACTCTTATGAAAGACCGGGCTTTGAACGATACCCAACACAGACATAGTGTCACAAAATAAAGGAATAGCCGTTAGACGATCAAACCCAAGCTAGATAGAAGACAGTTTAACCATTTAAGCTCATATGTAATGTAATAGAAGCAATGGAAAGATATCCTACTTCTACCGAAGAGTGTGATACCATGTCAAATTAGGTTTAAGTGATGATTGTGTATTCCATTATGGAAGCAGCATAATTCTATGCAAACAAAAGCCATTAGGCTTAAGACTAAGGCCTATACTATACAACTAAATACATGAGGCCAAACTTGTACATAAGGGTAAATAACCCTAACACAAAGAATATCCCAACTTAGTAATGTTGCAATTAATATGAAACTTAAGATAAGGGGAATGTTGCAATAATAAAATAACAAATGAAGTATTTAAGGAATGAAGAGAAATAAGAAGATTTGGGAAATATGACCCATGTACATTGGTAAAAAGAAAAAAGAATTTTTACTGTGATATGAGTGAAATGAAAGGGGTAGTTTAGAAAAATTGTGATAGGAACAGCAACAATATAAAAGCCTTATTCTCAAAAATCTTGGGGTCAGCTAGACATAAATAAAATATATGCTTCACGAATGTCATCCACATATATGCTCCTTCTCCAATATTCCCTATCTCCCACTAAGTTTTCCTTCACTCACTGCTCTAAGTAATCAAATGTAAGTTATCTACATGCAAAAACCCTCACACTAATAGATGATTCTTTACAGCTTTCTTCTAATTTTACCCATGTTATGTTGTCCTTTTGTTTTAAAGAGTGTAATGAAGCAGGGCATCGTCTTGCTAAATGGGCGATAGCTTCCTATTGTGATGAGGTTTGGCTCGAAGATGGCCCTGAGTGGCTATCTGACTTGATTGTAACAGACTCTTCTATTTCTAGTAATAATAACTGAGCCTCCCTTTTCCTTTCAAAAAAAAAAAAAACCCTCACTCTTGGCGCTTGGTTACATTAATCTTTGCTGCAGATTTAAAAATTAAAAAATAAAAAAAAACTCTACTAATTAAAGTTTACATGTCCTACAGGATATTATAAAAATGACATCAAAATTGTTCAACCAAATTAGATATGATTTGGATTCAAGAAAATTTGTTTAAATCAAATAGGATTAAGACTAGTGAGAAATTTATACAGAGCTTGGACTTAATTATTGTTTAAAACCTTTGGATTTGGCAAAATCCAATCTAATCCATCCAATACACACCCCTAGTTTTAATTCTGCATAGGAAGAATAGAAATTTTGTTCATCAAATCATAACTTTCTTAGAGCTTCTTATATGAACACCTCAACAAAACTAGAATCATTCTTAATAGGAGACTGAATCATTCAAAATGGTATGGTGATTGGTGAAAGAAAGTCTTTTAAGGTAAGTTCCTACCCATCAAAAGTAGGAAATTGTTTTGTAAAGATTAATTTGATCTTTGCAATGTAGCATACTTTGTAGCCCTCATTAAATTATTTTTTCATTTTCATCAGGATTTGTTTGTTTTGCCCGTTCATCATAATAACATTGGCAAGTACACCAATAATTAGGAAAAGAAAAGGAGCACACCTTCCCTAAATTGCTATAAACACTTTAATTCATCAATAGTGACACCTTCTACCTCATAATGAACAGCCAGGCTTTCTCACTACTTTATCTCGCTAAAATAACATCTAAACGTTGTTTCTAATATAAGTTGTTCAATAAATTGAGGTTTACATGTCATAACTAGCATCCTAAATGCAAATGCTTCTGGCATCAGTGTGTTCTATTATAAAAACCTTGTAACCTCTTATTGAATAAAAAAAAAAATTTAAACAGAGCAACACATTAAAATACAACAAAATAGACAATGTCAATGCTATCATCAGACAGAAGTGTTGAACACAAAATCTAGCCTTGAACCGGACAATACATTATATAATGCATTTTAAAGATCACATCAATTTCCACAATACAGCATGCAATCATCACCTAGTGATGACCCTATAAATCACATGTAATCACCCTTCATTTCATGCACTCAAGCAAAATGATGAATCAATTCACCGCAGGAGTAGCTGCAACAACAGCATCACATGTTCACAACATATCTACTTGAATACAGCATTCTCTCAAGTTGCTTATCTATATAAGAATTCAAATCATCCATATGGCCAAAACGCCAAATGCAATCCCCTGCTATATAGTTGCAACCAGCCTGTTTGCTACCCAAACATATATACCCTGAAAATTTTATCCCAGCATGCCCCAGCATTAAAATTGAACATTTATGTATGTTATACATTTTGAGCATTCATGTTTTACTTTTAGAACATCTTTTAAAAAATGAAGTGGTTTAAATATAAAACACAAATGTTCTAAATGCTCAAGGTAAATGTTCGATATGCATAACATAAATGTTTAGTTTTAAATGCTTCTGTATGCTGTTCAGTCAGACATTCACCACCTAGGTGGATTAAGTATATCCAGCAACTACGAAGCATCTAATTTCGTTCTTTATAATGCAAAGTTCCAGGGGGAGTACTGAAAAAATCCCCAAAATCAATTGAAAAACATAAATCAAAAATAGAATTATAATGACAGCAAAACCAAGGAAAAATACACATAGCACAATTTCTAAGATACAATAAGTACCTGCTATAAGTAAAAGTAGCAGCAAAACCCCAAAAAAAATCTTCATTTTCCAGATGCTATCATCGATTGGATTGCCAAAACATGCTCAGTCCTCAACTGAAACCATGAAATCAATGAAATTGAAGAAACCCCATTTGAACAAAAAAAAAATATTGATTGCAAAGATTCACGAGTTCCCAGTAATTCAGGAGTTGCGTGTTGTTGTTTAATGCTAAACACACAAAATTTAGAACAATTCAACAAATGAGTTGGGACGAGTAGAAGTTAAGAGAAGAAGTCACCGCCCACACCTGCAAAATTTTGAGTGGAGATGGGGATCAGAAATAAGGACAGACTTTTGGATTTGATTTCGCCAATGTTCAAGATGTGCATTTTTCTTCAGTTATTATAATTATCGCCAGATTAGCTTTACGTTTAAACTTGGCAAAATCAAGATAGTTGATTTTAATCTAAATCAGACCATCAGCCATTCAGCCCATCACCCCCAGCACACACCATTAATGCACAACGTGAAGTCTTGGAATATATAATAGAAATGCAAAGCTTTCTTTAAATAAATTATTTTTAAAATAAAAACAAAAACAAAAACAAAAAAATAGCATATCAAAGGAGGTCGCCGCGTTGTCCTTATAATTACACTTTTACGAGGGCTGCCCAACTCCTCACTGTTAGATTTTTATTAAATGTCTAACAAGGGTAGATAAGTAATTTTGCTTGAGTTTGTTAATTTACTTTGTTTTTATCTGTGAATAAATATATTTTGCATTTAACGCCGTTAGTAGTTAGGTTTGGGGGTCCTTTACATGAGGAGAGAGGAGAGAGGAAGTTGAAATTCCAACTCCTCATGCTACGAAGTACAGGAAAGGGGAGAGAGCAAATCTTCCTTCCTTCATTCATTCAACTTCTTCATCGCATTGGATGAATTTACCCAACCAATCGAAGATGCCGAATTTGTCAAGGTAAATCAATTTTATTAAATATTCATTGAAATAAACATGAGAATAGTTGTACCAGAAGCAAGTTTAAAGTTAGGGTATTTAACAATGTATAAAGAAAGAATGAATTCAATGAATCCTTTGTGTTGAAGGATATATCGTTTGTGCAGGTTGAATGACAATGAATTCGAATTAGATGGTGGTTTGTCTTCAATATATTCAGATGAAGAGAAAAAATTAGAAGAGGTATGAATTTGTTGCATTTAATAAATATTTTTTTATTTTTTGGCTTAATGTATGAATTTATGATCCATAATTGATTTATTGTTTTTTATATTTGGCTTAATTGATAACTTTATGAGACATGGTTTCATGAAAATAGATATTGATAGTTGATGAAAACAGTTTATACTTATTGGTTTACTTATTGGTTTATGTGAAATTGATTTGTTTAATTTATTTTTTAAGAAGGGTTTTTTTTTAAGTAGATTGTTTATTAAGTATGATTTTGGAAATGTAATGTTTTCCAAACAGCCATTGAAGGGAGTTGGACCTCAAATAATACAAATGAAACGTGTATTACAATTCCGTTCGAAAAATTGTAAGCGGGTAAGTTTAGTTTCCTAAGAATTGTTACAAACGCTATTAATTTAATAAACGATATTAATTTAATACATAGGCGTAATTTGTTGTTCATATAATTTATATTGTTTGCAGGAACCAAACCTCACCTGTAGAGTTGAGACATTTGGAAGGATATGTAGTAAATTTGACGAATTAAGAAAGAAATGGGTTATTGAAATGGGGTTTGGTGGATTATTGCATCTTTCTGGTATGTATTTGCCTAGGACACTCTGTTATTGGTTAATGACACGGATTAACCCTAGTAGCAGAATGTTTGTTGGAATGAATGGTGAAGAGTTCAAATTATCTGACAATCAAGTAAGATGGGTTTTAGGTTTGCCTAATGTTCCTAAAGCATTACCTGTAAAGATGAAGGGTGTTACAAATAGTGTTTGTATTAACAGCGAGATGGGGAAATTAATGGTTGGTGGTTGGATAAGAGAAGGGTATCTTATAACGTCAAAAATGATTGAAAGACTTGAAGCAAAGTGGGAAGTAGAACGTAACAGAAGGATGATTTTAAAAGAATGTTTATGATGTTAGTTTTAAATATGATTTTGTGTCTGACTCAATGCCCTCGTCTACCTCAACACTTGGTGGGTTGCTTGACATGTGCTGCCGAATCTGATTCATATGATTGGTGTACCCTTGTGGTGGAAAAACTTGTATCTAGTGCTAAGGCATTTGGTAGAAAGTTTTACGACAAAGGATTTGTTAGTGGTTGTGGCGGTTGCTCTATTTTCCTTGCTGTAAGTACAATGTATTTTTAGTTTCTATTTTCTATTACGAATAATCTTATTGCTTTAATTACCAGTAATTTTTTTATTTTAACTTTATACTACCAGATTTTTTATTTAGATCGCCTAGCAAGAAATCCAAACAATTGGGGTCTTGGCCGAGAATCAAGGCATGGTCCAACGAATCTATTCGTAAAGTAATGAGCGCTGATAGATATCATAAGTACGGTGATTTTGGAGCTATAGGGGTAAATTTTGTATTTGGTTTTCATATATTATAATAATATATGAACTAAATGTATGTTGATCATGTAGTCTTATCCCCTATTCATGTAGATGTTGAATGTTGCTTATGGAGAGTTCCATCCCAGAGATGCTAGGGACAAAGACGTCGACACTAATAAAGAAGTACTATTAATTTAATTTAGACAATGGTTCTGTTTACATTATAATGAAATTGTGGATTAAATTAATTTATTTAATTTTTCTAATTGCCAGTTGGAAGTACCGCGGTTGATTGCTAAATGTAGAAGACGGTGCATTACTTGTGTAAGTTCACAAATGATGTGGATAAAATAAGAAGAACACTAAAAAACCAAGTATTTAATTTATATAAAGTTTATTAGTTATTATCCTCTACTAAAGATTAATGAATTAATTTAGTTGTATTTACTTTTTTAATGTGCTTATGTTGTTCCATTAATTGAGTGCTATTGTAGACATTTATGTTATGTTTGGGCTTATTTGGAAGGGTGAAGAACAATATAAAGGTCTGCCTACAATGTTTGCATTGTACTCTTATTAAATTGTACTTTATAAAATCATCTTATGTTTGGGCTGTGCTTACAATGGGCTGTAATGTTTGTATTGGGCTGTAAATCATTTCTCAATGAAATGATCTAGTCATAAATTCAGTAATTTTTTTCTCAGTACATAAAAGTTTTTATTTTGAACCACAACCACAGAAGTATAATCTAGCCCAGTGTACTAAAGTGAACCTACGGGTCCTAAATTAATAGGATGTCCCACACTACGAAATTCATTGTCCCCCCATATTGAATATGTGACCAATTTATTTTAACTGTTTTCATATTATTTTTATTTATATTTTTAATTTAAGATGTCTTTAATATTTATTTAATATATTCATATGCTTTTTATATATCTTAATATAGGTTTTAAAATATGCTTTTCCTATATCTTAATATAGGTTTTTTTAATTCAAATGCTGTTTACTAACACCAAAAATTACTTTGCTTACACCCTAAACCCTAAAACTACAGTAGTTAATAAACTTTTTTTAAAAATATATATTTTCCCTCTTAAATTCTTAACACATTTTGTGCTGAATTTTAAAATTGTCTTATTCTAAATTATGGTGGAATTGATTTTTTTGAAATTGGAGGGAAAAAGTAACTCACCGTCGGATATTCACAATCAATGTTCAATGAAACGTCCAAAAATATAAGTAAAATCCGTATTTTCAAACCCAAATTTATGTTTTAGGCGTATGCTGACCACATTACTTTTGATGAGGTTTTTGTCACAAAACGCATGTTTATTTGTGACAAATTTTTTAAAAATTTAACCTTTTCCAATAGTATATATAAAACTTTGATTTATACTTTTATTCGACACAATATAACAACGACAAAGCGTATAACATTTTAGACAATACTTTACATATACTTATAGCATTAAAAAAAAATTTAACAACAACAAAATTAATAGTTGTTTGTCGTCAAATTTTGCTGGTATTAAATGGTATTTTTTCATTATCGCAGATTAAAAATTCTTGTCACTAGTCTTTTGTAAATACATAAAACAAATTACTTCATATAGGTTCAGTAACATTATCTGTCTTTGATGTAATATAACATTATAATTATTTATAAAAATTATATAATCTGTTATGAATTAGGGATTGTATAATTTGTTTAAAATATATTTATAAATAAGGTAAAAAAAACAAAAAAAAACACATCATATCATATTTTTCATGAAATTAGCAAATGAGTAGTAAATTGTTTTCGAATTAGGAAAATGGAAATTTATAGTCTTGCCGATTTGCCATTGTCATCATAAGCATAAAAAACTAATAAAAAGTTTAAACATATAGCTAATACAATGTTAAATGCTAAAGAGATCCAGTAAATTCTGATGATCATCAAGGCTCTTGTTTGCAAATAGGCCATCGTATCAGCTACTGGCTTTCGGTCCCTAACTTTGTTATGGCATCTCCGAGATTCGTTCTACGACTTCCCTACAATAACACAACACACAATGTTAGAGTTGTTTTCATTGATATTTTTAGTAGTACACATATGAATTCAATAAACTTTTAGGTGAGATATATAGTTCATTTTGACCTAGAAAGCAACCATTTTATTATGTATTAAACAAAAATATAATTATAATTTGGTTATTAATGGCCTAATTTTTGAAGCATAATCATACTTTAATAGGACCTCTAAAAGATACGAAAAATTATCACATGTAATTATGTTTTAAAAATTCGTAAATTGATTATGGACACTTTTACTGGCTTGACAGATTAAATTGTTATAATCATGCAATTGTTTAATACATATATGTGTACCTTGCATCCTTCACAGCAGCGGAGATACAAATCCAACGAAAATACCGAACACATATAGCATTCAACTTGTATAAAGAACCAAAGTACCAAACACAAAATGACTATTTTGTGTCCTTTCCTCCAAAACAATTTACGAAAACCAAAACCAAAACCAAACAAACAACCATAACGAATCAAACGACGGTACAATACATGGTTGTAAACCCTAAACCCTAAACCCTACGTCCACCCCTCCCAACTTTCCTAACACATGCCGGGTTAAACAATGCGTCACTTAGTTAGGCCACGGTATTCGAAAACATTTCGACAGCATAACAAATTTATCACCAAGATCGATAACAAATTTTGACAAATCCAACTTCCACTTTCCGACACAACAATAGATTGGCATGGAAATTTAATATTTCAATATAACCAATCAAGAAACAACATAAACTATCAACATACTTTTTCAACATTTACCAATAAAGTCAAACTATGGATCAAGATTCCATCAACAAAGTTGAAAAGAGATCATAAATTGTTAACATTTTAAAAATAAATGTTACCAATTTAAACATACATAATTCATGAGAAAAATTCGATCTAAAACTACGCACCAATTCTAATATTAATCATCATTCATGTAAACCTAATTGTAACAAGAATAATAACATTTATAGAAAAATATACGAAAACAACATATTCATCACAAGGTCAACCCATCACCAAAATAATACAAAAACTCAACTATAATTCATCACATGTAATTCTAAGGTAAACCATCATCACACACAAATTCATGTACTAACTGAAATTATAATGCATGAATTCAATATTAATGCTAGGTTATACTACTAATTAGTCTTACTATAAACTGTAAAAAAAATTAAGATAATGAAATTATGATTTTACCTGAATTACGCCATTGATTTGTTGGCGGTCCTTCTTAATCACCTGGAAGTCCACAATCTGTGCATTCCAAAACACAATAATGCCTCCTGAAAACCCTACTGCCTCAACCATTGTGAACTCATCGAAGGGCAAATTTTGAGCTATTCTTTCAGCGTTTTTTTTCCCAACTTAATCTCAGAAACTACAAATATGTCTGGTTTGTGCATTTCCACTAGGTGGCAGAAATTAATTGTAAAAGATTTATGACCCATACCTCTAGCATTCCAAAATAAAATCATTGTAAACCTAGGAGTTGGCATGAGATTAACGAGCTCTACCCTAGAATCTTCTTCTTCTACATCTGTGATATCAACCATTCTTTTTTCGCTTTGACTGTACAACTCATGCTCTCTTGTTTCCACTTGATACACATAAAGTCTCTGCACATCCCTGATTACCCGTTCCCAACGTGCGTAAAACCCTATTTGTCTTGAGGACCGTGGAATACTAACGATCTTCAGATCGTTAGTTTGGCTCAGGAATTCAAATTTTATGAATGGATAACTCAACATGCAAGTCTCCCTTGATGGGGGAAAAATTGATGAAGGGTCCAGAAATGCTTCCACAGAGGGAGGAACTACAAAATTGCTTACCTTACATTGAAGGCTTTGTCGAATGAAATCCAAAGTTAATTGTAGGGCATTTGGATCTAGTTCCTTCAAATCTGATAGATCTGGGACGTGTGCTGGGATTATCACCTCCGCATCTGAAAATGAACCACTCTGATGAACCATCATCAAATCCTTGTAATCATCAGTAGCCTTATCTGGTTCCAAAAGTATTTCTTGGACTTCCTTGGTTGTCAAATTTTTCCATATGCCTGCTTTTAGATAACAACAGACGACGGAATTCAACAGGACATCCGGCCTTGTTTGTATTGGTGGTGAACGACAAAGTATTAGAGTGTTGTCTATGCTGAAGTAAACATAAATTGGTTGTGGTGGGTGGTCCTTAGCAACTGGTATTGTTGGATTTTGTTTGAAAATTGGGTGAATTGGTGGTGCCTTGAGGCGTTGGGATACATCCCAGTAGAAAGGGATTTTTTGTAATTGTGGGAACTCCATTAACAATGGTTAAAACTACCCTTATGGAATGAAAGCCAAATGAGAGAAAAATTCTTTACTGTAATGGAATGAAATATAAATTTCTTCCACTTTTGGCACAATTTGGCGTAGGAATATTAGTTATATGGCCCACCATTTTGTCATTCTTATCAAGTTTTTTTTTATGTCAAAAATACATTCTCCATATTTCCCTAAAAGATTGCCCCATTTACATTTTTTCATCTCTCGAGACATATATTTAAATGAATATATCTTGACATACGTATAATAAAAAATTAAATTAAAATATTTTAGGATAAAATAATTTAAACCGTGTTTAAAGAAAATATGCATAGGTTTTGATAAAATATTTTACAGAAATTATTATGTTTATTTTTGGTAAATTTTTTAATTACCGTTTACATTTAGACCTTTTTCAAGTAGGCCTTTTTCATTTGTTGTGATATGTTATTTTACAAAAGCTAATATGAAACAGGAACTCCATTGTTATAGGATTAATGAGACATTCAAGTTTTTTAAATCTTTTATATTAGAAACACACATTTATTTATGTTAATTTCATTAGGTAACTTACAAATAAATTAATGTTTCAACAGCATTAGTTATGGTTTACCACCTTTCAATGCAGCCACAATTAAACCATATGTAAAATCATTATTGCATAAATAACTTATGTACTCGTACAATATTCTTCCAAGGGGTCTTAATCACCTTCTTATGTTGGCCAAGAGTTGTAGATCTCGGCCAATGATCGGTTCGTTTCACCTCCTCCTTTTGCAGTTTAAGTTCGATTGCAGACATTAACGCAGCCAACAAGCTTATTTTTAAAAAAACCGTCTCAAAAACATCCAAAACAGAGTAAAAAATATATATAAATTTATAAATTTCATTGACTTTATTAAATAACGTTATATATTAATAATGTATTTGTTAAATGTTAAAAAAAAACCAACATCTTCCAAAAAAAAACGAAAATAACACATTTAAACTAATAACTATATTAGGTCAAATATTTTTGAACACTTGCATAAGTGTTAGGTGAACGAATAGTCTACGCTGGACAAGATTACGGATAGGCTCGTAAAAGTTCGAGGTCTTCTGTCGTTGTACTAAAATTAAATGAACACCAGACGAGGTTAGCTGAGTGTTAGCCTCCGGTCTTCGACAATAATCACATGTATTTCTTTCGTTGGGTTTTCGTTGGGTCTCCGAATGAGCGTACCTTTGAAGATTCGAACATGTGACCTTTAAGTTACAATGTAGTACTCCTACCAACTACACCAAGTACTACTACTTAATATATACATATATTATATAAATTTTATTTAATATGTATCGGTACTTTATATGTCGCCTATTTTAATAAAAGCGACACATAAAGATTGAGTAGTGTCGCCTATTCATTTAGGCGACACATAAAGTGAGGTTTATGTGTCCAACATAATTTTAGGCAACACATAAAGTTTGCTCAATTGAGATTTTTGCTTTGTTTTTTTAATTAGACTTTTCGTGTCCAACACTATATGAAGCGACACATAAAATGTTAAACTTATCGTGTCCCACATAATTTTTAGGCGACACATAAACTTTACGCGTCCAACTTTACATTATAAGCGACACATATTGTCACACTTTTTGAGTCCCCCCATTGAAAGAGGTGACACGTAAAGTTTAAGTCACATAAAGTTTAAGTGTCCCATTTTATGAAATATAGGCGACACGTAAAGTCATTGTATATAATATTTTTTTTAAAAAAAAATTCTAATTATATAGGCCAATAGTTTATGTGTCGCTTAAAAATAATGTGGGACACATAAATTTTACGTGTCCAACTAGCGACGCATATTGTTAAACTTTTTGAGTCCCCCCCCTCCGCCCCATTGAAAGAGGCGACACATAAAGTTTAAGTGTCCCATTTTACGTAATAGGCGACACGTAAAGTCATTGTATATAATATTTTAAAAAATATATATATTCTAATTATATAGACCAATAGTTTATGTGTCACTTAAAAATAATGTGGGACACATAAACTTTACGTGTCCAACTTTATATTATAAGTGACACATATTGTTACACTTTTTGAGTCCCCCCATTGAACGAGGTGACACGTAAAGTTTAAGTGTCCCATTTTATGTAATAGGCGACACATTAACTAAGTTGTACAATCTATCTACCACTTTATGTATCGCCTATATGATAAGAAGCGAAAAAAAAAGTTTATGTGTCGCACATTATATATAGGTGACACTAAAGGGGTGACACAATAGGGCATTTTTGTAGTAGTGCTAGATAAATAAGTCGAGGTACTTGAGTAAGCTTAATCAATTAGTTAAATGTGTGTACGTGCGTGCAACGTGTTTCGGTGTCGTGTGGGTGTCGGACACGGTGTACGGTCGTACAGGAGGTTGGAGGTCTGTCTATGCTTCATACACCCATCAATACCAACTGATAATATACTCGCATAATTGAACATCAATAAGCTGTGAGTTGTTCTAATGTTGGAATAAAATCTTTGAGTTGTATATATTTTTTTTATTCGAGGCAAGCATTTAATGGTGTTGCTTTTGATGCAAGAAGCATTTAATGCAAGATTCATGCAAGATATAGGAAGATTTTTTTTTCCCTGCCAAAATCAGAGAGAAGACCTGCATGCTGCCTTAGTCAATCAGTAGAGCAGTAGACAGAAGTAGGTAGTGCATAAGAAGGAAAAGTAGGGTGGCGTGTAGGCGTGCATAAGAAGGAAAAATTGAAGAAGTCCATCTACAACTACAAAGTACATATGCTTTTTTTTGTATATGTATTGCCCAATTAAACAATTTCCATTTATTTATAACACACCATATTTACTATATCCACATAAGTGTATTACTGCAATTTAAAGGTAGACATGAATGGAAGCAAATAAAGAGGAGTTATTTTTGTTTCTATTTGTATAATTGAATACCTTTAAGTTGAATATTGAATAATTTTAGGAAGTTTTAAAATAAATTGAATAATTTTAATATTTCCAATTTATATCTTTGGAAGTTTGAAAATAAATGCAACAATTTTAATATTTGTTTTTGTGTAAGTATTTTCTTCCTATATCTCACATCATCACTTACCCCACTTTCTCTCTCTATCCCTTGTAATCTAAACGAAAAAAAAAATTGAACTACGAGTCCGTGGCATACAATTTGTTGCGTTTTTTTCAAAACGGATGAAGTATTAATTTTATTGGATTAAAAAAAATTTGGAAAGATAAAAATTTTTGCATTTAATTTCAAACTTCCTGAAATTGAGATTGTTGCATTTATTTTGAAACGGAAGAAGTATTATATTTATTTTTTTGGCCTTGCATTTTCATGAAACGATTTGCGGGTGTAAACAACCATAATGCATGTATTAAATTATGATATTACTAAATTATAATCACCTTTTTAAAATAATGAGTGACATTAATTCGTTACGGAGGGAGTACAAACTTAGAGTCATGTGTTTTACTTTGTGAAACCCTATACCTACCACTACTATTAAACCCTCTTCCAACACCTCCTTTCAGAAAACCCTTTTACACCCCTTGTAAACCCTCTTCCAAAACCCTCCTTTCTCCAAACCCTTTTTAACCCCTTGTAAACCCTCTTCCAAAACCCTCCTTTCTCCATACCCTTTTTAACCCCTTGTAAAAGCTCCAAACAATAATTTTTGCCAAACAAACTCTCATTTTGCTGTGTGGTCTGATTTCCAAAAAAATTTAAACCGTACCAAACCGCAAAACGAAAAGTTTGACGTCCAAACCGCACCGCGCTCAGCAAGGGACCTTTTGAACATTCAAGCAAATTTAACATATACGGAAAAACGTGTATTGTATCGTGTATAAGTGTAACACCCCAATAATTCTCATCAAGTTAAAAATATTATTTTCAAGGAATATTGAGAATTATTAAAGTGTTATCGCCACATGTGGAAACGTATCGGCTTACTAAGAATTTTGCAACGGAAAT
This sequence comes from Salicornia ramosissima, assembly GCA_951394345.1. Classification (NCBI taxonomy): domain Eukaryota; kingdom Viridiplantae; phylum Streptophyta; class Magnoliopsida; order Caryophyllales; family Amaranthaceae; genus Salicornia; species Salicornia ramosissima. Next base: position 25,462,005 of record OX596235.1, read on the forward strand.
AAAATAGTACTAAGTTTAAAATAAAACTAAATCTTATTACAACTTGGAACCATTAAGGCCCTGAAATTTATTGAATCAACTTAAACAAAATAAATCCAACTTAATAAATGAAAATGTCTAAAATCTCCCAAACTAAAACGTTAAATCGAATTTGGAAAATATATCATAAAGTAAATAAATGTTTCAGAAATACCACTCGTCACTCAAGCCCATAAGCGTCCCTGAATTCCTGCACAAACTTACCTTGACCCTGAACGACTGCTCACCAATAATTGGGTCATCACAGGGTCAAGATATTAATAAGACCAAATTTGAACGGCGTCAGCAAAGCTGAGTACGGCAATTAAATAAGCATACAGATCTATTGCATATAAAAATCATGTCAAAAAATTAAATGCTATGGTGAGTAATTAGTTATTATTCCTTGTTAAACACATTTATTATTAGGTGGCACTCTAGAGCCGAAGCCAGTGTAAGCACCGGGCGAGTTGTCTATGCCTAGAAGGTGACAATGGGAGCTACCCATGTCACAAATAAAAGAATGAGCTCAATCCGCTAATGGAACACGTGGATCCTACGGTTCCCTTAAAGTCACGAGACCTGCCGTGACCCCAACCCACATCCATGCCAATACTCCAGACGTGCACTTGTCTAGAGTTTTAATGCTTACCCGAATCTTTCACTTTAAGTGATTAGTGTCTTGAGAGTTGTACTGTTACACATAACAAGCACACACATACAATTCACATAACACTTGTTTTAATTTGTTGTTCAGATAAAACACACTGAACTCTTGTCTATTAACGAGATTCCCATTAAGAACATATGTCTTAAGTGGTATCCCAAAGCTATTAAAGGGCATGAAATATTCGGAGAATCTATTCATGCATTACCAATAAACTTGAAAAGGACAACCTGTCCATATGCAAAATAAATTGCAACTAACAAACTTGAAAGGGACAACCTGTCCATATGCAAAATAAATTGCTACTAATGAATCATGAAATATTCAAAGAATCTATTCATGCAATATTCTCTTTTATAATCAGGAACATGAAATAATCCTTCCTATTCTTTTCTTGATTGGTTTGCAAACACATGTTATACAAACAATTAAATTCACCACAAACAGTCATGTTCCACAAATTCACATATCTTGACAACCATGATAGAAATACGCAAAGTCCTAACATGATACTACGTCTGAAAACTTATCAATCACGCGTACCTTAAATAAACTTGGTGGTACTCCACCTTTTCCTTTCAGAACTCGCCTAAGTAATATTCCTCGCCTATAATATAAAAGACAATAGTATTAACTCGAGTCCTAAAATATCCAGCAGCACTAACCTATCCTAAGACTTTCCATAAATTACCCGATGATAATATTAACTACTTAATCAATTGTATAAATACATTTTTTAATCCAAGATTTTAAAAGAAAATAAATAAAAATAAATAATTTTAATTTTTTTTTTAATTATGTACATATACGTGTACATATATATATATATATATATATATATATATATATACACACATATACATACACGCATATACATAGTACATATATGCATATACATATGTATATACTTAATAGCAAGTCAGCAAAGCACGGTGCTACCTACGGGCACCACGAACGGCGGCTCGCAATCAGCGCTCCGGTCAACGCGGCGTTGAAGGGTGGTGCTGCGTGAAGGCTTTGTTCTGTTTCTGTTTTTTTCTCTTTATTTTATTTATTTATTTTTTTTAATTAAAACAGAGAGGAACCACGCACTGCAGGAACGACGACAGCAGGTGGTGGCTCGGCTCCGGCGAGGCAGTTCACGGCAGAAGCAGAGGTCCGGTGATGGTGGTTGCCGCGGTGGTCGTGCGTGAGGGAGAAGGTGTTTATGGAGGTTTGGTGGTTATGGAGTTTGGAGTATTTTCAAATTTTGATTTTTTTTTCTTTACTTGTTACGTGAAAGAGAATAGGAGAGAGAGTGTGGGTTTCTTTTTCACTTTTTGCTTTTTGAACTAATTTGGTTTACCCTGGGTATTTATAATGTTACGGTTGTTTAGGGTTTCTTAATAGGTTGGGCCGGTGACAAACTCTTTTAAGCCCTTATCATTTTCAAACACTGAATTTTTACTATTTCATTGTTTTTATTTATTTATCTGTTTGAACGGTTCCCAACAGGCAATTAAAACCTTTTGAGTTATATTAAATATTACCCACAATTTTCGTAAAAATAATTTCAAACATATAAATCATTTATATTCCCATAAAGTAAAATATTTAATTTATTTTATTAATTCCAATCCCGAAAATATTCGTTATGGGTATAAATTGCGTATTTATGTATAATTAACTCTTATACTAGGGTATAAAAATACGGGAGATTACAATAAGTATGATATGTTATCGTTGTCCGATAATTGATACGTGGTACAGTACAATATCCATGCAACCTACATACTATGTTAATTATAATATTGTTATAAAATTTAAAGAACTGAACTAAAATTATTAAAATTTAAAGAACTGAAAAAAAATTTATTTATATTATGTTAATTATAATCCTCCAACATACATTAAAATATATTAATTACACGGTTGGAATACATTAAATGAACTAAATCAATATGAACTCTACTACTCTCTCCGTAACATAAAACTTTCAACAATTGGTATTGCACGTATTTTGAGGAAGCGATTTAAGGGTGTAAACGAAAGAATCATTATATATACTATAAGAGAAGAAGCTAAATCCACAACTTGCCACATGTCGTGCTCTCATTATAAATTTTCCCACCGTTTTCCCTTAATCTAAAAAAAACAACTTTTTTGTTTCTAACTTAATATTTTTCTACCTTAATAAAAATAGATATATAATATAACATATGTTAGAAATGTTATATGATTTAATTCCTAGAAATAATAATACTTGTAACTTAGTTCTTTTATTATAAGTAATCTAGTTTTGATCATAAATGATTTTTAAATTATATTAAGCATAACAAATATCAAATTGAATATCAATCAAAATATTACTATAAATTTTTTTGTATATGTAGATAATATATTACTTATCGAGTGTTAGTGTAATGGTTAATTAATGTTCTGTATGGGGGTTAGTCAAATTTTTATATGAAGATTACTTATTGTTTTGTATCGTTAATTAATGTTCTGTATGGGGGTTACCCTATATCGGGAAATGAATTATACAAATCGTTACATTACTATTTACAAAGTTTATATTACGATTTATAAGACATGCATCGCACGGGTGCTATATATGTCAATTGTATAGTATATCATTGCGTGAGCACTTATATTAAAATCATTACCATGAATACCAAAAGTCTTAGAATTTTATTATATATGATTAAAAAAGTGAGTCAGCAAGTTATGAACTACCCACTTATGAAATGGGGTTCAGATTGTGTTTTCACGGGAGATTGTTCAAGATGAAGATTAAAATTTTGACACTTACAAAAGTTGGGTGAAATAAAAAAAAATTTACCTTACAATAATTATATGTCAAAAATCACTTTGAATTTCTAAAAGAATAAGATGAGGGGTGGAAAACTACTACAGTATGATATAGTAGACAGTTGGTTAAAAAAATTAATTTCCATTTATTTACGAAAGTATGTAATATATAATCGATGTTATTTAAACTTTAAAACAATCTATCTTTTATGAAAACGAGTATAAAGGAGCTTTTATTGACTTTTATGAAATAATATATACAGATTATATGAAGTTTAATTTAATATTAGAAAAATTTATGAAAATTTACCTTTTAAAAAATTATAGATGGTTTTTTTTTTCTCATACGTTGTTAGGGTTGAAAACACGGGGATGGACCCACACTTACTTTTTTGTATGTGCGATTGTAGTGATAAAGTAAGATTTAAATTCCCAAGTATATTATTCATAATATCGTATTGTCTAAGACTTAAATCATGTGTAATTTTTTAATAAAAAACTAATAAAATTCACATAATTAGTGAATTATGTAAATCTTTACAAAACTAATTACAAAGTTAATATTAAAATCTTTAAGCCGTGCATCGCATGTGGTGCTATGCTAGTTAGTGAAAATAATTTTAATATTAGGAACTTATAATCATATTTTTGGTTGTATTAAAACAATTTTGACTAATTCATTCGTTTACACCGTTAAATTGCTTCATCAAATGCATGCAAAACTAATTGTGCAAAGTTTTATGTTACGTAATTGAATTGAACTGGATTCAATTACATTGAACTGAACTACACTTTACTTATTTTAAATGAACTTTATATAACTGAATTAAATATAATCGCAAGTAAACAAGTCCTAAAATACAACAAACCACAGTACATATTATGATTAAGGGGGATCACATTGTAATTAAAATATCTTACATTGGAGGGAAGAGTTTGGCGCGATCACAATGTCAAATCATTAGGTCAACTTTATTATATATATATATGTCTTCCAAAAGTTTCCTTACATACATCCATTCTTTTTTTTGCTTTGTAATGGTTAAATGTTATATGAAGTATTAACAATATAGAAGCATCTCTTTCCCAAATTCTTCATCTACATTTCAAACTTTATTAATAATACCTTTTATTAACTTCTTACACTAAAATGAGTCCTTATAATGAGAAGAACAATGGTGGAAAAGAAAACCCCTTTGAGTGGCCAAAGGAGTTGCTTAATTTGGCTGATCCACGACTGCGAAAGAGGAAAGCCTTCACCTCTAAAGCCATCAAAATCGAGGAGGTCGAACAAGCTGAAGAAAATGAGCTATCCTACAACCGTAAAAGGAAAGGTAAGGAAATTGTTTGTCAAAATTTTATCGATGTTATTGACCGTAATAGGTCCATAATTGATGTTGTAGACATAAGTAGTGACGCTTTTGAATTTCGACAACAAAATGTTGAGGATGTGAGCTCTAACGGTAAGCCTATTAGTGATATGGGTAAGTTTTTGTTTAATGTTAATGAATTTGAAAGTAATTTCAAGAAGAGGAAGACTCAAACCCTACCAAATGTGGTGGAAATAACTGATTTGACCAAAGTGAGTGGTGAAGGTGTGGTGGATTATGTTGACTGCACTTTGAAAACAACAAACCCAGGTGACCCGAGTTTTCCGTTCCTCGTAGCTGGTTCGTCCAAATTTACTGTGCTTTACAACGTCGTTGCCCGTCGTTTCTCTTACATCCCAAAAAACATTTGTATTCACTTCCAAGGAAGTAAGGTGCATCCAAACAAGAGAATTGACAAAGTCATTGATTATCCACAAGCAACACTTACCATACATGGTGAAGTAAGTTAAATAATTTTTTAAAGAAGTTTATTCGCTAAAGTATTTCAGTTGCTTACTATTGTTGATTATATGAATTGTGGTCATTTATTTAAATTTTTTTTTGTTGGAATGTTTACAGGATCCAAGCATGAACTTGGACAGTAGATACCTCTTGTTGAACATGTCTAACATTGGGAATTTTAGAAATTGTGTGAAATTTTGTGTTTTGGCTAATGGAACAATGCAAGAGTTTTATGAAGCATGGGGAAGAAAGATTGGAAGAGCAATAGATACTTTCTCACTTGGAGCCCATGGCTACTACATGCTCCCGACTGGCTTCATATCTGCAAACATGTTACGGAATGAAGATTACGTGTACACTATGTACCACCTCCCCTAAGTTTATTTTGTGGTCGGTTGAAGTAAGTTAAGTGGTGTTGTGTTCATGACTCTTTATGTTATTGTTTGTAATGATGTTTAGATGTTGTTGTCAAGTGGTATTTTAAAATTAAGCTAATGATGTGTCGTATTAATTTTGATGTATTATACTAACATACGACTTATATTTTTATGTTGTTGTAGTAATGTTAGATAGTATGAATGGTTTTCACATTATTGTTAAAATGTATTAAGTGTAGTACTGTTGGATTATATAATATGCATGTAGTAATGTTGGATTATATAATATTATAATTATTATTATTGTGAAATTTTTTTTTGGTTTCATTTAGTTTAAGCTGTAGGATAATTTTATTGTCTTTAATAATTTCCATATTCAATAATTATAAGATGGAAACAAATTATATTACAAATTTACCCAAATATTATTTAAGTTTACACATTTAAATAATTTTTGGGTAAAGTTAACTTCAAATCATATAAGAAAATATAAGATGAATAAATTTGAACGATTTACAATTTAACCAATAAATAGAGGGGATATTTTAAATGTGACCTTTAAGTTACAAAAATCTTAAAAAATAAAAAACCCCAAAAAAAGTTTTGGATGTTAATTTTGTAATGTGAAGCTGTCATGTGGCAAATGGTGATGTAAGCGGTTTATATTTTAAGAATATTTATAGATATGAACGGGTTTTTAAATGCCAGTTATTATAAAATAATAATGTAAGTTGTATTAAGTTTATTTAAACATAGTAAGTTCATTTGATTAAAAATGCAGTGCCTCAAATAGATAAAACTAAATTCTTGGCCAAAGTTATTAACACACAATATAGTAACACCAATTATGTCAAATCAAAGTTGCAATCCCATTTTTTTTTATTCCACATTACACTTGAAACATTCACTATTATAAAAATGCCCTATTGTGTCACCCATTTAGTGTCGCCTATATATAATGTGCGACACATAAATTTTTTGTTTCGCTTCTTATCATATAGGCGATACATATTAAATAAAATTTTTGTTTCGCTTCTTATCATATGTGCGACATATAATGGAGGGTGGAATGTCCTTACCCTTCCTGGCTGGAACAAAGCAGCTATCGCTAAACTGCTATGGAATCTTTCTAGCAAGGCCGACTCTCTCTGGGTCAAATGGGTGCACACTTACTACTTCATAAGAAGAGATTGGTGGGAATCTCCTGCCCCTGCCAAATATTCATGGGTGCTCAAAAGGGTGCTAAAATGCAGGTCTATTATAGACCAACTTGGGGGATGGAGCCAAGTTCTTCACCAGGGGACTTTCAAGATTAAACATCTATATAGGCTTCTTCGCCCCCACCCCCCGGTGGTCCCTTGGAGGAATATTGTTTGTCATAATGGAGCTTCTCCAAAGAGTATTTTTATTCTGTGGTTAGCTTTTCAAGATAGGTTGATGACTAGGGAGAGACTTTATGCTTGGAATTATGTGTATAGCCCTAGTTGTGTAATATCTGGGTCAGCTGTAGAATCCATCTCACATCTTTATTTCAATTGTAATTTTACTATGCAGGTATGGCAGAGACTGCTGGATTTACTGAAGCTAAGAACCCAACTTTTTTCTTTCTCAGAGCTAGTTCGATGGCTATGCTTCATTACGAAGTGGAGCAGCTGTAAGACCAAGACTTTGACTATTGTGTTCACTGAGGCTGTATATGTTATCTGGCTATATAGAAATGATGTAATATTTAGAGGTTCTTTTAGGTCTATTGACAACATTGTTAGGGAGGTTATTTTCTTAGCTGCTTGTCGTTGTGATGACTCTTGTAGAAAGCTCTTACTGATGTAAGCTTAGTTGGTCTTGTGGTCCCCCAGCATGCTGCCAGTGATTTGATGGGGCCTTGGAACCCTCCTAGAAGGTGGCCAAGGTCTTATTGTGAGGCTTTAGCATCTGGGATAGGTGTAGTTTTGAGGATTTTTGGGGCCTGTTCCATTTTTCTTTTTGGAAATAAAAATTCTCTATTTACCAAAAAAAAAATTATATAATATATGTATATATTAAGTAGTAGCACTTGGTGTAGTTATTAGGAGTACTACATTGTAACTTAAAGGTCACATGTTCGAATCTTCAAAGGTACGCTCATTCGGAGTAGGAAGGGTTTGGTTGTTTAAGATTGATAAAAATTATTTTATGTGTCGGCTATTATTTACATGCGACACATAAATGTCAATTTACGTATCGCATGTAATCTACATGCGATGCATAAAAGTCACTTTAAGTGTGCAATTATATAAATAAGGGACACAAAGATTTTGTTGTGGAAAAATAAAATTTCATAGAAATACTTTAGGTGTCGCCTGTAATCTACAGGCGAAACGTAAAAGTCATTTTATGTGTCCGAGAATTGGCGACACATAAAGTGGTACCTATAGTGTCCCCAGCTACAGTGTCGACCAATATGCGACACGTAAAACTCTTTTGGGGGGACACGATAGGATATTTTTGTTGTAGTGATTAATAAAAGTGAAACATAAAACTTCAAACAGTGTGACACTGAAATGAGTCCAAAAATTATGAAATTATAGAAATTGATATTTTGTTTCCAATTTTTTAAAAAATCACAAAACAACAAATGTTGCAAGAATTGAAATAGTCATTTTAATTATTAAATACTCCCTACGTTGCAATTCAATACATAACTTTAAATATTATTTTTTTTCAATTTATGTAATAAACAATTATATATTTAAAAAGTACATGTTGAGTCGTATTAAACTACATCCAGCATGACTATGTGTTTTTTTACGTAAATTGACTACATCCAGCATGACTATATTTAAAGAGTCACAATTAAGATGTGAACAATGTTGAAAGTGAAACTGGGCCAAGTAAATTGAGACAGAGGGAGTACATGTTACCACATGTCAACGGTTCCAAAATGAAAACTGCCACAAGTAAGTTTGCAAAACGTGGACTTCATAAAAATTTTTTACAAAAAAATTTATATTATTATTATTATTATTATTATTTATTCGACTAATCAAAGGCACATGCAATAGTTGACTTTATTGATATTTTGGAAACTTGTTTATAAAAGGAGGTATACCCCTATTCCATTTTGATCACCTCACCTCAAACAAAGATTGGTAGTGAACCTAAAAAAATCAAAAAAATTTTAAAAAAAAACTCAAAAACAGAATATTGGTAAGTTAGATATGATAAAAACTTTGTGCACTAGTGTTGATGATGCTACTTCCGGGGGCATTGAGGTTGGTGTAATGACGGATATATGTGGTGAGTCTGGTTCAGGGAAGACAACTATGTGTCTCCAACTTGCAGCTAGTACAACATCTACAAGTGGACATAATATGGTGTCAGCTATATACATTTGTGCAAACTCAGCATTTCAACCTCAACGTTTGTTTCAAATTGGAGTTGCCCAATTTGGTGTCGATCAAGGTGAACAGATAATGAAAAAGGTTTTAGTTATTGAATGTTTTGATGCAAATGAAATGCGAGATGTCCTTACAAGTGTTGATAGTTACATGCAATCAAGTATTGAGTCCTCCACACCAATACAGTTGTTATTGGTCGACTCAATATGTTCATTGTTCTACAACAGGTTTCCACCAACACAATTTGGTAGAGATGAAAGAAGTATGTTATTAAAAGTATTTAGTTTTGCTTTGAAAAGTATTGCATCAACACACAATATAACAGTTGTGGCTTGTAATTCTGCAGTAGACAGTTACAACTCAAATGATGGTAATAATTTTACCTCTAGTGGGAGAGTTGTTAAGCCCAAATTAGTGTGGAATTTTTAAAATTTTACTGCAAGAAGGTTGTTATTGATGAAGGATTGTGGAGCAGGTAATAGTATTATCCGAACTTTGGAAGAACGTTTCGATAATAAAGCGTCAAATTTTTGTCTTTTTCGTATTAGTGATGAAGGTATTCTTAATTTTAATTCAACTAATGCAGAGTTATTAAATAAATGTAACGAATTACTTTAGTTATGAAATGAAAATAATGTAACCAATTAGTTTGGGCAATGTACACGTTTATGTAGTTTCGACCCCTAGATGTTTAAGGCAATACCATGTAGTTAATGGAAATTGTGAAATGGATATTGTGAAGTGGATATTGTCACTTGTACTTTTAGTTTGACTTAATGGTTATTCACTTATTCTGAAACGTGTTTCTTAAATGTATTCATTGTTTAAGTTAATGGGTGTAATAGATGTACTCCATAAGATTAATTTGTTTTCGGACAACCATAAGATTAATTTGTAAGACAAGTAAAATAAGGTTCCAAAACAAAAATAAGGTTCCAAAAAAAATAAAAACCAAGTGGGAGTAAAATCATAGGGGATTCGATTTAAAAGTAAAATTTCTTAAATGCCAGAGTTATTATATTTGTTTCGAGTATAGTAATTATAATATTAACTTAAACGATTAAATGGGATAGAGGGTACAAAAAATTAAAAATATTTCATATTTTTTCCCACCATAATGAGTCACATGTTTCAATTAAAATATTTTGAAATATATATTAAAAAAACAAAAAACTAATATATATTAAAAAAATACACATTGAACGTAAACCAAGAAAATGCCATTGGTGTAAATTTTTTTCTTGTATCAAAATGTATACAGTCAAAGACACACCCGTCATGAAGGTTAAAAAATTGTTATTGTGTGCTGAACATATTGTCTTAAAGTTTGATACAATTGGTTTCGTACATTTCGACTATGTAGTTAATGACATGAAAATTAAGCATCACGTTAATTTGGTATTTTACTTATTAAAGCAAATTTATACTTTTGACTTTTAATAAGGATAGATAAAAATACTTATGTACATTAAAATGGACCTTTTATGCATATGTTGATTGGATTGGAATATATCATTGAATGAATTTTTGAGGAGATGAACCCTTAAAGGGTCCAACCTTGGACACATACATCATGTGGCAAACCGTATAAAAAATGTAAGGCCCAATAATATACCAAAAAGGCAACAAAAAACAAGGCCCAATAATACAACACATGTTTAAAAAATTTTGCCATTCATACCACAAGAACAACAACTTCATGTTTCTTAACCCAAATTAAATAACAAACAAGGATTTTATACATCAACAACAACTTCCTATTAAAATGGAGAAATGAAGAAAATAATTCAAGGTTTATAATAAGTGTTCCCATATACCTACGGCGAATATTACTATTTGAAAGAAAGACAATTGCGATTCAGTAACTCATCATCGTTGTTGCAACAATGTTCATCGGTAATCCATTGCTCATTTACACTTGCAAGAGTAAATGCTTTCTCCTTTATTGCACCCGTTAAAGAATGGGATAAATATTGCAATTAAGTTTAGCAATTTTAAAAATTAATTTGAAAAACAAAAAAAATGTATAACAATATTTGAAATACATTTCCACTAACCTTTTTCGTCTTCTTATCATGAATTTCGGTTTTAGATTTCATGACACTCGTTGGACCAACTTTTTTTTTTTACTGATTTCTTACCTTTGGTCTTCGTAACAACAACTTCTTTTTTACGATCAGTTCCTCCTTCATCCTATATATAGTTCATAAATTACAAAATTGTTTAAGAAATTATAGTTTCAATGTTAAGAGAAATAAAAGGTTAAACATGACAAAAGGAATGTAAAAATTCAATACCATTCCAAATGACGACGATGCTGATTTACTTTTACTATTATTTGCCTTTTTTCAACCTGGTTCTCCAACAGACTTATACCTTGTAGTCTTGGTTCTACCCTTACCTCGTTTCGGTACTGGAGGGTCTTTCATTTTCAATACAAGCTTTGCAACTGAGGGGGGCGTTTGGTTAGTAGGAACGATACACGCTTCAGCTTGACTACTTTGTGTTGCAACATTAACATTGATTGATGTGTATCCGTCAATTGAATCATTGTTTAATAAATACGCCTTCTTGATGATCTTTTTCGGGATTTTTCTTAACCCATTGCTTAACCTCTTCGATTAAGCCCTTAATGCCGCGTATAACTATTGATGTGGTTGTGTCATGAATGGAAGCAATGTCATACAAAGGTTCCATGGCTATGCTTATTTTATCATGTCTTTTCACTTGAGCATTCTTAGTTAAGTCATGGTACGCCACTAAAATTTTTGTGTGCTTCCTAATTACATCCTTTCTCCACCTCCTCAAGATATAATGGTCGGGAATTTGATCAACAAAATTTTGGTCTAAAACTCTCACCAAATGGCGACAAACAATACCATGAGTCTCAAATAATTTACAATCACACAATCCTACTTTACTTTCACTGTCAAACTCAACAAAATACATCCGCCGCCTATTCGTTATAATTTCATTGTGACAATCCTTCGGTTTAATCCAAACACGGTCCTCAAGTACATAATTGTACTTATTACTTACAATCTGTTTTTCCTCCCTAACAAAACAATATGTGACACGCTCACATTCCCTCTGCATTTCCCTAAACTTGGCATCGGTATAAATTTTCCTAAAAAATCTTTCAATTGCAAAACCTGTTGACAAATTCCTAATCCACTTTTCATCCCTCGCATCTGCAAAATTTCTCACCAAACTCAAACAGTCTAGTGTGGCGTCCAATAAACTTGTCAAAGAAACTATTTATACTCTCAACCCTCTATGTAGTTCGCATTCCCGCCCAAAAATAGTCTTTTAGGAAAGCAGGCACCCACATATGCCTTTCATCATACAAATTGGTTAACCACTCATTACCACCCCACGAAAAATTGTCAATCACTTGTTTCCAATTACCCTCAAAGTCCCCAATCGTTAATGAATCATATATGGCGCGCAACAATTCCTCTTTCAGTTCATCATACCTTTAAACAAATTCAGCAGTTATAAAATACTATAACATCCATACGAAAATAAAATAATAATTGGTTGAGGAACAAAAAAAATTATGAAATTACGTACCTGTCATACTTGACAAATTTTTTCGGTAATTTCTGCAAGATGTGCCATATGCACCATCTATGACGTGTTTCAGGAAAAACTTCCTCAATGGGACGTCGCATTGCAGTAGCCTGATCCGTCAAAATGGCCATCGGTGCTTTGCCTTTCATACATAATAACCACTGACTGAAAACCCAAGTGTACGTTTCACAATCCTCAGTTGAAATTAGTGCACACCCAAGTAACATAGATTGACCATGGTGGTTGGCACCCACAAAATTCGCAAAAGGCAAATCATACTGATTGGTTAAGTAAGTGGAGTCAAAACATACTACATCACCAAATTCCTCATAAGCTACCTGACTACGTGCATCAACCCCTATGACATCCTTCAAGGTTCCATCTGGAAACAACCGATGAGCATGGAAGAAATTCAAATTTTGACGTTGCATTTTCTCAAAATATGCATCTAAGGCATTTGCGTCACCCCCTTCCATTTTCAATCGACATTCTTTATTAACCACATACCTCATATCTTTCTTTGTAAATTCCATATTTTCCAAACCATTGCGCTCCCTAGCCATTGTGTCGTAAATCTTAGGTATAGAGACACCTACATCAGTCCCATTAAGCAACTTTCTTCGAACACCACAATGAAAACTTTGCATTCTATATTCCTTTACTAATTTTGCTTGACTAGGTTTGGGAATGTGATTGTCATGTTTTAGAATGACCTTTCTTATTATCCACCAAGAATCCTTACTGTTGACACTAGCATATACCATGGCCGGGCAAAAGCATTTCTTAGACTTCCGCTTCCTTCTTGAACTGCCACCCAAATCAATCACAGCAGAACCACCCACATCCATAGCACGCTCAATGTTTTTGGAAGCCTTTTTGGAAGACATTTCTGGATCATCATAACACTCACAACGCCAAGTCATGGCCCTACGAGTTGTCTTGCCTTTCGATTTTGCTCCTTGTACCCTTGTTACACTGAAACCTTGTTGTTTCCCATATTTTTTATAATCAACTTCAATATCTAGCCAAGAAGTATAACACATTCCAACAGTCGGAGCCTCAACAAAGTCTACATTTTCTTCAACTTGTTTGCGTTTCCTATGAGATGATTGAGGAGTTACCACAATGACCGTGCTCTTCTTTATGACAACACCATTTCCATCATCATTTTGATCACACAGGTTTGTAATGTCAATTTCATCTACTCCTATGAAATTAGCACCAAAGCTCGTTTCCATATCCATAGATATACTGTGAACGGAAATATTATTAAAATTTATTGAACCTAACTATCAATACAATTACTTTTAAGAATTAAATAAACAAAATTCATTGAATGATAATTAACCAAAAATACTTTACTTCAAAACCAATATTCACTGCAAAATTAAGTGCTTCACTAAATAAAAAATAGGAATAATTACATTAATAGGTACCAACTATTGCACTTTTTATTTTATAGGTACCAGCTTTTGATTATTCACCAGCTGTAACGCCCCAGATTTTGGGCTATTTTCATGTTGTTAGCTTGTCATTATTTTTGTTGCGGTGCATGGTCTAAATTTATTTTAGACTATTTTTAATGCTTGTGTGTAACCATTTTATTTAATGGTTTATTATTTCTTAATTTTATTTTATTTTAATTAATTAGAATTTTATTATTTAATTTTCTAATTAATTAATCAGTTTGGGCAAAGTGCGAAATTATTCATGATTAGTCATGAATGAGTGTAAATGGCCCAATTAAACCTTGAGCCCATTTGAGCCTAAGCCCAACCGGCCCTCTCTCTCTTTAGTGGCTTATTTTGCCACTTGCTTCATGTTCACACCTTAACTAACCTCTATAAATAGAGGAGTTAGTAAGGCCTTAAGACCATTTGCCCATTTGATCATCCCTTGCCATCACTTTTAAAAGCCAAAATATTCTCTCCTTTCACCACCTTCCACACGCCATTTTGGCTATTAAACACCATCAAATTATTCATCTTCAATTCCAAATCCAAACTTAAAGATTCAACATTCATTGATCTTTAAGTGACTAAAAAACAAGTAGCCTTCATTGCCTTGATCAAGTCTTGGGTTGGTTTCGGTTTTGGGATTGGGTCTTGCGTGGTGGTGGTGGCCGTGTGGGCAGCAGTGTGGCTGGTTCGTGGCTGGGTCATGGCTGGTCCGTGGCTGGTTCGTAGCTGGCACATGGTGGACGTGTGGTGCAGACGCGGGCAGCAAGAACCGCGGGTCCTTGGTGGTTCGAGGTGGTGCCGTGCATGTGTTCGTGTGGTCCGTGATTGTTAGGGCCGTGCGTATCTTGTTCCGGGCAGCAAGTTTTGGGGTATTTTCATGGTTATATTTCAATAGGTAAACCCATAAGCAAAGTGAAGTGCTAAGAGTAAGTATAAACTCTTAGGGGAAGAATCAAGAGTAAGTATAAACTCTTGAGAGATGACGGTAAACATAAACCCATAAATAAAGTAAGTGGATTAAGGGTAGGCATAAACCCTTAGAGGAATTTTTTAAGATTAGAGTAAGCATAAACCCGTGAGAAAAAGTAAGTGAATTAAGGGTAGGCATAAACCCTTAGAGTGATATTTGAGAGCTTAGGGTAAGCATAAACCCTATAAGAAAAGTACTTGTGAGTGAGGGAAAAGGAAGTGTGTGTCTGATGAGAAGCCCCCACTTTGACTGAGTTTGGAGAGACGAATGTTCACGCAAGACGAAAGGCAAAGTATTCTGGTTGGGGTAGGGAAATAGCATGTATGGGCTGTACAAGCAAGGTTATCAAAGAGAAGCTGCATATAGCTATAAACCATATGGTTTCATGACCACAAAATTTATTCAAGACACTAATCGCATATAATGATTATAGGATTCAAGAAAGATGGATTCTATATCCTTGTGTGCTATGTGCTTTGTGATGTGCGTATGTACAATATGCGTGATGCCTATGCATGTATATGAATGAATGCATGAAATGATTATGATGAGTGATATGCTTGTGGTGCACGATGCATGATGTGATTGGTGTTCGTGAAATGTGATGCATGTGGAATGATATGTTATGTATGACAAAGCAATGAATGACCAATGGGGTTGGCCAATGGTACGATACCTCCCTAAAATGGGGATGGAGCGATCTTAAGCCCCCAATCTGTAACCACCGGACTTTTCGTGCGTTGTCGATCCCTTAATCATCGACAAACCGGTTCGTTACCAATAATCTTTTTTAAGACCTTAATTAACAATTAATCAACTAATTTGAGTTAAAGGTCTAACTTTTATTAATGGAAAAGAAATTATGGAAATCCTTTAAACAACTAATTAAGGAAGAAGAGTCTAAACTAAACAAAAATATGGATATTCTAGCCCAACAAGGTGGGCAAAAACAAAGAAATACTGAAAGTCATAGCCTAAAAGGTTGACGAAATAAAGCTATATCGATCTCTCGCCACTGAACTCAACCCAAACCACGCTTCCACTGCGCACTCAAACTTTAACTTCATAACCTGAAATGGGGCCCACAATTAGTGTGGAGTAACTAGGCTGTTCCACTTAGAAGTGGAACCATGAAATACATAATAAAAGAGAACGGAGCAATCATAGCATAACAATCATGATAGCAGGGATTCCAACAATCATAACAATTCAATTCATATATCAGAATCACGCAGCGGAAAACAACAATCAATCATGCTTAAATCAAATCATCAAAAGTACAGCGGAAGACTTAACACCAAAATACATAAAAACATTCATAACGTCATTTCCAAAACATACTTAACCATGCTTGACTGAAACTAATAATCATGCAATAACTCAATCGAATTCTAAACAAACAATCGATTCAACTGACTTCTAAACAAACAATCGCCACGACCGAAGTCGATAACACATAATTGCCACGACCGAAGTCGATAACACATAATCATACTCTTGCTTAAATCTAAACACGTAAATTGTTCACATAAAATATACTGCTTCAGAGACGAATGATAAGTATTCATGAACTTATCATCCGAACCCATGCAAGACCCGTAATTGACTCAACCACGTAAATAGTCCAAATAATACTCAATGCCACGTAATAAATCATCTAGCAATCATGTAATCAAATAATCATGCTTAGCAACGCAAACAAGAAATAAAAATTCAACCTTTCATCATGCAAACAATTCGGCCATGCAAGGAAAATATAAGCAACAAGAAGATCAATCAAGTTCATCAAGAAATCATCATGCAAATATAAATTATAACTTAAAACGATCATGCAAATAAACTTTCACAACAAATTAAGATTCGTTTTTGCACTTAATCAATTAATAAAAAATTGAAACTTTAACTCCAAAATCATCATGGGATTCACGACAATTTCAAGAAAAGATCATATAATATTAATTCTAGATTAGCATTCTAAACTTAATTTAATCATACAATCATGCTTGAAAATTAAAGATCAATTCATGAACTTAATAAAAATCCATACTTTCTTATTCATATGACTCGAAAATTCAAGAAAACAAAGGTGATACTTATTCTATAAATAATATTAAAGAAACATGCAATTATAATTAATAAATCATGCATTAAGACAAATAATCATTCAAGAAATACATCGAATCATGTGAAAACATCAAGAACCAACAAGAACATGATAAAAATCAATACTTGCTAAAGTACATAAAATGTCTAGTGGAACAAGATAATAAAGATCAATCTTTTAGAAATTCTTTAAATCAAACATGCAGTTTACAATTATCTATCATGAATTAAACCATAAATAATTAAATAAATCACAGAGAAACATGTAAACAATTCAAGAATTCATCAAGACCATAATCATCATGTTACACGCATGGTTCAAACAATAATCTAAGGTTTCATGATCATAATTCTATAATCTAGCAATCCATTCTATCAAATTATGCAAATTAATAATCCTAATTCTAAGTGGTTAGTCTAGTTACCTTATATTAGGAGAGAAAAATCGAATCTTTGGCACTAGTTCCATTCGGCTCACACGGCAACATCACACCCACACACGAGACTTCGATCACCTTTTGATTTAGAAGTTGTGAGATGAAGATTTGAGGTAAAGAGGGCTTGTTCTCTTATGGAAACTTAAAAGAACAAGGAAGAATGTGGAAAGAGACAATTTTTGAGGGGGAAGCCGTGAAGGACGAGTGGAAGGAAGAGGTGATGGAGTGTTTTTAGTCCTTGGCTGAGATCATAAGGCTTAAATAGAATTTGGCTTAGGATCCTTAAGGAGATAGTTAGACCAATGGGCCTTTATTAAAGTTTAGATAGGAAAAACCCTAGCCCTTACTTGGATTAAGGTAACCGCCCCTTATTGTCCCCTTTAAGGGATTTTTGGGCTTAGTCTGGTCCAAAGGTAAGAGTTAGAACAAAGAAACCCAGCCCGAATCCTAAGATCCAAGCTCAGAATTAATTAATTCAAGCAATTATTCATGAAATTTTCTAACCCTGATTTTCGGGTTATTACATAATCAATCAAAGATAAAGCTTTCAATCATGAGCAAGCCCCCAACTCGTGGGGATCGGAAGGCAATATTTGTGGTGGAGTAAGTGAATAGGTAAGGTAGCACGAATGTGGGGAAGGCTATATTTGTGGTGGAATGAGTGAATAGATAGGGTAGCATGAATGAGGGATGATGGACAAGGATTTTGTGAGTCTAAAGTTTGTGGTGAAGTAAAAGAATAGGTAAGCCCCCAGCCTGCAGGGTAAGGATGGATAAAGGACCATGGTTAATGCCTTTTTGTGGATGGCATGAAGAGGCCAAAGTATTGAGAAAAGAGGCTAGCTCGAGCCGTGAACTTGAGTTAGATTTCCCGCGAGGATAGAGATGAGGTGAAAATTACCTATTGAGGAAGCTTTGTATAGAATATGTCGCTCCCAAATAAAATAAAACTAGAGTCAAATCAAAGTGATGACCTTAAGAAGAGTTAGAGAAAGCGCCCAGGGTGTGTGAAAGAAAAAGGTTGTTGGTGCAAGAAAAAGAAAGGCTAAAAATTTGTGACTGAAATGTGATGAGGTAGGGAATTAATGTGGTTGGCTGAATTAATGTTGGTTCAAACTCGAGCCTATGTTGGGTGGTGAACTAGGAATTTGTGCTTAGAACCCTAAGTAAACCAATGTTACTTAACAGGGTGGACCTCAAAAATTCATTAATTGGGTCGAACCTCGAGAAGAGGCTTCCTACGTATCCTTATGGAATCAGACCATCGTATTTCTTGATGATTATTTGGACAATGCCTCATGTCAGAGGGCTTTTGTGGTTGTAGTGTTTGGATAAGGTTGAAGGTTAAGAAGGAAAAGGGGAAAAGGCTCAAAGTTCCGAACATATTTCCCCCCCAGTGGTGCATAGATGTGCCTTGATTTTTGCTTGTCTTTTTTTTTTCTTTGCTTTGACTGCTGATTTTTGCACTTGGACTTTGATTATTTTTTAGTCTGAAGCTTTGACTCGACTTTCAGAGCTATGTTTGTTGTGGGTCGAGTATGAATTTATTTATTTCTTTCTTTTTTTTGGCACATGTCTTTTCCTATGCACCACTTGATCCCATGGGTGATGTAGATATGGGTAAGGAAGTAAATTAGGCTTGTTTCAGTTTGAGGCTCAAAGGGCTGCAAAGGATTGAATGAATACAGGTGATGGAAAGGGTAGATGATTTTTGTGGAGTTCAAGAAAAGAAAGCCTCTCGGGCAATGTCCATTTATTATGTTCTATTTTATTATTTATAAAAATTTGAGGTCATGATTTATGTGAGAGCTAGAAGCACAAATTAAAAGTGAAGGCTAAGAATTTTATTAATGTCAATGAAACTACAAGACTAGAAGTGGAAAGAAAAATCCTAATGACATGCTCGAAAAAGAAAGAAAAGAAATGCAAATGCCTAGGTTGAGGGACTCTCTGACTCAACCTAAAGAAACAACCCTGGCTGACTCTTGACTGGGAGTGGGGTGTGCTGATGCTGTAACCACTCATAGAGTTCTGATGAGCTATGTATCACTGTAACGACCCGTTTTTCGTGCAAAAACTTTAGCGGAATTAACGTCAATAACAGGTTGTCACCAATTAAAACATTAAAGGATAAGTCATAATTCAACGAAAGGGGAAAGAATAATCTTATTAAGGTAAAACCAAATAGTACATTCAACAACTGGAAATAATACTTAAAAGATTAAAGACAAAGTTCTACCAAACAAGTCCAACTGTCCAGAAACAAACTTATTATAAACTATCTTAAAGATCAGGAAAACAGGTGCCTAGGACTCATCACTCATCAAACCAGCCCGACACTACTCATCGACATGCTCACCTGTAAAATAAAAGGGTCCATCGCCAGTGGTGAGTAACTAGACTGTTTCGCTTAGCAGTGGTACCAAACAACACAAAATAATAGATTAAAATAGCAGGCAAAAAGTACAATAAGTCTGGAAACACCGAACTCTCTCTCTCCTGTCTCACTTTCTCTCTCCTCCTTAGCTATGACGAGGAAAAAGGGGAAAAATGGGGGCTCGAAAGGGAAAGCCAGTACAGAGCAGAAGATACAGAGCAATAATCGTGTTTCTGGGAGTTGTTCTCGTGATGGTACTGACTCTATTGTAGTTGAAGATGTTGAGGATATTGAGGATTTCGAACAATTGCTAGGTGTTGATGATGACCCTCGTCCTGAATGTAATCTTGCTGATTGGTTCTCAGGGATGCGAAGTCGGCCTTCTTCGTCGGCGGTGTAGGATCCCTCGGAAGCAGAAGGAAGAGTGCAAGGGAGTGTGGGGGGTATGGAGATGCCTCGGTTGCAGCTCTCAATGGCTGACATTGTTGATGAGCTTGATTATTGGAGCTTAGGAGTGGTCATGAAGGTGTTTGGGGGTAATCCTCATGTCAATGTGTTCTCTGGCTTTTGCAAGAGGGTTTGGGGATCTCAGAATGTTGACAAGGTGGTGCCTCTTGTCAAAGGGACTTTTTTGGTGAGATTTCTTAATATTGATGCTAAGAATAAAGCTATTTTGAATGACTTTGTTTTATTTGACAAGAAACCAGTGTTGAGGAAGCCATGGGAAGATGGTATGGAGTTGAATTTTGCGGAAGTGACGAAGATCCCCCTGTGGATTCAGTTACCCAAGCTTCCAATTAAATATTGGGGGAGGAGCTGTTTGTGGAAGATTTGAGGGCTAGTTGGAGAAGTTCTTCAATTAGATGCTGCCACTCTTAATAGGGATAGATTGAACTTTGCTCGATTGTTGGTGAATGTGGATATTAAAAATCCTTTTCCGGAATTAATTGAATTTATGACTGAAAATGGAGGTTTATATGAGCAGCGGGTGGTGTATGAATGGAGTCCGGTTTTTTGTAAGACATGTCAAGGGTTGGGGCATAATGAGGCGCAATGTGCATAGGGCAAGCGTATGGTTTGGAAGCCAAAGTTTGAGGTGAGTCGTGATGAGGCTGCAGGCGTTGCTGTAGCTGTTGGGGGTGCTGGTGGGGAGCAGGCTCCTGCTAGGGTGGAGGCTTGTGCTGCTGCTGGGGTTTCAGCTGGGGTGTCTGCTGGGGCATCTGCTGGGCTGGTAGTTAGAGTTTCTGCTGGAGGTTCAGTGGGGGCTGTTGCTGGTGGTTCTAATGGGTGACTGTTGGAAGTTCTTCTGGAGGGGCTGCTGATGGTACCACTGGGTTTCTGGCGGGCAAGGGATCTGACCAGTGGGCTGATGTGGTGGAGCAGGGGTCGGTTTATGTTGTGAGTCAGGAGGTTCGAACCCATGTGGCGCCTAGTAAGCGAGGTACGGTCCAAATTAATTCTGGTGCTCTTATTACTAGTAATTCTTTTGATGTCCTTGCTAAGGGTGATAATATAATTATTGGTGAAATTGCTGTAAGGCCTCCTCCTATTGTAGGAGTTCCTTTAACCTTTGATGGATAGTGTGCTTGTTTGGAATGTTAGGGGGCTTGGTAAGCCTTCTAAACAAAGGGAGGTAAGGGATGCTATTCGCTCTTATTGTGCTGGCTTAGTTTGTTTATTAGAGACCAAACTTAAAAATAAAATTTTTAGTGAGATGTACTTTCGTATGTTGCATGGGTGGTGTGTTTCCTCTAATTTCCATTGTGTTAAAGGAGGTAGAATCTTGTTGGGTTGGCTTCATAATTTTTTTCATGTTGATATTTTAGAAGTTGGAGCTCAATTTCTTCATTGTAAGGTCTTTCATCATGCTCATAAGGCTACTTTTTGGTGTACCTTTGTTTATGGTTTCAATCATAGTGGTAAAAGGGTAGAATTGTTGTAACACCTCTAAATTTCGTGTTATGTTTTATCTGAAATCGTAATAAAATATTATTTTAAAAATTATTTGCCCAATTTTATTTAATAAATTAATTATATATGTATGAAAATATGTGTAAATTTTCGTATATATATATATATATTCTATGTATATATGTTTACATTTATTATTTGCCGATAATTTTTCGTATTTGCGTTATTTAATAAAATTTACCCTAATTTCGAATTTAACTGTTTGTCTAACAAAAAATAATATTTTTGGGTGATTAACACCCTAGTGGCCGGTTGGCTTAGGATGACTAGATGATGTAACTTTTGATATTTTATCCTTTTGGAAGTGTTCATGAGCATTCAATCTTACTAATGAAATAATTAACCAAATAATTAATTTAAATGCAAAAAAAATAAAAAAAAAAAATATATTGAATGGAGGAACCTCCTAGAACCGGCTCCTCAATGCATAATTGGGGGGGGGCGGGTTGGAGACTTTTGGATCATCTTCATAAGTATGCTCATTAGTATGATAATTAAGCTAATACTAATTGCTTGTAATAAAAAAAAAATAAAAAATTTATCACCCCCTCACCTCCTTGGCCGGTTGTATAAGGAGGGGGGATTGCATTTGTTTGGCCTCACTCTTATCATTTGCCTATCACTTAAAAAAAAAAACAACAAAACACAATTGTTCTCTCTAATTTCTTTGGCTTTTGGGGGCAATTTCTAGTGGAATCTCAAGAATATTTTTAATCTTTTCTCAACCAAACAAGGTAACTAACGTTTAACCCTCTTATAGTAGTCACATGAATAGTAGTTTCGAATTTTGGCCTCTCAATACATGTTAATAGGACTAGTGTATACTAATTAGTAATTTTGTCAAAAATATGTTAATTTTAATCATTTTGGACGAAAATTTTTGGTGGAAAATTTCTGAAATTTTCATGTGGTTAGGACGAATTTTTACGTGATTTATATGTATTTCTATGGGTATTGGAGTATCATGTTTAATTTGTTAATTAGATGCATGTTTTATATGAGATAATATTGTTTGAATGTATAATTATTTATCTATTTAATTTTTAAAGAAAGTGCCGTGTGGTTAGGTTCATGTAATTCGAAATTTTGGCTTGAATATGTGATTAAATTTGTGATTTTTATGGTACTTGTTACTTGTTTGTATTATTGTCTATGTTATATGATTATTTTGTTGAAACTCTTGATTTTACCAATTCGATTTGAGCCAAAAAACAGGCGAAATACTGCCGAAATTTTTAGTGAAACCTTTGTGATATTAAATTCTGATTTTTTAAGCTTGTTATTGGAATTTTCATGAATTTGGTGATTTATTTATAATTAATTGTGTAAATTGTCAATTGTAAACTAAATAAATAAATAATAAAAAAAAATTAAAAAAAGAAAAAAACGTCACTGACCTGCTGGCCGTGTGACTCATATAGGTGTAGTATGTATAATTTATCACTTTTTAACTTATTACTTAATTGGTAGTGTTATCGGTAAATTCCGATGTAAATAGAATTAATTAGATGATTTTTGGCTTGAATTTCCTAATATTGCAAAATCTGGACAGCAACTTTTGGAACCTAAATTCTGATTATTTTTGATGTTTCGGACCCCAAAAATGTCGTGGTCTTTGGTGCTAATTAATCGGGCATGTCAGATTTAATTTCAGGCTAACTTGCACTTTATAATTTCTTTTACCGATAATATTGTAAATAAAAAAAAAAGGATAATAACGATAATAATAATAATAATCACAATAATAATGTTAGAGTTAAGATTGGTTCGGATATCATATGATGTAATTTGGAATTTAATTTGCTCAAGTTGAGTGGGAATTGTGAAAAGTCGGTGTATGGAATTTAATTGTAAGAGTATTTTTAATGCGCAATATTTTTGCTAAGAAGAACTAAATTAATCTTTAAACTTAAAAGATGACTTGTTGATAGTATGGAGCCATTGGGCTGCGGGATCCAATGGTCAGATCAGTTATTTTCTTGGACTGCGGGATCTGAGATATTTATTTTGTATTTTTGCCTGGGTTAATTGTTGTCGTCCGGGAGGTCTGGAGGTGTAAGTCCATATTTTGGGCATCCGTCCGGCACCGGGAGTTTGGCCATTCTTAGACCAGTCGGCTGCGGGATCGACTGAGGGTTACCTGACAAACCTTAGGAAGTGGTACTACGGGATATCACTCTGGATCGTTCCATCTACAACTGATTTAATTTGGATAGTAAATAACATGAATCATATTTATCTAAAATAAAATTAATTAATGATTAATATTCGGAATGAATTGAAATGCCATCACTGAAGTTATTTTATTTCTCTTGTATAGCTAAATTGTGTTGCAGGAGGATGGATTCAAGGTATGTCTTACGTGCTTATATGTTGATATGCAATATATGATGACTGCTTGTGTTGTGTATGGCGTGATTTTCGATGTTCCTATTTTTGTGAATTTCTATGTTGGGGAGGACTGTTAGTTACTCGCCACTGACTGTGGATTGTTGTCAAATTTTTTAGATGATTACTAACTGCCGAATTATCACTATTTGGGCGGGATTCATGAGAGTTGGTTTTAGGAAATTTCCAGTAGTGTTTGCCATCTTAGACTACTTCAATCATATTGGACTTAGAAAGTCATTTTACGTTATTCTCTTTATTTAAGTATGCATTGTTGTAATCACGAATTATTGTAGAGGTGTTGGACCTCGGTTATTTTATTTCAGTATTGTGTTTGGACGCTAGTAGTTTCTGTTTTCTTTTAAAAAAAATTTTGAGTTTAAATTTGAATAATTCCTAATACCTTTTTCTTAGAACCTCTAAAATTAGAATGGTTAGTTGTAGTTCGTTCGTAACGCTTCGCCCGAGTGCTCATCTTTCCGCTGAATCTACCGTACCTTACGGACGGGGTGGTTACAGTTGGTATTAGAGCAAACGTTCCATAGAACCGTACTTAGTGTTAGTAACCTTATAGTAATTAAGTTCTAGAACTGTAAAATCATGACCATAGAATGAGAGTTGACGCGGGATCCCGCGAATGAATTTTTCAATTTGTTTAACCTCCACCACTTGCGTGCTTGTTGTGTGATTATAACTTGTTATTGTTTTGTAGTATGCCTGCCTGTAGAACTCTTACGCAAAAGGAAGCGTCGCGTCGTAGACGCCAAGCTCTGGAGAACGCAATAATTTCTCTATCTAACAGAGCCACGGCTCCGTCTGGGGGACAGTCCACGTTCGACCGCTTTGACCGTCATCGACCCCCTACTTATAGTGGCGCCGCCGACCCAGTTGTGCTAGAAAACTGGCTGCGTGAGATGGAGAAACTGTTCGAGGCTACAAGCTGCCTGCCGGAGGAGAGAGTGGCGATTGGCTGCTACTATCTGAAGCAGGAAGCTGACATCAACCCCTGGTTTCAACTGGCATCAGTTCGCGACCAAACTGAAAGAGAGGTTCTATCCTGATGAACTTCGTTGGCAGAAGCAGGAGGAATTCTTAGCATTGTCTCAGCGTACTCTATCCATTCAGGAGTACACTGATAAGTTCACGGAACTGTCACGCTTTGCTACTTCTGTGGTGCCTACCGAAGAGGAAAGGGTGAAGCGGTATATTAAGAGGATGGATCCTAGAGTGCGGACGCACGTTCTGAGTTCTGGTGTGTCTTCATTCCAAGGGGCTTATGAGATCGCCCTCAGTATTCATGCATCCATCAAGGAAGAGGAAGCTGCAAGGGCTTCGTTCGTGAGGAAGCCGCCCTCATCTTTTCAGCAAGCCTCTGCCAAGAAGCCACGGTATGATAATTCTGGGAAAGGAGGGAATCGACAGAACTTTAGGTCTCGTCAAAGCGACGGGAAGTGCTGGAGATGCAAGAAGGACTAACACCCTGGGAAGAACTGTGACGGTATTCCAGTCGTCTGTTATCACTGCAAGGAAGAAGGGCACAAGTCCTATGCCTGTCCCAAGAAAGAGAATGCTTCAGGTTCTGGCACTGTCAAGCCAACGACCTCTGCTGCACCTGCGCGTAACAGGATCTACTGTATGACGCAGCATGAAGCGGATGCTTAACCTGACGTGGTGACGGGTACATTTCTTGTTAATAATGTTCCTGCTTATGTTCTGTTTGATTCTGGTGCTACCGTGTCCTTTATTGCTAGCTCCTTTATTAGTAAAGCTAATTTATCTGCTAGTTCCCCAGTAAGCTCCCTTATTTCTCTTCCATCTGGGGAAGATTTTGTTTGTCATCGGGAATTCAAAGAAGTCCCGGTGGTTATTTGTGGTTCTGAGTTACGTGCCGATCTTAAGGAGTTTCCCATGATCGAGTTCGACGTGATCCTCGGTATGGACTGGTTGTCGAGGTACCATGCAACTGTTTTCTGTCGAGACCAGAAGATAGTTCTACGTGGCCCTAAAGGTAATCGTATCTCGTACTCCGATATCACGTTAAAGAAGGGAGTGAAAGTCGTGTCTGCTATGAAGATGCGGAAGTTCAGGCAGAAAGGCGACACCGTGTTCCTTTGCAGAGTGAAGGACCTTTCAACTGAGGAGCAACTTGAGGAAATTCCTGTTGTTCGGGAATATCCGGATGTCTTTCCAGAAGAATTGCCTGGTATCCCTCCAGAGAGAGATGTGGCATTTAACATTGATCTCTTTCCGAGTACCGCACCGATTTCGAAGGCTCCGTATAGGATGGCTCCTCCTGAGTTGCAAGAGTTGAAGACACAATTGCAAGAGCTGATCGACAAGGGTTTCATAAGACCCAGTGTCTCTCCGTGGGGTGCTCCCGTGTTATTCGTGAAGAAGGACGGAAGCATGCGATTGTGCATCGATTATCGGGAACTGAATAAAGTGACGATCAAGAACAAGTATCCCTTGCCTCGGATCGAATATTTGTTCGATCAACTAAAAGGTGCTGGAGTATTTTCCAAGATTGACCTGCGATCTGGGTATTATCAGATTCCGGTGAAAGAGGAAGATATTCCGAAGACTGCTTTCCGCACAAGGTACGGGCATTACGAATTCGAAGTTATGCCGTTCGGTCTTACCAATGCACCTGCTGTGTTTATGAACCAAATGAATCGTACCTTTCATGAGTATTTAGATTCGTGCGTCGTGTGTTCATCGACGACATCCTAGTATACTCCAAGGATGAAGCCGAGCAAGACAAGCACTTGAGGCTGGTCTTGGACGTGCTTCGGAAGCAGAAGTGGTTTGCCAAGTTGTCCAAATGCGAGTTCTGGTTGAAAGAAGTCGCTTTTCTGGGACATGTCATCAACAAGGAAGGAGTCAAAGTTGATCCAGAGAAGATTAAGGCTGTGGTAGAGTGGGAAAGTTCAAAGAACGTATCGGAAGTTCGAAGTTTTCTTGGTCTAGCTGGCTACTATAGACGATTTGTGAAAGATTTCTCTATGATTGCTCAGCCTATGACTAAATTGATGCGGAAGGACAGCAAGTTCAAGTGGACCGACGAGTGCGAAGATGCGTTCCAGAAGTTGAAGAGAAGTTTGACTTCTGCTCCGGTTTTGACGTTGCCTACTGAAGGGGTAGAGTTTGAAGTGTACAGCGATGCGTCTGCAAGCGGTCTAGGTTGCGTCCTTATGCAACAAGGAAAGGTTATCGCCTATGCCTCGAGACAACTGAGGACACACGAGAAGAACTACCCTACCCATGATCTGGAGTTGGCTGCTGTGGTGTTTGCACTCAAACTGTGGCGACATTATCTCTATGGTGTTCCATGTAAAGTGTTTACCGATCATAAGAGCCTTAAATACATCTTCACTCAAAGAGATTTGAATATGAGGCAAAGAAGATGGTTGGAGCTGATCAAGGACTATGATTTGTCGCTGGACTACTGCGAAGGTAAAGCTAACAGAGTGGCTGACGCTCTGAGTCGGAAAGGGAAACAAGTCTTGGGTGCCGTGAGAACCGTGCCAAAAGATCTCAGTGAAGAATTCCGGAAGCTCAACATCGAAGTAGTACCTCAAGGGCACGTGGACCTCTGTCTTTGTGCCATGAGCGCCGAGCCTGACTTGTATCAAGAGTTGCGAGACAAGCAGAGAGTGGACGTGAAGCTCACAAAGATTCGGGAAGCTTTGGCTGCTGGTCGTGCAGAGAACTTTTCGGTCGGAACCGACGGTGGTCTTAAGTTCATGGGACGTTGGTGTGTGCCAGATGATGCCGAACTGAAGACCAAGATTCTCAAAGAGGCTCACAACACTCCTTATTCAGTGCACCCAGGAGGTGATAAACTGTACAAGGATTTGAAGGTGAATTTTTGGTGGCCAGGAATGAAGAAGGAAGTTGCGGAATTCGTAGCTCGGTGTTTGGTGTGTCAGAAAGTCAAGATTGAACATCAAAGGCCGGGAGGTTTGTTACAACCACTACCCATTCCTGAATGGAAATTCGATTCCATTTCAATGGACTTCGTGATGGGTCTCCCTGTTGCAGCTGGAGGTTTGAACGCGGTTTGGGTGATCGTCGACAAATTGACCAAGGTTGCGCGATTCATACCCATGAAGAACACGTGGTCGATGGAGAAACTGGCTGAAGCTTATGCTAATGAGATCATACGCCTTCATGGAGTTCCGAAAGACATTGTGTCTGATCGTGATCCTAGGTTCTTGTCGCATTTTTGGCGAGCGTTGCAAGAAGCCTTTGGTACTAAACTGAAGTTGAGTACTGCTTTTCACGCCGCTACTGATGGGCAGACGGAGAGGACTATTCAGACCTTGGAAGATATGCTTCGTGCTTGCGCGTTGGAATTTCAACAGTCGTGGGTAAAGTCTTTGAACTTGGTGGAATTTTCTTATAACAACAGTTTCCATGCAAGTATCGGGATGGCTCCATATGAAGCGTTGTACGGAAGGAAGTGTCGCAGCCCTACCTGTTGGAGCGACATCAGCGATTCCTTGGTTTTGGGCCCTGAACTGATTCAGGACACTGTTGAACAGATTAAGGTTATTCGGGCTAGGTTGAAAGCGGCGCAGGACCGACAGAAGTCATATGCAGATCTGCGTCGGAAGCCTATCTCTTATGACGTTGGTGACAAGGTGTTGTTTAAGGTGTCCCCGATTAAAGGCGTGATGCGTTTCGGGATGAAAGGGAAGCTCAGTTCGAGGTACATTGGACCTTATGAGATTCTGAAGAGAATTGGAGAGGTGGCGTACCGTTTGGCTTTGCCGCCGGAGTTGTCGAAGGTCCATAACGTGTTCCATGTGTCTCAACTGCAGAGGTACCGCAGCGATCCTTCACATGTGAATTAAGCTGACTCTGTCGAAGTCGAGCCGAATTTGACGTTTGAGGAATGACCTGTCCGAATCCTCGACTGCCAAGTAAGGGCACTTAGGCGAAAAGTGGTACCTCTAGTAAAAGTACTGTGGAGAAGCCAAAAGTACGAAGAGGCGACTTGGGAAACGGAAGAGTCGATGAAGCTTAAGTACCCCGAGCTCTTTGAAGCAGGTACTAAGTCTTAGACTTTTGCTTGCTTAGTGTTTTCTTTAATGTTGTGTAAGTTTCGGGGACGAAACATTTTGTGAGTAGGGGTGGATGTAACACCTCTAAATTTCGTGTTATATTTTATCTGAAATCGTAATAAAATATTATTTTAAAAATTATTTGCCCAATTTTATTTAATAAATTAATTATATATGTATGAAAATATGTGTAAATTTTCGTATATATATATATATTCTATGTATATATGTTTACATTTATTATTTGCCGATAATTTTTCGTATTTACGTTATTTAATAAAATTTACCCTAATTTCGAATTTAACTGTTTGTTTAACAAAAAATAATATTTTTGGGTGATTAACACCCTAGTGCCGGTTGGCTTAGGATGACTAGATGATGTAACTTTTGATATTTTATCCTTTTGGAAGTGTTCATGAGCATTCAATCTTACTAATGAAATAATTAGCCAAATAATTAATTTAAATGCAAAAAAATAAAAATAAAAAATATATTGAATGGAGGAACCTCCTAGAACCGGCTCCTCAATGCATAATGGGGGGGGGGGGTTGGAGACTTTTGGATCATCTTCATAAGTATGCTCATTAGTATGATAATTAAGCTAATACTAATTGCTTGTAATAAAAAAAAAAAAAAAATTTTATCACCCCCTCACCTCCTTGGCCGGTTGTATAAGGAGGGGGGATTGCATTTGTTTGGCCTCACTCTTATCATTTGCCTATCACTTAAAAAAAAAAACAACAAAACACAATTGTTCTCTCTAATTTCTTTGGCTTTTGGGGGCAATTTCTAGTGGAATCTCAAGCACATTTTTAATCTTTTCTCAACCAAACAAGGTAACTAACGTTTAACCCTCTTATAGTAGTCACATGAATAGTAGTTTCGAATTTTGGCCTCTCAATACATGTTAAAAGGACTAGTGTATACTAATTAGTAATTTTGTCAAAAATATGTTAATTTTAATCATTTTGGACGAAAATTTTTGGTGGAAAATTTCTGAAATTTTCATGTGGTTAGGACGAATTTTTGCGTGATTTATATGTATTTCTATGGGTATTGGAGTATCATGTTTAATTTGTTAATTAGATGCATGTTTTATATGAGATAATATTGTTTGAATGTATAATTATTTATCTATTTAATTTTTAAAGGAAGTGCCGTGTGGTTAGGTTCATGTAAGTCGAAATTTTGGCTTGAATATGTGATTAAATTTGTGATTTTTATGGTACTTGTTACTTGTTTGTATTATTGTCTATGTTATATGATTATTTTGTCGAAACGGTTGATTTTACCAATTCGATTTGAGCCCAAAAACAGGCGAAATGCTGCCGAAATTTTTGGTGAAACCTTTGTGATATTAAATTCTGATTTTTTAAGCTTGTTATTGGGATTTTCATGAATTTGGTGATTTATTTATAATTAATTGTGTAAATTGTCAATTGTAAACTAAATAAATAAATAATAAAAAAAAATTAAAAAAAGAAAAAAACGTCACTGATCTGCTGGCCGTGTGACTCATATAGGTGTAGTATGTATAATTTATCACTTTTTAACTTATTACTTAATTGGTAGTGTTATCGGTAAATTCCAATGTAAATAGAATAAATTAGATGATTTTTGGCTTGAATTTCCTAATATTGCAAAATCTGGACAGCAACTTTTGGAACCTGAATTCTGATTATTTTTGATGTTTCGGACCCCAAAAATGTCGTGGTCTTTGGTGCTAATTAATCGGGCTTGTCAGATTTAATTTCAGGCTAACTTGCACTTTATAATTTCTTTTACCGATAATATTGTAAATAAAAAAAAAAGGATAATAACGATAATAATAATAATAATCACAATAATAATGTTAGAGTTAAGATTGGTTCGGATATCATATGATGTAATTTGGAATTTAATTTGCTCAAGTTGAGTGGGAATTGTGAAAAGTCGGTGTATGGAATTTAATTGTAAGAGTATTTTTAATGCTCAATATTTTTGCTAAGAAGAACTAAATTAATCTTTAAACTTAAATTTAAAAGATGACTTGTTGATAGTATGGAGCCATTGGGCTGCGGGATCCAATGGTCAGATCAGTTATTTTCTTGGACTGCGGGATCTGAGATATTTATTTTGTATTTTTGCCTGGGTTAATTGTTGTTGTCCGGGAGGTCTGGAGGTGTAAGTCCATATTTTGGGCATCCGTCCGGCACCGGGAGTTTGGCCATTCTTAGACCAGTCGGCTGCGGGATCGACTGAGGGTTACCTGACAAACCTTAGGAAGTGGTACTACGGGATATCACTCTGGATCGTTCCATCTACAACTGATTTAATTTGGATAGTAAATAACAGGAATCATATTTATCTAAAATAAAATTAATTAATGATTAATATTCGGAATGAATTGAAATGCCATCAGTGAAGTTATTTTATTTCTCTTGTATAGCTAATTTGTGTTGCAGGAGGATGGATTCAAGGTATGTCTTACGTGCTTATATGTTGATATGCAATATATGTTGACTGCTTGTGTTGTGTATGGCGTGATTTTTGATGTTCCTATTTTTGTGAATTTCTATGTTGGGGAGGACTGTTAGTTACTCGCCACTGATTGTGGATTGGTGTCAAATTTTTCAGATGATTACTAACTGCCGAATTATCACTATTTGGGCGGGATTCATGAGAGTTGGTTTTAGGAAATTTCCAGTATTGTTTGCCATCTTAGACTACTTCAATCATATTGGACTTAGAAAGTCATTTTACGTTATTCTCTTTATTTAAGTATGCATTGTTGTAATCACGGATTATTGTAGAGGTGTTGGACCTCGGTTATTTTATTTTAGTATTGTGTTTGGACGCTAGTAGTTTCTGTTTTCTTTTAAAAAAAAATTTTGAGTTTAAATTTGAATAATTCCTAATACCATTTTCTTAGAACCTCTAAAATTAGAATGGTTAGTTGTAGTTCGTTCGTAACGCCTCGCCTGAGTGCTCATCTTTCCGCTGAATCTACCGTACCTTACGGACGGGGTGGTTACAATTGTGGAATGATCTGTCAAGGATTGCTGGTTCAGTTGATGGGCCTTGGTTGGTGTCGGGGGATTTTAATTGTCCCTTAAATTTGAATGATAGGCAGGGGTCTGTGGTGGGTTTCAATGAGGTGGTTCCTTTTAGGGATATGGTTGCTCATTGCAATTTGCAGGATTTGCCTGGTACTGGTTGCTTCTTTACTTGGTTGAATAAGCAGCATGGTTCTGATTTAGTCCTCTCTAAAATTGATAGAACTTTGGTGAATGACAGTTGGCTGGATTCTTTTTCCTTTACTTATACGAACTATTTGCCGGATAATACTTCTGATCACTCCCCTGGGTTGATTTCTTTTACTCAAGATAGGCATCAGATAAGGAGAAATTTTAAATTTTTTGATATGTGGGCTTGTCATGGGTCTTTCTTGGAGATTGTTCAACAGGGTTGGGCTGCTCAAGTGGATGGTTATGATATGTTCCAGGTGGTTCAGAAGCTCAGGTTGTTGAAGAAGAATTTGAAGGAGCTTAATAGAGTTGCCTTTTCTAAAATCGAGGCAAGGTTTCAGGAGGCTAAAAAGGCTTTTGATAGGGCTTTTTAGCATTTTCATCTTAATTACCATTGTAGTGATGCTCAAAGAAGTATGGAGTTGGCTGAAGCTGAATTGGGTAGATGTAAGAAGGCTTATTTTTCCTTTTTGTAGCAGAAGTCCAAGGTCACTTAGTTAAAAGTGGGTAATGAAAATACTAGCTACTTCCATAAGACTATCAAGATGCACTCTTATGCTGGGAAGGTACTAAGTATTAAGGATACTTCAGGAGAATGGTGTGAGGGTGCTGCAGAGGTTGTTGATTCTTTTCAAAGGTACTACAAGGAGCTCTTGGGGTCTCAGAGTTTACTGATAAGGTTATTGTTCCTGAAATTATGAATCAAGGGGATGTGTTGGGTGAGGATCAAATTGGTGTCTTGAATAGTCCTTTCACTAGGGAGGAGGTTAGAAAGGCCTTCTTTTCTATTCCAGGGTGTAAATCTCCGGGTCCAGATGGTTATAATAGTACCTTTTTCAAGAAGTCTTGGAGTATTGTTGGGGGTCAGGTTACTGATGCTATTCTGGGGTTCTTGAATAATGGTGTTTTGCTGAAGGAATTGAATTGTACTGTTCTCACTCTAATCCCTAAAGTCTCCCATCCTTCGAGTGTGCTGGAATTTTGTCCCATTGCTTGTTGTAATACGATTTACAAATGTATAACAAAGCTTCTTTGTAGTAGATTGAGGGAGGTCTTCCCCAGGTCATTTCAAAGGACCAAGCTGGTTTTATGAAGGGTAGGCAAATTATCCATAATATTAGCATAGTCCAGGTTTTGGTTGGCAGGTATGGTAGGAAGTCTTCTCCTCCTGGTTGCATGATGAAAGTAGATATTAATAAGGCTTATGATTCGGTGAGTTGGAGCTTTCTTAAGGATATGTTGATGGCTTTGAAGTTCCCTACTCATTTTGTTGAGATTGTTATGGCTTGTGTTTCTTCTCTCTCTTACTCTTTAATGATTAATGGAAGTTTGTGTGGTTTTTTTGAGGGGAAGAGGGGGCTTCATCAGGGTTATCCTATGTCACCTCTTCTTTTTGTTGTGTGTATGGAATATCTTTCTAGGGTTTTGGCTTTTGTTGGGAAGTCTCTCCTTTGTTTTCTTTTATTTCATTATAGATGTCATAAGCTTAGATTAAATCATTCGGTCTTTGCTGATGATTTATTGCTATTTTGTAAAGGGGATAGGAGTTCTGTCAAGTTATTAAAGTTAGTCTTGAAGAATTTTGCTCAAGTTTCAGGTTTGTAGGCAAATGAAGTTAAGTCTAATATCTATTGTTGCAACATCCTTAAAGTGGATAAATCAACAGTTCTGCAGGCTTCTGGATTTAAAGAGGATCAGCTCCCTTTCAGGTATTTGGGTGTTAATGTGAGTGCTAAGAAGCTGAGTAAAGATGATTATTTTTAACTGATTGATAAAATTACTAGTAGAATTAGAGCCTGGGGTGCTAGTTTTTTGAGTTATGTTGGGAGGTGTGTTTTAGTTAACTCTGTCTTGATGTCTTTGCATATCTATTGGGCTACTATTTTTGTCTTGCCAAAGAAGGTTATTAATGGTGTTGAAAGTGTGTGCAGGAATTATCTATGGGATGGGAAGGCAATTTATTCTAGGCCTCTTCCCATAGCTTGGGATTTGGTGTGTAGACCTAAAAGTTAAGGGGGCTTGGGAATTAAGAATGCTTATTGATGGAATCTAGGTGCTTTGGGTAAACTTATCTGGAATATTGCTTGTAAGGCTGATAGCCTTTGGTGGAAATTGGTTGATCATATGTATTTAAAGGGTAGATCTTGGAAAGACTATTCTTGTCCTTCTTCTTGTAGTTGGTATTGGAAGCAGCTCTGGTTTGTTATAGATACTTTTAAAGCTGGTTATAGAGGTAATGCTTGGAGGTTGGATGTTAGTGGCTATTCTGTTAGGAGTGGTTATGCCTGGTTGCTTCTACTTCTCCTCTGATTCCTTGGAGATTTTGGGTCTGGAATAGGCTCAATGTTCCTAAGCACTCCTTCATCTTATGGTTGGCGGTTTGGGGTAGGTTGAGAGTGAAGAACTCCTCGCTTCGGCTAAACCTTGTCAGTGATGACCTTTGTCCTCTTTGTGGTGTGGCTTCTGAATCTGTTAAGCACCTCTTTTTTTATTGTAGCTATAGCAATGCTTGTATTTCTTGGTTCGAGAAGATTTCTGGCTGGAAGCTGAACTTGATTAATCTGGACCAGGCAGTGACTTGGTTGTTCTCCATTGTTGGTAGATTTCGTAGGCAGGTTGAATTGTGCAAGCTGTTTGTGCAGGTATTGTCTATTGTATTTGGAGTCAACGAAATAATTCTGTCTGGAACGGTACTGTTCTAAGACCTGAGATAGCAATGAGGCAGCTGCAACGTGTTATTGGTTGTAGAGTTTGGGGTGTTATGCTTAAGAAGATTAGTGTAAGGAATAGGGAGTGGTTTAACTTTGCCATGTCTTGAGTTGTTTCTTGCTTGTGGCTGTTGTAGCTTGTTTCATGTGTGAGCTTGTTCACACTGTTTTGTGTACTTGTTTCTTTGAGCTATTAATAAAATTTTACCTTTGCTAAAAAAAATAGCAGGCAAAACATATTCAATTCCAGTCATCAACCATAACATCAAAGCAAGCAATAACAGGATCGCACAACAGGAACATAAGCAAGCGGA
Organism: Salicornia ramosissima; assembly: GCA_951394345.1. Classification (NCBI taxonomy): domain Eukaryota; kingdom Viridiplantae; phylum Streptophyta; class Magnoliopsida; order Caryophyllales; family Amaranthaceae; genus Salicornia; species Salicornia ramosissima. The sequence goes on from OX596235.1 coordinate 25,497,660, forward strand.
ACAATAACGTAATTAACATAAATCATGCTAAAGGATTACAGGGCTTAATCATCAACGCAATTACCATCATCAACAAACATCAACAATATCCCCGAAACAACCGAAGTCGATACAGCAATCAAAGTCCCCGACACGGCCGAAGCCGATACAACAAACAAAGTCCTCGATATAGCCTGAAGCCGATACAACAAACAAGTCCCCAACACGGCCTGAAGCCGATACAATAAACAAGTCCCCAGCACGGCCTGAAGCCAATACAACAAATAAGTCCCCGACACGGCCTGAAGATGATACAACAAACAAGTCCCCAACACGGCCTGAAGCCAATACAACAAACAAGTCCCCGACATGGCCTGAAGCTGATACAACAAACAAGTCCCCAACACGGCTTGAAGCCGATACAACAAACAAAGTCCCCGACACGGCCAAAGCCGATACAACAAACAAAGTCCCCGATACGGCCGAAGCCGATACAAACAACGACACGACCAGAGATAGGACAACAATTGACACGACCCAAAGCCAACGAAAACCAGTCATTAACGCATGACACACACACAACTTATCAACAAGTTCAACAATCCATACGAGCAATTCATGAAAGTTCGCAGACTGACTTAAACAATGTATGAATAACATGAAATAATCATAAAGGTTCGACTTTTATAAGAAAAAGAGGTTCGAATTTCAACCATGAAGTAAGGGCCATTCGGCCTTCATGGACTCAAAATGCGAAAATAAAGCAACGATGCAAAACAAGCTGACAATTCGACGTTCATCAAGATTCATGTAAAGATTCAGTAAATTCGACAAAAGATTCATAAAGATTGAAATTTTCATAGCAATAATAAAAGAAAATCAAGAAAACAATCCATAGAACACCCTATGTTATTCGGTCATCAAGAAACAATTCAAGATCAAGATTTTATTCATCAAAACGCATAGAACAATCAAGAAACTTCATCAGTTAAATCAAGAATTCGAGATAGTGAAAGATAATAACATAAAGTTTCAATCTTGGTCAACAAATCAAGTTGGCGCATGATGCGAATAATAAAAATACAAAATTTATGCTTCTACTACAATTCATGAGATCAAGAATTAAAGATACATGGTTTAGCCATCAAATTATGTATTAAATTCATCAAAAATCCATGCTTAAAAACAACATAGTCACACGCATATGTTCATAAAAATCACGGTTCAAGATTGCATTAATTCACATCAAGATTCATATGAAATCATCAAAAAAAATTAAACAATGCATAAACCTTCATGTAAAGATCCATCAAGATTCAAGAATAAGAAGTAAAGAAAACAAAAGAAACACCCTAAACTATTTGACAATCACACGCATGGTACATACATCAACATAGTTCTATCCAATCTAATTATTCTATGTAGATTAATTCTATTCCTAAGTGAAATAGCTAGTTACCTAGTGAATCAAGCACAAAATCTGAAGCGTTCTTGCTTCTCAAAACGGCGCCCAAGTTCGTCACCCTCCACGGCCAAACCGAACCCAACAAAGCAATCTTCGTTCAAGATTGTTGAAGGGTTTGAATGATCTTTAATGGTTGTTTTTGATTTGATGAAGTGAAAGACAATATTTTTGGTGAGATAATATGGGTGTGCCGTGAGGTATAAGAGAAGGGGGTTGAGGTTTGTTTATGTTCTTGATGATCTTAAACATAGAAGGTGGTGAGGCTTAAGTACTTGAGGTGGTCCTGGTACTTTGGTTGTAGACTGGAGATGAAGGTCTTGACCATTTTTGGTTCAGTTGGGGTAGTGACCATTTGGGTTGCGACTTGCTTCCATCTTGTCAAATAAGCAGTGAACCCTTCTCTCTCACATTGTCTCAAAATCTCAAGTTCTTCAGAACAGTAGTCATAACAGGATCAAAATTTACCCTTTTTATCATATTAATACTCGGCCATTATCTACATGTCATCACTAGAAAATTATAATTTATTTCCATATTTTATTATCATGTTTTAGTTATTAATTCAATTATATAAATTATAAAATTGTGATCTAACCATTAATCATGAAATTATAAATAATCATAGATCAAAAATCAAGCCTTTATACCCTCATATTATTTGGCCATCATAGAAGAACAACAAGATCAAAATTAATTTCAAGAACCTAATATTTCATAATTAAATTACTTTCAAAATAAAGATTAATTAATAAACTAAGGTTAGGAATATATTTAAACAAGAAAAATGGAATCTTTAATTCATTTATTAATCTTGTGCCATTCGAAAATTGTAAAGGATTATAACAAGTTTATAATTTTAATTCAAGACTTAAATTATACAATTAGATAAATTATGAACATACTTTTAGATCAAGAAAACATCCTAATATCATCATAAAACTCTTTTTACCACTCGACATATACACGCACAACACAAGAAACAATTCAAGATTTTATCATGCATTTATTCTAATTAAAACATGTAATTTAAGATAGTAAAACATGTAGATAATTAATTAATACAATAAAGATTCAAAAAGATCATGAAACACATCAAGAAACAATCAAGAACATTCATCATTAAAAAGGTTCGAACAATCATAGCCCTATCATGATACTAATTAATTTTCTAGTTTCATCCTAATTAACTATATGATAAACTAATACCAAATTCAAGGAGGATAGTCTTGTTACCTTGAATTAGGAAGAAAAACAAAGAAAAATCTTTGCTTGGGGTTCGAATAATACACGGCACAACAAGAACACTTTTGTGAATTTTTGTGAGAATAATTTTAGAGGTTAGAAGTTAGGATAAAAGGTTATGAGTATTGTTCCCTATATAATTATAAAGAATAAAAGAATAAATAAATTAAAATAAAGAGAGGGGGGGCCGTGAATTAGAGTAAGAATAATAGGGAAAAGAGTCAACTTTAGGAGACTTGGTATAAGGTTAGTTAAAAATAGGATTTTTAGTTTAGTTGACTTTTCAAAATAAAAATTGAAGATTTTAGATATAGAATAGATTTTATATCTAATAATAATAATAATCAAAAATTAAAAATAATCCTTGGCCAAGAAAGGAGGGGGCCGGCCAAGAGGGGAAATATTGGGTCATTGGGCCCAATTTTAAGACAAGGATAGGAAATAAGATTAAACAGTCCAATTAACTGGGTCTTTTGAACTTAGAATATTAGAAGCAATAATAAATAACCACGAAATTTTCTGGTCCAGATTTTCGGGTTATTACATCTCTTGTTCTCTGAACATGCTCGGCTAGGTTCTTTATCATGGATGAGCTTGGGTTTTTTTTTAGATCACTGACCTTGGCCTGGAGCCCTTCGAGTACAGTGTTCAATTCGTCGAAACGCTTAACGAGCTGTTTGAGTTGGTCCTCTTGAGTGGCCATTTTGGTGTTCGGGTTGTAGGCTAAAGATATGGGTTTGAGTGATGTAGGCTTGGAATATGGGCTCTAGTGATGGGCTTGAGTGATGTAGGCTAGGTATTGTAAGGCTTCTGGGTTTGGATGAGTTTGAGTGAGGTTGGGGTGGTGTTTAAGTGAGGTGAAGTAAGGTTGGACTGGGCTTGAGGTTTGCTCGGACCTCGGCTATGCTTTGGATCGAATTGAACTGTTTAAACCACTCCGAACTGAAAAGAATCGAAACCTTTATTAAACCCCTCTTAGTCATTGTACAAATGCACATGCATGTCCTAAATTCATGGTCATCTTTCCTAAAATGCATGAATACAAGATGCCCTTTCAATTTTTTCCTTTTATTTTTTATTTTTTTTGATTGTTTTTTTTTTATTTAATTTTTTTTGAAAGGGCACCAAAAGACATGAATTATTCTATGAATGTGAAGAAAAGTGGTTATACGAGGAGTGAACCTAAGTTAGGTCGTAGGTTAAGCCTATATGGACTTAAGCTTAAGGATACTAAGGCCCAACACTGTGAACTAAATAGTAGACTATATGAACTAGAAGATGACCATGATGATATGAAGCGAGAGTGAAAAACTACCAAAAAATACATGGCTAGAGCCCATAAAAAATGCACACATCATCAAATAAGCACACTAGCATGATACAATATGTATAATCTTTAAAAGGTCGGTCTTGGGTGGTCACAAGGTACCATGGCTAAAGAGAAATTGAACCGACCTAGCCATTCTTCATGTTGAATGACACACGATTAAGAATCCCTTATTATGGTCTCATCAAGCATGGGGATCACGCACCATGGTTGGGATGGGCCGGTTATGATTATTGAGGTCGGGCATCACAAGTAATCATAATCAAAGCCCCCGGGGTCAGTCTCGAGCATAGAACATGCTCACATGAGACGAGGTCCTATGGTGTGGCACCTATTTGTAGGGCCACATGCAATATGCCTAAAAAGATCCGGGAATGATAATAATAAGACCACGAGACTTTTCAAGTTTGTCCACACCACTAAGGAGTGATATTCCCCAGCAGAGTCGCCAAACTATAGGGGTCGTTTCCGGCCGCCTACGTCACGAGTTGTTTTGAATGCTCGTTAACACCACACGTGAATGTGGTCTAGTACGAGTCGCAACCGTGTGTTTATATGGTCGACAGAAACCGAAGAAATACCAATGCCAAGGGGCGATTGGCCCCATATAGGTCATGCACCAGAGTATGGATTCGGGGACAGGTTATGAGCCAATCGTGAATTGACCCGCCCGCCTGTTAGCGGTGTCTACTAGGTCTCTTTTTGTGGTCGTATTATTATTATTCCCGAATTCAGAGATATCTCAGATTATATCCTAAAAGCGCATATTACTAGGCGGGTTTAATATATTACAAGTCATGACTAATTTACTGTGACCACTTTGAATTAAATCAGTGTTAAAAGCCCTAAAAATAATTCAAATAATTAAATCATGAATAAACACAATGAATATAATTATTATGATGATTAAGACGATGATTATGATAAAGATTATAGAAAATATATACAACTTTATACATGATTAATATGATTCAAGATGACTTCTAAAACTTAAGATCATTTATCATATACATATTAATGATATTAACATGTCAATTTTATTATCCGTTGGGCCATATCTATATATTTGACTCTTCGATAATAGGAATTAATCATGATTTATTTATTTATAATAAAAATAACATATATTTATAGATCTATAAAAATGTAGCGACCATTTTATAACACGGAATTTAAATGACAAAAGCTATGTTGTATAGATCGCGTTATGAATCGAATAGTAATCAAGATTAAATCATTATTATCCTGAATTATGAAATAGTATGAGAATCAAATTTAATATATGGTTATGCAAAATACGTGAATGAATCAAAGATCATTACGCATTCATATTGCAAAAACCACAGATCATGGCCAATGGGATTATAAAAGTACCCATGATAGTATACTCCTTTATGTCCCCATACTCTTTGTGCTTTAGGGTTCTTGTCCCCATACTCTTTGTACCCGGGATTGTAAAAGAGTATACTCTTTGTACAAAGGAGTTCTCAAGTATACTCTTTGTGCTTTACAATCTATTTTTCCCTCATACTTGCTTAACCAGTCCATTCCTAAGATAATGTCCAGACCCCCTAAAGAAATCTCTATAAGGTTAGAAGGGAAGTTATATTCTCCTATTTGTAATGGCAATTCCCTATGAAGTCTAGTACAATTAACTACCTCCCCAGTGGGTAGGCATATAGGTATTTGGACTAGCTCCGCCTTATTCAACCCCAACTTTACCACAACAGACTTAGAAATAAAAGAATAGGTTGCACCAGAATCGAAAAGAACTTTAACCATAAAGGAGTTTAGGGAAAAAGTACTCGTGATAGTATCAGCTGCTTTCTCTCCTTCTTTCTTTCCCATGACATTCAATCTGCCTGCAGTGTTATTCTTGTTCTGATAATGGTTATTCTCTGCCCCTCCTTGCTTAGTGTGGTTGTTTTGGTTGCCCGAATGTCCTCCTGTTTTATCATGGGGTCTTCCTTTAGCATTATTCCTTTCAGTCTCGGGTTTGGAGAAGCACTCATACGCTCTGTGTCCCTTCTTCTTACAGTTGTTGCAGGTGACCAGGTTACCTTCGCAGTCCTTCCCAGGATGATTCCTGGGACATTTCTTGCAGAAGTGGGCTCGTCCACTAGTATCAGGCCTTTGTTGTCCCTGCCCCTTTCCTGCGTTCTGGTTTCCTCTGTTTCGATAATTCCCATTCATCTGCTTTTTAAAATTGCCTTGATGACTAGCTTGTTGGAACTCTTTCCTCTTTTCTCCCACAACACCCTCTCCTTTAGCATTCCGCTGGAAAAGGCTGTATAAGTTCGCAGCCCTTCCGTACACATCATCCAACCTTGTGAAAGTCTCTCCACCCAACCTCTGAGCCTTTAGCTCCTCTGTGGCTACCACTTCTGGGGCAAATCTGGACAAGGCGACGAACTTAGCATAGTACTCTGCTACACTCATCTTCCCCATTTTCAAGTCGAAGAATTCGTCAGACTTTTGCTTCTTCAACCAAGCAGGATAAAATTTGTTCCTGATGCTGGTCTTGAAAGCATCCCAGTTGAATCCAACGGCCTCGCGGATCGCAGGCCCACTCTCCCTCCACCATAGATCTGCCTCATCCTTCAGGTACAAGGTAGCTTGGTTGACCCTAAGCGCTTCAGGACAGTCTAAAGTATCGAAGATCTTGTCAAATTCCCTTAACCAGCTTTCCAGTTGTGATGGGTCAGGGCCCCCTTTAAAATAGGGTGGCTTCACTTGTGCCAACTTTTTGAACATCTCCCCAGCAGGGTCGTTCTGGTCATTGCGATTTGCGTTCAAGTTCTCTGCCAATAGCCTTATGGCATCAGCTAGGGCTCGGTTATCCACCATCCTATTTCTCCTCCTGAATAAAAGGGAAACCCATTTAGGTTTGCCAAATTAGCTTTGGATAGGCCATTAACTAACTATCCCTACTAATAACTCTAAATCATATGGTCCAGAAAATAGGCATGAAGCTATCACTCTATCATAGCGAACACATAATTTAAGCAAGAAGACTAACAAATAAAATAGAATAAAAGAGATTCCCATAGCGCGGTGTTAAGTGCTCGGTTTGAACATTGATACTTAATCTTTATAAATTCCAAGTTTTTATTAATTTGTAACAATAGAGACCCCTAACTATACTCCTCTATTTTGAGACGTCTATAATTTAGTAATAAGTAAATAAATAAATGAATAAAAGAACAACTTCGTACGACTCAAAGTGTTATTGTTATTATTTTTATTACATACTAAAAATTACTATTATCGTGCTTGTCTGCCTTCTCCTGATAGACACTGGGATTAAAATCTTCATCACTGTCTTCCTCTTCAGAACTTTCATTCATTCCCAGTTCTTCTTCATCGAGGGTTGTCGCAGGATCTCCGCTTGGAATCTCATATGCGTCCATCAGGTAATCATCTTCTAAGTCCGATTCAGTTGGTCTCATATGTGCTTGATAGACTTTCTGCTTCTCTTCCCACGTAGTCACTGTAAGGTATGCGGTTAAGATAGCTTTCGTCTCCTCTGTTTTACCTGCTCTTAAGACTGCTAGTTGTGCTTCTTCTATTCCTTTCTTATCCTTGTTTATATTAATGCTACCCTGACTCGATGCAGTATTTTCAATTCTTCCTTGTTTTTCGTTCCACTCACTCTCAAGTTTTATTAGCCACTTTCGTAGACCATCTCTTAACATATATTCGTCTGGGTAGGCGAGACTGTTGAATTGTCCAGCAAACATGATTATTGGTGCTTTAAAATACTGAAAGACTGGTGTAAACGGTTCTTTCTTTGGTAAATAATGTAAGCACATGGCGGCAATGTAGGCTTGGGTGACATCGTTTACTCTATTCTCTTCTAGAAATATATCAAACACATACGCTATTATCTTATTCAAATATTCAATGATTGTTTCATTATCTTTCTTGATTAGGTGATCGTTAGGTGGATTTCTTGGAGGAAACAACATCTGTACGTATGCAAGTGCATGTGATCCCACGCAATACCAATTTCCAAAAGGAATAAAAAAAAAAACAGCAACATGTTACTAACATATAATCATTGAACACACACAGTCAATATCATCATCATATATAACAAATAGCCACAATACTATTCACGTTAATACCCTTCCCAAATCATCACCAAGGTTAATTTAGAAAATCTTATTCTATAAATGAAAATATATTAAAATAAAATTTTGACGTTTACAAAAAGTTTTGGATCAAAACCTGAGGCTCTGATACCACTTTGTAACACCCCAATAATTCTCATCAAGTTATAAATGCTAATTTCAAGGAATATTGAGAATTATTAAAGTGTTATCGCCACGTGTGGAAACGTATTGGCTTACTCAGAATTTTGCAGCGGAAATAAAAATAGTACTAAGTTTAAAATAAAACTAAATCTTATTACAACTTGGAACCTTTAAGGCCCTGAAATTTATTGAATCAACTCAGACGAAATAAATCCAACTTAATAAATGAAAATGTCTAAAATCTCCCAAACTAAAACGTCAAATCAAATTTGGAAAAATAATTCATTAAGTAAATAAATGTTTCAGAAATAAGACTCATCACTCAAGCCCATAAGCGTCCCTGAATTCCTACACAAACTTACCTTGACCCTGAACGACTGCTCACCAATAATTGGGTCATCACAGGGTCAAGATAATAACAAGACCAAATTTGTACGGCGTCAGCAAAGCTGAGTACGGCAATTAAATAAGCATACAGATCTATTGCATATAAAATCATGTCAAAGCTTAAATACTATGGTGAGTAATTAGTTATTATTCCTTGTTAAGCACATTGATTATTAGGTGGCCCTCTAGAGCCGAAGCCAGTGTATGCACCAGGCGAGTTGTCTATGCCTAGAAGGTGGCGATGGGAGCTACCCACGTCACAAATAAAGGAATGAGCTCAATCCGCTAATGGAACACGTGGATCCTACGGTCCCCTTAAAGTCACGAGTCCTGCCGTGACCCCAACCCACATCCATGCCAATACTCACGACGTGCACTTGTCGAGAGTTTTAATGCTTACCCGAATCTTTCACTTTAAGTGATTAGTGTCTTGAGAGTTATTACACATAACAAGCACACACATACAATTCACATAACACTTGTTTTAATTATTGTTCAGATAAAACACACTGAACTCTTGTCTATTTAACGAGATTCCCATTAAGAACATATGTCTTAAGTGGTATCCCAAAGCTATTAAAGGGCATGAAATATTCGGAGAACCTATTCATGCATTACTAGTAAACTTGAAAGGGACAACTTGTCCATATGCAAAATAAATTGCTACTACTGAAGCATGAAATATTCAAAGAACCTATTCATGCAATATTCTCTTGTATAATCGGGAACATGAAATGATCCTTCCTATCCTTTTCTTAACAAGTTTGCAAACACAAGTTATACAAACAACTAAAAACACCACAAATAGTCATGTTCCACAAAATCACAACAATCATGATAGAAATATGCAAAGTCCTAACATGATACTACGTCTGAACACTTATTAATCACGCGTACCTTGAATAAACCTGGTGGTACTCCACCTTTTCCTTTCAGAAATCGCCTAAGTAATATTCCTCGCCTATAATATAAAAGACAATAGTATTAACTCGAGTCCTAAAATATCCAGCAGCTCTACCCTATCCTAAGACCTCCCGTAAATTGCTAGATAATAATATTAATTACTTAATTATAGGTATAATTACATTCTTTAATGTCCAGATTTAAAAACAAAATAAAAGATAATTTTTTTTTTTTAACATATACGTATATATATATGCATATACACATATATACATATACACCTAGCAACAATGAAGCTGCTACTTACGGGGACCAAGAACGGCACCGGCAGCAAGACAGCAGGAGGTGGCGGCTACGACCAGACGACTCCGGCGACACGGCTGCAGTGGCTAGCGGTGGCTTTGCGTGAAGGGGTGCTCTGTTTCTGTTTTTTTTTTTATAAATTTTTAACAGAACCACGGACCTCCGGTGAGGCAGCAGCGGCAAGAAGGTCGGCCTCATGACGTCGGTGGGGCTCCGGTGGCTGGTCGGCTGCTGCAGTGGTGGTGTGTTTGTGAGGAGGTGGTTATAATGTTTCTTGGGTTTTGAATCTTGAAATTTTCCTTCTTTTTTTTTCTGCTAGGGTCATGGTGAGAGAGAGAAAGAGAGAGTTGTTATTTTTTTTTTCTTTTTGCTTTTTGACCTAATTTGGTTCATCCTGGGGTATTTATACTGTTACCGCTGTTTAGGGTTTCTCAATAGGTTGTGCCTGTGACAAACCCTTTTAAGCCCTTATTATTTTTAAACACTGAATTTTTTTATTATTTCATTCTTTTTATTTATTTATTTATCTGTTTGAACGGTTCCCCACCAACAATTAAAACCTTTTGAGTTATGTTAAATATGACTCACAAATTTTCATAAAATGATTTCAAACATATAAATCATTAATATCCCCATAAATATTTAATTTATTTTATTAACTCTAATTCCGAAAATATCCGTTATGGGCGTAAAATCGCGTATTTATGTATAATTAACTCTTATACTAGGGTATAAAAATACGGGGGATTACAAAATGGTCTTGCACTGTGCCTGTAGTTAGATTCATAATCTCAAAGAATTAAAAACACACAACAAACCAAAGCACAATTAGACTGATTACAAGGTCAGTCAACTCATCACATTACTCAATTAATTATTGAGTTTCAACATTAGACCTGTAACCTGCAAAACTTATCAATTATCAAATGTAGCAAGAGAATATTTAAATTCACTTGGAAGAGTTTCTTCCAGTTGGGATGGATAGGAGCATTTGATCTGAATTCAAATTACTCCTAGGCATAAAGCTGGGCCATCTCTAACAAGGTCTGAACCTTGTTCAAGTTGCTACACCTCACACTAGGAACTTCACCTGTCCTATTCCCCCTTTTGGCATCATCAAATGACAAAATTATCACAGCACAAAAATTAGGAGAAGGCAACAAGTAAAGTCAACACAAGCATAATTTAAACACAGCATTCTAGAGATGTTGTCCCAAAAGTGAGTACCTGCAACTCACAATCCCAAATGTCAAAGTGCACACACAAGTTAAATAATTATACAGACCAGGACCATTCTGCAGAGAAATTGTTTGGCAAAAAAGGTCAAAAACTAAGAATAGTTAATTGTTCAAGGAAACCAGAGAAATGATAGTTTGAAAGATATGTTAGTAGGATAGGGGTAAGCTAGGAAGAGTCAGAGTTAGCATCATCATCAGAATCCTCAGTAGAATCCTCATCTTTCTTTTCTGCACTCTCTTCTTGCTTCTTCTTCTTCACTTGGGCAATGATGGGAATTTGTCTCTGAGTGGTCTTGGCCTTGATGCTGGAAGAGGAGGCAAGATTTTCTTCATGGGAATCCAAACGTGCTGATATGTTCTTGATTGATCCATCCAGAGAAGTGCACAGGACATTCACATTAGCCATCATCTGTTGCAGTAGTTCTCCATGTGTTTGCACCTGTTTGGACAGTGACCCAGTAGCTTCCTCAGACCTTGAGCTGCTTGTTCTCCTGACCCCAGTGGTCCTCTCTTCATCCCTCATTTTCAGTATACCACCTTCAAAGGTCATTCCCTTCTAACCTATGATCTGGTTTTTGAGGACAAACATTTTCTTGACCTCACCACTAAGATGTAGCTTCCTACTTTGGAAAACAAGAGTAAGCCAGGCACCATAGGGTAGATAGTGGTTTGACCTTTCCAGAATGCTAACCATGTGGGCTAGCATGAGACCAGGGAGACTCAGCTTGATCTTCTCATACAGGCAGTAGATAATCACAACATCCATTTTTCTTATATCCATTCTGCCCTGAGCCCTAGGGAGTACTATCTTAGAGGCTACTGTATGGAACAACCTCATCACTGGTTCCCTTAGTTAGCCAATTACATAGCCAGAACCATCATGGGGAGAACCAGTAAAGAGAGTGGTCTGTATGTGTTCTGTACTGACCTCAGGAATAGTAGGCCAATTGTCCTTTGAATAGTCACAGAACCCACCTCTTGGTACACTCAGTACCTCCCCTAGACTCTTCCTTAACAGAGTGATGTCGACCCCTTCAACCTCACTCCAGACCTTCCCTTTGTCTAATTTTCCCAATTTTGAGTAGAATTCCTCAACACAAGTCTCAAAAATATCCAGCCTTTTATCAAACAGCCCATCCCAACCCTGGAACTCTATAGCCTCCTGAAAATCCTCTAGAAAAGGTTGACTCATCCAAGACTTAGGACATGCAAAACCAAACAAGACACCCCTACCACTTAATTCAAATAGTGGTTCAGAAATGGTCTTACCTTTCTTCTTAACTGATGCCTTTTCAGGTGCAGAGTCAGCCTTCCTCTTCTTTTCAATTGGTAGTTTGGTTGCTGGTTTGGGGCTCTCAGAAGCTTTGCCCTTCTTTGCTACACTTTTCATTCTTTTCTTCTTTTCCTCCTTCTTTCCTACTAGAACCTCCTCAACAGCTTCCTTTTTGATTTCATCCTTACAGACCCTTGACCTCAAGGGCCTTGTCCTCTTCCCAGTCTCTTTTTCCCCTTGTACCATCCCAGTGATTTCAACATCCATGTCCTCTGCATGTGTGTCCTCAGTCTTCTCTTCTGTTTCTTCCTTCTCTACCTCTTCCTCCTCAGTGCTTGGCCCTGGTTTTTCTGTGATCTGAGGGGTTGGTGAAGGTGTCTTTTGTGGTTGTGGAGAAGGTGATGGAGTTTTTTCTTTTTGTGGTGAAGAGGGTGGTGGAGATTTGGACTTTGGTGGTGAAGGTGGAGGAGTAGTTTTGGCTTTTGAGGGTGATGGTGATTTCTGTGGAGGTGGAGAAATAGTAGGCTGTGGAGAGGGTTGTTTAGGTGATGGAGAGGCTGATTCTTTGATGTGGAGGGTGACGGCTTAGATGGGGATGGAGTTTTCTGAGGTTGAGGTGGTGGAGATTTTGGTGAAGATGGTGGTGGTGATTCAGGGCTTGGTGGTGGAGTAGTTTTCTCTTTAGGCTTACATGCATCCTTCGATTCCACAACTGTTTCTACAGTGGCTTGGTCCTTGACCTCTTTCTTCTTCTCTTCTTCTTTTTGGTGTTCCGCAACCACAACAGTACTTGATTCCCTCTCGATCTTAGAAGGTGTAAAACCAGGAGATTGACTCAGTCCCTTGCTTCTTTTCTTTGATGTTTTGTTCTTCTTTCTTTCCATTTTCGAATGATTCAGTAGATTGATGAGAGAGAGAGAGAGAGAAATTGTTTGAGAATTCTTGTAGAGAGATTCTTTTGATGATGCTTAGGGTTTGAGAGAGAAGAGCAATTAGAGAGAGATAGACGATTAGAGAGAGATTTCAATGTGAAAGTATGAATTAAAGTGAAGAAAATTGACAGTTATTACAAGAGATAAAAGGGAAATTACTTTACACTGTTCATCCGTCCCACAACGGTCACATGTCAGAACAATTAAATCCTCAATATCAAAATTGAAGGTTTAGCAATAAATTGATATAACCATTGTAAGGGACTGGTCTGACGATGGCCTGATGCTGATCTGTATTTATTAAAAACTTGAGGCATCTTTTAGTTGGGCAACTTAGAGATACCAAACATTGGAGCAGCATCAACATAAGAACTTTGAGACCACTTGCATATATGACATTTAAAAGTTAACCAACCCTGCTTATGTACACTAAGGATCAAAAAGTCAAACATAGCTAAAAAGGGAAAGATAAGTCCTAAGGAACTAGGATCTAATCCTTACCATACCAAGTAATGTGCGGAGTTTGACAAACACTTCCCTGCTTAGGGGTTTAGTGAAAATATCAGCCAATTGTTCTTCAGTTCTGCAAAATTCAGGATTCATATTTCCTTTTTCAACATTGTCTCTGAGAAAATGATGTCTGCTTTCTATATGTTTCGTTTTAGAATGCTGGACAGGATTTTTAGAAATGTTTATAGCACTGGTGTTATCACACAGTATGGGAAAACTTCCGGAACAGACCCCAAAATCCTTTAGTTGTGTCTTTATCCAAAGCAATTGAGCACAGCACAAAGCAGCAGCTATGTACTCTGACTCAGCTGTGGATAAGGCCATTGAATTTTGTTTCTTAGATCCTCATAATATGAGATAAGAACCTAAGAAGTGAGTCATTCCTGAAGTGCTCTTCCTGTCAACACTAAAACCAGCATAGTCAGCATCAGTGTATCCTAAAAGATCAAAATTACTTCCCTTTGGATATCATAAGAACATGTCCTCTGTACCACTCAAGTATCTAAAAATTCTCTTAATAGCTTTTAGATGAGACTCTTTTGGCTTGCTTTGAAATCTAGCACACAACCCAACTGAGAACACTATGTCTGGTCTACTAGCTGTTAAGTAGAGAAGTGAGCCAATCATATCTCTGCATAGCTTATCCTCAACATCCTTTCCTTTCTCATCTAGGCTCAATTTAGAAGAGGTAGGAATGGGTGTGTCATAGGACTTGCTATCTTGCAGACCATATCTCTTGAACAGCTCCTTGAGATACTTTTGCTGGTGGATCATGATTCCATCATCCACTTGCTTGATTTGGAGCCCTATGAAGAAGCCAAGTTCTCCCATCATACTCATCTCAAATTCACTCTTCATTAGGTCTGCAAACTCATCACACAAAACAAAATTAGTAGCCCCAAACAAAATATCATCAACATATACCTGGACCACTAACAGATCTGTTCCCCTTTTCTTTAAGAATAGAGTTTTGTCCACTGAACCTCTCTCATTATGATTTTCAATAAGAAAACTAGAGAGTCTCTCATAACAAGCACGAGGGGCTTGTTTGAGGCCATAAAGAGCTTTGTGTAACTTGTAGACATGATCTGGACAAACTCTATCCTCAAAGCCAAGGGGTTGTTCCACATACACATCTTCTTTCAAATAACCATTTAGAAAAGCAGTTTTAACATCCATTTGAAAGAGTTTAAAGTTTATGTGGGCAGCAAAGGCAATTAAGATTCTTATTGCCTCAAGCCTGGCTACTGGAGCAAAGGTTTCATCATAATCTATTCCCTCTTGTTGGTTAAACCCTTGAACCACTAGCCTGGCCTTGTTTCTGACTATAGTACCTGAGTCATCCATTTTGTTTCTGAAGACCCATTTGGTTCCAATAACTGACATCTCATTGGTTCTTGGTTCAAGATGCCAAACCTGATTTCTCTCAAACTCGTTCAACTCATCTTGCATGGCCAAGATCCAATCAGGATCCGTTAGTGCAATCTTATAGTCAGTTGTTTCTATGTGAGATAAGATCCAATCCAATCAGTTAGCATAACTCTATTGATTATGTAGCATGATGTACTCACAGCATCAGCCCAAAATTTCTTGGACAGACCACTCTCTAGAAGCATGGTTCTAGCCATTTCTTCTAGAGTGCGATTCTTCCTTTCAACTACTCCATTTTGCTGTGGAATTCTAGGGGCTGAAAAGTTGTGAGAAACACCATGCTCCATACAATAGGTTATAAAGCTAGCATTATCAAATTCTAATCCATGATCAGATCTGATAGATGCCAACTGATGATTGATCTTGTTCTGGACCTGTTTCACTAAGAATTCAAATTCATCAAAAGTTTCATCTTTGTATTTCAAAAATATTGTCCAAGTGAAACGAGAGTAATCATCAACTAAGACAAATACATAACTAAAGCCATTTCTACTTTGTACACGCATAGTTCCACATAAATCCATGTGTACAAGTTCAAATGGTCTAGAGGAACTAACCACTTTCTTTGGTTTAAAAGATGATCTCAAATGTTTGCACTTTGCACACTCTTGACAGAGCTAGTCTGCTACATATTTGATGTTAAGTAAACCTATCACCAAATCTTGTGTTCTCAACTTGTTGAGCAAAGTGAAACTAACATGTCCTAATCTTTTATGCCAAAGCCATTGGTCATCCTCTACAACACTAAGGCAGAGGGCACTGCTCTGTGGAATTTGACTTAAATATGTAATATACACATTGTTATGTCTTGTTCCTTCACAGACCAGTTCCCCTGTCTTAGGGTTCACTATGTGACAAGTGTTTGATTCAAAATTCACTTTATTTCCCTTGTCACATAGTTGAGATATGCTCAAAAGGTTATATTTCAAAGCTTCTACATAGTAAACATTGTCAATTGCTTGGGAGAGTGACTTACCAACCTTACCTACTCCTTTGATAAGTCCTTTGCTATTGTCACCAAATGTCACGTGCCGTCCCTCGAATGCAGTGAGTGAAAGGAATTGTTCTTTATCCCCGGACATGTGTCTTGAGCAACCACTGTCCAAGTACCAATATGGCTTTCCTTTCACTCGTACCTGCACAAGCAAATTAAAGGTTAGTTTTAGGAACCCAGACCAGCTTAGGTTCCTTGTTCTTTGAAACATTCTCAATCTTGACCTTCCTAACCCACACTTGGTGGGTGTAGGTTTTGTTCTTCTTGTCATGCTTCTTTTTGGTGAAACATTTGTTAGTTACATGACCACTCTTACCACAGTAGGTACAAACATGCATATCCTTGGCAAATATATACTTGTCTTTCTTGAATTCATCCAACCATGTGTTGTCTCTGCCTAGAACAGTTGTAGAACTAGATCCAGAATACCCTAAACCGAACCTTTGAGAATTTCCAGTTTGAGATGTGAGGATGTTTAGGGTTTTCTAAGCATCTAACATTTTGTTCAATTGGTTCATACACTCTATTAGCTCATTCTCCTTGTTCTCAAGCGTCTTACGTTGAACTTCATTTTGTTTCTCAAAAGATTTTAGATCAAGTCTAGTCTTTTGAAGTTCATCCTGTAGTCTTGAGACCAGGGAGGGATCTGGTTCGTCACTGGTCTTCTTGATGTTTTCTTGTTTTAGCAGGATGAGTTCAGCCTCAAGATCAGATATCTTAGCTATGCACTCATTGTAATAACCCGAAATTTAGGGCTAGAAAATTTCACAGTTTGTTAATGTTATTTTAATACTCTATGTCCAAAAGGCCCAAATGTTTGGACTGTTTATTTTTATTTCACGATCTTATCCGGGAATTGGGTCCCAAGACCCATTTGTTCCTCTTCTTTGGTCGGCCCTCATATTAGTAAAAGGGTATTTTATATCCTTTATTATTCAATTAGATGATTAATTATTTAATAAATTATTTATTTCTGATCGGTTGACTTTTACCCGGTCTTCTCATACTTCTCAACCGACTTTTGAACTGAAGTAACAACCCTAACTTTTCCCCCTCTTTTCTCTTGTTTCACGGCCCCCCTAGGGTTTTCCTCAATTTATTTCTCTTCTTTTGTTCTTTATTATTAAATAGGGAACAAGCTCACAAAAGAACCCTAAACCCCCTCTCTTGGCCGTGTGGTTATCGAACTTCTTAGGGTGAATTTTTCTTGTTTTCCTTCCTAATTCAGGTAACTAGTCTATCTCTCTTAGATTTGGAACAAGTTATCTGTATAATTTATTAGGATTGAATCATGGAAATTGGTAGAATTAGTATCATGTTTAGGGGATAATTTTCGAGTGTCATGATGTAGTTTATTATGATATTTTCTTGTCATCTTTATGAATCTTTATAAATCTTTAAGTGTTTTAATTAATTTTATGCATAGATTAATTTATTTAAGTGTATAATTGTATTGAATAATTGCATGATAAGTTGTTGAATCTTGTTCTTGAATTATCTTGAGAGTGTCGAGTGATCATGATGATTTTATGATGATTTTTGGGATATTTTCTTGAATTATTATAATAATCTTGAATGTTTAATTGCTAATTAAAGTCTTAAATTAAAAGAAATGTTTGTTTCATGATATACACATATGTGTCGAGTGGCCTAGAGTATTTAGAGGATTAAAAATCTGATTTTTATGATTGATCTTGGTAAATCTTGAATTGTTATTGTTAATCTTTAATTAATCATTATTATAGTTATTTTATTATTAATTCTTGAAATTGTTCTTGATGTACTATTTTGTCGGTTTGTCCCATGAAAGCCGTGTGATATGAGTGTATAAAAGAATTGCTTTTGATCTTGTTTTAGTCTAATCTTGATGATATAATGTTTAAGGTATAATTTTAATTGTTATTATTAAGTTAATTGATGAATTAATGATGATTGTAGTTAAGTAATTAAAGGTATAATTTTTGGTAGTTTGACATGAAAATGTCGAGTGGCCCTATGGAATAAAAGTAGGATTTTTATCATGTTTTAAGCAGTATTTGTTGTTAATTGTTAATTTAAATGATTTATTTAATTGTTTATATGATTATTTAATGAATTTATTTAATTATTATTTTGTTATTAGAATTGTCGAGTGACCCTATTATGATTATGACCATTTTTAGTTTAATTTTTGGCTTATAATGATTTAGTAAGTAATTTTAGGAATTAATATGATTAAAGGAATTAATAAAGATAAGTTGCAATATGAAGGAAAGTAATCATAGGACTAAAAGGATAAGATACAATAAGATAAGAAGTATTGGTCTCAAAATGGCCATGTCGATAGGATAAGATAAGGTAAGATAAGATACGGACGCTCGTTTGGTGATACACGGGTCACCAGATTGGGTTAAGTCGAAGCCACTGCCCTACTGCGGTCTCTGGGCAGTTCTGGATCTTAAGATGTGTAGTCATCTAAGTAGTAGTACACGGGCTGCTATTTAGGAGTTATGGCCATAGCTTAGGCTTAGTTCTTGCAAAGGAGAGCTACGGGTAGAATACACGGGTTCTTCCCGGCGCATTTTAGGAAAGTTGGGATGTACACGGGCATCCTTACGAGCTATAATGACCGGTCCAATAAGATGATTGAAAGAAGGGTTTCGGGTAAAATATGATAAGATAAGTATTTCACGGGACGGATATTGTTATATGTGTATATATGTATTTATATGATGTATACGTATGTATTTCGTGTATTTATGAATTGTTTACGTATTGTTAAGTCTTCCGCTGCGTACGTCTGATAAGCATGTATATAAGTATGTCTTGAAGAATGTAATTAAGTTTGTATCCATGTATGTATTTAAGTACGAATATATGTATATGTATCCCTATATGTATTCTATAGGTATTTCTATACGTATTTATACGTACACGTATGTATTTCTATATGTATTTCTGCAGGTACTGTATACGTATTTCATACGTACTCCATGCGTATTTCGTACGTATTCTTATACGTATCTCGTATGTATTTTTATACGTATTTCGTACGTATTTTTATACGTATTTTGCATGTATTTCTATACGTATTTTGTATGTATTTTATCCGTATTCTGTATGTATTCTTATACGTATTTTGACTATATTTTTATACGTATTTTGTACGTATTTTTGTACGTATTCTGGTATGTATTTTTATACGTATTTTTGTATGATTTTCTTGATTTGATTCTATGCTATTATACGGCTAATGGTCCCTCATTTAAGAGGGACAGCCTAGTTACTCGCCACTGACGGTGGACCCCCCCATTTCAGGTGATGAAGCCGAAGCGTAAAATGGGCTTACGTTGGTTCGGGATGCGTGTTTCGTTGAGTTTTAGGGAACCCGTAGTCTGTTTTATATTTTCTATTTATTCCTTTATTAGTGTGTCCCAGACTGTTGGGAAAGAACATTAGCGTTATGTATTTTGGTATTTAATCTCGGACTTTTGGGATTATTATTTCATCATTAGTTAATAAAAAGGATCATTGACTTTAATTATGATATTGTTGTTAAGTTTTATGTTTAGTAATGATCCGTTTGTCGATTTCCTTCGTAAATCGACAGTCTAGAAAAGTCGGGTCGTTACACTCATCATGTAAAACATCCAAAACCTCATCAAAGGCAGCGGGAGAACCTGTCTCTTCAGAAACCTTAAGATCACCATGTTCCTTGTGTAAATCTTCAAGTTTTTTAATTAAGTGGTCATATGCAAGTATGACATCAGATTTACTCAAGGTGCATGTGTCTTTTAGCAGTTCAAAGTTTGAACTATGTGTAATGAATTTCTTGAGCTCATTAAACCCCTTTTCAATTTTTTTTAAAAAGTTCATCCTCTTTAGGGACTGGTTTGGAGTTTAATGTCTCAAGCTCCATTCTTTGTTGATCTACTGTTATTTCAAGTTCAGAAATTTTGTCTCTAAGTTCTACACAAATAAGCTCAAGTTCAGCAGATCTAGCACCACATATTTCATAATCTCGAACTGCTTCTTTAAGTTTCTTTTTGTTGTTCTGGTAAGCAGACCCAACACTAATGCATTGATCAATAGTGAATTCAAGATAGTCAAGTACTTCATCTATATCTAGATTATACATATTTGCCTTTATATCATTAAAACATACCTGGCTGTCATTGGAAGTGCTTCCACCAGCCATGAGACAGAGAACCTCTTCTCCTTCCGAACAGACCTCAGACTGATTTGTGCATGTGAAAGCAATAAGACAAAGATTTGCTTCTTCTTCATCTTCCTCATTCTCTGATTCTGAATCTCCTCAAACTGCAGCCAGCATAGCTCTTTTGAAAACCTTCTTCTCAACCTGGACTCCAGGAGTTCCCTTGGGATTTTTCCATGTTGGACATTCCTTGATTCTGTGCCCCACTTCACCATATTTAAAGCAACCAGCATTGGAACTGGTTTTCCTGAACTGTCCAGAACTGTTTCTTCCTTTTGCAAACTTACCCTTGGATTTTTTCCTAAGGTATTTTTCAAACCTTATGGCCATAAGACTGATATCATCTTCATCTTCCTCAGATTCCTCTGCTTAGAGAACCATCTCCTTTGTTTTTGAACTAGATTCTGCCTTTGAATCTACCAACATCTCATGAGTCATCAAAGAACCAATAAGTTGTTCCAGAAATAGTGTGGTCAGATCCTTTGCTTCTTGTATGGCTGTAACCTTAGGCATCCACTTCCCTGACAGGCTTCTCAACATTTTCCTCACCAACTCTTCACTTGAGAAGGTCTTCCCTAATGACTTAAGTTCATTTACAATGGTCATGAACATTGTAAACATGTCCTTTATGTTTTCTTCCCTAGTCATCTTAAAGACCTCATACTTTGACATGAGCATGTCAATTTTTGACCTTCTCACTTCAGAGTTGCCTTCATATGCAAGCTCTAGTGTATCCCATATTTCCTTTGCAGAAGAACAAGCTAGAATTCGATTTACCTCACATTCTGCAATTCCTTGTTGAACAAGTGACATTGTCTTTGCATTCTTCTCTAGCTTCTTGTAATCTTCACTTGTATACTCTTCTTCTGACTTTGGAACAATGAGCCCTTCCTGATTCTTCTTGTGGATGAACGTGGGTCCATTTTTAACAATTATCCAACATTCATAATCTATCCCAATGATAAGATTTTTCATGCAGTTCTTCCACGAGGAGTAGTTAGTGCCATTGAACTTGGGGAGTCTGGAACTGTTTGATTCTTGAGTAAACATCTTCTTGCTCCTCTAGGTAGTTAACCTTTTGAGAAGTTAGGCTCTGATACCAATTGTAAGTTCAATGTATAATCAAGAAGGGGGGGTTGAATTGAGTATGTGTGTTTTTTCAATCGTTTTCAAAGTTTGTTTATCTTTTTGTGAGAACAACGATAGAATAGTAAATAAAGAGTAGGGACACAAGGATTTAACGAGGTTTGGCTTCTAACCAAGCCTACGTCCTCCACTCTCTCACCAATATTATTAATCAACTCTGAATAATAACAAGGTTGCACACTCAGTTAAATGCTACAACTCTGGAACACTTAATTCCCCAACTGTTAACTCTAACAGTTCACTCAGTGTTCACAGAACACTCCCCAACCACTTCCCTCTAAGAGGTTCAAATATTACAAATTTAAATCTCCGTAAGTTTTCTCTTAAAGATGGATATGGAGATAGTTTTGCTCTAAAGATAGACTCTCAGAAAATATGACTTGGTTTTCTTTGGAGAGCAAAAGTCTTCCTAGGGTTTTTCAAAAGATTGTATTTATAGGCAAAGAAAAATCGTCCCCTAGAAGTGTGCTTGGAGACTTGCCTAAATTGTGCAAACAAACTCAGCTGACACAAGTACAAGGGTACCTATTTCAAACCTTTGTCTCCTTCCACTACATGTAGTGGAAAGTACACTAGAGTCCAAACAAGTACATTGCAAAGCTGATTTTGTGTATCAATTTGGCAGATTTCCAAAACATGAGTGATCAATATTTTTCAAATAAATTTTCAAAAATAATTTTGAACACGGAAATTGGTACGGATCACTTAAGTGCACATGCGTAATACTGAGGTCTGTTCCCACAGTGGTCTCAGTACCACAAAGTCTACATCTGGCAAAGAGAACTGTTCGAAGCTTGTTCTTTGTCTGTTCTTAGCTTGTTCTTGGCTTGTTCTCTTTACTGGATATAAACTTTAAATCTTTTTGCTCTTTAATTACAAACACAAAGTATATTTTCCTAGGTATATTTTACAAGAAGATCCTAGAAGTACAAAAATTAAAAGACTTCAAGCTCTTGACTTCTGATCTTCAAGTATCTCAAGGTCTTCAGATTTGTCTTGAAGAGTTCTCACATGAATTAACCTGCTCAATTACAAACATGCATAACAATCAAGATTGTAGACATTTTGCGATAAATCATGCATATACTACAAGATTGTAGTTAAAATAACAGTTAATTTAAAGATAAATCATAACAACAAATCTAAACTTAGAGATTGTAGACATTTTACGATCACATTTTTATTAAAAAAATAAAAAATTTACCTCTAATCCAACAACAAATTTTGGTAAAAAAATCAAACTTACAAACAAAGTGAAACATGAAAAGTAGTATAATTATGTGGTCAAAGTTCTTTTTTTTTTTCGGACAAGCACCTGATAGCGATTAAGAAAATAAAGATAGATGAAAGCACGTCCTGATTAGAGCAATTAGATGCAATAATAATCTTATATGGTAATTAATTAAAACAAAATAGGAAAAACTGATATGAATAATCTCAACTATTGAAGGTCTTTCAATATTAATCAAAATCTAAATTATGGAGTTTTTTTTTATAATATTAGTCCATACTAACTTTTGTTCGGCTCCGATTTCTTTCGTAGAAAGAGAGGAAGGTATTGTCAAATACATTAAATAGGGAAAGAGAAAAAATAACGAATTCTTCATGAATTAGTGACCGATTATATAGGTTAACTATGTCAATGGACTAATATTATAAAACAACCCCTAAAATTTGGATTATATTGTAATAACTAATAGTTGGAATTAATATTTTAAAACGTCTAATAGTTGGAACTATTTATATAAATTTTTCCAAAAAATTACCTCTAATCCAACATCAAATTTTGGTAAAAAAAACGCAAAAAAAAAGGTCCAGAAAAACCTAAAAATAGAGATTGGAGATATTTTAACATCAAAATTTTTTAGAAACCCCATAAAACCAAAATAGCCCAGAAAAACCCAAAATTTATTAGTACGTTAGTTTTATAAAATAGTTGTTGACCATTTTTTCCGGCTAACGATTACATTGTTAGATTGTCTTTAAACAGTGTTTTTAATATTTTTTTCAAATTGGATTGTGTTGACATTTAAAAAAAATTACCTCTTATCTAACATCAAATCTTGGTAAAAAACGGGAAAAAAGTCTAGAAAAACCCAAAATAGAGATTGGAGGCATTTTAACATCAAATTTTGTTATGATAAATATTTGGTAAAACCCCCAAAATTTGGTAAAAATCCGAACTTACCTGTGATCTCAGCCTCGCCGGTCGCATCGTCGTAGTAGGATCTCCGGTCTTCGCATACTCGCCGGTCTTCATATGGATGTCACCGGTTTTCTGTTTTCATGGATGTTCCTCTCTTTCTTCTCTATTCCCCCTTTATTCTTTTTGCATCTAAGCTCTGCTGAATCTCTTAAAGATGAAAATCACATTATTATCTCTTAAAGATGATGATCATGAGAATGTGAGAATGAAAACCCCACAAATTTCTTGGAGAATGAAAGATAGAGAGAGAATGATAGATATATGAAAGAATCTGATTTTTTTTCAATGGGATGAAAGAATGAAAGGACGTGTGAATTGAATGGTGTGATATAGTTATATACTTTCTCCGTTCCAAATTAAATGCAACAAATCATTTTACATGCACTAAATGTACAAATTGGAAGGGACTACACATACACTAGGTGTATGTGGACCCAACATACACTGCTGAGTTGGACCAATAAAAATGAGTCATGAAATTAGTAATGGGAGGGAAAGTAGAGAGGTTTTAGGGGGAAAAATTTTGAGGCTAAGGCCCTTTTTGGGGGGAAATTCCCTCCTAATTTAGTGTTTATGTTTTTCCTCTTTTTTTTCATTCATTTTTTTAAGACACCTAAGTAGTAAACTAAAGCACACTATAGCAGCAACCACATCTCCACCGCCTCCCTCAGTTCTGCTGTCATCTACGGCCGGCGACATTTTTTCCGGCAAAAAAAAAAAAGCCTTATTTTGTAGCAAAAAAAAAAAACCCATATTTTCCAGCAACTTCTTCATTAGCTACGTTCAAAATTCCGATGAGTTTTCAGGCGAAAAATAACCTGATTTGAAGGTATGTATCACAAATTCTTGATTCACAATGAATCTAATTAATTCTAAGTTTTTTCTAAAATAAATGCTTTCCTTGATACGGTTGCTTTTGTAAATTAATTTATTTCTATAGATTATCAAATATTTTGATTGAATTTGAAGTTTATAGTTGCTTTGATAATGTATTGTATGACATCGACCTGTAAGTTGAACAGAGTATTATTTTATAAATGAAATTATACTTGGCATATCTGCTCTGATCTGATTCTGTTAGCTATTTTAAAAAATTAGGATTATTTTAGAACATATAGAATTATACGTGGATGTACACTATGTTGCATCACTTCTAATAATATAGGATTAGATAATCTTAGATGGACTTGAAATTGAACTTGAAATAAACTAACTATGAGAATATGGTCAATTCACTATTTATTTTATAGTTGATTTGAAGATGTATTTTAAGTAATATGCTTGTAAATTTTTTAGGATAATTTTATAATATATAGAATATTTTAATTAGTGGATTAGAATAAGTATGGTTGTAGAATATTTAAATAAGTGGATTGAACAATGTATATGAATAGCCGATTATCTGAAGTGTATGCGTCATGATTGCAGATTCAATGAAAAACATTGTAGACTTAAATGAGATACCTGTTGATTTAGATGGTGAAGATGTAAACATTTCAAATTTAGTTGAGGCTTAAAATGAAGCATCTACAAATGTAAACAGTAATGATGATGAGGTAGGAAATGAGGAGAACTTGGTAGAGCCAACCGTGGGCATGTCTTTTGTCTCAGGAGAGGACTTTGCAGTATTCTGTCATTAGTATGCTTATCGGAAAGGGTTTTCATTTTTTTCAAGAACAAGTGTGTTATTGTAGGAGTACAAGGATAGGGGTGTTGTTAGGACTTCAGTAGGCGTAAATGAGCCAATGTACTATATGATGGAGCGGATCCGATTTCACTGTAAGTACAGTGGTAGACAGCAAACTGATGGATCGCACGTTACTTGATGTCCAGTATATGTTTTTGCTCACATGGCTGAAGATAAAATGGTAATACGCACTTGTAAGTTGGAGCATAACCACCCCTTAGACCCAAAAGTTAGTCGTTTGATGGTTAACTATCGTTGCATTGATGATCCAACGACTTCAAAAATCACAAACAATGACAAAGCTGGTATATCAATTGCAAAGAGCTACAATGCACTGGTGGTTGAGACTGGAGGATATGAAAACATTACGTACAATCAAAAAGACATTAGGAATCTTGTTCACGTGAACCGCCGTATGTCTCGATTTGAAGGCGATGATGTTGCCCTTGAAAAGTATTTCCAGCAACAATTTGAGCGCAATAATCAGTTTTATAGTGTCGTTGAGAGGGACGACGAAGGGAGACTGATGAACGCATTCTAGTGTGACCCTAGACGCAGAGCAATGTTTAAAGACTTTGGAGATATTATCACATTTGATACTACGTTTCTATGCAACAGGTGAAGAAAGCATGACTCTACATTTAGGATTATCTGTATTTTCGTGGGTTATTTTATGCATAATTTAATTTGTGGTTTCATTATTAGGATTTTTTTAAAAAATTTTCTAGGATCATTTATTGATAATTGAACAATGAAACGTAATGACATTGTCATCAATTTTACTTGAATGTGCTGAATGCCATTTGCACCTTTTGTTGGTGCCAGCCATCATGGGAAGTCCATAGTGTTTGCAGCTGCACTAATTTCACATAAGGATACAGAGTCTTTTATGTGGGTATTCAATCAATGGATGAAATGCATGGGCAGTGCACCAAAAGGCATCCTTACTGATCAATGCAAAGCCATTGGCAAGGCAGTGGAAACCGTGTTTGTAGGGGTGCCACATACGATGTGCCTATGGCACATACTACAAAATGCATCGAGGAATCTTGGGAAACTTGCCAATTGAAAAGATATAGAAGATGCTTTGCGTAAGGTTGTACATGACTGTTTAGAGCCGAATGAGTTTGATGAAGCATGGGGGTTAATGTTGGAGAAGCTTGGTATTCAGAACAATTCATGGTTAAAGGATACCTTCGAAATAAGGGAAAGAGGAGTGAGCGTCTGAACCGGTTCTTCAAATATTATATGAGCATTGAAACTGGACTGCATCAATTTATTCTGCAATATGAGGCAGCTATGAAGGGCAAGGCTGAGGAGGAGAAAATATTAAATTTCAACTCAGCACACAAACCACCTAGGTATGACAAGGACATGATAGTTGAATATGTCTTCCATAAAGCCTACACCAACGCAAAATTCCTTGAAGTCAGAGAAGAATGTGCAGCTATAAAGAACATAAATGTGTCCAAGATAACTTCACTTGGTGCGGTGGCTATCTACAAAGCAGATAAAAAGTTTCAAAAGCCTATATGGAAAAAGAAATGGAAGTCGTTCAATGTTTCTTTTGACAAGGTGCAAGGTGAGTACGTGTGTTATTGCAAGCTTTTCGAATTCATATGTATCTTGTGCAGGTATATAATAAAAATTATTGAGGTTGAGGATGTCAACTTAATACCAGAGAAATACATACTTAGCAGGTGGAGAAAGGATATTGTGAGAGGTTACGAGGACATCAAGGTATCATACTATGACCCTGATGAATTTAAGAGGGTTAAAAAAGTTAGGGAGTTGTCACAGAGGAATGCTTATCTTACCTCTTTAGCACTTCATAATGATGAAACATTTTTGATGTACAAAGAAGCAACTGACAATGTTAGAAGATGCAATAGGTATTGGGAGGACTGGCGGGGAAGGAGGAACTTCGTGGGATCAAAGACAGAGGGCACTGCTCTGTGGAATTTGACTTAAATATGTAATATACACATTGTTATGTCTTGTTCCTTCACAGACCAGTTCCCCTGTCTTAGGGTTCACTATGTGACAAGTGTTTGATTCAAAATTCACTTTATTTCCCTTGTCACATAGTTGAGATATGCTCAAAAGGTTATATTTCAAACCTTCTACATAGTAAACATTGTCAATTGCTTGGGAGAGTGACTTACCAACCTTACCTACTCCTTTGATAAGTCCTTTGCTATTGTCACCAAATGTCACGTGCCGTCCCTCGAATGCAGTGAGTGAAAGGAATTGTTCTTTATCCCCGGACATGTGTCTTGAGCAACCACTTTCCAAGTACCAATATGGCTTTCCTTTCACTCGTACCTGCACAAGCAAATTAAAGGTTAGTTTTAGGAACCCAGACCAGCTTGGGTTCCTTGTTCTTTGAAACATTCTCAATCTTGACCTTCCTAACCCACACTTGGTGGGTGTAGGTTTTGTTCTTCTTGTCATGCTTCTTTTTGGTGAAACATTTGTTAGTTACATGACCACTCTTACCACAGTAGGTACAAACATGCATATCCTTGGCAAATATATACTTGTCTTTCTTGAATTCATCCAACCATGTGTTGTCTCTGCCTAGAACAGTTGTAGAACTAGATCCAGAATACCCTAAACCGAACCTTTGAGAATTTCCAGTTTGAGATGTGAGGATGTTTAGGGTTTTCTAAGCATCTAACATTTTGTTCAATTGGTTCATACACTCTATTAGCTCATTCTCCTTGTTCTCAAGCGTCTTACGTTGAACTTCATTTTGTTTCTCAAAAGATTTTAGATCAAGTCTAGTCTTTTGAAGTTCATCCTGTAGTCTTGAGACCAGGGAGGGATCTGGTTCGTCACTGGTCTTCTTGATGTTTTCTTGTTTTAGCAGGATGAGTTCAGCCTCAAGATCACATATCTTAGCTATGCACTCATTGTAATAACCCGAAATTTAGGGCCAGAAAATTTCGCAGTTTGTTAATGTTATTTTAATACTCTATGTCCAAAAGGCCCAAATGTTTGGACTGTTTATTTTTATTTCACGATCTTATCCGGGAATTGGGTCCCAAGACCCATTTGTTCCTCTTCTTTGGTCGGCCCTCATATTAGTAAAAGGGTATTTTATATCCTTTATTATTCAATTAGATGATTAATTATTTAATTAATTATTTATTTCTGATCGGTTGACTTTTACCCGGTCTTCTCATACTTCTCAACCGACTTTTGAACTGAAGTTACAACCCTAACTTTTCCCCCTCTTTTCTCTTGTTTCACGGCCCCCCTAGGGTTTTCCTCAATTTATTTCTCTTCTTTTGTTCTTTATTATTAAATAGGGAACAAGCTCACAAAAGAACCCTAAACCCCCCCTCTTGGCCGTGTGGTTTTCGAACTTCTTAGGGTGAATTTTTCTTGTTTTCCTTCCTAATTCAGGTAACTAGTCTATCTCTCTTAGATTTGGAACAAGTTATCTGTATAATTTATTAGGATTGAATCATGGAAATTGGTAGAATTAGTATCATGTTTAGGGGATAATTTTCGAGTGTCATGATGTAGTTTATTATGATATTTTCTTGTCATCTTTATGAATCTTTATAAATCTTTAAGTGTTTTAATTAATTTTATGCATAGATTAATTTATTTAAGTGTATAATTGTATTGAATAATTGCATGATAAGTTGTTGAATCTTGTTCTTGAATTATCTTGAGAGTGTCGAGTGATCATGATGATTTTATGATGATTTTTGGGATATTTTCTTGAATTATTATAATAATCTTGAATGTTTAATTGCTAATTAAAGTCTTAAATTAAAAGAAATGTTTGTTTCATGATATACACATATGTGTCGAGTGGCCTAGAGTATTTAGAGGATTAAAAATCTGATTTTTATGATTGATCTTGGTAAATCTTGAATTGTTATTGTTAATCTTTAATTAATCATTATTATAGTTATTTTATTATTAATTCTTGAAATTGTTCTTGATGTACTATTTTGTCGGTTTGTCCCATGAAAGCCGTGTGATATGAGTGTATAAAAGAATTGCTTTTGATCTTGTTTTAGTCTAATCTTGATGATATAATGTTTAAGGTATAATTTTAATTGTTATTATTAAGTTAATTGATGAATTAATGATGATTGTAGTTAAGTAATTAAAGGTATAATTTTTGGTAGTTTGACATGAAAATGTCGAGTGGCCCTATGGAATAAAAGTAGGATTTTTATCATGTTTTAAGCAGTATTTGTTGTTAATTGTTAATTTAAATGATTTATTTAATTGTTTATATGATTATTTAATGAATTTATTTAATTATTATTTTGTTATTAGAATTGTCGAGTGACCCTATTATGATTATGACCATTTTTAGTTTAATTTTTGGCTTATAATGATTTAGTAAGTAATTTTAGGAATTAATATGATTAAAGGAATTAAAGGAATTAATAAAGATAAGTTGCAATATGAAGGAAAGTAATCATAGGACTAAAAGGATAAGATACAATAAGATAAGAAGTATTGGTCTCAAAATGGCCATGTCGATAGGATAAGATAAGGTAAGATAAGATACGGACGCTCGTTTGGTGATACACGGGTCACCAGATTGGGTTAAGTCGAAGCCACTGCCCTACTGCGGTCTCTGGGCAGTTCTGGATCTTAAGATGTGTAGTCATCTAAGTAGTAGTACACGGGCTGCTATTTAGGAGTTATGGCCATAGCTTAGGCTTAGTTCTTGCAAAGGAGAGCTACGGGTAGAATACACGGGTTCTTCCCGGCGCATTTTAGGAAAGTTGGGATGTACACGGGCATCCTTACGAGCTATAATGACCGGTCCAATAAGATGATTGAAAGAAGGGTTTCGGGTAAAATATGATAAGATAAGTATTTCACGGGACGGATATTGTTATATGTGTATATATGTATTTATATGATGTATACGTATGTATTTCGTGTATTTATGAATTGTTTACGTATTGTTAAGTCTTCCGCTGCGTACGTCTGATAAGCATGTATATAAGTATGTCTTGAAGAATGTAATTAAGTTTGTATCCATGTATGTATTTAAGTACGAATATATGTATATGTATCCCTATATGTATTCTATAGGTATTTCTATACGTATTTATACGTACACGTATGTATTTCTATATGTATTTCTGCAGGTACTGTATACGTATTTCATACGTACTCCATGCGTATTTCGTACGTATTCTTATACGTATCTCGTATGTATTTTTATACGTATTTCGTACGTATTTTTATACGTATTTTGCATGTATTTCTATACGTATTTTGTATGTATTTTATCCGTATTCTGTATGTATTCTTATACGTATTTTGACTATATTTTTATACGTATTTTGTACGTATTTTTGTACGTATTCTGGTATGTATTTTTATACGTATTTTTGTATGATTTTCTTGATTTGATTCTATGCTATTATACGGCTAATGGTCCCTCATTTAAGAGGGACAGCCTAGTTACTCGCCACTGACGGTGGACCCCCCCATTTCAGGTGATGAAGCCGAAGCGTAAAATGGGCTTACGTTGGTTCGGGATGCGTGTTTCGTTGAGTTTTAGGGAACCCGTAGTCTGTTTTATATTTTCTATTTATTCCTTTATTAGTGTGTCCCAGACTGTTGGGAAAGAACATTAGCGTTATGTATTTTGGTATTTAATCTCGGACTTTTGGGATTATTATTTCATCATTAGTTAATAAAAAGGATCATTGACTTTAATTATGATATTATTGTTAAGTTTTATGTTTAGTAATGATCCGTTTGTCGATTTCCTTCGTAAATCGACAGTCTAGAAAAGTCGGGTCGTTACACTCATCATGTAAAACATCCAAAACCTCATCAAAGGCAGCGGGAGAACCTGTCTCTTCAGAAACCTTAAGATCACCATGTTCCTTGTGTAAATCTTCAAGTTTTTTAATTAAGTGGTCATATGCAAGTATGACATCAGATTTACTCAAGGTGCATGTGTCTTTTAGCAGTTCAAAGTTTGAACTATGTGTAATGAATTTCTTGAGCTCATTAAACCCCTTTTCAATTTTTTTTAAAAAGTTCATCCTCTTTAGGGACTGGTTTGGAGTTTAATGTCTCAAGCTCCATTCTTTGTTGATCTACTGTTATTTCAAGTTCAGAAATTTTGTCTCTAAGTTCTACACAAATAAGCTCAAGTTCAGCAGATCTAGCACCACATATTTCATAATCTCGAACTGCTTCTTTAAGTTTCTTTTTGTTGTTCTGGTAAGCAGACCCAACACTAATGCATTGATCAATAGTGAATTCAAGATAGTCAAGTACTTCATCTATATCTAGATTATACATATTTGCCTTTATATCATTAAAACATACCTGGCTGTCATTGGAAGTGCTTCCACCAGCCATGAGACAGAGAACCTCTTCTCCTTCCGAACAGACCTCAGACTGATTTGTGCATGTGAAAGCAATAAGACAAAGATTTGCTTCTTCTTCATCTTCCTCATTCTCTGATTCTGAATCTCCTCAAACTGCAGCCAGCATAGCTCTTTTGAAAACCTTCTTCTCAACCTGGACTCCAGGAGTTCCCTTGGGATTTTTCCATGTTGGACATTCCTTGATTCTGTGCCCCACTTCACCATATTTAAAGCAACCAGCATTGGAACTGGTTTTCCTGAACTGTCCAGAACTGTTTCTTCCTTTTGCAAACTTACCCTTGGATTTTTTCCTAAGGTATTTTTCAAACCTTATGGCCATAAGACTGATATCATCTTCATCTTCCTCAGATTCCTCTGCTTAGAGAACCATCTCCTTTGTTTTTGAACTAGATTCTGCCTTTGAATCTACCAACATCTCATGAGTCATCAAAGAACCAATAAGTTGTTCCAGAAATAGTGTGGTCAGATCCTTTGCTTCTTGTATGGCTGTAACCTTAGGCATCCACTTCCCTGACAGGCTTCTCAACATTTTCCTCACCAACTCTTCACTTGAGAAGGTCTTCCCTAATGACTTAAGTTCATTTACAATGGTCATGAACATTGTAAACATGTCCTTTATGTTTTCTTCCCTAGTCATCTTAAAGACCTCATACTTTGACATGAGCATGTCAATTTTTGACCTTCTCACTTCAGAGTTGCCTTCATATGCAAGCTCTAGTGTATCCCATATTTCCTTTGCAGAAGAACAAGCTAGAATTCGATTTACCTCACATTCTGCAATTCCTTGTTGAACAAGTGACATTGTCTTTGCATTCTTCTCTAGCTTCTTGTAATCTTCACTTGTATACTCTTCTTCTGACTTTGGAACAATGAGCCCTTCCTGATTCTTCTTGTGGATGAACGTGGGTCCATTTTTAACAATTATCCAACATTCATAATCTATCCCAATGATAAGATTTTTCATGCAGTTCTTCCACGAGGAGTAGTTAGTGCCATTGAACTTGGGGAGTCTGGAACTGTTTGATTCTTGAGTAAACATCTTCTTGCTCCTCTAGGTAGTTAACCTTTTGAGAAGTTAGGCTCTGATACCAATTGTAAGTTCAATGTATAATCAAGAAGGGGGGGTTGAATTGAGTATGTGTGTTTTTTCAATCGTTTTCAAAGTTTGTTTATCTTTTTGTGAGAACAACGATAGAATAGTAAATAAAGAGTAGGGACACAAGGATTTAACGAGGTTTGGCTTCTAACCAAGCCTACGTCCTCCACTCTCTCACCAATATTATTAATCAACTCTGAATAATAACAAGGTTGCACACTCAGTTAAATGCTACAACTCTGGAACACTTAATTCCCCAACTGTTAACTCTAACAGTTCACTCAGTGTTCACAGAACACTCCCCAACCACTTCCCTCTAAGAGGTTCAAATATTACAAATTTAAATCTCCGTAAGTTTTCTCTTAAAGATGGATATGGAGATAGTTTTGCTCTAAAGATAGACTCTCAGAAAATATGACTTGGTTTTCTTTGGAGAGCAAAAGTCTTCCTAGGGTTTTTCAAAAGATTGTATTTATAGGCAAAGAAAAATCGTCCCCTAGAAGTGTGCTTGGAGACTTGCCTAAATTGTGCAAACAAACTCAGCTGACACAAGTACAAGGGTACCTATTTCAAACCTTTGTCTCCTTCCACTACATGTAGTGGAAAGTACACTAGAGTCCAAACAAGTACATTGCAAAGCTGATTTTGTGTATCAATTTGGCAGATTTCCAAAACATGAGTGATCAATATTTTTCAAATAAATTTTCAAAAATAATTTTGAACACGGAAATTGGTACGGATCACTTAAGTGCATATGCGTAATACTGAGGTCTGTTCCCACAGTGGTCTCAGTACCACAAAGTCTACATCTGGCAAAGAGAACTGTTCGAAGCTTGTTCTTTGTCTGTTCTTAGCTTGTTCTTGGCTTGTTCTCTTTACTGGATATAAACTTTAAATCTTTTTGCTCTTTAATTACAAACACAAAGTATATTTTCCTAGGTATATTTTACAAGAAGATCCTAGAAGTACAAAAATTAAAAGACTTCAAGCTCTTGACTTCTGATCTTCAAGTATCTCAAGGTCTTCAGATTTGTCTTGAAGAGTTCTCACATGAATTAACCTGCTCAATTACAAACATGCATAACAATCAAGATTGTAGACATTTTGCGATAAATCATGCATATACTACAAGATTGTAGTTAAAATAACAGTTAATTTAAAGATAAATCATAACAACAAATCTAAACTTAGAGATTGTAGACATTTTACGATCACATTTTTATTAAAAAAATAAAAAATTTACCTCTAATCCAACAACAAATTTTGGTAAAAAAATCAAACTTACAAACAAAGTGAAACATGAAAAGTAGTATAATTATGTGGTCAAAGTTCTTTTTTTTTTTCGGACAAGCACCTGATAGCGATTAAGAAAATAAAGATAGATGAAAGCACGTCCTGATTAGAGCAATTAGATGCAATAATAATCTTATATGGTAATTAATTAAAACAAAATAGGAAAAACTGATATGAATAATCTCAACTATTGAAGGTCTTTCAATATTAATCAAAATCTAAATTATGGAGTTTTTTTTTATAATATTAGTCCATACTAACTTTTGTTCGGCTCCGATTTCTTTCGTAGAAAGAGAGGAAGGTATTGTCAAATACATTAAATAGGGAAAGAGAAAAAATAACGAATTCTTCATGAATTAGTGACCGATTATATAGGTTAACTATGTCAATGGACTAATATTATAAAACAACCCCTAAAATTTGGATTATATTGTAATAACTAATAGTTGGAATTAATATTTTAAAACGTCTAATAGTTGGAACTATTTATATAAATTTTTCCAAAAAATTACCTCTAATCCAACATCAAATTTTGGTAAAAAAAACGCAAAAAAAAAGGTCCAGAAAAACCTAAAAATAGAGATTGGAGATATTTTAACATCAAAATTTTTTAGAAACCCCATAAAACCAAAATAGCCCAGAAAAACCCAAAATTTATTAGTACGTTAGTTTTATAAAATAGTTGTTGACCATTTTTTCCGGCTAACGATTACATTGTTAGATTGTCTTTAAACAGTGTTTTTAATATTTTTTTCAAATTGGATTGTGTTGACATTTAAAAAAAATTACCTCTTATCTAACATCAAATCTTGGTAAAAAACGGGAAAAAAGTCTAGAAAAACCCAAAATAGAGATTGGAGGCATTTTAACATCAAATTTTGTTATGATAAATATTTGGTAAAACCCCCAAAATTTGGTAAAAATCCGAACTTACCTGTGATCTCAGCCTCGCCGGTCGCATCGTCGTAGTAGGATCTCCGGTCTTCGCATACTCGCCGGTCTTCATATGGATGTCACCGGTTTTCTGTTTTCATGGATGTTCCTCTCTTTCTTCTCTATTCCCCCTTTATTCTTTTTGCATCTAAGCTCTGCTGAATCTCTTAAAGATGAAAATCAAATTATTATCTCTTAAAGATGATGATCATGAGAATGTGAGAATGAAAACCCCACAAATTTCTTGGAGAATGAAAGATAGAGAGAGAATGATAGATATATGAAAGAATCTGATTTTTTTTCAATGGGATGAAAGAATGAAAGGACGTGTGAATTGAATGGTGTGATATAGTTATATACTTTCTCCGTTCCAAATTAAATGCAACAAATCATTTTACATGCACTAAATGTACAAATTGGAAGGGACTACACATACACTAGGTGTATGTGGACCCAACATACACTGCTGAGTTGGACCAATAAAAATGAGTCATGAAATTAGTAATGGGAGGGAAAGTAGAGAGGTTTTAGGGGGAAAAATTTTGAGGCTAAGGCCCTTTTTGGGGGGAAATTCCCTCCTAATTTAGTGTTTATGTTTTTCCTCTTTTTTTTCATTCATTTTTTTAAGACACCTAAGTAGTAAACTAAAGCACACTATAGCAGCAACCACATCTCCACCGCCTCCCTCAGTTCTGCTGTCATCTACGGCCGGCGACATTTTTTCCGGCAAAAAAAAAAAAGCCTTATTTTGTAGCAAAAAAAAAAAACCCATATTTTCCAGCAACTTCTTCATTAGCTACGTTCAAAATTCCGATGAGTTTTCAGGCGAAAAACAACCTGATTTGAAGGTATGTATCACAAATTCTTGATTCACAATGAATCTAATTAATTCTAAGTTTTTTCTAAAATAAATGCTTTCCTTGATACGGTTGCTTTTGTAAATTAATTTATTTCTATAGATTATCAAATATTTTGATTGAATTTGAAGTTTATAGTTGCTTTGATAATGTATTGTATGACATCGACCTGTAAGTTGAACAGAGTATTATTTTATAAATGAAATTATACTTGGCATATCTGCTCTGATCTGATTCTGTTAGCTATTTTAAAAAATTAGGATTATTTTAGAACATATAGAATTATACGTGGATGTACACTATGTTGCATCACTTCTAATAATATAGGATTAGATAATCTTAGATGGACTTGAAATTGAACTTGAAATAAACTAACTACGAGAATATGGTCAATTCACTATTTATTTTATAGTTGATTTGAAGATGTATTTAAAGTAATATGCTTGTAAATTTTTTAGGATAATTTTATAATATATAGAATATTTTAATTAGTGGATTAGAATAAGTATGGTTGTAGAATATTTAAATAAGTGGATTGAACAATGTATATGAATAGCCGATTATCTGAAGTGTATGCGTCATGATTGCAGATTCAATGAAAAACATTGTAGACTTAAATGAGATACCTGTTGATTTAGATGGTGAAGATGTAAACATTTCAAATTTAGTTGAGGCTTAAAATGAAGCATCTACAAATGTAAACAGTAATGATGATGAGGTAGGAAATGAGGAGAACTTGGTAGAGCCAACCGTGGGCATGTCTTTTGTCTCAGGAGAGGACTTTGCAGTATTCTGTCATGAGTATGCTTATCGGAAAGGGTTTTCATTTATTTCAAGAACAAGTGTGTTATTGTAGGAGTACAAGGATAGGGGTGTTGTTAGGACTTCAGTAGGCGTAAATGAGCCAATGTACTATATGATGGAGCGGATCCGATTTCACTGTAAGTACAGTGGTAGACAGCAAACTGATGGATCGCACGTTACTTGATGTCCAGTATATGTTTTTGCTCACATGGTTGAAGATAAAATGGTAATACGCACTTGTAAGTTGGAGCATAACCACCCCTTAGACCCAAAAGTTAGTCGTTTGATGGTTAACTATCGTTGCATTGATGATCCAACGACTTCAAAAATCACAAACAATGACAAAGCTGGTATATCAATTGCAAAGAGCTACAATGCACTGGTGGTTGAGACTGGAGGATATGAAAACATTACGTACAATCAAAAAGACATTAGGAATCTTGTTCACGTGAACTGCCGTATGTCTCGATTTGAAGGCGATGATGTTGCCCTTGAAAAGTATTTCCAGCAACAATTTGAGCGCAATAATCAGTTTTATAGTGTCGTTGAGAGGGACGACGAAGGGAGACTGATGAACGCATTCTAGTGTGACCCTAGAAGCAGAGCAATGTTTAAAGACTTTGGAGATATTATCACATTTGATACTACGTTTCTATGCAACAGGTGAAGAAAGCATGACTCTACATTTAGGATTATCTGTATTTTCGTGGGTTATTTTATGCATAATTTAATTTGTGGTTTCATTATTAGGATTTTTTTAAAAATTTTTCTAGGATCATTTATTGATAATTGAACAATGAAACGTAATGACATTGTCATCAATTTTACTTGAATGTGCTGAATGCCATTTGCACCTTTTGTTGGTGCCAGCCATCATGGGAAGTCCATAGTGTTTGCAGCTGCACTAATTTCACATAAGGATACAGAGTCTTTTATGTGGGTATTCAATCAATGGATGAAATGCATGGGCAGTGCACCAAAAGGCATCCTTACTGATCAATGCAAAGCCATTGGCAAGGCAGTGGAAACCGTGTTTGTAGGGGTGCCACATACGATGTGCCTATGGCACATACTACAAAATGCATCGAGGAATCTTGGGAAACTTGCCAATTGGAAAGATATAGAAGATGCTTTGCGTAAGGTTGTACATGACTGTTTAGAGCCGAATGAGTTTGATGAAGCATGGGGGTTAATGTTGGAGAAGCTTGGTATTCAGAACAATTCATGGTTAAAGGATACCTTCGAAATAAGGGAAAGAGGAGTGAGCGTCTGAACCGGTTCTTCAAATATTATATGAG
Source organism: Salicornia ramosissima (assembly GCA_951394345.1). NCBI lineage: Eukaryota > Viridiplantae > Streptophyta > Magnoliopsida > Caryophyllales > Amaranthaceae > Salicornia > Salicornia ramosissima. The sequence continues at coordinate 25,535,813 of OX596235.1, forward strand.
CATTGAAACTGGACTGCATCAATTTATTCTGCAATATGAGGCAGCTATGAAGGGCAAGGCTGAGGAGGAGAAAATATTAAATTTCAACTCAGCACACAAACCACCTAGGTATGACAAGGACATGATAGTTGAATATGTCTTCCATAAAGCCTACACCAACGCAAAATTCCTTGAAGTCAGAGAAGAATGTGCAGCTATAAAGAACATAAATGTGTCCAAGATAACTTCACTTGGTGCGGTGGCTATCTACAAAGCAGATAAAAAGTTTCAAAAGCCTATATGGAAAAAGAAATGGAAGTCGTTCAATGTTTCTTTTGACAAGGTGCAAGGTGAGTACGTGTGTTATTGCAAGCTTTTCGAATTCACATGTATCTTGTGCAGGTATATAATAAAAATTATTGAGGTTGAGGATGTCAACTTAATACCAGAGAAATACATACTTAGCAGGTGGAGAAAGGATATTGTGAGAGGTTACGAGGACATCAAGGTATCATACTATGACCCTGATGAATTCAAGAGGGTTAAAAAAGTTAGGGAGTTGTCACAGAGGAATGCTTATCTTACCTCTTTAGCACTTCATAATGATGAAACATTTTTGATGTACAAAGAAGCAACTGACAATGTTAGAAGATGCAATAGGTATTGGGAGGACTGGCGGGGAAGGAGGAACTTCGTGGGATCAAAGACAGAGGGCACTGCTCTGTGGAATTTGACTTAAATATGTAATATACACATTGTTATGTCTTGTTCCTTCACAGACCAGTTCCCCTGTCTTAGGGTTCACTATGTGACAAGTGTTTGATTCAAAATTCACTTTATTTCCCTTGTCACATAGTTGAGATATGCTCAAAAGGTTATATTTCAAACCTTCTACATAGTAAACATTGTCAATTGCTTGGGAGAGTGACTTACCAACCTTACCTACTCCTTTGATAAGTCCTTTGCTATTGTCACCAAATGTCACGTGCCGTCCCTCGAATGCAGTGAGTGAAAGGAATTGTTCTTTATCCCCGGACATGTGTCTTGAGCAACCACTTTCCAAGTACCAATATGGCTTTCCTTTCACTCGTACCTGCACAAGCAAATTAAAGGTTAGTTTTAGGAACCCAGACCAGCTTGGGTTCCTTGTTCTTTGAAACATTCTCAATCTTGACCTTCCTAACCCACACTTGGTGGGTGTAGGTTTTGTTCTTCTTGTCATGCTTCTTTTTGGTGAAACATTTGTTAGTTACATGACCACTCTTACCACAGTAGGTACAAACATGCATATCCTTGGCAAATATATACTTGTCTTTCTTGAATTCATCCAACCATGTGTTGTCTCTGCCTAGAACAGTTGTAGAACTAGATCCAGAATACCCTAAACCGAACCTTTGAGAATTTCCAGTTTGAGATGTGAGGATGTTTAGGGTTTTCTAAGCATCTAACATTTTGTTCAATTGGTTCATACACTCTATTAGCTCATTCTCCTTGTTCTCAAGCGTCTTACGTTGAACTTCATTTTGTTTCTCAAAAGATTTTAGATCAAGTCTAGTCTTTTGAAGTTCATCCTGTAGTCTTGAGACCAGGGAGGGATCTGGTTCGTCACTGGTCTTCTTGATGTTTTCTTGTTTTAGCAGGATGAGTTCAGCCTCAAGATCACATATCTTAGCTATGCACTCATTGTAATAACCCGAAATTTAGGGCCAGAAAATTTCGCAGTTTGTTAATGTTATTTTAATACTCTATGTCCAAAAGGCCCAAATGTTTGGACTGTTTATTTTTATTTCACGATCTTATCCGGGAATTGGGTCCCAAGACCCATTTGTTCCTCTTCTTTGGTCGGCCCTCATATTAGTAAAAGGGTATTTTATATCCTTTATTATTCAATTAGATGATTAATTATTTAATTAATTATTTATTTCTGATCGGTTGACTTTTACCCGGTCTTCTCATACTTCTCAACCGACTTTTGAACTGAAGTTACAACCCTAACTTTTCCCCCTCTTTTCTCTTGTTTCACGGCCCCCCTAGGGTTTTCCTCAATTTATTTCTCTTCTTTTGTTCTTTATTATTAAATAGGGAACAAGCTCACAAAAGAACCCTAAACCCCCCCTCTTGGCCGTGTGGTTTTCGAACTTCTTAGGGTGAATTTTTCTTGTTTTCCTTCCTAATTCAGGTAACTAGTCTATCTCTCTTAGATTTGGAACAAGTTATCTGTATAATTTATTAGGATTGAATCATGGAAATTGGTAGAATTAGTATCATGTTTAGGGGATAATTTTCGAGTGTCATGATGTAGTTTATTATGATATTTTCTTGTCATCTTTATGAATCTTTATAAATCTTTAAGTGTTTTAATTAATTTTATGCATAGATTAATTTATTTAAGTGTATAATTGTATTGAATAATTGCATGATAAGTTGTTGAATCTTGTTCTTGAATTATCTTGAGAGTGTCGAGTGATCATGATGATTTTATGATGATTTTTGGGATATTTTCTTGAATTATTATAATAATCTTGAATGTTTAATTGCTAATTAAAGTCTTAAATTAAAAGAAATGTTTGTTTCATGATATACACATATGTGTCGAGTGGCCTAGAGTATTTAGAGGATTAAAAATCTGATTTTTATGATTGATCTTGGTAAATCTTGAATTGTTATTGTTAATCTTTAATTAATCATTAATATAGTTATTTTATTATTAATTCTTGAAATTGTTCTTGATGTACTATTTTGTCGGTTTGTCCCATGAAAGCCGTGTGATATGAGTGTATAAAAGAATTGCTTTTGATCTTGTTTTAGTCTAATCTTGATGATATAATGTTTAAGGTATAATTTTAATTGTTATTATTAAGTTAATTGATGAATTAATGATGATTGTAGTTAAGTAATTAAAGGTATAATTTTTGGTAGTTTGACATGAAAATGTCGAGTGGCCCTATGGAATAAAAGTAGGATTTTTATCATGTTTTAAGCAGTATTTGTTGTTAATTGTTAATTTAAATGATTTATTTAATTGTTTATATGATTATTTAATGAATTTATTTAATTATTATTTTGTTATTAGAATTGTCGAGTGACCCTATTATGATTATGACCATTTTTAGTTTAATTTTTGGCTTATAATGATTTAGTAAGTAATTTTAGGAATTAATATGATTAAAGGAATTAAAGGAATTAATAAAGATAAGTTGCAATATGAAGGAAAGTAATCATAGGACTAAAAGGATAAGATACAATAAGATAAGAAGTATTGGTCTCAAAATGGCCATGTCGATAGGATAAGATAAGGTAAGATAAGATACGGACGCTCGTTTGGTGATACACGGGTCACCAGATTGGGTTAAGTCGAAGCCACTGCCCTACTGCGGTCTCTGGGCAGTTCTGGATCTTAAGATGTGTAGTCATCTAAGTAGTAGTACACGGGCTGCTATTTAGGAGTTATGGCCATAGCTTAGGCTTAGTTCTTGCAAAGGAGAGCTACGGGTAGAATACACGGGTTCTTCCCGACGCATTTTAGGAAAGTTGGGATATACACGGGCATCCTTACGAGCTATAATGACCGGTCCAATAAGATGATTGAAAGAAGGGTTTCGGGTAAAATATGATAAGATAAGTATTTCACGGGACGGATATTGTTATATGTGTATATATGTATTTATATGATGTATACGTATGTATTTCGTGTATTTATGAATTGTTTACGTATTGTTAAGTCTTCCGCTGCGTACGTCTGATAAGCATGTATATAAGTATGTCTTGAAGAATGTAATTAAGTTTGTATCCATGTATGTATTTAAGTACAAATATATGTATATGTATCCCTATATGTATTCTATAGGTATTTCTATACGTATTTATACGTACACGTATGTATTTCTATATGTATTTCTGCAGGTACTGTATACGTATTTCATACGTACTCCATGCGTATTTCGTACGTATTCTTATACGTATCTCGTATGTATTTTTATACGTATTTCGTACGTATTTTTATACGTATTTTGCATGTATTTCTATACGTATTTTGTATGTATTTTATCCGTATTCTGTATGTATTCTTATACGTATTTTGACTATATTTTTATACGTATTTTGTACGTATTTTTGTACGTATTCTGGTATGTATTTTTATACGTATTTTTGTATGATTTTCTTGATTTGATTCTATGCTATTATACGGCTAATGGTCCCTCATTTAAGAGGGACAGCCTAGTTACTCGCCACTGACGGTGGACCCCCCCATTTCAGGTGATGAAGCCGAAGCGTAAAATGGGCTTACGTTGGTTCGGGATGCGTGTTTCGTTGAGTTTTAGGGAACCCGTAGTCTGTTTTATATTTTCTATTTATTCCTTTATTAGTGTGTCCCAGACTGTTGGGAAAGAACATTAGCGTTATGTATTTTGGTATTTAATCTCGGACTTTTGGGATTATTATTTCATCATTAGTTAATAAAAAGGATCATTGACTTTAATTATGATATTATTGTTAAGTTTTATGTTTAGTAATGATCCGTTTGTCGATTTCCTTCGTAAATCGACAGTCTAGAAAAGTCGGGTCGTTACACTCATCATGTAAAACATCCAAAACCTCATCAAAGGCAGCGGGAGAACCTGTCTCTTCAGAAACCTTAAGATCACCATGTTCCTTGTGTAAATCTTCAAGTTTTTTAATTAAGTGGTCATATGCAAGTATGACATCAGATTTACTCAAGGTGCATGTGTCTTTTAGCAGTTCAAAGTTTGAACTATGTGTAATGAATTTCTTGAGCTCATTAAACCCCTTTTCAATTTTTTTTAAAAAGTTCATCCTCTTTAGGGACTGGTTTGGAGTTTAATGTCTCAAGCTCCATTCTTTGTTGATCTACTGTTATTTCAAGTTCAGAAATTTTGTCTCTAAGTTCTTCACAAATAAGCTCAAGTTCAGCAGATCTAGCACCACATATTTCATAATCTCGAACTGCTTCTTTAAGTTTCTTTTTGTTGTTCTGGTAAGCAGACCCAACACTAATGCATTGATCAATAGTGAATTCAAGATAGTCAAGTACTTCATCTATATCTAGATTATACATATTTGCCTTTATATCATTAAAACATACCTGGCTGTCATTGGAAGTGCTTCCACCAGCCATGAGACAGAGAACCTCTTCTCCTTCCGAACAGACCTCAGACTGATCTGTGCATGTGAAAGCAATAAGACAAAGATTTGCTTCTTCTTCATCTTCCTCATTCTCTGATTCTGAATCTCCTCAAACTGCAGCCAGCATAGCTCTTTTGAAAACCTTCTTCTCAACCTGGACTCCAGGAGTTCCCTTGGGATTTTTCCATGTTGGACATTCCTTGATTCTGTGCCCCACTTCACCATATTTAAAGCAACCAGCATTGGAACTGGTTTTCCTGAACTGTCCAGAACTGTTTCTTCCTTTTGCAAACTTACCCTTGGATTTTTTCCTAAGGTATTTTTCAAACCTTATGGCCATAAGACTGATATCATCTTCATCTTCCTCAGATTCCTCTGCTTAGAGAACCATCTCCTTTGTTTTTGAACTAGATTCTGCCTTTGAATCTACCAACATCTCATGAGTCATCAAAGAACCAATAAGTTGTTCCAGAAATAGTGTGGTCAGATCCTTTGCTTCTTGTATGGCTGTAACCTTAGGCATCCACTTCCCTGACAGGCTTCTCAACATTTTCCTCACCAACTCTTCACTTGAGAAGGTCTTCCCTAATGACTTAAGTTCATTTACAATGGTCATGAACATTGTAAACATGTCCTTTATGTTTTCTTCCCTAGTCATCTTAAAGACCTCATACTTTGACATGAGCATGTCAATTTTTGACCTTCTCACTTCAGAGTTGCCTTCATATGCAAGCTCTAGTGTATCCCATATTTCCTTTGCAGAAGAACAAGCTAGAATTCGATTTACCTCACATTCTGCAATTCCTTGTTGAACAAGTGACATTGTCTTTGCATTCTTCTCTAGCTTCTTGTAATCTTCACTTGTATACTCTTCTTCTGACTTTGGAACAATGAGCCCTTCCTGATTCTTCTTGTGGATGAACGTGGGTCCATTTTTAACAATTATCCAACATTCATAATCTATCCCAATGATAAGATTTTTCATGCAGTTCTTCCACGAGGAGTAGTTAGTGCCATTGAACTTGGGGAGTCTGGAACTGTTTGATTCTTGAGTAAACATCTTCTTGCTCCTCTAGGTAGTTAACCTTTTGAGAAGTTAGGCTCTGATACCAATTGTAAGTTCAATGTATAATCAAGAAGGGGGGGTTGAATTGAGTATGTGTGTTTTTTCAATCGTTTTCAAAGTTTGTTTATCTTTTTGTGAGAACAACGATAGAATAGTAAATAAAGAGTAGGGACACAAGGATTTAACGAGGTTTGGCTTCTAACCAAGCCTACGTCCTCCACTCTCTCACCAATATTATTAATCAACTCTGAATAATAACAAGGTTGCACACTCAGTTAAATGCTACAACTCTGGAACACTTAATTCCCCAACTGTTAACTCTAACAGTTCACTCAGTGTTCACAGAACACTCCCCAACCACTTCCCTCTAAGAGGTTCAAATATTACAAATTTAAATCTCCGTAAGTTTTCTCTTAAAGATGGATATGGAGATAGTTTTGCTCTAAAGATAGACTCTCAGAAAATATGACTTGGTTTTCTTTGGAGAGCAAAAGTCTTCCTAGGGTTTTTCAAAAGATTGTATTTATAGGCAAAGAAAAATCGTCCCCTAGAAGTGTGCTTGGAGACTTGCCTAAATTGTGCAAACAAACTCAGCTGACACAAGTACAAGGGTACCTATTTCAAACCTTTGTCTCCTTCCACTACATGTAGTGGAAAGTACACTAGAGTCCAAACAAGTACATTGCAAAGCTGATTTTGTGTATCAATTTGGCAGATTTCCAAAACATGAGTGATCAATATTTTTCAAATAAATTTTCAAAAATAATTTTGAACACGGAAATTGGTACGGATCACTTAAGTGCACATGCGTAATACTGAGGTCTGTTCCCACAGTGGTCTCAGTACCACAAAGTCTACATCTGGCAAAGAGAACTGTTCGAAGCTTGTTCTTTGTCTGTTCTTAGCTTGTTCTTGGCTTGTTCTCTTTACTGGATATAAACTTTAAATCTTTTTGCTCTTTAATTACAAACACAAAGTATATTTTCCTAGGTATATTTTACAAGAAGATCCTAGAAGTACAAAAATTAAAAGACTTCAAGCTCTTGACTTCTGATCTTCAAGTATCTCAAGGTCTTCAGATTTGTCTTGAAGAGTTCTCACATGAATTAACCTGCTCAATTACAAACATGCATAACAATCAAGATTGTAGACATTTTGCGATAAATCATGCATATACTACAAGATTGTAGTTAAAATAACAGTTAATTTAAAGATAAATCATAACAACAAATCTAAACTTAGAGATTGTAGACATTTTACGATCACATTTTTATTAAAAAAATAAAAAATTTACCTCTAATCCAACAACAAATTTTGGTAAAAAAATCAAACTTACAAACAAAGTGAAACATGAAAAGTAGTATAATTATGTGGTCAAAGTTCTTTTTTTTTTTCGGACAAGCACCTGATAGCGATTAAGAAAATAAAGATAGATGAAAGCACGTCCTGATTAGAGCAATTAGATGCAATAATAATCTTATATGGTAATTAATTAAAACAAAATAGGAAAAACTGATATGAATAATCTCAACTATTGAAGGTCTTTCAATATTAATCAAAATCTAAATTATGGAGTTTTTTTTTATAATATTAGTCCATACTAACTTTTGTTCGGCTCCGATTTCTTTCGTAGAAAGAGAGGAAGGTATTGTCAAATACATTAAATAGGGAAAGAGAAAAAATAACGAATTCTTCATGAATTAGTGACCGATTATATAGGTTAACTATGTCAATGGACTAATATTATAAAACAACCCCTAAAATTTGGATTATATTGTAATAACTAATAGTTGGAATTAATATTTTAAAACGTCTAATAGTTGGAACTATTTATATAAATTTTTCCAAAAAATTACCTCTAATCCAACATCAAATTTTGGTAAAAAAAACGCAAAAAAAAAGGTCCAGAAAAACCTAAAAATAGAGATTGGAGATATTTTAACATCAAAATTTTTTAGAAACCCCATAAAACCAAAATAGCCCAGAAAAACCCAAAATTTATTAGTACGTTAGTTTTATAAAATAGTTGTTGACCATTTTTTCCGGCTAACGATTACATTGTTAGATTGTCTTTAAACAGTGTTTTTAATATTTTTTTCAAATTGGATTGTGTTGACATTTAAAAAAAATTACCTCTTATCTAACATCAAATCTTGGTAAAAAACGGGAAAAAAGTCTAGAAAAACCCAAAATAGAGATTGGAGGCATTTTAACATCAAATTTTGTTATGATAAATATTTGGTAAAACCCCCAAAATTTGGTAAAAATCCGAACTTACCTGTGATCTCAGCCTCGCCGGTCGCATCGTCGTAGTAGGATCTCCGGTCTTCGCATACTCGCCGGTCTTCATATGGATGTCACCGGTTTTCTGTTTTCATGGATGTTCCTCTCTTTCTTCTCTATTCCCCCTTTATTCTTTTTGCATCTAAGCTCTGCTGAATCTCTTAAAGATGAAAATCAAATTATTATCTCTTAAAGATGATGATCATGAGAATGTGAGAATGAAAACCCCACAAATTTCTTGGAGAATGAAAGATAGAGAGAGAATGATAGATATATGAAAGAATCTGATTTTTTTTCAATGGGATGAAAGAATGAAAGGACGTGTGAATTGAATGGTGTGATATAGTTATATACTTTCTCCGTTCCAAATTAAATGCAACAAATCATTTTACATGCACTAAATGTACAAATTGGAAGGGACTACACATACACTAGGTGTATGTGGACCCAACATACACTGCTGAGTTGGACCAATAAAAATGAGTCATGAAATTAGTAATGGGAGGGAAAGTAGAGAGGTTTTAGGGGGAAAAATTTTGAGGCTAAGGCCCTTTTTGGGGGGAAATTCCCTCCTAATTTAGTGTTTATGTTTTTCCTCTTTTTTTTCATTCATTTTTTTAAGACACCTAAGTAGTAAACTAAAGCACACTATAGCAGCAACCACATCTCCACCGCCTCCCTCAGTTCTGCTGTCATCTACGGCCGGCGACATTTTTTCCGGCAAAAAAAAAAAAGCCTTATTTTGTAGCAAAAAAAAAAAACCCATATTTTCCAGCAACTTCTTCATTAGCTACGTTCAAAATTCCGATGAGTTTTCAGGCGAAAAACAACCTGATTTGAAGGTATGTATCACAAATTCTTGATTCACAATGAATCTAATTAATTCTAAGTTTTTTCTAAAATAAATGCTTTCCTTGATACGGTTGCTTTTGTAAATTAATTTATTTCTATAGATTATCAAATATTTTGATTGAATTTGAAGTTTATAGTTGCTTTGATAATGTATTGTATGACATCGACCTGTAAGTTGAACAGAGTATTATTTTATAAATGAAATTATACTTGGCATATCTGCTCTGATCTGATTCTGTTAGCTATTTTAAAAAATTAGGATTATTTTAGAACATATAGAATTATACGTGGATGTACACTATGTTGCATCACTTCTAATAATATAGGATTAGATAATCTTAGATGGACTTGAAATTGAACTTGAAATAAACTAACTATGAGAATATGGTCAATTCACTATTTATTTTATAGTTGATTTGAAGATGTATTTTAAGTAATATGCTTGTAAATTTTTTAGGATAATTTTATAATATATAGAATATTTTAATTAGTGGATTAGAATAAGTATGGTTGTAGAATATTTAAATAAGTGGATTGAACAATGTATATGAATAGCCGATTATCTGAAGTGTATGCGTCATGATTGCAGATTCAATGAAAAACATTGTAGACTTAAATGAGATACCTGTTGATTTAGATGGTGAAGATGTAAACATTTCAAATTTAGTTGAGGCTTAAAATGAAGCATCTACAAATGTAAACAGTAATGATGATGAGGTAGGAAATGAGGAGAACTTGGTAGAGCCAACCGTGGGCATGTCTTTTGTCTCAGGAGAGGACTTTGCAGTATTCTGTCATTAGTATGCTTATCGGAAAGGGTTTTCATTTTTTTCAAGAACAAGTGTGTTATTGTAGGAGTACAAGGATAGGGGTGTTGTTAGGACTTCAGTAGGCGTAAATGAGCCAATGTACTATATGATGGAGCGGATCCGATTTCACTGTAAGTACAGTGGTAGACAGCAAACTGATGGATCGCACGTTACTTGATGTCCAGTATATGTTTTTGCTCACATGGTTGAAGATAAAATGGTAATACGCACTTGTAAGTTGGAGCATAACCACCCCTTAGACCCAAAAGTTAGTCGTTTGATGGTTAACTATCGTTGCATTGATGATCCAACGACTTCAAAAATCACAAACAATGACAAAGCTGGTATATCAATTGCAAAGAGCTACAATGCACTGGTGGTTGAGACTGGAGGATATGAAAACATTACGTACAATCAAAAAGACATTAGGAATCTTGTTCACGTGAACCGCCGTATGTCTCGATTTGAAGGCGATGATGTTGCCCTTGAAAAGTATTTCCAGCAACAATTTGAGCGCAATAATCAGTTTTATAGTGTCGTTGAGAGGGACGACGAAGGGAGACTGATGAACGCATTCTAGTGTGACCCTAGAAGCAGAGCAATGTTTAAAGACTTTGGAGATATTATCACATTTGATACTACGTTTCTATGCAACAGGTGAAGAAAGCATGACTCTACATTTAGGATTATCTGTATTTTCGTGGGTTATTTTATGCATAATTTAATTTGTGGTTTCATTATTAGGATTTTTTTAAAAAATTTTCTAGGATCATTTATTGATAATTGAACAATGAAACGTAATGACATTGTCATCAATTTTACTTGAATGTGCTGAATGCCATTTGCACCTTTTGTTGGTGCCAGCCATCATGGGAAGTCCATAGTGTTTGCAGCTGCACTAATTTCACATAAGGATACAGAGTCTTTTATGTGGGTATTCAATCAATGGATGAAATGCATGGGCAGTGCACCAAAAGGCATCCTTACTGATCAATGCAAAGCCATTGGCAAGGCAGTGGAAACCGTGTTTGTAGGGGTGCCACATACGATGTGCCTATGGCACATACTACAAAATGCATCGAGGAATCTTGGGAAACTTGCCAATTGGAAAGATATAGAAGATGCTTTGCGTAAGGTTGTACATGACTGTTTAGAGCCGAATGAGTTTGATGAAGCATGGGGGTTAATGTTGGAGAAGCTTGGTATTCAGAACAATTCATGGTTAAAGGATACCTTCGAAATAAGGGAAAGAGGAGTGAGCGTCTGAACCGGTTCTTCAAATATTATATGAGCATTGAAACTGGACTGCATCAATTTATTCTGCAATATGAGGCAGCTATGAAGGGCAAGGCTGAGGAGGAGAAAATATTAAATTTCAACTCAGCACACAAACCACCTAGGTATGACAAGGACATGATAGTTGAATATGTCTTCCATAAAGCCTACACCAACGCAAAATTCCTTGAAGTCAGAGAAGAATGTGCAGCTATAAAGAACATAAATGTGTCCAAGATAACTTCACTTGGTGCGGTGGCTATCTACAAAGCAGATAAAAAGTTTCAAAAGCCTATATGGAAAAAGAAATGGAAGTCGTTCAATGTTTCTTTTGACAAGGTGCAAGGTGAGTACGTGTATTATTGCAAGCTTTTCGAATTCACATGTATCTTGTGCAGGTATATAATAAAAATTATTGAGGTTGAGGATGTCAACTTAATACCAGAGAAATACATACTTAGCAGGAGGAGAAAGGATATTGTGAGAGGTTACGAGGACATCAAGGTATCATACTATGACCCTGATGAATTTAAGAGGGTTAAAAAAGTTAGGGAGTTGTCACAGAGGAATGCTTATCTTACCTCTTTAGCACTTCATAATGATGAAACATTTTTGATGTACAAAGAAGCAACTGACAATGTTAGAAGATGCAATAGGTATTGGGAGGACTGGCGGGGAAGGAGGAACTTCGTGGGATCCCTCCGTGCGCAAAGTGTATGGTCGTCGATGATTACGTCCCAAGGATCAAAACCAACGTCATCTAATTAAGAATGCTGCTCCACCAGCAGAAAATGCTACAAAAGACCCTGTCGACAAACGCCACACTGGTCGGGGAACCAAAAATAGGAAACATCACCCATCCGAAAAGGGTGCGAACGCAAAGAAGAGGAAAAGGGGGAATGCCAATGAGCATAGGGATGTAGATGATGACATTGGGGACGACTACAGAACAACTCAAACACAAGAAGATGTTGTGCAAAGGAACACACATAGTCACCCATCCTATTCTGCAAGGCATTATGAAGACGCAAATGCAATGTTATTTCCTTTCTAGTGGATTGGCTCAAAAAAGGAATTTTTTTTCGTTGCGTAATTGATCCTACTTGTATTAAATCCCACCTTTTATTTGTTTTTTTGATCCTATTTTATTGTTGAGGCATACTACTGATTTTTTTTTTAGAAAAATGAAGTATAAGTACATACATCTCCTCTAAATGAAAAGTTTTGATTTCTGGTCGTTTAATTATTTTTATGATCCTGATTTAATTTGATGATTATACGTGCAATGCTTGGAAAAAATTTATAACTATTTTCCTTTTAGAAGATGAATAAGATATCAATTCTTGTATCGTGGAACTTTATTGTTTAAGATATCAAATTCTTTCAAATAATAATAAATCTTTATTAAATTGAACTTAAAAATTAGAATATATTATTAAATTCATGCTTATAATTGCAATACCTGACAAAATAGTAAAAGAAAAATCCATTTAAAAGATAAAATATCGTAACTAACTCATTGCGACATGTTGCGTACATCACTGATAAATAATTAAAACTACATTCGCAATAGATATTTGTGAATTTATTTTAAATGTGAAAGTTATGCTTCGAATATTATGATTATTTTGAAGTTATTATTCATTTAATATGTGAATTTGTTTTGGCCTTCCTTCTCTTTGAATGGAAATACGATCTCACTAATTTATAAGTGATCCTCATATCAAGGTCCTAATAATAATTGTTTTTTTCGTTCCAAACAACTTTAGTTGCCAAAAATACAATCCTCAAACAATTTAAATGATCTTTTTTTTTTATAATTTCTTCGATGTTTAAAGGTGATATAATATATTATAATTTAATATCTTTGTTACTTCAAAAAAAAAAATATTTGTCCAAATTACAAATACTTATAACATTTAAATTAAAAATATTAAGAGTGCATTGATGCAAAATTACTTATAATATTTAAATTACAAATACGTGCAATGCTAGGAAAATTACTTATAACTGCAATGCTAGAGTTGTATTTGATAATTATACATGCAATTAAATGTAAAATAGCAAAGGAATTTTCCATTTACAAGATATTTTTTTAATTAATAAAACTTTATTGTTTAATCATAAATTAGATAGTATTAAACTGAACTTATAAATTAGAAAATACTATTAAAATCATGCTTATAATTGCAATCCTTGACACGAAAGGTAAAATAAATATCCATTCAAAAGATAAAATATCTTAATTAACTCATTGCGACATGTTGCGTACATCACTGATAAATAATTAAAACTACATTCGCAATAGATACTTTGCTCGAGCAAAATTAGATTCGACTTTCAAAGCATCCCTCCACGGCCATGACTTCCTACCAGGTCCTCGAACCAGACCGCCATGTGTTTCAACAAAAAACTTGACCCCTTGCTTGAAAACATACCTTCTGAAAGTCACAACCTTCCAACAATGGACACAATTTGACAACTCATTCAAGTGAGGATGTGGAAGAGTACATTGACTAGTTGGCCTGGAATAAATCTTCTCTAGTTGGTTTCAGTTGATATCCACGTTCTTGTTGATTCTGGTCGAAATAATCGACATGCACTCCTTGTTCACCAACTGCATCTTTAACAGATGGAGTTTTCCATTGCACTTTGGAAGTATATGACAAATGAAAATATCTTCTAACTCAGTATAGTTTGAATTAGAGTTTGAGAATTTTACTGGCCATTTATCCATTTCTTATTTACTTGTGTAATGGTGAAAAAAGAATAGCAAAGCTATTTTATTAGGACCTATTTATAGGCAATTTGAACATTTTTCCCTACAAAATGTATGGTTATATTTTATTTTAGCATTGGTAAATGGTGGTTTAGGTAGTATGTAATTAATTTTTTTTTTGTAAATTATTATTAAATACTGGCTGTAATAATGAGGAGTAAGCATGCCTGCATTGATAAAATAAACTGGCGGCAAAAGCAACTATAATTTTAGATTCCCTATATTCATTGGCGGCAAAAGCAACCGTTGTTTAGTTTCCTATATCAACATATATTACCATAATGAAACAATTATCCTAACAATTTAATTTTGATCCTTTGAGATACAATATGACTGGAAACATAGGTTTTTTTTTTTTTGAGTATGCCCACCCGGTTCACCGGGGGTTACTAACACCCCGAATACATCCGGATCCGACTCGGGTTGCGCACCTGGCTTGTGGTGGGTGAGTCTCCCAATGAAGGTTTCTGCATACAGTAGGGCTCGAACTCGAGACCCTCCTTAAGCGGTATCAAGCCGCTTACCACTTGAACCAACCTTCATTGGTGGAAACATAAGTTGATGGTATTATTATGTGATATTGAAAGCATGTTCATAACCCAAAAAAAACAAAGAAAGAAAGAAAGAGAGAATGTCAAGTCCAATATAGCTATTTTACTAGAAAATCTGAATATATTAAACGATAATTAAAACAACAACGATTACAAAAGTTGGATAACAAACTGAAGTTACGATTATGAACTTACTTACCATAAAAAAATAATAAAATAAAAACATAGCAAAGTGCAAGTAGGGATACTAAGCACAGACACAACATCATTTCATTCATGCAAGTCTAAACCGACGAAACATCTCAGCGTCGTTTGGTTCTCTACTATTCTTCATAGCGTATTCTAGCCTTAGTGCGTGTCTCCATGGCCATGTTTGATCATCATTAATGGCGTGGCCACCGTAAGTATCAATATAAAACTTGACACCCTCTTCGAATGTTGATTTACGATCTTCAGCTCTCCATCCACATTGATCACACCCCTCTAGCTCATTGAAGTTCTTGTGATTGATATCACAAGCAGGAGTTGGCTTACAACAAACCCATTCAAGGTCGCTCCAGTCTATGCCCTTATTCTTGTTTATCCTTTCTCTAATAACAGCCAAACACTCTTTGTTCAAGGTATGCATCTTTAACAACTCAAATATACTTTCCACTCTGGGTAGTACTTCACAAATAAAGATATCTTCAATCATTCCATCTTCCCTTAAGTTGTGCTCTGACTGAGATTTCTTAGGTGGTGGGTTTGAAGTAATTCTTTTGTTTTTTGGCAAGCTGGTGTTAAAGTGTAACGCCCCAGATTTTGGGCTATTTTCTTAATTATCTTATTTGTAATTATTCTATTTCTGTGCATGGTCTAAATTTATTTGGACTATTTTTATTGTTTGAATGTAACTATTTTATTTTATGATTTATTATTTCTTTTATTTTATTCTATTTTAATTAATTAGAATTTTATTTCTTAATTTTCTAATTAGTTATGTAATTTTGGGCCAAGTACAATTTGAACATGATTAGTCATGCTTAAGTATAGTTAGCCCAAATAAACTTCAAAGCCCATTTGAGCCTTGCCATAACCGGCCCCTCTCCTTATGGTGGCTTGGTTTTGCCACTTGCCTTGTTTTCACACCTAACTAACTTCTATAAATAGAGGTTGTTAGTAAGGCTTAAACACCATTTGCCCATTTAATCATCATTTGCCACAATCAAAACCAAAGCACTCTCCCTCCATTTGCTCTCCATACCACACGCCATTTTGGCTTCCAAAACACCCATCATTTGTTCATCTTCATTTCAAGCCCAAACTTAAAGATTCAACCTCCATTGGTCTTTAAGTAACCAAACACAAATTAATCTTCATTGCCAATTATCATGACTTCGTAGTTGGTTCGGGTTTTGGGTTTTGTTCGTGGGGATTCGAAGGGTGGCCGTGCGTGGTGCTGCGTGGTATTCGTGTGAGTGACCGAGTGGTGGTTCGAGTGGTCCGTGCCTTGAAGCCATGCAGTAGGGCCGTGCTCGTGTGATGGTGTTGTGGCCGTGTTGTGCGTGGTGTCTAGGCTGTGTGAAGTCGTTCCGGGCAGCAAGTTTTTGGGTATTTTCGTGTTAGTATTTCTTAAGGTAACATACTATCTTACCTTAATATGTGTACTATGAATATAGGATAGGTTAAGTGATCATGTTGGATGAGTTTTTGATGATTGTTTTCAAGTTATGCGTGATTTCTAAGTATGGTTTTGGGTATTGATTTCATGATGATTCTTGTTGAGTTCTTGTTGAGTTCTTGATGAGTTCTTGATAAGATCTTTGAGTTCTTAATGAGTTCTTGGTTGAATCTTGAAATCTTGAAAGTTGGTCATATGTTCTTTAAAGTGCAAGTTTATTAATGTTTTTCAAAGTAGTTTAAAGATAAGCAAAGTTTTGTAAAGTTTTTGGAAGGTAGTTTTAAAGAAGTTAAAGAAAGGTTTAAAGAAAGTTAGAGATTTGATAAAGATTTGTTTAAGAACTAGTATTGGTTATGGTTAAACTCAAGAAAAGGCGAAAGAAGCGATCATGAGAATAAATTCGATGTTGTAAGTAAGATTAGCTTAAGTTTACTTTTAGATGCCTAACCTTAGAGTAAAATTCTAAGACTTGGGTTAAGACGTTGCGCCTATCCTAACCGCGGT
Source organism: Salicornia ramosissima (assembly GCA_951394345.1). NCBI lineage: Eukaryota > Viridiplantae > Streptophyta > Magnoliopsida > Caryophyllales > Amaranthaceae > Salicornia > Salicornia ramosissima. The sequence goes on from OX596235.1 coordinate 25,552,716, forward strand.
ATTAGGATAGTGTATACTTGTTATGTTGTCTGTTTGATATGAATTTTTGTAAGATGGGGTTCATGGGTTTGGGAGTAAGATTCTCATTCCTGACATAGTAGGAAAGTTCGTTCGCGTAAGATGCGTTCGTACGTGCATAGTCCGGTCTAAAATTTAAATGATAGCGACAAAGATGTTTTATGATTTTTAAGTTGGAATTATTTAAAGTTGGTCGGTTTTACGATTATTGATATTTTGACGTTATTATCATATGTTGGTTGGTAGTCTGATATGTTTGTTTGATTTGTTCTATGATTATGTGTATCCATGTTAGGGTGGGACTGTTATGCTACTCGCCACTGACAGTGGATTGTTGTTATTTTTCAGGTAACTCTGATGATGACGGTGTTGCTTAGCTTTGGGTTGGGCGAGTGCCGATGTTGTTTTCTTGTTCTAGACTATATTATGTTTTTAGTTTGGACGTACAGTTTTTGTATTTCGTATATTTTGACTCTGACAGTATTTGGAGTTATTCATTAGTGTTGATACATTTGGGTTTAATATTGTAAAACTTGTGGGTATTGTACGTTTTTGGGTTCGTTATAGTAATAATAATTTCGAGGTTTTGTTTTAAATTTTTAGTAAGTTTGTTTGTTAGATCGACAATTCGACTCGTCGGTTTCTTCCGCGCCGGTTTCAGCGAGTCGGGTCGTCACATAAAGGCTTTTCTTTTTTTCATGTATCTTTTTCATGGTTATTTTTGTATTGTGGAAGTGTTTTGATGTAAGAAAGGGGATTATTGTATATTAAGTCTAAAATTAGAGTCTTATTTATAGTGGCAAATCATTCCCACCAAAAAATTACTTGGCAGGTAAAATGTGATTTTTAGTCTTCTATTTTTAAAACCAGTCACTCCATGTTCATCCTAATTTAACAAAAATGATCTTAAAAATTTGCTTTAAAACCTGACAAGTTTGCTTTTATTTATTAGTTGTTATTAATTCTGATTCTTAATATTAAATATAATATAAAATGTTAAATTTATTATGTTTTAATAGAAAAAATATAATTTAAACATAATTACAATTAACAAAGTCGAATAATAACTTGGAGTTTTTAATAATCATCATATTTCTAGTAACATAGTTATTTGTTACAAAAATCTATATAGGTAGGTAATTATTATATGCATGGTTTTTAATATTAACACAATGATTTGTTATAGAAAATCAGGTTCGAAAACATTTGCTTCGAACCAAAATCATTCATATTTTTTAAATACTTGTACAACTAAGATCCTGAACATAAAAAAATACCATACATAGGTTACGAAAAATCTAAGTGTGCCAATACTAGTTACATACACACGCAATCAGTATCCATAGATATTTGAGAGTGAATTTTTTTTTATTACAAATCAATAAAAGCTACTTCAACTGATCCACCTCTTTAAGCACTTCATTGTCTCTATTGTTGATCAACATGTCCAATAGATAGGATCTTATATGCATTTCACGTTTATGAAATTCCTGTAAAACAAAAGGTGTATACATATATTTAAAACATATTAATATGAAGAGAATAAATATGGTATTTTATATAAATTTCGAAGTGCAGCAGATTACCATGAACCAACCCCATGTGTCCTCAACGATGTGTGCAATATGTATGAGGCATAGCAATCCAGTGCCTGCGTTGACTTTCCCTATAGCAAGTTCAATTCCTTTGCAGGTTTTAATGGATAGTGTTGAAACTTAATAGTGAGTGGAGTTTCTATCTGGCCTAGAAAGTCTTGCATATAATTGGTCTACATAAATTAGAAAAATAGTATTAGATTTTACCTTGTAGGATCAAAATAAAAGAATGTTGATATAATCAATAAGACTGGAAAGCAATTCAATAAGATACGAACCAAGACACTAGCAATCTTCTTATGCATTGAATTTTCTGTGCCAGCCTTGTAATTCAGAACGTACAATATTCCCCGCTCAATATGGAAGACGAATGTAATCCATTTACCACCATACAGCAAAGGAAGGTAAAACTGTTTCACAAACAAACACGTTAAGCACCTCTTTCAACGTTAAACTAGTAATTAATATAAGCTATTTCAATCCGCCAACAATATCTTCCTCATCTTTTTCATATCTACACCAAAACTTATATCTTCATCCAACACATATGACTCGTCTGACACCAGTTCGTCTACGTTTTCACCTTTGAGCGCATTAGACACAACGGTACACTATACAAAATTCAAACTACAAATAATTAGTTTCTATAGCATATCATATAATTCCAAATCACTAGCCACATCACTAACCACGAACGACGAGCGTATGACGTATATATCACCTCCTTGCACACGGTTACCAACAATACTCATTCCATCCATCACCTGGTTGAACAAGAAAATTCAAAAATAAGTGCAACATGACTGTTTAGTATAATAGAGAATCAAATAATGTCCTAGAAAATATTAAAAATTAACTAAATCTTACTTCGTACTGTAAAAATTAAGATTACCTCAACCGGAATTGCGGATTTTTTAGAATAAACAAAGGATAACTGTTCCCGAGTTATCTTAAATCCATTATTCTTGAAGAACACCGTCGTCGACGGTATCTTTTTATCGCATACCTTACGAAATCTTTCTTTCAATGTTGGTGTAAAAATTGGTAAACCCTCAGTCCATTCAACCTCGCTATCTGATAAACAGATATCATCCTCCCGCGTAGCCCTCTTTTTGCCCCTCTTTACATTACATTTTTTGGTAACTATTTCATCTTCTTGAGAATCATCATTTTTTCTTCCTCTTCCTCCTCCTTTTCCTCTTCCTCTTCCTCTTCCTCCTCATATTCCTCTTCTTCTTCTTCTTCTTCTTCATTAACTTCATCAGTCTGCCAGTGGAAATATTAATGTAATCAATATCACTATGGAAATTAAAATTTTATCAATTTTAGTATATTAATTTTTCAAAATGATCCATCCTTGATAATATTCAAAACAATTATGGAAACTAATAATTGATACGTGAAGATTCATTCAAACCTCATCACATTTGGAATTTATTGCAAACTTGTACAACACCCGTTGACGTACATGCACTTTACCTTCAATTTCATCTGTTTCAAGTGTCAAAATAATACCATTATAAATAATACACGAAATTTTTTAGTTGTAACTATGGTAAGTAAGATAACCTGTTTGCCTTTGTATGTAGGCAATTTTCTTGTTTTAATTTCTGTTGTTGCAGGCTTCTTGATCAAAAGTTTTATCTCTCCTTTGTGTGTGTAGTCGACACAATCTGCAGAGGATCGCGAATATAACCAAGATGGTTCCTTGTAAGGAGAACCTATGGGGTACTCCTTACCATACCTTACTTCTCTAACAACCTATAAATCATAAACAATGCAAAATGATCCTACGTAAGTATAAATTGCAGTATATTCAACAAATTTTTTTAAATTCAAACCAAAACCACCTCCGCAGCCCCGTCGGTTCCATCTGCTGCAGTGTCAGCCTTGATAGCACTGTCAATGTCCTTCTGTGTCCACATTCCAAGTCTTGGACAATCGGTTCTCAATCTATGTCCTTTTCCTTTAACATTCAGCCTATCCAAGTACACAATCTGAAAAAAAAAAATATACAAAAAGTAAAACATTTACACTTTTCATCGGTTGATAATTATGTAAACTATGTACAGAGAAATACCAGAAGGATCAATGGGGATCCCTTCACACCAAAGCCTTCTTCGTCCTTGTCCTTCCCATGCTTTACCATCCAGTCAAGGACAAACATTGCCCAATTCCATGAATTACATGCTTTAACAAACTCTTTTTTAACTAACCAACACAAACCCGGACTAATCCAATTGTTTAAAACCGTACAAAATAAATTACCAAACACATAAAGAACGAAAGATTGAAGGAATTTAATCCTGTCATCTGAATAGTCACAACAATGCTTAAAAACAATTTCAGAGCCAATTCCTCCCTTATTCTTCTACAAGCACTTCAACCTCTTCTACTCTTGATCAGTTGCTCTATGCTCTGGAAATTCATACCTTTATTCGCCATAAGGAAGCCCTAATACCCATCCAACCATCTCTTCATCGATGGTTATTTCATAGTCTTCTCTTATCCTCAAAAACTCTGTTATCAGGATCCCATCTATCACAAAGCCATGTTAAAAAAGTTCGATCAAGGCTTTCTATTTTATGATTCAATAATTCTTGTAATCCTGCGTCAGCCACCCATTTCATCTGCACATCCCCCTGTTGATCAACCAGAGCACGTACTATGTCTGGGTAGACTCTCATTGTTGGTCTGTGTTTGTCAAATGTAATTCGAATCAAAACATTGCAAAATAAATAAAAACTACTCACATTATCCAATACACATGTTACATATCACATATTATCCACTACACATAAAACAAATAACTTAATTGTTAAATTCAGCAGTGAAACGTAAAAGCTTACAATTGTCTTTTTCAACGATTCGGGTATTGGTTTCCTGCCATGCTTCTTGCATTCAGAATATTCTGCAGTTTCCTATAACATCATTTATATTAAAACAACCCTATCAAAATACTAGACATCATAACTTAATGATATCAATACTCTCATACTACAGAAAAACTTACCCGTGTAAAATCTTTTGTTTTTGGACCATCATGCTTGTCCCCTACTCCCTGGCTGATGTCCTTTGTTACCTAAAAGGTCAAAATTCATATCAACTCCTCTTTACCTCAACATTATTACCGACTACAATTATCCTACTAATATGTAAATGATCCTGTGCAAATAATTGCCGTCATAACTAAGAACATTGCAATACTCTAATTGTAGAAAAAAACTTACTCGTGTAGAACCTCTGGTTCTTGGACCTGTTTTATTTCCAGTTTTTTGTATTTCACCACCATCTTTGTCCGATCCTCCCTTGGAGGAGTCTTTTGTAACCTGAAAAACCAAATTCAAAATGAACCCAATCCAATTCAATCAGAGATTTCATTTGATTAAAACGAACACAGAATCATACCAAATTAAAAATTACTCCATTAAAATTCAATCAGAGAATTCATGTGACAAAACAGGACAAATTACCCTACCAAATTCAAAATGACCCCAATCCAATTCAATAAGAGATTTCATTTGACTACAACGAACACATAATCATACCAAATTAAAAATTACCCCATTAAAATTCAATCAGAGAATTCATGTGACAACACAGAACAAATATTCCTACCAAATAAATTAATTACCCCAACAAAATGACACCAATACAATTAAATCAGAAAATTCATGGACAATACAGAACATTTTATCCTACCAATTTAAAACTGACCCCAAGAAAATTCAAGGAAACTTATGGAAGCCAACAATCACTTACAGGAGTAACCTTTTGCAACTTTTCAGCGGGTTTTTTGGAATGACCCTTAGTTTGAGCATCAATGGTGGCAGTTTGGGCCTTGGTGGTTGTTGTGGTCGCCTATATTAAAACAAATTACAAAGTAGTTATCGACCACCATCTATTTGGTAATTTTTTTCCAAATTATTCTATTTAGTTCAAAATGACAATATGAAGCACTTAGACATGAAAATTTGAATAATTCAATATAGGTGAATTAATTTTCAACATACCTCAGTACTATCTTTTTCATTCCCAACTGGCTCTAGATTCTTTCTCATAGGTTGTTTTTTTCCGCTGAATATGATTCAATTTCTATTAGAATCAAATTATACCAATTACGAATGAAAACTAAAAAATAGAACCATTAATTAAACAATGATGTAAATTTACTTACCTTGGGAGAAGATTTCCTTGGTCTTTTTGTTGTTGTTGGTTCATCCTCAACAGCCATTTCTTCTCTTTCATGCTATTTTCCTAAATTTTCCCTTATTTTGTACCCTCCAGAACCTTGTTCTACATCAGGCGGACTGTTATTCGACAAAGGTTGGGGATCCATTAAAGGCACTTTAATTGGCGGTTGTTGGAAGGATGTTTCGGGATTTGTTTATTTTCGTTTAGTTGTGGATGAAGATGGTTTAGTTAAAGTAGGTTTTTTTAATAATGGTGGTTTTTCTGGGGAATGTGTTGGTTGTTGAGGTGGTTTTTCTTTAATTGGAGATAAAGATGTTCCACTTGGAGTAGTTGGAATTTCTTCTACTGTTGATGATGGTGGTTTTTCTGGGGAATGTGGTGGTTGTTGAGGTGGTTTTTCTTTAATTGGAGATGAAGATGTTACAGTTGGAGTTGGAATTTCTGGTACTGTTGATGATGGTGGTTTTTATGGGGACTGTTGTGGTTGTTGTGGTTGTTCCTCTTTTTTAAAGGATGAAGATGTTTCAATTGGAGTTGGATTTTGTTCTAATGTTGATGGTGGTGGTTCTCCTGGTGACGGTTGAGGTGGCTGTTCTTTATTTGTGGATAAAGATGTTCCCTGACTTTCATCTGAACCCTGTTTTTCGAGTCCAACTGCTTCCAATTCTACTTCCTTTGCAATTGAATTTATGTCAAACATCATCTTTTCCCACGATTCAGACTGATTTTGTTCAGACACCATTAACACTTTGAGTTTGGAGGTTTTTATAAAGTAACAGGATTTTTTTTTTTGAATTTAATATGGTATTGTAAATTGTAACTGTTTTAATGTTTGAAGGAATACAAAATTAATCTTTATTTAAAATAAAAAAATTAAATTGGATTTCAGTTTTTTTTTAAAGATAAACCACAAACAATTATCAATTGTTAGTTTTTTCAAAACTGTTATGAATTTTTTTTTCAAAATAGATATTGTATCATTTAGCACTTTCAAGTATGTTTACATAAAAAAATGTTTGAACAATAATATATCTAATGATGTTTTTAGAAAAATTATAATCAAATTTCACATAATCAAGTTAGTATCCTAATCAAACGTAAATGATCTTTTTGAATTGAACAAGCTCACATTATTACTCATCCACTACAACATATTAGCTTGTTTTAATACTTCATTCAAGTCAGACTTAATCTACTGGGTTGTTGAGTTGATTAAGAATTTCTCTAAAACATCAAATTGAACTTAATTCTTCTTCACAATTTATGAGAGAAAAGAATAACCTTGATTAAAACTTTTATACTAATATTAGAATGATTCTTCGGGAAAAATGATATAAAATGGCAATCCTGTAATTTTGTCCTAAATTCCATTTTTAGATACAAGTTTGTATCTCAATTTGATAAAAATGATATCCCTCACATTTTTCTGATCTAAATACAATTCAAATTCAAATGTAATCAACATTTATTGAAAATTAAAATAAAAAATTGCCATTGTTGGACCACTTAACCTAGTCGAACGTTTCATTTGAAAATCTTGACTATAAGTAGTTGGGATTTCCCTCTAAACTTCTAGTTTTTCCAGCATAGTTGGTGCTGTTTACTAGTGCAAGACAAATACCAAAATCAAATAGCATAACCAATTAACACAACATAAATTCTCTCTGTTACTTTGCTTACCCCTGTATTTGAATTTCTTTCTTTTTCAGCTTGAAAATCATCCAAAATCGGCTCTTCCATTACAATTGCAATGGACGGTTGTGGCGGTGGTTTGGATTGAGCTTCTGTTTCCATTAGTTTGTTGATTCCTTAATCATAAAGTCCTCCCAAAATGTCGAAAGGCTATCTTCTCCATTGTGACTGAAAATTCAGTCATAATTTATGAACGCATAAATTAGAATGCTATAAATTATAACTAAAAATTCAAAATTTTTTTTTATAAAAAAAACAAGGTTACACTTACTTTGAGGATAAGGAATTTGAAATTTTTTGCAAGTTTTTAGGAAGTGAAGAACTGTAAAACTTTTTGGTCAGGTTTGTGATGTTTTAAATTTTGGTAATTTTTACTCTATATGATCTAAAATGACTTCCTATTTACCAAATGAATTTTGTCAACAAATTTTACAATCTCAAGTTTTTTGGTTAATGTCTATGTAAATACGTTACGTCAACAGATGCATCCTAAACGACATAAACTTATCCTAATATTTTAATAATTATTCTCAACATACTAATTCACAACAATTATTGGTTCATTCAAAATTTTTTAAGACTAAAAACATTCGTTTTTTAGCATAGGACCCCTAAAAAAACATTTACCCTTTGTCTATTTTTTTATTTTTAAAAATCTATAAAATATTGTTCGAATACACTTAATGTTAGTTTATTATCTAACAATAAATTTAATAAATTTCTAGATCCCTTATTTTTTAGGCGCAAACAAAAGGAACAATATTACTATTAATAAGGCAAAAGCAGGGCATTGGATAAGATTTAATAATAATACTTACATGATAACTATTTGACCAAAAAGTTAAATTTAAATCACTAATCCATACTAATTATTCATATTATTGTTCCTATAAAAAATATTAATATTATTGTTACAAGTTTTACTATCATTATGAAATATCTTTTGTCATATCTAAATCAAGGGAAACAATGGTAGTAATATAAGAACAACAACACCAATAACAATACTTTTTAATAACAATGGTAGTAATATAAGGAAAACAAATATCCGTGCATAGTATAAAACAACTATTTCAATCTTATATGTTTCATACAGAATAAACAATTAAAAATAACAGAAGTTCATTTTAGTATCATTTTGTTTTAAATGGTATTTCAAACATTATTAGAAAATAGAGGGGAAAAGCTGAAGTTTTTTCAATTTACCATGCGACAAAGTAATTAATGCAATTGTTAGTCATTAATTTGTTTTCACTACTACAACAAAAGCCTAATGCAACACCTAAAAAACGTTGCATTAGGTTCCTTAAACTGTTGCTAAAGGCCTAATGCAACACATTGCAAACCGTTGCATTTGTTGCCGTCTAATGCAACGGTTATAGAGACCTAATGCAACGGTTTATAAACAAAAGTATAAACCGTTGCATTAGACCTATTGCAATGGTGAAATGAACCTAATGCAACGGTTTATACAGTTAATAACAACCGTTGCATTAGGTCTTTTGCAATGTTTATAAAGCCTAATGCAACGGTTTATACAGTTAATAACAACCGTTGCATTAGGTCTTTTGCAATGTTTACAAAGCCTAATGCAACGGTTTTTTGTACTACTATAATAGCTAATCTTAACTGTTGCATTAGGTCTTTTGTACTAATATGATAGCTAATGCAACGGTTTTCAAACATATACATAACCATTGCATTAGGTTTACTATTAAAAATAATAATAATAATAATAATAATAATAATAATAATAATAATTATTATTATTGTTGTTATTATTAATGACCAAATTAAATCATACGTTATATTATATATACATGATCATATACACCACAAACAACCACCACTAGCCACCACTACTGCACCACCACTATTGCACTCCCGAGATAACGATAGCCCAGTTATTCTTCTGCCTCATCACCTGAAATGGGGGGGGGTCCACCGTCAGTGGCGAGTAACTAGGCTGTCCCACTTAAATGTGGAACCATAAACCATATAATATCATAGAACCAACCAAGAATACATACAAAAATACATGTATAAACATAGTGAAATACATGCCAATACGTATAAAATTACATCCAATTACGTATGAAAATACATACAAAATACGTATAAAACTACCGGCAATTACGTATAAAAATACGTACAAAATATGTATAAAATACGCACAAATATGTATAAAAATACCTTAAATACGTATAAAAATACATACAAAATACGTATAAAATATGTACAATTACGTATAAAAATGCCTGCATAGACGTATAAATATACATACATATATATACATAAATACATACATTTCAGACGTACACAACGGAAGACTTAACATGTCATACTTATAATATTACTTAAATAATTTCATAAATTCATACTTAAATTACATAAAATCATATAAACATTATACCAACTCGTGGTTTACATAACTTATCATATTATTTCCCATATCCCAACTTAGCCATCTTCTTATGTTCATGGACCGGTTATTATAGCTCGTAAGGATGCCCGTGTACATCCCAACTTTCCTAAAATGCGCCGGGAGAACCCGTGTATTTTACCCGTAGCTCTCCTTTGCAAGAACTAAGCCTAAGCTATGACCATAACTCCTAAATAGTAGCTCGTGTACTACTACTTAGACGAATACACATCTTAAGATCCAGAACTGCCCAGAGACCGTAGTAGGGCAGTGGCTTCGACTAATCTGGTGACCCGTGTATCACCAAATAGGCGTCCACTTCTTATCTTATCTTATCGACATGGCCATCGTGAGACCAATACTTCTTATCATCTTATTCTTATCATCATATCAACCCTTTTCTTATTAGTACGACTTATCTTTTTATTTCCTTTTATTCCTTTAATTAAATTAGATCCTTAAATCATAAACTAAATTATTATGAGCCAAAAATTAAATTAAATCGATCAACTCAAACTTAGTCCACTCGACATTTTCGAATTAACCAAAATAAATAATAAAATCAATTTCTTTAAATAATTACATAAACAATTCAATAAATCCATTAAATCGTCACATTAATATAAAAACTAACAATCATCAAATAATACTGCATAAAACATGATAAAAACACCCTTTTTCATCCTTATACCATTCGGCATTCACAAGTAAGATAGCGAAAATTGACACTTTAAATTAATTAAACACAATTATCATAAATCAATCATTTAAACTTAATAATAAATAATAAAATCATAAATTAAACATTGAGCTATCAAAACACGAATCCAACAAGATCAAAATTCATCCTTTTTAATACATAATACTCGGCCATCATAGTAACAGTAATACTCAAAATTCTTGATTTAAATTCTATTCTTAATTGCCATAATTTAATTAATAAAGTAATAATATAAATCATAAAAATTATAATCTAATTAACAATCACAAAATTATACTAAACATGGATCAAAAATCAAGCCTTTGATCTCTATAACTATTCGGCCATCACTAGAACGAACATGATCAAGATTAATTTCAAGAAATCATAGATTCATATTATTATCCTGTTAAATTATCTTTAAACTAATAATTAATAAATAAATAGAGATTAAGAATATAATTGAACAAGAAAAATTGGAACTTTAATTCTTGAACATCAATTTGGCCACTCGACATATAATGAAAATAAGAGCAAAATTATAATTTTAATTCACTATCTTATTAGACAATTAAATAATTCAAGGTCATACTTTTAATTCATGAAAACATCATAAGATCAACATAAAAATTCATGCCAATAACTCGACATATACACGCATATAGCAAGGATACAATTCAAAATTTATCATGCAATTATTCTAATCAAGACATGTACATTATGATAGTAATCATGCATAGAATTAATTAAAATAACAAAGAATCACTAAAAGATCATAAAGAAATTTCAAGAACATACTAGACATGTACATAACATGGTTCGAAATTTATAACTTGAGCATGATACTAATTCATTCAATTTTCATAGTTTAATCCTAATTAACTATATGGAAAACTAATCCAAATTCAAGGGAGATAGTCTAGTTACCTTGAATTAGGAAGAAAAACAAAGAAAATTCCTTTGCTTGGTTCGAAAATCACACGGCACACAAGGGGGTTTTTTGTGAGTTTTTGTGAATATTTTTAGAAGTTAGAAGTTAGGAAGATAAAATATGAGTTTTGTTCCTTAAATAAATATATAGAACATAAGAGCAATTTAATTAAGATAAAGAAAAGGGGGCCGTGTGGTTAGAGGAGTAAAAATAGGAGAAAGAGTCACTTTAGGAGATTTGGTACACAATTAGTTAAAAATAGGATTTTTGGCTTAATTGACTTTTCAAAATAAAAATTGAGGTTTTTAGATGTAGAATGGGTTTTACATCTAATAATAATAATTAATAAAAATTAGAAATAATTCTTGGCCAAGCAAGGGAGGGGCTGGCCAAGAGGGGAGTTAATTGGGTCTTTGGGCCCAATTTTGAGATGAGAAAAGGAAATAAGAATTAACCAGTCCAATTAATTGGGCCTTTTGGACTTGAAATTTTAAAATAATAATAATTAACCACGAAATTTTCTGGCCCAGAATTTCGGGTTATTAGAACCAAACAAGGGAACCCACCCACTATGGTCAGCCTTTGTAATCACTTCATAGTAAGGATCTTTCGAACTAGATCCATCATCACGTGCTTGAGAAGCCAAAGTTTCCATTTTATCCTTCCCAATTCAAAAAGAAAAAAAACATAGATTACTAATTGATATTCAATTGAAAAACTAAAAAGAATAGATTGAGACCATAACTTACTATATTGCCTTTAATCTTTAAAGAGTCGGTCTTGTATTTCTTTTTAGGATCTCTTCACCTAGATGCAATATAGACCTTTGCTTGAGAAGGTTCTTGTTTTTCCGGATCTTCTTCTTGCTATTTATAAGAAAAATATATTTATGTATTAATTTAAAAGTGGATTCATTTACACAATTATAACTCTAATATATTTAAAATAAATCGGAGAGATTAAGCACACTTACCAACTTATGACGCAACATTGCATATGATATTGGACCCATTGTGTGCATGTCATGTGCTAATTCCCTATTTTTCTTATTTTTCTATCTTTATTCCTATTACTATTCAAACACCAATTTATTTGAGTTAGAACTGAAATCACAACAAATCATGGACCGTTAAAGGTGAATAATCCCTATTTTTCTTACTTTGTTAGTAATGAAATGATATAAGAATATACCTTAATAGGTGAACAAGCCCAATAATTTAAAAGATCTTCAAATTGAGGCTCGGATATAGTTCGTGGGCGCCATTTCCATCTTTCTTCATCAGTTTCATATGCGGTGTAGTGTTTCTCCTTCGCCCTACTTTTATATAAGCGCCAAAGGTAACCTATGGTTCCCATCACCCACTTTCGTCCTTCTTCCGGAACCATGTACTTTTGCTACAATCAATAACATATAATGAGTGGAATAATAATGATAATAATAACAATAATAGTAATTACAATAACAATAACATTAAAATTAGTATTACTAATACATAGTCCCAAGTTAAGTCATGTGTGGGCAACATTGGCCATCTCAAATAATTTAGTGGCGCAAGCTCAGAATCCTTGGCTATAGTCTTCAAAAAACGAGAAAACTCCTCAGTTATCTCTTTTGTTGGACCAATCGGCTGCCCATATTTGTTGAGAATGATCATAGGACGCTCTTCCCTCGTGCGTGCATGAGTATGAGAAAGTTTTGTTGGCCCTCAAAGCTTCTTAATTTTTAAAGCTCCTATATTATCCATTTCATGTTCAACCATGTCAAGTCCATCCATTCCATGTACATTAGCTTGTACATCATCTTGTTCATTGTTTCCTCTTATTTGTAGCTGACTTTCCGATTCAACTTGATTTGCATTATCACAGTCCATTTGATCCTCAACTGGTGGATCTTCAACGGAGGCATCTACGTTGGAATGAAACTCCACGCTATTATTCGCACCTACATTGGCGGATCTTCTATGTTGTTTTTGCCGAAGTTTTGCATAGGCAGATAATGCACCCATAGAAACTAATTGCATTTGTTGTTGCTCTTTTTGTGATTGATTCTTCCCTTGTTGAGTTTGAGCTTGCTTTTCATGCAATTTTTTTAAAGATACTTGGTTTGTGGTCGCACATGATGTTCCACTACTTTCATTTGCTTGGGTTGCTTCTTGTTATCAGATTCATTAGCTCCCTTGGTTGATGGTTGAACTACTCCATGTTGCAATCTTTGCTTTTTACTTGTCTGCTTACCCATGGAGCCTGACTTGATTGAAGATTGAGTCACTAATTGCTGGGACTAAGAGAAAATGCACCAAAAACATCAATGTTTCAAATCAAAAGAAAATTGAGTCAACAAAACATTTAGAACATTAGAGTATGAGAATACCTTCATGTGGGACTTATTACTTTCATGAATGAGATTCTCATCACCATCACGTTCTTCATCTGGTTAATACTCATCATCATCAGAAATCAAGTCCTCTTCCCTAGCATTTGCCAAATGGACTTCAACATTTTGAAAAAAAATCTTCCTTGCAACATTCTCGTGTCCTCTAGCTTTCATTACTTCTAAATTTTTCAATATCCTTTGTTGTTTTTGCAATTCATACTCGGGTATTTGCTTTTGATAAACACGACCTTTATCTTTACCCCCTTTCATCTGTAGATCATCAAATTCCAATAACGGTTTTAGCAATATCATTTTAAAAGAGAAGTAATAAAATTATGCAAAATAAACCATTACCATCAGATAATTCTCTAGGGTTGTTCTCAATAACATAATCCCATCCACGTCTGGTGGGATCTGGTACATAAAAAACTTGGGATGCTTGAGATGCCAAAATAAATGGTTCTTCTTTGTAAATAATCTCATTCTTGTTAACTATAGTAAATTCATCATCGGTTTCTGAGTAAAACCACACACACTTAAACAAGACGACACTAAAATGACCATGATAAGAAACCTCAATAATCTCTTCCAAGGATCCATAATAGTCAACGTTTCCTATTGAAGGATGTTTATCCTTTCTACTTGCAAAGCTAGGTGTTAAAGCCATTAAAGTAACTCCGCTATTTTGAGTCACACAATTTGCATCTCGTTTTGTGGTATGGAATTTATATCCATTCACTGAGTACCCTGTGTACTTTCGCACAACATATGAAGGTCCTTTTGATAGCCATTTCACATGGTCTGAAACTATTTCACCTTGTTGAAGTTGAAAGTCAACAGTTTCTTTAAACCAATCACTAATTTCCTTGCTATGACTATAAGCATTATCCCATTTTCTTTTCCTACGGCAGCTAACAAGGTTCTTATGCTCACTGTAAAAACGGATCATGTTGGTAATGGAAAATCATAAACCAAAACAAAAGGAAAAAAAAAAAACTAAGCGAGCTTACTTGATGTAATTCTCAACTTCCTCACAATTGCAATTGAATAAGATGTATTGATGCGCTTGACCCCATGTCAATCTATCAATCAGAACACCTAAATTCTTCTTCTTTGAAGTTTTTCCCTTCCCTTTAATGGGATGACCAACCTTTGGCAAAAATGATTCAGAGTTATGACTTAAAACATCATTATCTTGTGCACCTTTAGATGGACGTAGAAATCTAGCAATAAATTTAGCACATTCTTTTGCCCTATAACCTTCTGCCATTGAAGCCTCCGGACGACCCTTGTTACGAACATCGGATTTTAGTTCGTGAAGATATCTTTCGATTTCATACATGCACCTACTTGCAACCGGACCACCAAGCTTGATTTCTTCCACCAAGTGAACGGACAAATGAACCATAACATCGAAAAATGTTGGTGGAAAGATCTCTTCGCGCTCACAAAGAGTTTCAACTATCTCTTTTTGAAGATTATCAAGATCTTGTGGGTTGATGTTCTTTTTCCACAAGTGTTTAAAAAAATTACACAATCTTAATATTGGAGTGGCAACATGTTTATCAAATGTTGTCTTCACAGCAATTGGAAGCAAGTAATGCATCATAGAATGAGCATCATGACTCTTATAACCTATTATTTTCCCTTCATGAACTTCAACACATCGAGAAACATTAGAAGCATATCCCTGTGGTAGCTTTGCATTTTTTATGGTTTGGCAAAATCGACATTTTTGTTCCATTGTCATCCAAAACCGTGATCTTGGGATTTCTTCGCTTCCATCATGTAGTTTCTTAGGTTGAAGATGTGGAAACTTGTTAAGTTTTACAAGATCTCTACGAGCTGCTACATGATCTTTAGTTCTTCCAGAGATGTTCAACAATGTTACAATAAGATTATCAAACACGTTCTTTTCGATGTGCATAACATCAGGATTATGACGATTAGAACAATGCTTCCAATAGGGCAACTAAAAAAAAATAGGGAACCTCTTCCAAGGAATTGGGTCATCTACATTTTGTCGGACCTTTTTTTTGCTTCTTTCCAAACTCATTTGGAATATCTTTTAATAATTCCTCTATCTCAAATTCAGTCAATCTTACAAGTGCATTTCTTTCATCAGAAAATCTATCATGACCAGAGTAGAAATACTTGTGACTATGATCCAACCAAAGAGATTTAGTTTCATAGTGACAACAAGGACATGCTAGTTTCCCTTTTGTACTCCAACCTGATAACATTACATAAGCTGGAAAATCGCTAATTGTTGACACTAGAGCTACATGCATATCAAATCTTTGATTAGTAGAAGAATCATATGTTTCAAGCCCAAACTCCCACAGATCTTTTAAATCCTTGATTAGTGGCTGCATATACACATGAATGTCATTACCTAGAGACAAAGATCCGGGAATAAGCAATGATAACATTAGAAACTCGGGCTTTGTGGCCATCCAAGGTGGTAAATTATAGTTTACCAAAACAACTGGCCAAGTACTATGCACAATGCTCATGGAATAAATTGGGTTAAATCCATCAGCCGCTAACCCTAGTCTCACATTACGAGGATTTTCTGCAAATATTGGATACGCTTTTTCAAAGTCCTTCCAAGATTTTCCATCCACTGGATGTTGTAAAAGCTCATCATCATTTCTCCTATTAGCATGCCAAGTCATGTATTTTGCTGTCTTTGAGCAGATGTACAACCTTTGCAACCTTTTTTTAATTGGAAAATACCTCAATTTTTTTTTTTGGAATCTTATGGTTTTATCCATCGTTGTCTTCATCCTTTGATTCCCACCTTGGAGACCCACATACATGACAACTTGTTGCATCTGCAAATTCATCCCAATACAGCATGCAATCATTTGGACATGCATCAATTTTTTGGTAGTCTAACCTGAGTAGTTTAATTACTTTATTTGCTTCATAGAAAGACTTGGGCAATTTTGCTTCCTCGGGTAACACTTCTCTAAGAATCTCTAACAAAGTGGAGAATGCAACATTGGTTAATTTGTAATCGCACTGGTAAGTGAATAATCGTATAATAAAAGAAAGCCTTGAAAAGTTTTTGCACCCCGGATATAGTTCTTGTTGACCCTCCTCCACTAAATGCAAAAACTTCTTTGCATTTTCATTTGGCCCCTCTCTCATTGTGTTAGCCAACAACTCTTCTATGCCATCATTCACGTTTGATGTCTCACCACTTTCAAACACATAATCTCTTTGGTTTTTGACCCCTAGTTGTGACAAATCATCTTCTTTTGGAATAAAACCATTGCAACTGAAATGATCTCTCACAACATTCCCATGTTGCCAATAACGAAAATGACAATCAATACAAGGGCAACGGATTTGGTTTCCTTGAGACTTGATGGCGAATGCCTTCTCAATGTAGTCATCAGCTCCTTTTTCATACTCATGAGTCCATTTAGGAAACTCCCACCACGCTTTATTTCCTTCAACCATTATTTCCTAGAGGTAAATTATAAAAGAGGTAATGTATCCCAAACACACGTTTGATAAAAATGCAACATGTCCAGTTTGGTATAGTCAGGATATATTGAATAGCTAAAGTGATAAAAAAATGTATACATGTCTGAATACTATGAAGTATTATTCCATAAGCTGGAATACTATGAGTTGATATGATTCATTCCCTTGGCAATGCTAGTCTTAGGCAAATGCCTAGTTCCTCAATTTTGTGTACCTAAAAACACATCATATAGCATTTATTTTCTATAATTTTGTTGAAAATATATTCTGAAACACCCCCTATTTATACGTTGCCGGACTTATGTACCCCTAATTTTACACACAATTAACCCAAATTGATTGGAGATACAAATTTGTAGGTCATTAAAAGAAACTATATTAATTATCAAATATTGAAATTAACGTACAAAGCTCAAGAACACAAAGCTATGAGGGTTTTTAAGGGTGGCCCATCACGTGCATCCACCTTTCCAATTAAAAACAAAGTAAGCATACACAATCTAAGCAAACCACAAAAAAAAAAAAAAACTCTAAACCACACCAATATTAAAAGCACACATAACTTGCAACAACCTAGCTAACTAGCACAACAACACCCCACAACTTCCTGATTTGTAAGTGTATAATCCAAATATTGTAGGCAATAAGAACAAATATTGTTACTTGAATCCATTTGTAAGTGTATAATCCAAGAATTTTGTCATTTTTTAAATTAGGTACTCATTTAAGAATCTCATAAAGGGCTAACCAGAAAATAAGGCAGTCTATGATTTCAAGCACATTTTCAGGGACATTTAGACCACTATATAATGTTGGAAATTTCGATTGTTGCTTTTCATTCTGGTTGTATTTGTTGATCAATTTCAAGGTGATTATTGATTATTATGTGTTATGATTGTAATTTTTAAACATAGTAGACCAAAAGAGAAAAATTATTTTGAAACAGTGAGCCTTAGGAGTATTTCTTTTATTAGGATTTCCTATCATATGCACCCTCTGATTTTCAATCTTTTGATCAAATTCACCATGTCTTTTTAACTGCTTCACATTGATCTCTCTTACTGAGTTTTTTTACAAAAATAAGTATGCTAGATGGTATGAAGTTATAAACTCAAATTTACCATGTCTATATTATCATGTTTGTTGCAAATGGTTACGAATAACAAATTGCAATTGTTGAAATAACGTATCTGCTCGGTATCAGTATTTCATAAATGTTTTTGAGGGTTATATTATATGCGTTCCATTGTTTCAGGCTTTCAGGTTTAGCATTGCAATTTTTTTTACAAAAATGCCAGACACACACTTGTTAATGACTTTGTTAATAAAATCAGGAAACGGTGAATAATTGATTTAATGGGACTGTTGGAATAAGCTTATAAACTAACACAGAAAGCAACCAATTGAACACATAAATTCCAAATATCACAAAGTATATCACCACCCAATTTGGAAGTGTTGTACCCCTATACACAACATGTTTTAAGTTATGGTTATTTTTCGCGATTCCCCTTTCTTATTGCCTACAACACCCCACAACAACACCAAGCAAGTACAACACCTGCCCACAGCTGTGACGACCCGACTCGCTTAAACCGGCGCGGAAGAAACCGACGAGTCGAATAGTCAGTTCTAACAGACTAAAATACTTAAAAATTAAAACAAAACCTCAAATTGAATATATACTAAATCCAAAAGTAAAACACCCACAAGATTGTACATATCTAAACCCAACTGTCAACGTTAGTACTATGAACAACATTAACTCCAAAGTGAATGTCAGAGTTAGGAATTACAGATATCACTACTATAGTCTAAACATGAAACGTAAAACAACAATACAAGATCTAAATAACATCAGCACTCGCCCAACCCAAAGTTAAGTAAGAACCTCATCATCAGAATTACCTGAAAAATAAACAACAGTCCACCGTTAGTGGTGAGTAACATAACTGTCCCACCCTAACGGGGATACACATGGTCATAGCATAAATCAAACATTCAAATCAAACATACTAACACGCGAATCATAACAAGTAATCATGCTGACTCGACCAACTTTAACAACTAATTAACATATCTTTAAACTTTGGCGCAATCATTTACATACTAGACCGGACTATGCACGTACGAACGCATCTTACGCGAACGAACTTTCTACTATGCCAGGATTGAGAATCTTACTCCCAGCCCCATGAAACCCATCTTACGGGAAATCGATATCCAAAGACAACATAGTAAGACCACCGACTATCCCAATACCGCGGATAGGATAGGGGCAACGTCTTAACCCAATTCTTAGAATCTTACTCTAAGATTAGGCGTCTAGTAGCAAAATCAAGCAAATCTTTAACTTTAATTTACATCCTTAGTTAATCTTAAGTTGCATCTTACGCCTTGACTCAAGAATAACATGTAAATCAATCAATCTTTGAACCTCAATTACCATTCTTTAACTTTCTTTATCTTTTCTTTAATTCTTTTTAACTTCCTTTAACTTTCAACACTCGACCAAGAATTCATAAAGAACTTAACAAGATTCATAAAGAACTCATCCAAGATTTAAGAAACCAATCAAGAACTCAATCAAGATTCAAGAACTTCAACCAAAAACTTCACCTCATAATCATCATCAATTACATGCATAATCATGACCAATTTCAACAACTTTTTCATCAACTTCCAAACATCAAAGCTTCATGAAACTTGAACATGATCAACATCAAACATGAAATTAACATAATCAATCATGAAATACATATAATCAAGTAAAAATCATCACAAAACCATCACCAAAAATCAGCCTATAATTCACGCATAAACAAGGTTATAAACATCTATTCCGGTTTAATCTAATCACTTAATCTATACTATGAATGAAGATATACAAACTAGGTTGAGATAGTATGTTACCTTAATGAAGATTAAACAAATTATACACCAAAAACTCGCTTCCCAAATACCTAACCACACGGCCAGGAACACACAGCAACACGGCTTCACACGACCATGCACACGGCTTCGCCACTCGAGCACGGCCACACCGCACGGCCACTGTCGGACCACCCCTTCGTGCACGGTTGCCCAGTGCACGGCCCTTTACCACACGATCTACACAGCTACCCAACGAACTCGAACCCACACGAACCAATGCCCAAAAACCAACCCGAACTAGAAGTCTTGATTGGAATTATGGAGGCTTAATTTGTGTTTAGACAATTAAAGATCAATGGAGGATTAATCTTTAAGTTTTGAGTTTGAAATGAAGATGAACAAATGTTGGGATTCACTAGCCAAAAATGGCGTGGGAATTGGTGGCAAAGGAGAGAGTGTTTTTGGCTTTAGAATTGATGATCAAGAGTGTTTAAGATGGCAAATGAAGTTTAAGCCTTACTAACTCTTCTATATATAGAATTTAGTTAAGGTGTGAACATGAAGCAAGTGGCAAAACTTGCCATATAACAAGGGAATAACCAGCCATAGCAAGGAAAATGGGCCTAATTGGGCTTTCGATAAATAATTGGGCTAATTGCACTCTTGCATGACTAATCATGCTTAAATGGCATTTGGCCCAAAAATATTAATTAACTAATTAGAAAATTAAATAATAAAAATTCTAATTAATTAAATAATAATAAAATAAATAATAATCAATCAAAAACAAAATAATCGAAATTATTCATATAAAATAAAATAAATAGTCCAAAATAAATTTTGGACCATACACAAAATCACATAAATAACAAATAAATAAATGGCAAAAATACCAAAAAATCTGGGCCATTACAACCTCCCCTCCTTAAAGAAATTTCGTCCCGAAATTTAAGGCAAAGGAGATTGCTCACCCACAAACAGCTCCGGGTACTTCTGCCTCATGGACGCCTCTGTCTCCTAAGTCGCTTCCTCATGATGTTGATTTCTCCACAACACCATGACGAGCTGGACTTGCTTACGCCGGAGGGTCCTTACTTCCCGATCCAAGATCTGGACGGGTCGCTCCTCGAAAGTCAGATTCGGCTCAAACGTGGCCTACTCCACTGGGATGATGTGGGTAGGATCATGTACATATTTCCTTAGCTGGGAAACATGGAACACATCATGAACATTAGACAGACTAGGTGGTAATGCCAACCGATGTGCCACCTCCCAAACTCGTTCCACTATCTCGTAAGGTCCCACGTATTTCGGTCGGAGTTTCCCCTTTTGACCAAAGCGTGCCACTCCCTTGACCGGTGAAACCTTAAGCAAGACTTTGTCACCTACCTCGAAAGTCAGCGGTCTACGTCGATTATCGGCGTAGGGTTTCTGACGACTCTGAGCGGCCTGCATCTTAGACCGAATGACTCAGACCTTCTCAACAGTATCTCGTACCATCTCAGGTCCTAAAGCCACAGTATCACTAATATCATTCCAACGAATCCGACTCCGATATTTCTTGCCATACAGGGCCTCGTACGGAGCCATATCGATGCTGGAGTGATAGCTATTATTATAGGAGAACTCTACCAAACAGAGCATACGTACCCAAGACAGATGGTACTCCAGAGTACATGCTCGTAACATATCCTCTAGAGTCTGGATGGTCCTCTCAGTCTGACCATTTGTCGCCGCGTGAAAAGCGGTGCTCAACTTCAACTTCATCCCAAAGGCTTCCTGAACTGATTTCCAGAAACGAGACAGAAATCTCGGATCTCGATCAGAAACGATCTCCCTCGGAACTCCGTGAAGTCGGATAATATCCTGGGTATATGCCTCTGCCAGGTGCTCCATAGAACAGGTCATCTTCATCGGTATAAATCTAGCGACCTTAGTCAACCTATCCACTATTACCCAAATGGCATTCATACCATTACATGTAGGTAGGCTAACCACGAAGTCGATAGAAACCGACTCAAATTTCCAAGTCGGAATCGGTAGTGGCTGCAACAGACCTCCAGGTCTCTGATGCTCGATTTTAACCTTCTGACAGACTAAACATCGAGCTACGAACTCTGCTACATCCCTCTTCATTTTAGGCCACCAGAATTGGCCCTTAAGGTCTTGGTACAACTTGTTACCTCCAGGATGAACAGAGTAGGGCGAGTTATGTGCCTCAGACATAATTCTGTTCCTAAGATCAGAACTGTCCGGTACACACCACCTCCCTCGAAATCGTAAACTACCATCAGAAGGGATCTCAAAACCTACGGCTTTACCTTGCCGTAACGCCTCTCGAATCCTAGCCAACTACGGATCATTCTGCTGACCCTCGCGCAATTCCTGAAGTAATTCAGGCTCAGCACTCATAGATGTCAGACGAAGTCTGACGGAACTACAGCTTTGACTGAAGCTCAAGCGATGCTTGCGACTCAGCGCGTCAACGACTAAGTTCGCCTTGCCCTCGCAATAGTTAAGCGTCAGGTCGTAGTCCTTAATAAGCTCAAGCCATCGTCTCTGCCTCATATTGCGGTCTTTCTGAGTAAAGATGTACTTGAGACTCTTATGATCCGTGAATACTCTACACGAACCACCATAGAGATAGTGCCTCCAAATCTTAAGTGTGAACACCATAGCTGCTAGCTCCAAGTCATGCGTGGGATAGTTACGCTCGTGCACCTTCAGCTGCCTTGATGCGTAAGCGATGAACTTCCCGCCTTGCTTGAGCACACATCCTAGGCCACTCTTCGATGCATTACTATAGACCTCGAAATCCTCCTCATCGTTCGGAAGGGTAAGAATAGGAGCAGAGACTAATCTCTATTTCAACTGCTGGAATGCTTGCTCGCAAGCCTCCGTCCAAACGAACCGGATCTCCTTCTGTAGGAGACTAGTCATCGGCCTAGCAATCTTGGAGAAGTCCTGGACGAATCGTCGATAGTATCCGGCCAATCCCAGAAAACTACGAACCTCCGCCACATTTCTCGGGCTACTCCATTCAACTACAGCCTTAACTTTTTCTGGGTCTACCTTAATGCCTTCTTTACAAATTACGTGACCCAGAAATGCTACTTCGCGAAGCCAGAACTCACACTTGGAGAGTTTCGCGAACCACTTATTCCTACGCAATGTCTGTAGTACCATCCGGAGATGCTCCGCATGCTCAGACTCATCTCTCAAATAGACTAAGATATCGTCTATAAATACTACGACGCACTCATCGAGTAAGTGATGGAAAGTCTAGTTCATCTGGTCCATGAACACGGCTGGCGCATTAGTGAGGCCAAAGGGCATCACCTCGAACTCGTAGTGGCCGTATCTCGTACGAAAAGCGGTCTTCGGGATGTCTTCTTTCTTGACTGGAATCTGATGATATCCAGATCAAAGATTTATCTTCGAAAATACTCCCGCTCCTCGTAATTGATCGAACAGGTCCTCAATCCTAGGCAACAGGTACTTATTCTTGATAGTTACCCGATTCAACTCCCGGTAGTCTATGCACAGGCGCATACTACCGTCTTTCTTCTTCACAAAGAGCACGGGTGCTCCCTATGGAGAAACGCTCGGCCTAATGAAGCCCTTGTCGATCAAATCTTGGAGTTGCGTCTTTAACTCTTGCAACTTTGATGATGCCATCCGGTAAGTTGCCTTCGAAATCGGCGCTGTCCCGGGTGCTAAGTCGATATGAAACTCGACGTCGCGCTCGGGTGGAACTCCTGGTAGCTCATCAGGAAATACGTCTCTGAAATCCCTCGCTACAGGTATATCGTCCAACAGACGCTCCTCAGTCAAGTCCCTTACCTGACATAAGTACACCATATCGCCCTTCTGTCGATGTTTCCTCATCTTCAAGGCTGAGATTACCTTAACTCCTTTCTTAAGGACGAACCCAGAGTAGGTAACTCGGTTGCCCTGCGATCCTCGGAATGTCACTGACTGATCTCGGCAACGAATCATCGCTCGATACTTCGACAACCAGTCCATACCAAGAATAACATCGAACTCCATCAGCGGGAAATCCTTCAGATCGGCCGTCGCTTGCTCCCCAGCTATCACGATAGGCACTCTTCGGAACTCGCGCTGACAAATAAAATCCTCTCCAGATGGGAGAGTTATAACTGAACTAACAGGAAAGCTGCCACGAAGATTAGACCTCGAGGCAAAACTAATAGCCACAAAAGAGACAGTAGCACCAGAATCAAATAAGATAAATGCTAACACACAAGAAACAAGAAATCTACCTGAGACGACGTCGGGCTGAACCTCGGCCTCTGCCTCAGTCATACAGTAGACTCGGTTCTTCACCGGAGTCTTAGTCGGTGCCGGAAGCTGCTTAATCTCGGTGTCTGGCTTCCTCTCGGGGCAAACTGACGCCTTATGGCCTTCCTTCCTGCAGATAAAACAAGCTATGGGCGAACCGTCACACCGCTTCCCTAGATGGAAGTCCCTGCCGCAGCCTCTGCATCTCGAGCCGTCGGAACCCTTATACGAACTTGTGGTCGGAGGGGTACTGCTAGGTGCACTAAATCAAGGCTTCTTAAAAGAAGACGACGTCGCCGGAACCTGAGTCCTCTTCTTGCTCGCATCGTCCTCGATCGTCGATGCCTGAATCTCGAGTGCTACCTCGTAAGCCTGCTGAAATGTCTTCGCTCCACTACTGATCACGTGAACGCGAATCCTCGGATCTAGCTTTTTGATGTAGCGCTTGACCCGCTCCTTCTTCGATGAAACTACAGACGTAGCGAACCTCGATAACTCCGTGAATTTGTCGGTATACGCCTCAACTATCATCTTACTCTGAGTAAGAGTAAGAAACTCCTCCTGCTTCTGCCACCGCAACTCGTCGGGGTAGAATTGCTCCTGGATCTTATCGACGAACTCGATCCACGACATCGAATGTAAGGGTAAGCACGCATCCTTAGCTACCGTCCACCAGTTATCGGCCTCTCCACGTAGATAGTAAGCGGCGATTTGCACCTTCTCGTGCTCAGGGCAAAACGTCGCGTCAAAGAGCTTCCCCATCTCGCGGATCCAACTCTCCAGGATAGTAGGGTAGGCAACCCCATCGTAGGTCGGAGGTCGATGACGTGCGATACGATCGAACGTCGACTGCGTACTAGGTGTATGACGACTATGGTGCGCCAACGTAAGGAGTGCCTCCTCGAGCGCTCGTAAGCTCTGTCGTCCCGTACTCAACCGGCGAGGCGTAGACATGCTACAACGTAAATAAACAAAGACATACCAAAGAACAGTGTCAGTCATATATCCCCACCACACTCAAGTACACAAAATGAAAAGATAAAAAGAATAGAAAAATGGTCTTATCCCGGTTCTTCTACCCGAAATCTTCTCCCTACTACTTAAACATAATTTGGGTTCAATCACTCGGGAAGGATAAAGCTCTCAACTCCCGGGTTTAACTCAAATCCTAAAACTTCACTTAAACCTATTCGGCTCTGATACGAACTGTGACGACCCGACTCGCTTAAACCGGCGCGGAAGAAACCGACGAGTCGAATAGTCAGTTCTAACAGACTAAAATACTTAAAAATTAAAACAAAACCTCAAATTGAATATATATTAAATCGGAAAGTACAACACCCACAAGATTGTACATATCTAAACCCAATTGTCAACGCTACTACTACGAACAACATTAACTCCAAAGTGAATGTCAGAGTTAGGAATTACAGATATCACTACTATAGTCTAAACTTGAAACGTAAAACAACAATACAAGATCTAAATAACATCGGCACTCGCCCAACCCAAAGCTAAGCAAGAACCTCATCATCAGAATTACCTGAAAAATAAACAACAGTCCACCGTCAGTGGCGAGTAACATAACTATCCCACCCTAACGCGAATGCACATGGTCATAGCATAAATCAAACATACTAACACGCGAATCATAACAAGTAATCATGCTGACTCGACCAACTTTAACCACTAATTAACATATCTTTAAACTTTGGCGCAATCATTTACATACTAGACCGGACTATGCACGTACGAACGCATCTTACGCGAACGAACTTTCTACTATGCCAGGATTGAGAATCTTACTCCCAGCCCCATGAAACCCATCTTACGGGAAATCGATATCCAAAGACAACATAGTAAGACCACCGACTATCCCAATACTGCGGATAGGATAGGGGCAACGTCTTAACCCAATTCTTAGAATCTTACTCTAAGATTAGGCGTCTAGTAGCAAAATCAAGCAAATCTTTAACTTTAATTTACATCCTTAGTTAATCTTAAGTTGCATCTTACGCCTTGACTCAAGAATAACATGTAAATCAATCAATCTTAGAACCTCAATTACCATTCTTTAACTTTCTTTATCTTTTCTTTAATTCTTTTTAACTTCCTTTAACTTTCAACACTCGACCAAGAACTCATAAAGAACTGAACAAGATTCATAAAGAACTCATCCAAGATTTACGAAACCAATCAAGAACTCAATCAAGATTCAAGAACTTCAACCAAGAACTTCACCTCATAATCATCATCAATTACATGCATAATCATGACCAATTTCAACAACTTTTTCATCAACTTCCAAACATCAAAGCTTCATGAAACTTGAACATGATCAACATCAAACATGAAATTAACATAATCAATCATGAAATACATATAATCAAGTAAAAATCATCACAAAACCATCACCAAAAATCAGCCTATAATTCACGCATAAACAAGGTTACAATCATCTATTCCGGTTTAATCTAATCACTTAATCTATACTATGAATGAAGGTATACAAACTAGGTTGAGATAGTAACCCCCAACTAGCAGCCCCGCCAAGCAACCCCACAGCCCCCTACAACAGCCCCTACCACCAACACACACCCCCAACTAACAGCCCCCTAGCCCCAGCAGCCCCTAACTAACTGCCCCCCTAGCCCATAGCAGCCCCAACTAACAGCCCCCAGCAACCCCCAACTAGCAGCCCCCCACCAACCCCACAGCCCCCAACTAACAGCCTCAATAACCCCCAACTAACAACCCCCCTAGCCCCAGCAACCCCCAACTAGCAGCCCGCCTAGTAACCCCACAACCTCCCTACAGCAGCCCCTGCCACCAACACACACCCACAACTAACAGCCCCCCTAGCCCCAGTAGCCCCCAACTAACTGCCCCCCTAGCCCACAACAGCCCCAACTAACAGCCCCCAGTAACCCCCAACTAGCAGCCCCCCAGCAACCCCACAGTCCCCTCTACAGCCGCCCCTGCCACCAACACACACCCACAACTAACAGCCCCCTAGCCCCAGAAGCCCCCAACTAACTGCACCCCTAGCCCACAACAGCCCCCAACTAACAGCCCCCAACAACCCCCAACTAGCAGCCCCCCCAGCAACCCCACAGCCCCCCTACAGCAGCCCCTGCCACCAACACACACCCACAACATTCCACAATAACCCCACCACCATCCCTACAAAAACCTCCCACAACAACTCCCATAAAAACAGCCCCCACCCCCATGTACAACAAACAGCTCGTAAAACAGCCCCCCCACAGCACACACCCCCTCTCCCGCCACCAACACAAGCCCATAACAACCCCACATCAACCTATTTAACACAATTTTTACCAAAACTATTGCCCAATACACAGGAATACAAAGAACATATTAAAAATTAATGAAAATCGAAAAAAAAACCGAAAATTATTAAAGAATTCGACAAGCTGGACGAACGTATAAAAATTAACCCAATTCTCTAATTACTATAAAATTTTCGAAATAAGGAAGAATGAAATAATGAAATAATCAAAAAAAAAAATCAATTACCTCAAAGTGCACGAACAAGTTGGATGAACGTTCTTCACCCCTGCACGAACAATTTTGCTGGACGAATGATTGCTTTTGGTGGACGAATGAAGAATCCAAGATGGACGAACTATTTTTGAGATGAATTGCAAATGGCCAAAAATGAAGAATCAAGATGGACTAACGATTTTTGAGGGAGTGATTTCAAGATGGAAGAATTGTAGATGATGAATTGCAAATGGCCAATTTTGGGTTTTCTTATAATTTACGAGAATTTTGAGAGGTTTTTTTTTTTTTTTAAGTTTTGGAGACAATTTCGGGGAATTATTCTAAATGGAGTCAAATTTTGTCATTTAATTTTTTTTCTATAGTCTAATGCAACGCCCAATATACATGAGGTTTAAATTTTAAAGGTACCCTTGATGCAATGGTTTTTTTTAACTCTTAATTCCTAATGCAACGGTTAG
The DNA here is from genome assembly GCA_951394345.1 of Salicornia ramosissima. NCBI lineage: Eukaryota > Viridiplantae > Streptophyta > Magnoliopsida > Caryophyllales > Amaranthaceae > Salicornia > Salicornia ramosissima. Next base: position 25,581,302 of record OX596235.1, read on the forward strand.
TTGGGGTTTTAATTTTTGGATATATACCCTAATGCAACGGTTCAATAAAAATTGTTGCATTAGACATTATAAGTGTTGCATATTTAAGCCTAATGCAACACTTATTACTAGTTGTTGCATAAAACCGTTGCATTAGGCTAAATTGTTGCATAAAACCGTTGTATTAGACTGAACTGTTGTAAGTAAGTGTTGCATTAGATATAATTGTTGCATTTTAAGTGTTGCATTAGGCTTTTATTGTAGTAGTGTTTATTAATTACGTTTATTCGCATTCCAGAAACTAAAGACAACTACATTAATTACTTCACTCTTTTTCCTACCTTTATGTAGTCATGAAAACTTTCTTCTTATATGTTTTTTTATCCTACTAAATTTGTTTTGATCTCGTAATTGTTGAATATACAGATCAATTTTTTTTCTAACTATAATTTTTCAGAAAATTATATTATGTTACAGACCAAATAAATATTTCTTCGTAAATCTTCATCCAAAAAAAAAAATAAACATTTCATCTTTTAAATCATAAAGCTTCTACAAAAGAGAGACTGTTTTCATCATTGAAAAAAAATTAAATTACAGAGCAAACATTTCGTTAAAAAAAATAAATCTAATCTATTATAATTACACCATTTTTCCTAATATTGAATACAAATGGGCAATCAAGCTCTTCATGCTTCACTTGACCGCCGTACGTTTTGATCAAATATTCCTTAGCTTCCAAGAACATTGCTTGACGAATATGAACATTCCACCCACAATGACGACATTCTACAAACTCAATCAAATTATTATGCACCACATTGCATAATTCAAGAATAGGCTGTGAGAAAACCTTCTCAAGCGCAATCCAGTCGACATTGATGTTTTTGTTAATCCTCTCACCAACCAATCGAGCACACTCTATACTTAAGGTTTGACATTTGAGCAAATCAAAGATTCCATTAACCTTTGGAAGTATCTCACCTAAAAAATATCATCCCATGCCCCAAAATTTGATCTTTGACTGGATACATATTGCTCAACATCAAATATACTAAGACCTGTATTTTTTGAATAAGGATTCACACTTTTTTGTTTTTCCCTCCATTGTTTCTTTAATTTGCAATTGATTGGTTTTGATGTGCAAGGTGGAAAAAATTATATCTGTATTTATAGTAATGCTTATTGAATAAGTCAATAAGAAAGATAAAAAAACCAACCAACCATCCCACTAAATGGATATTTAAAATAAAGGGAAAATTTTTTTGCTCAAAAACATCCTCATCAATGATAAATGATCCTAAATAAATTATCCTAAATCAATAGGGGACGACAAAGAAAAATTAAAATAAATAAACCTTCACGTCTGATGCTACATAAAACTACATTAATTTTCAGATAAATGACCCTAAATAAATACCCAAAATTTTCATATAGCGTGAAACACATATACTTAATAGTTCACTGAACAACATACCCATAAAAGATCATATATTAAAGTTAAGGATTATTAATTCAAATTTTCAATAAGCCTAAACCCTCTTTCCTAAACCCTAAACCCTCTTTCCTAAACCATAATATTAAATACAAATGGTCAATCACGAACAAACTATTCATCATAGTCATTGATCATTGCAAACAATGTATCAATACTTCATCATAAACAATAGTTACAATACTACACGATCATCATTCGTCATCATCATCCATCATCATCATCATAGTTAATCATCCATTATCCTCCTCCTAATCATCAACAACATCACAGTCAATCATCAATATCCTACAAAATCATCATAGTCATCGGTCATCATAATCAATGTATCAGTATTTTATCAAAAACAACACTACACAATCATCATTCATTATCATCATCATCATATTCCATTCCCTTCCTCCTCATCCTAAAAAACATCGTAGTCAGTCGTAACTAACAACCTATTGATCATAGTCATCAGTCATCACAATCAGTGTATTAGTACTTCATCAGGAACAATACTACACAATTTACATCAGCATCATCATCCATCATCAGCATCATCATAGTCACCATCCTCCTCCTAATCACCAAAAACATTATACTCAATCATCAATAACAACCTATTCATCATAGTCATCGGTCATCATAATCAAAGTGTCAGTAGTTCATCAGAAACAATATTACACGATTATCATTCGTCATCATGAATCATTGTCAGCATCATCATCGTCATTAACATCCATTATCATCATTGTCGTCATCATCTCCTCGTCGTCATCATAATTTTTGGGTATTATTTTTGTGTTTTATTTTTGGTCAAAATTTTAACTGTGTTTGTAATTTTTTTTAATTGGTCGTTAAACTTGTCTTTTGAATATGTGTATTTTTTTCTTATTTTTTTTCATGACTTAGTCCATTTATCTTTTTTGGTTTTTCAAGATATAAGGATGAAGAATAACAAGGAGTTTCATGCTTAGACCAAATACGGAAGTTTTTACAAACTTTGTATTTTTGTATAGTTCATACAATGTAATTAAATATTTGCAGTTGTACATTTTATTGAAAAAATTTGTTTGTCTTATATTTTACAACATTAATAATACAAATTATTCTACAATTACTCAATTTGGATTTGTACTAATGTTAATTTGTTAGATCAAAAAACCAAATATAGGATCACAAATAATTATGTATAAAAAATTCATATGTCAACTTGTTATCCAAATAAAGTAAAAATGATCCTCATATTATGATGTACCACGATCAATTGTCCATTTTGTTATCCAAACTATGAGTTACATTTAAAATTTTATTTAAAATGCAATTGGAATTGCTTTGAAGATATAATACAAACAAATTGAAACAAAAAATAAATTCATTTCTCTTCATCAATTACATCTACATAAAGAACATCAAAAATTCAAGTTGTAAAATACTGTTCTTCATAATTCAACCAACACTTAAAAATTACATACTAATAATTTTAAGTAAATAACTTCATAATAACAACTGAGATTATGATAGAAACAATCACATGAAACCAAATCAAATAGTGCTGGGTTTTTTTCTCAATCTGTACATTTTCCTTCTTCTTCTTGTTCGTCATCTTTGTCAGCTCATCCATTAGTACTTGCTTTTCAATTTCTTAACATGAAAACTTGACCTTCCAAGAATTAACCTCATTTTGCAACTCTGTTTTCATACTCAAAAGTGTATTAATCTGATCAGTTTGCCACTGATTGTTTCCTTCATTTATCCATCTCTAGTAATTGCATCCATTTCTTCCACTAGAACTATTTCTTTGAGCAGTCGGAATGTAGTATTTGCATCGTACGGACCTCCTACCAGGATTCATGGATGTCCAAGACACAAGCTCAACAGGGGGAATTCCACAACGGCACAAACCTCTTGGTTCACTTCCTACTGAACCCTCACTTCTTACAGACATTTTAATGCTAAATATATTATAATTCTTAGATTTTGAAATTTGAAGAAGAAGAGAAGCAAAGAACAGATAAAATCTAATTAAAACAAAGAACTAGAGTATGTGAGAGGATAATTAGGTATATAAGAAAAGGGGGGAAATATTTAATTTTGAATTTCAAAACTAAAATTGAAATTAATTATCAAACTGGATGGATTACTTGTACATATATTAAACAAATGGATTACTCATTTATAGCCCTCCAAATATTTTTTTTACACAAATCTCATCCATAGGATCAAAAGCACATGGATCACTAATCCTAACCTTTAGATTAGTATGAATTCCAATATCAGCCCCAGGATTAAAAGCACATGGATCACTAATCCTAACCTTTAGATTAATATGAATTCCAATATCACCCCTTGGATCAAAAGCACATGGATTACTAATCCTAACCTTTAGATTAATATGCATTCCAATATGACCCCCCTTAGATCAAAAGCACATGGATCACTAATCCTAACCTTTAGATCTATGATTGATTAATCTGAGCCATTCACTTTGGTGCAGTTGCTCGTCCTCTCTCTCTAACGTCTTCAAGCAGCTTCAATTTTTTAAGTTTGATATTCAATTTTTTGAAGGTTAGATTTGATTTTGGTTTAATTATGTTTTGCTTTATTTGTTTATATTATGTTCAGTACTAAATTCGTTTGACTTTTCTTTGTCAGGCACTTCAAGAGTCCTCGAATACTTGGACAAGAATCCAGAAGTAAGAGAAGCTCAAGAATTTATAATTCAAGCTTCTATTTTTCATTATTTTGTAAGTACTCGGTTTGATTTGTTTTTTGTTCATTATGTTGGAGTTTTTCTGTTATTGGAATTTTTTTTAGTTTTATTTCAGGACTTTGTTTTTTTTAAGGATGAATTTCTTGTTTTGGTATATTTTAGGACTTCAATCCATAATTTTTGGGTATTATTTTTGTTTTTTATTTTTGGTCAAAATTTTAATTGTGTTTTTAATTTTTTTTTAATTGGGGTTAAAACTTGTCTTTTGAAAATGTCTATTTTTTCTTATTTTGTTTCATGACTTGTCCTTTTTTTTGGTTTTTTTCAGGATATAAGGATGAAGAATAACAAGGAATTTTATGCTTAGACCAAATATGGTGGTTTTAAAAATTTGTATTTTTGTATAGTTCATACAATGTAATTAAGTATTTGCAGTTGTACAATGTCAATTTTGTATCCAAATAATAAAGCATAAATGATCCTCATATTATGATGTACCACGATCAATTGTCCATTTTGTTATCCAAACTGTGAGTTACATTTAAAATTTTATGTAAAATGCAATAGGAATTGCTTTGAAGATATAAAAACAACTTCAAACAAAATCTAATTAAAACAAAGAAATAGAGCATGTGAGATGATAATTAAGTATATACAAATAGGGGGAAATTTTTAATTTTGAATTTCTAAACTAAAATTGAAATTAATTATCAAACTGGACCCCAATCTTGATACATAAGGAACAATCCTCACACTATACGAATTGAAGCCAAATGACCATACGAATTCTTATATGTAGTTAAAAATAATTTCATCTTATAAATAGGAATATGATCCTCAAATAGCATGAATCATCATAATCGTACTTATCCACCACAATCAATTGTACGTTCTTATGATGTTCAATTTTATAGAGGTGGTAAACGTGTCATGTCGTGAAACGTTCGTTTCATGTCATTTAATTAAACGGGTTCACACCCCTCAACCCTAACCCCACCCATTTAATAAACAGGTTGTATCGTGTCAACCCATTTAAATTAAAAGTGTCGAAATCATTGACCCAAATTCATTTATTTTGTGTCGACTTCGGGTCGTGTTGGCGGGTTATATGATTGTCATATTTTGAACGAAGTTATCTATTAGTTTAATTTTAATTAGTAAATATGAAATGTTATATATTAATTTTATATCGATTAGTAAATATAAACGTCATTTGTACAAGTTCTCTTTATAAAATTTTGATCTATTATATTAGAACGTAATATTTATAGGATGCAAATTAAAATACAAAATGTAGACAATATATGATCGTAATAAAACATATATACTCCGTAACCCAATATGATCCTAATAAAACATTGGATGCAAATTAAAATTTTGATCCATTATATTAGAACGTAAGATTGAAATAACACATAACTTCCCACAGCTTAACTTCCCACTTCTCCACTTCCCCCACTTACTCCTCTGTAACTTCTTTTCATTGCTTTACTTCTACATGCATATTGCTAACAATTTTAGTGGCTATATATATATATATATATATATATATATATATATCAACCACTATACAAAAAGACACTTTCTCTATCATTTTTTTAGTCTCTTCAATAACTAAATCTCTGTTATAAGTTTTTTTTTTTTCTTTAAGTAAAAAGTTGAAATTAAGCCATGGACGTGAACGTGACAATTCAAGTGAAAATGTATACTATTTCAATTTTGAAGATTTCCATATAAATTTTTAAATTTTCATGCTTTGTTCAATCTATTCTTGAATTTTGAATGGTTCAATCTATTCTTGAATTTTGTAAAGTTGTTGATTATCTTGTGTGAAATGGAATGTTGCATGCATTTCATTATTGATGAATTTCCATAAGCTGCTAATGGTTTTTGTGAAATGTAATTTTGGTTCAATCAATCTTTTGATGATTTTTGATAAGTAATTAATTTACTTTTGGTGTAATGGATTGTGAATTAATGATCAATTTTATTATGTTGATAATGGTGGTTTGTCAAATACTCCGTAAAACATTCATGGTGATGATGAAAGGTAGAAGATGAACTCTGTTGTACTACGTGACCCTTCACATTCCTCTTTTACTTTTAACAATTTCAATGCACACGCAACATTAATACTATTGTTTTCCTTTTTCAATAAATTTGATCCTTTTAAATTAATACAATATGACCCTTCACATACCATTTTTTTTAAAAGTAATTATCCTAAAAATAGTATTCAACATGACCAAAAAAATTAAATGATCCTAAATATAATATTCACCATTCATGTCCCCCTGATGGCATTGTAAGTAAATCCTTGTTAATGATCTTAAAAATTACTTCTTACATTTCATGTAAAATAAGTCATTTGAGGATCAGGTTACCATTTTTTGTAACAGATTTTTTAGTCTTGTTTGTTTAACAATTACACAAGTACACTAACAACGTAACCAGTACTATGCATAAAATTTTAATGTAATATTGTATCTCCATTTTGGCAGACAAAAGACAAGGGAAAGGGTATTATGATTCCTGAGGACGACTATGAAGTCGTAGAAGTCGTTAAAAAGAACAAAAAAAGGTCAAGGATCAAAATAGATGAACCGTTGGAAGGATCAACAAAAAAGAAGTACAAACAAAAAACAAAGGTAAAACTTTTTATTTCTTACGTATAATTGATTCATGAATTTTTTTTCTTTAAATTAAACAAACTTAAAATACATGTAAATAGTAGGAGCATTTTATTAATAAATATAAGAGCATTTAGGGAATGTTAGGATTGTAGTTAGACATGTTGAACAACCCTATTGAATTTTAATCTTGCATTTTTTTGTTGTCATATTACATAGGATTATATTACTTAATATAGGATCATATATGTGACGACCCGACTCGCATAAACCAGCGCGGAAGAAACCGACGTGTCAAATAGTCAGTTCTAACAAACTAAAATACTTAAAAATTAAAAACAAAACTTCAAATTGAATATATGCTAAATCCAAAAGTACAACACCCACAAGATTGTACATGTCTAAACCCAAATGTCATTACGACTACTACGAACAATATTAACTCCAAAATAAATGTCAGAGTTAGAAAATACAAATATCACTACTATAGTCCAAACTAGAATCATAGAACAATAAAACAAGTACTAAATAACATCGGCACTCGCCCAACCCAAAGCTAAGCAAGAACCTCATCATCAGAATTACCTGAAAAATAACAACAGTCCACCGTCAGTGGCGAGTAACATAACTGTCCCACCCTAACGGGGATATACAAGACCATAGCATAAAACAAGCAACCAAACCAAACATACAACATATAACCACAACAAGTAATCATGCTGACTCGACTAACTTTAACCATTAATTAACATATCTTAAAATTTGGCGCAATCATTAACATATTAGAACGGACTACGCACGTACGAACGCATCTTACGCGATCGAACTTTCTACTATGCCAGGATTGAGAATCTTACTCCCAACCCCATGAAACCCATCTTACGGGAAATCCATATCTAAAGACGACATAGTAGGATCTCCAATTATCCCACCAAAACCGCGGTTAGGATAGGGGCAACGTCTTATCCCAAGCCTTAGAATCTTACTCTAAGATTAGGCGTCTAATAGCAAAATCAAGAAAATCTTTAACTTTAATTTACATTCTTAGTTAATCTTAAGTTTCATCTTACGCCTTAACTCAAGAATAACATGTAAATCAACAAATCTTGGAACCTCATATACCATTCTTTAACTTTCTTTATCTTTCCTTTAACTTTCTTTAATTATCAAGACTCAACCAAGAACTCATTCAAGACTTCATAAAGAACTTAACAAGATTTCAAGAACTCAACCAAGAACTCAATCAAGACTCAAGAACTCAATCAAGATTCAAGAACTCAACAAGATTATCAAGAAATCATAAAAAACTCGTCATCAAAGTTCACGCATATCATAGGCAAAGTTTAACTATTTTCATCAACTTGTAAACATCAAAACTTCACGAAACTTGAACATGATCAACATCAAACATGGAATTATTTAAACATCAAAGAATACATTGAATCATGGCAAGAATAACATAAAAATATCACCCCCAAATCAGCCCCTAAATTCACGCATGAAATGGGTACAAAACATCCAGTATTTATCTAATCACTTATTCTACCCTATGAATCATAGTATACCTGTAACGCCCCAGATTTTGGGCTAGTTTCGTGTCTATTTTCTAGTATTTATTGTTGTTGCGGTGCATGGTCTAAAAATTATTTTAGACTATTTTTAATGTTTTAGTGTAACCGTTATTATTTAAATGGTTTATTATTTCTTAGTTTAATTTTATTTTAATTAATTAGAATTTTATTATTTAATTTTCTAATTAATTAATTAGTTTTGGGCCAAGTGCAAAATAATCATGATTAGTCATGAATTAGTGCAAATGGCCCAAGTCATCATTTTGAGCCCATTTAGTAGCCCATGCCGGTTTCCCTCCTTGTTTGATGGCAAATTTTGCCACTTGCTTCATGTTCACACCTACACTAACCTCTATAAATAGAGGAGTTAGTAAGGCTTTGAGTTCCTTTGTTCATTTTGCTAAAATCAATCATCTTTTGCCATTTCTTTTAAAGGCAAACTCTCCCTCCATTTCTCCTCTTAGCCTCACGCCATTTGGGATTGATAAACACCAAAATTGTTCATCATCTTTTCTAAACCAAAACTTAAAGATTCTATATCCTTTGATCTTTAAGTAATAAAACATGATTTAAACCCCAACAATTTCATTCAAGATCACTAGTTCGGAGTGGTTTTGGGTCCGTGTTATGGTGGTAGCGGTGTTCGTGGCTGGTTGGGGCAGCCTTGCGTGTGTGCTGACTGGACGTGTGTGCTGGCTGGACGTGTGTGCTGACTGGGCAGCGTGTGTGCTGACTGGGACGTGTGTGCTGACTAGGCAGAACGTGGTGCTGACTGGGCAGGACGTGTAGTGCTGACTAGGCAGCGTGGTGGCATCTTGGCTGTCGTGTTCGTGTGCAAATGGAACCACGATGCTAGGCCGTGTGTATGAGCGTTCCGGGCAGCAAGTTCTTGTAGGATTTTGTGTGTTGAATTTGTGTGCAATCTTCAAAAAGGTAACATACTAACTCAACTTAATTGGTATACTATGTTTATAGTATAGATTAAATGCATGTTTGGGGTAATTGTTGATGATTATTCATGATTTTATGTATGATTTTATAATCTGATTTCGATGTGTTTATATGGTGTTTTAATGGTGATTTTTCATGGTTTTATGATTGATTATGTGTTGGTTTATGATCATGAATATCATGTTAAAGTTTGGTTAATTTTGGATAATTGAAAGGATGATTTTCGAATGGTTTTTATGAGTTATGCGTGTGGTTTAATGAGTTTGGATGAGTTCTTGATTGAAGATCTTGAATCTTGATTGAGTTCTTGGTTGAAGATCTTGAATCTTGAATGAGTTCTTTATGAATCTTTAATGAGTTCTTTGAGTTCTTTATGAGTTCTTGATGAGTCTTTATGAATTCTTGATTGAATCTTGAAAGTTAAAGAAAAGGATTAGAAGTTAAAGAAAGTTAAAGATTGGGATTGAGTTGATTAAAGAATGAATAAAGAATAATGGATGATGATTGGTTAGACTCAAGAATAAGGCTAGAGGCAGTTCTTGAGAATAACTTCGATGTTTTAGCTAGATTAAATTCGAGAATCAAGGCTTTAGGCAATTCTTGAATATAATTTAGTTAGGTTGAATAATAAAATGAATAACATGATTAAGTTGATTAAAAGATTTAATTAATTAATTAGCTTGATTTCGTTTCTAGACGCCCTAAACCTAGAGTAAGATTCTTTGTTTTTGGGTTAAGACGTTGCCCCTATTCCATCCGCGGTATTGGGATAGTTGGAGTCATACTATGTGATCTTCGTGAATTCCAGTAAGATTGGTTTCACGGGACATGGATTTCCAGTAAGATTGGTTTCATGGGGTTTGGGAGTAAGATTCTCAAATCCGAACATAGTAGAAAGTTCGAGCGCGTAAGATGCGTTCGTACGAGCACAGTCCGGTCTAGAATATGAATGATTGCGCCAAAGATAGTTGATTAGGTTGGTTTGAGTCGAGTTCGCGTTTTGGGTTGTTCTCGTACTTTGTTTAACGATGTTGTTCGTTTGATTTATGCTATGTACATGTGTGTTCCCATTAGGGTGAGTCAGTTATGTTACTCGCCACTGATGGTGGACTGTTGTTGTATTTTTCAGGTACTTCAGATGATGATGCTCTTGCCTAGTTTTGGGTTGGGCGAGCGACGTTTCTTTCTTTTGTTACCTGTTGTATTTACTGATGTTGTAGTATTAGTAGTGATAGTTTGTTTAGATGCTACTCTTTAGATTTTGGACTTTTGTATGTTGTTTAAAGACTCTGACATGTAGTTGGAGTTAACTCGTATTTTTAGTATTTTTAGTATTTTTAGTTTGACTTTTGGAATTAGTATGTACAAACTTGTGGGTATTTGTACTCTTGTGGTTTAGTAATAATATTTGAGGAATTAGTTTCATTTCTTAAGTATTTTAAGTTGTAGTTTCTAACTACTCGACTCGTCGGTTTCTTCCGCGCCGATTTAAGCGAGTCGGGTCGTTACAATACCTATTAGGATTTGGATAGCATGTTACCTTAATGAAGAACAAGCAATTAAACACCAAAAACTTGCTGCCCGGAAACTCAAATCCACGGCCCTATCAACACCCAACACGGCACCACCGTGCACCACCACGAGTCACATGACAGCACCTCACGAGCACGACCCCCACTGCACGGACACACCGCACGACCAGCCACGAGCCACGGTCCTGCTGCACGGCTCACCACCCGAACCACCACTTGCACACACGGCTTCCACACGACCCACTCGAACAAGACCCAAAAACAAACCCCGAACAAGAATTCTTGATTGAAAACTATTAAGATTATAGTGTTTAAAGTTACTTAAAGATCAATGAATGTTGAATCTTTAAGTTTGGGTTTGGAATTGAAGATGAACAACAATTGGGTTGTTGATGCCAAAAATGGCGTGTGATGATGATGGTAAATGGAGGGAGTTTTGTGTTTAAACTTTTGATGGCAAAGGATGATCAAATGAGCAAAATGGATGTTAAGCCTTACAATCACCTTTTATTTATAGAAGTGATCAAGGTGTGAATCATGAAACAAGTGGCAAAAATTAAGCCACTAATCATCATGGGAAAATCGGCCAAGACAAGGGAAAATGGGCCAAATTGGGCTTTCGATAAATAATTGGGCTAATTGCACTCTTTCATGTTTAATCATGCCTAAATCGATTGGCCCAACAATATTAAATAACTAATTAGATAATTAGATAATAAAAATTCTAATTAATTAAATAATAATACAATAAATAATAATCAACCAAAAATAAAAATAATCCAATTTAATCGAAATTATTCACATAAAATAAAAATAAATAATCCAAAATAAATTTTGGACCATACATAAAATCACATAAACACAAATAAATCAATGAAAGAAATACCAATAAAATCCGGGTCGTTACAATATATGTATAGTTAGAAAAGTTTTTATGCTCATTAGTCATAAGATAAATATATATAGATTGTTTGAACTTTTGATAGCTAGTTGAAGTAAATTCATTTGCATTAGTATAAGTCCATATCTGAATTATTAAAATCACATGTATGTAATACTTATTCCTTAATATTGCAGGAGCTTGAAGATGACACTTTGGTCTGTGATTGTTTTCAAAAGTTTCAAGCTGAAAAGAAGAAGTTGCGCGGCTGGGGGAAGAGATTGGAGAAAAATAGCTACTACAAGCTTTGTAAGAGGCATCCTGTGGTAATTGAAAATGTGGTGGCGTATAACGAGAGTATAATGGCGCACATCTGGAAATTCTTGAGTGACCAGGAGCTTATGCGTTGCATGGCTGCTTGCAGGGAATGGGGAAGGGTTATTCCTCATTTCAATTCCATGATGAGGTGGAAGCTGCAACCCAAACCAGAGTGGCCTTGTGCGTCTAGAATTCCATGTCCTCCCCCACCTATTACCTCTACCGAACACCATGATAAGAACTCTTCCACTGACGATTCTGACTCTAGCTAGTAGTTCAAAACATTTCTTATTTTAGTTATAAATTTGATATATTTTGTGTTTTTGTTTTATATAACAAATTACTATTAATGTTTTTGTTTTTGTTTATGACAGATTTTGTGTATTTGTTTTTTTTTTTTTAGATTTTGTGATGAAATAATATTTATGTTTTATGGTAGTTTTATACAAGTTGTTTTTTTAAAAAAAAAATTAGATTAATATTTCATTTTTAACTACATTGCATATTTCTCAACATGTTGCATTTCATTTAACCTAACTTCATTCTCCTTATTTTGCCAAAAAAATTATTAGTCCCCCCTATTACTTTACATCATTTCAATTTATTCTAAATCATCTATAGTTACATTACATAATATCATTTAATATTATAAAGGATCAATATGTGATTTGCAGAATATTAAAGTGGGACGATCTTAAATCGCATATAATTGAATTTGGTTTTTGGTCCAACACCATCAGCCCATGTATAGATAATGTTGTTGGGACTACTAAATTACTCGTTTATGTTTGTATTTTTATTAAAGTTGGTTTGGTTCAAACACATTCAAGCCCAAATTGTGTATTTTAGTATTTTTTTTTATGATCACTATTTGTTTTAAAACAAATACAAGCTGATACAAGTTAACTTAATATTTATAAGGCTCCTTATAATAAGCAAAATATTAAACGTACAAATTTAAACCATATACAATTGGAGTTGGGTTTGGGTCCAATAACATCAGCCCACAGGAAAAATATTGTTCTTAGCCCAAATAAATTGCCCAGGTATCAAATATACTACTTTCCCATTAAATCGATAATTAATTGTTAGCGAATTTGATCAAACAATAGAGTTGTTTGCAACATAAATCGGGATTGGTCAAATTAATACATGCATTACCTCTGATGGGGCAAAATGCACCCATTAGTTATTGGGCCAGCCACTTACAAAGCTAAGGCCCAATCCAGCCATCAACAACATGAAAGAGGCACGCCACAAGGAAAACCCATAAAAAGGATCAGGCCCAAATGCAAGCCAAAGTCTGCACAGGGGACCTGATCACCTAAGTCCACGCTCAAGCACCCACCTGGTCAAGATCACATCTACCAGGTCCAGGGAACAGTAGCCTGGTCCAGATCCAATCTACCAGGTCCAAGGAACGCCTACCAGGTCCAAGGTTACTGACCAGGTCCAGCCTAGCCTACCAGGCCCAATTCAACATAGGACTCCAGGACCATCCGCAAGTCTTAGAGCAAGTCGGCCACCAAGGCCAGAAATAAGAACCCCCATGAAGTCACCGTTCCATGCTTCGGTTATCTTCGAATCTTATCAAAGGGTGAAGCTACCTGGTCATATCAAATATGACGGGACAGGGGACCCCAACGACCACATTCAGCTTTATGAAGGCCATATGTACCTGGGCCCCTACACAGACGCTACCTGGTGCAAATATTTCCCTACCACCTTGACAAGCCTGGCCCAATCCTGGTTCCAGAGTCTGCCACCAGGTACCATCTACGATTTCACCCAACTCATTGAACAGTTCACTAGCCACTTCATCGGTGGACGAAGAAGAGAAAAGAGCTCAATGGAGCTCATGAGTGTCAAGCAGAGCAGGGAGGAAAGCCTGCGAGAATACTTGGCTAGATTTAGCAGGGAGGCCATTGTTGTGTCTCCCCTCAAAACGGACATACTAATGATGGCCTTGAAACATGGCCTGCAACCAGGGTCCTACAGGGACCACCTGGTCAGGGAAAATATCTCCACCCTCACGGAGGCAATGCAAGAGTCCGATAAGTTCATCAGGACAGAGGAGTTCAACAAAGCTCTGAGAGCTCCCCCTGGTGAGAAAAGAGGACAACAAGAAAAGAAGGGAGATAAGGGGAAAAAGGAGCAAAGGGACTTAAGGAAAAATGATTTTCCAACCTTTGACTCCTACGCCCCCCTGACCGTATCAGTGGCAGAGATTTACGATGCCCACAAGAATGAAGATAAGTGGCGTAGAACACCACCCATGAAGACAACTAGTCGAGAGAGGGACCTGTACTGTGATTTTCATGACTGCCCTGGTCATGCCACAGAAAAGTGCAGGACCCTACGTGACAACATTGAAGACCTGATTAATAGAGGGTACTTCAAACAATACAAGGACTGGAAGGCTGCCCGAGAAAAAGGTGGCCCTGCTCACGAGAAAAACGTGACTAGGAGCCACAAAAGAAAAAGGCCCCAGAGACACCCTACAACATCATTGCGGTCATCTCTGAAGACTAGCCTTCCAGCATCTCCTTGCGGGCAGACCTGCGAGCCATGGGATCAGGCAGGTCATACCAAGTCAGAGACTTGCCAAACAGCAGGCCATCAGTTTTTCCCACCATCTCATTCGGACCAGGGGATTGCGAGGGAGTATCTTATCCTCACAATGACCCCCTGATCTGCTCAGTTCAAATTTCTCACAGCCTAGTGAGAAGAGCCCTGATCGATGGAGGCAGCTCCATCAACATTTTGTATGTTACGTGCTTCCACGAGATGGGCCTGAAGGACAACATGTTAGTCCCCTCCCCTGGCCCAATATCAGGCTTCATGGGCGAATCAATAGTGCCCGGGGGAGAAATCAACCTACCTGTCAAGCTGGGATAGGAGGATTCTGAAAGGATTTGCATGGTGAGATTCCATGTGATAGATGCACCTTCACCATACAATGTCATTATGGGCAGAACTTTCATGGACCAATTCGAAGGTGTAGCATCCACTTTCCACCTATGCTTTAAGTATGTGACTAATGCTGGGGGGTAGCCACCCTCAGGGGATCTCAAGAGGCTGCCAGAAGCTACAACCTGACCCAAATTAGGCAATCTAGGCCTGAGGAGGTGGCCAGGACCAGATGGTTGGCTCAAGAATTATCTGAGCTAGTCAAAAACAGCCCCAACAAAGTTCGCCTAACAGGGGAAGAGCAGCCTCAACCAAGCAAAATTTTCACCACCAGTCACGATACTACCAGCACATCAATGGAGATAGACCCACACCTGGACCCATACGCCAGGCCAACTGAAGAGCAAGTCAAGGACCAGGCCATTCAACCTGGTCAAGCCACAGAAGAGATTCAGTTGGAAGAGGGGGCAGGCAAAACTGTCATCATAGGGACAAAGATGATCGAATAGAGAAGAGAGGTGTAATCTGATCACCCTACTCAGAACAAACTGTGATGTCTTTGCCTATGAGGCCAGTGGCATGCCTTGTATAAACCCTGGTCTAATCTCCCGTCATCTGAGTGTCCTGCCAAAGGCAAAGCCTATCAAGCAAAAGAGGAGGAACTTCTCTGCTGATAAAAACAAGGCTGTTGAGGCAGAGGTCAACAAGCTGATTAAGGCAGGCTTCATTGAGCCCTGCGCATACCCTGAATGGCTGGCCAATGTGGTCATGGTCAAGAAGTCCAATGGAACATGGAGAATGTGTGTAGACTTCACAGAGCTGAACAGGGCCTGCCCTAAAGATTTCTATCCTCTTCCCAGGACAGACCAGCTGGTAGACTCAACCAGCGGACATGCTATGCTGAGCTTCATGGATGCCTACTCCGGGTACCACCAAATTTTCATGCACCCTGCAGACAAGCACAAGACAGCTTTCATCACTAGCTGTGGAGTGTTCAACTATGTCATGATGCCATTTGGCCCGAAAAATGCAGGGGCAACATATCAAAGAATGGTGGACAGGGTCTTCAAAGACCAAAGGGGTAGGAACCTTGAAGTGTACGTAGATGACTCCATCTTCAAGAGCGTACATGTAGCTGACCATGTCAAGGATCTACAAGAAACCTTTGCCAAATTAAGAAAGCACAATGTAAAATTGAACCCCAAAAAATGTGTATTTGGGGTCAGATCAGGCAAGTTCTTGGGATTCCTGGTGAGCCAACGAGGAATTGATGCAAATCCTGACAAAGTAAAGGCAGCCCTGGACCTGCTAGAGCCCAAATCAGTCAAAGACATTCAAAGACTAACTGGTCGAATGGTAGCCCTGTCCAGGTTTATTGCCAAGTTCTCAGAGAAGACCCATCCTTTCTTCAAAGTCCTCAAAGGTAACAAGCAATTCGCCTGGGGCGAAGAACAACAAGAGGCCTTCAAGCAATTGAAGAGCCACCTTACAAAACTTCCCACTTTGGCCAAGCCTGTACCAGGTGAAATTCTGTACCTGTACATAGCCGTGTGCCAGGAAGCTGTCAGTGCAGTACTCCTTCGAGAAGAAGGAAAAATCCAGCAACCAATCTACTTTGTGAGTCATGCCCTGGTCCCAGCTGAGACCAGGTATCCCCTGATCGAAAAAGCAGCTTATGCAGTTGTTCTAGCAACCAGAAGGCTCAGGCCCTACTTCGATGCTCACGAAGTAGTGGTCCTCTCAGACATGCCCCTGGAAAAGTCACTGGAAAAGCTGGACCGGTCAGGTCGAATATCAAAATGGGCTCTGGAATTGACTGCTTTTGGTATCAAGTTCCAACCTCAACATGCCATCAAGGCACAGGCCCTGGCCGACTTTCTGGCTGAATGCTCCTATTATGAGGAGGCAAAAGAATCCCCTGGTCCATGGATTGTTTACTCAGATGGCTCATCTCAACAACAGGGATCAGGAGCAAGGGTAGTCATGATCTCACCAGAAGGAGATGTGATTGAGTATGCTTTAAAGTTTCAATTCACTGCCACAAACAATGAAGCAGAGTATGAGGCATCCCTAGCAGGCCTTCAACTGTGCTCGACAATGAAAGCCACCAAGGTCCACCTCTTTACAGATTCGCAACTGGTTGCCAACCAATTCAATGGAGTATACGAAGCAAGGGAACCAGCCCTGATTGAATATCTGAAAGTGATGAAGGACCGGTTCTCTAAGCTAGAGGAGTTTGTGGTACAGCTGATCCCAAGGGAAGAAAATGTGCAAGCTGATGTACTAGCGAAGCTGGCCAGCTCCACTCTTCAGGAGCTGACCAGGAGGGTTTTCGTGGAGATCTTTCCCACGAAATCAATTGAGCAAATAAAGGAGTGAACCTACCAGGTGGACTCATCAATAAACTGGATGAGTGGAATCATCCACTTCAAAAGAACAGGCCAGCTCCCAACTGAAAGGGGCCAGGCCAGAAAGATCAAGAGGAAAGCTACCAGGTACACCCTGGTCAATGGAGAGTTGTACAGAAAATCTTTCACAGACCAGCCCCGGCTAAAATGTGTTGACGCAGATGAAGGAAACTACGTCCTCAGAGAGGTTCATGACGGAATTTGTGGACACCACATGGGAGGCAGAACCCTGGCCCACAAAGCCCTCATAGCTGGGTATTACTGGCCAACCATGTTAGCAGATGAGAGGGCCTTGGTCAAGAAATGTTCAAAGTGCCAAAAGTTCTCACCCACCATATCACAACCAGCAAACGACATCTGTCCCATCCTCAACCCTATTCCGTTTGCTCAATGGGGCATGGACCTGCTAGGTCCTTTCCCCACTGCCTAGGGGGGGAAGAGATGGCTGATAGTAAGTATTGACTACTTCAGCAAATGGATAGAAGCAGAAGGTTTGACCACTATCACAGAGGGCAATGTCAGGCAGTTCATCTAGAAGAGCATTATAACCAGGTATGGAGTGCCCAGGTGTGTTGAGCCATGTATGGTTTTGATGATAATGAACAAATGATGATTATCTAACTAACATGTATGTTAAGATGTGCATAAACAAGTTCATAGGTCTTAAGGAAGAAGATTCCTATCATCTTTGATGATGTATGCAATATAAGTTCCTGAGTTGGAACAAATCAAGAGAAGCTTCTAAGTTGAAGCAAATAAATAAGCATTGAAGATTCAAACATGAAGATTCAATCATTTGAAGAAACAAGATGGTGATTCAAGTGAAGGTTCGAATTATGAATCAAAGATGTTGCTGTCAAGTTTCTACAGAGAAATCAGAGAAGTTCCTGAAGAGAATTCAACAAGGAACATGAGAAGAACTTCAAGTATTCCAACGAATCACTTGATGAAGAGAAGAGAAGCATCCATGAATGTTATAATGTAATGTTCTAGGGTAAATGTAAGTATATTAATGCATTTAAGTCTGATTGGAACTTGGGTCTGTCTGTCAAAGGAACTTGAGTCCAGTTCCTACAGGAACTTTGGGTATGTTCCTAGAGAAACTTGTGTCAAGTCAGTTGGTTATTTTGGTCCACGACTGTTGCTACTTCTTAGGGTCGGTTTAAACAACCCCTTGACTGTTTTAACTTGTTTAAAATGTTCAAAAGCTGACTGAATTAGTGCACCCTTAATTTTAGGAGTAGTTAGTAAGTAATTTTGAATTAGTTAGTAGTCAAGTTAGTTTCCTTATTCTTAGGACTAGGTTGGTTATTAATTCTGATTTCTTTTTATTTTATTAGTTTTATTTTTTGTTTGTTATTTAAATTATTTTTTTTAAATAAAAAAAAAAGAAAAATTCGGAAAAATAAAAAAAGAACAAAACCGGTTTTTTATTTCTTATTAAGCTATTTTTTAGGTAAGTTACTTAACTTATTATTTCTGATTTTTTGGGTCAAAAATTAGGTTAGTGGGTTGTTTAATTAGTGAGTCAAAGTTAGTGGTATGTGTGAGAGTGGTGGACGTGTGAGTGGTAAGTGTGGGGTGGTTAATTGGGCAGTTATAAGTTCCTGACAGAACTTTGAGTGGGTTTAGTGGTGTATTTAGTGGTTTCTTGGGAAACACGACCTATTTGCTTATAAATACGGTTTGAATCACCATTTCTAAGGTGAGCCAAACTTCAATAATGTGGAGAGCTAAAACGTACCATCTTATACCCACATATTGAGTCGGTTCCACTCAAAGTTCCTATCGTATGTTCCAGATTATGTTCCAAGTTCCACTCAGATTTTATGTTCAATATATTAGAGTTTTATTCTATCAAGAATCTGTAATTTTAAGAATAGAGAAGAGAGTTTGAGTGAACTCTTGTAATGGGGAATTTGTAAAGGGTTTGAGAGAATTCGTGTAATTGGGGTGAGAATTTGAGAAAAGTGTGAGAACAGAGAAGAGAAGAGAAAGAGAATGAGAAAAAGAACAGAGAATAGAAAGAGAAAGAGAAAGTGAAAAAGAGAGAAAGAGAAAAGGGAAAAGAACACTAGAATACAAAGAATAGAGAAGTAAGTTCCTAGAGGAACTTACGGGTCCAGTAGAATATTATAGGTTGTAATTGATTTATTGCCCTATAGTGAAGTGTTTTAGAGAAATCCCTAGTGGGTCGAGGTTTTATTTCCAGTTGGGCCCTGGAAAGTTTCCTCGCTAAATCTCTCTTGCATCGTTTCTCTTTATTTTCCTTTCATGTTCTTTAATTTCCGCAAAAATTGACTACTAAGTTCCATACTACAATTCACCCCCCTCTTGTAGTAGTTCATCCGAAATAACAAGGTGCATGGTTTTTTATCATGGGAAGCAGTTCGACAACGAGCCTCTCAGAGATTACCTCACCCAGTTCCACATTACATTTGCCTACTCTGCAGTATGTCATCCTCAGTCCAATGGCCAAGCTGAAGCAGCCAATAAACAGATCTTGAATGCCCTGAAAAAGAGGCTGGACGACAAAAAAGGAAGGTGGTTAAGAGAACTCCCCAGCACACTATGGTCACTAAGGACCACCTCCAAAGAATCCACAGGCAGGACACCATTTAATCTTGTCTTTGGAACGGAATCCCTGCTCCCTGTGGAGGTAGGAAGCAGCTCTCTAAGAGTTCATCTTTATGAAGCTAAAACCAATGACCAGGTCCTCTCTGAGAACCTGGACCTGCTCGATGAGGTCAGGGAAGAAGCTGCAATCAGGCTAGCTTCTTATCAGAACAGGATAAGCAGGTACTACAACAGAAAGGTTAAGAACAGGCCCATCAGAACAGGTGACCTGGTCTTAAGGAAAGCTGCAGGTGTTCAAAAGGATAAAATTCATGGGAAGTTATCAGCAACCTGGGAGGGTCCTTACCAAGTTTATGAAGAGTTGTCCACGTCAACATTTCGTCTCATGGACCTGGAAGGAAATCAACTGCCCAGCATATGGAATGCTGACCAGCTCAAGAAATACTATGCTTAGAATTTTTTCCTAATTATTATTTCCAAAGAATCATGGTAAAAATTCAAGTTTGCTGCTACAACTCATTGTTCAAGGGAATATCAAAAAGTCCTGGTCTGGTGGGAGCAGGTGTAAAAGGCTTGCTCAGCAAGCACACCTGGTTCCATTCCTAGCCCAGTCCATGTATTTGTTGGCCTAAGGCCAAGAATGCATGCATCAAAGGTTCTGGTCTGGTGGGTACTGGTGAAAAAGGCTTGCTCAGCGAGCACACCTGGTCACATTCCTAGCCCAGTCCATGCACTTCTTTGACTCAAAGTCATACAAAAGTTCATGCCCTAAACAATCTGGTCCTGGGTAGGGTAGTACAAAGAGTTTGGCTAGCAGACACACTTATCCAAACGCCCTGTCCAGTCCATATGCCTACTTGACCACAGGTCATACAAAGGGATATGCTTCAAATGACCTGGTCTTGGGTAGGTTAGTGCACAGAGTTTGCCTAGCAAACACACTTACCCAAATACCCTGGCCAGTCCATATGCCTATTTGGCCTCAGGTCATACAAAGGGATATGCTTCAAATGACCTGGTCCTGGGTAGGGTAGTGCAAAGAGTTTGCCCAGCAAACACACTTACCCAAATACCCTGGCCGGTCCATGTGTTTATTTGGCCCCTGGTCATACAAAAATACATGCATTTGCAAAGAGCAGTAAGCACAAAAATTTGCAAAGCAAATCAACTTACTCAGCCACCTGTTAGAAACTCCTGAACCTGTATCTGGTCAGAAGGTCACTTTGTCACCTTCCAACCAGGGGGGCAGAGAGTATACACAACATATATAGCACATATAAATATTTGTAGAGACAAAAATTCTTTCAAAAACTACATATTTATAACAGTCAAATATCAACCAAACATTCAAAAGCAAGTTTAAAACACATCCACCCCCTGGTGAATGGTAAAATGAGTATCAGAAACGTTATACAAATTTGATACAAAGAGGGTCGACGACCACCTGGCTCAAATATGCCCAAGCAGAGGCCAAAAGAAATTGTTCTTACAACAAATGAAGACAATTTAAAGAGAAAAACAAAAAGTTCTTAGAGGGCACAAGAGGACACCACCAACACGCTCCAGAACAGGTCAGCCAAAAGCGTGACCAGATGTGCTAGAACAGGAAGAGGCACTCCCCTGGTTACCAGGTGATCGCCAAACTTCCTAGGCAGGGGAAGACCCCCTGCTATCCTGGTGTCCAGGAGCACTCTGATCACCCTCAGGAGCCAACCTATCCTGGTCTCCAGCTCCATAGCCAACCTCCACTTCAGTAGTGGGAGCATTTGAACTATGAGCTGCACTGTAGTGGGCATCCCCTTGTGCAGAATGGGTAACAGCAAGATCAGCAGCTTGGACTTCAGGCTGGGCAGGTTCCTCTGCAACAGCTGGTTGAACAAGGGAAGGAGTTGGAGCATCCTCAGGTGCTGGAGTGGCAAGTGTACCAGGAGTTAAAGGATTCAAGTACTCCTGGATGGAGGAAGGAAGCACTTCACCAGCCAGGGGCATTGAACCCTGGCCAGCTCTGTAACTCTCCTCCACCACCTCCCAGTCCACATTTGGGTATCTTTGCTTTACACACCTGAAAGCCGACAACCAGACGTCAAAGAAATAATCAGTAAACTCCTGATCAGTCCTGGTCAGGTGAGCCCTGGACTCCAACTCCTCCTCAAGCTCTCCCAGCTGAGTCCTCATTTTCTTTGTGCTGGCCCTAAGGGCCTCAACCTCCTCAGCCTGAGCATGATTGTTCTCCTTAAGCTCCACCAGCTTCTCGTCTTTGCTCCTACCAACCTCCTCCAGGTCCTCAACCCTAGCTTGAAGGCCCTCCCTGGTCTGGTCAGCCTGGATTTTCTCTTCAGCAGCTTGGACTCTGGCCTGCTCTATCTGCTCCCTGGCCCTTGCAAGCTGCTCCTGAGTCTCTTTCAGCTGACCCAAAGCCTTATCCCTGGCCCTCTCAGTGTCAGCAATTTTCTCATGAAAGGTCTCAAAGGCCTAGGTCTGCTCACTGAGGATGAAAAGATACTTCTTCTTGGTGGAGACCACCTCCTCCTGCAGGCCATGTATCTTATCCTCGGCGTAGGTCAGATAAGGCAGGCCAAATGTCAAGAACTCACTGGCCACAAGCCCATATTTCACCAGCTGCAAGGAGACAACAATTTACAAGTTTCAGACTAAAAGCACATCAGACTGATCAAAATGAAAAGAAAGCAAGAAAACTTCATACCAGACCAATCACCCATCTCAAGGTAATCCCAGGGTCTGCCACGGAGCTGGAGGGCCTGTCCTGGGGGCCAAGAGCATGATGCAACATTCCCCTGATGTACCTATCAGAGGAGACACCAGGGGCAGCATCAAAACTCCCATCCTCAGGAACAGGGAACCCTGAGCTGAATAGGGCTGCCAGCTCTGATGGCAGGTTGTATGATGGTAGTACGTCATGTGCTGATGGTGTTGCTGTCTGCTCTGGTGCTGCTGCTGTTGTTGTTGTTGTTGCTGTGGGGATTGTTGTTGTTTTTGTTGTTGCTGTTGCTGTTGTTGGAGTTGCTGCTGTTGTTGTTGTTGTTGTTGCTGTTGTTGTTGTTGTTGTTGCTGTTGTTGTTGTTGTTGTTGCTATTGTTGTTGGGATTGTTGTTGTTGTTGGGATTGCTGTTGTTGCTGTTGCTATTGTTATGGTTGCTTATTATCAGCTGTGGAGGCACCAAGTGCCTCCAAGATTAACTTCTCTGCCCCCACATGGGGGGCAGGGGTAACAGAACTGATAGGGCCAGCCATCTCAGCTGACCTCCCACTCCAATTTTAAAGCTGGGAGTAAGAGGGCATGCTAGAAAGCCCTACCCTATCAGAAGGATGGCTCCCCAAAAGGAACTCATCTCCACCAGTAGGAGAGCCCAGCTGCCCTTGAGCCAGGTCATCCTCATGGATGGCCATGGCAGTACGAAATCCAACTTCCTCCTGGACCCTCCTCCTCCTTCTCAGCCTCAAGGGCTCCTCATCTTCATGATCGTCATCGTTAAGGGTCACGACCTCCTTCCCCTTCCTGCTCGCCTCCTCATCACCAGGAGACCTGGACCTTTTACCTGCTAGGGCCCCACCTTCATTAATGACCAGGGAAGACCCCTGGTGCCTGGTCGCCGCCGCCCTAGCACTCCCAGCCACAGGAGGAGCCAACCCAGCACTCCTCCTGGACCTCCTACCTAGTCCAGTCACCAGCCTCGAAGCAATGGAAGAAGGAGCATCAGCATCAACCTTGGGCCTGGGGGGCAGCCTGCTCGGAGCACCCCTGATAGTCTCAAGGTTGAATGGAACAAACCTGGGAGCAGGACGAAGAGGGAGGCTCTTATCGTTCTCCAGCAAGACAAACTTCATCCTTGCTGGAGGCTCCATAGGGATGACCCTGGAAGGCTTCCCCTTATCATCCACTCCCAGTCTCTCATAGTCCACCCTCACCTGGGCCTCAGCTGCCAAAAACAGGTCAAAAGACGGTGAGACCAAAGATACGCCTAATACGACCCAAGTGGAAATGACCAGGGCTCAAAAAAGCAAAGAAGCACAACCAAAACAAATTTGAAAAAAGAAACCATAAAACAGAAAATGGTAAAAAGAAAGTACCTCTGGTCATCTTACAGTTGAGATTGGACAAGGCCAGATAATCCTCGTTCCTGATCAGGTCCAGATGGGGAAGCCAAACAACAGGCGTGGTGCTCTCAATGCTGCTGGTAGAGGGGTAAGCAGCAAATTCCCTAACCACAGCCTGCTCGGCAGCAGTCAGTGTCTCGAAGCCAACCCACTCTGTGTTTCGAGGCCTGGTCCATTCAGTCCTAGGAAGGTACACGTTGGGGTCACTACTCTACAATGGGACTCTCAACCACAAGAACTCATAATACCAATGCCCCATCTCGCTGGGCTCGGGATAGGTGGTAGTATAAGTTTCGTTGTCCTGCCTCAGGACCTCCACTGTCCACCATCCTTTGGGCACATTTGACCCCCTGTACGGCTTAAGCCAGTACATGGTCCTAAAAGCCCTGGAACTCAGAGGAAAACCCCTAAATTCACATACCCATATGAACCCAACCAGCCTCTGTATGGCGTTGGGCACCAGCTGCGACAAGCATACATTCCAAACCTCTAGCATCTCGACTATAAATGGATGCAGAGGGAACCTGACCCCAGAGTTCAGGTGGGCGAGAAAGATAACGATGTGACCTGGTTCAAGATCCCAGGCACAAGAATCAGAAGAAGTAGCAAAGAATGGTACCCGTCCAGGCCAGGGGCTAGGGCGAGAATGTTTGCCCTAGTCACCAGGCTAACTTGATGAATCTTCCCAGGAAGGCTATGGAAGGCCTAATGTGCATAACCCCAAAAAGAGCCTCGGGGTCCTCCCACCTCACCGTGGTCCAGCGCCCCTCGGCGTCCAAATAATGGTCCCTGTCCACCGGACTCCCAATTCTGATCTGGACCCTACGGTCCTCGTTCCTCACGACTAGGGCCCTCCCCTGTTCAGGTTCTTCAGGAAGTTCCCTTTCCATCTCTTGGAACTGTTCTGCGATGATGGCGTCGCAGCTGACGTCCGGCCTTCATCAAAAATCTCGTCCCCAGGCTCATTCAGGGTCAGGGAGAAGTCGGAATTCGAAGGGTGCTCAGCCATATTTAAGAGAGAAGATTGAGTTTTTGAGGAAGCTAAGTGGAAGAAAAATGGCGAGTTCAGAGAACTGAGGAATGAGAGAGAAAGTAAGGGGGTTTTGAGAGTGGAAAGTTTTTTGAATGAATTCTGAAATCTTTTTAACTACTCCCTTAAATACGCCTCTCTCACCCCAATACGCCTCTCTCACCCCGTCAGTCCACTAAACACGATGATGAGTGGATCAATTAAAGTTGCCATAACTGCTGCTCCACGTTCCTCAACTGTAAAAAATAAATAAATAAATAAATAAAAAACTCTTCAAATTCAAAAGAAGAAGAAGAAGACTGTTCCTAAGGTCCTGCTACCAGGGCCAGGGCCCACTCGACAAAATCCATAAAAATTCATACTTAATTTTTATGGACTTGGGGGGGGGCAAATTGATGGGGCAAAATGCAACCATTAGTTATAAGGCTGGCCACTTACAAAGCTAAGGCCCAATCTAGCCATCAACAACATGAAAGAGGCACGCCACAAGGAAAGCCCATAAAAAGGATCAGGCCCAAATGCAAGCCAAAGTCTGTACAGGGGACCTGATCACCTAAGTCCACGCTCAAGCACCCACCTAGTCAAGATCACATCTACCAGGTCCAGGGAACAGTAGCCTGGTCCAAATCCAATCTACCAGGTCCAAGGAACGCTTACCAGGTCCAAGGTTACTGACCAGGTCCAATTCAACCTACCAGGTCCAATTCAACCTACCAGGGGCAGTTTCCTCCTACGTTCTCATGATACTATAAATACTCCATGACCATGCACATGCAAAGGTATCCAAAAAATATCAAACACACCTCAAACTTCTCCCTCACTTTCTCTCTCTACATTCTTACACTTTACTGACTTGAGCGTCGGAGAGTCTTTCCCCGGAACACCTCCGGGGGTAGCTCACGTTTGTTCTTTGTGCAGATCAACGAGCACATTCACATGGATTTGAACTAGCTCTCGGCCCATAAAACACATTTACATTGTTGTGACCCAAAAATCACCTCAACAACCTCTTATTCAAACAATCAAATTAGATCGAGTAACTTCATTTTGTAATATATAAATTTATGTATTTATGTCACATAATTCCTATTTTTCCTTCCTATTTACAATCGAAAAATAACTAAAAAAAATAAGGTAATTAAGAATAAGCAAAACGTGTCAAATGTATGAACTTAGACTATATCAAATAAATGAATAATATTAGAATTGTGACAACATTTAAAATAAAGACAAGATAAAGTATGAATAAAATAAAATAAACAAGATCACTAAATGATATATTTCATCTGCATTATTGTTTCAAACGCAATTTTTATTTAATAATAATTATTATATTTATGCTATATTTGTCTTTAAGAATAAATTTCATTTGTACTGTTATAAGAGCATAAATAATTATATTGTATCAAAAACGTATTAAAGGTATGAAACTGGGCTTTTTCTCCATTATATTAGAATTGTGATTATTTACTTATTTAAAGGTATCAAAAAATTGTTTTTCGTTTAAAGGTATAAAATAATATCTTTAGGATCATTTTTGTTTTTTTAATAAAGTAATATGAAGGGTCATTTTGAATACAATTATTTTTTTTCAATTTCAACTTATTAAACGTCCAATTTCTCGTCGGAAGGAATGTTGCTGGCCTCACCGGAATAAAGGAAACCATTTTATTCATCGACTTGTCAGATGGGAGGACAGTTGGAGACGCCGGTGGTCGGAATTTTTCGCTGGCAGGATTCATTGGGCTGACCGGAATAATGAAGGATTCTTAGTGATCGGAATAAGTAGTGCTTTGACTGACCGGAAAAGGTTTTCGTTGCCAAGAATTCCGGCGACCGGCGGCCAAAGTGGCGGAATCCGGCTAGAGAGTTGTGGAAATACCTAACAACAAAAAGAAAAATAAATTAAATTAATTAATTTGAATGTTGAATTCAAAATTTTCATTTCAAATTCAAATAAAAAGTTGTATTAAATGCTGAAATTTTCAACTTTATAACAAACAATAGTATTGTGCCAACTCATAGTGTATGTTGGGTCCACATACACCTAGTGTATATGTAGACTTATCCATACAAATTAATCAAAATAATTTTTATACAAACAAGAATGAGAGTATATGTTACTTGTCTTAAACTTATTTTGATTAATTTTTTCATTTGCACCCTTAAATCACTTCCTTAAAATGCGTGTAAAATAATTTGTTGCGTTTAATTTGGAACGGAGGAAGTAAATCATTTAAAGAGAGATCAGAGTAGTAATTTTAATGGGATTTATTACGTAGAAAAACGTATGGGTAATAATATCTTTTCACGTTCTCTTCAACTTATTTGACCTGAGTTGATCTGGTCTGATCTGACATGACCTGTTTAAACCTATTAAAGTTGACTTCATTATAGATTATTCGACCTGACCTGACCTGACCTGATTAAACCTCATAAGTTCTCAAACTTGATAAAAAACAGTTGAAGAGAACATATGTACCCTTAATGTAGCAAATATTGAGGAGCGAAGGAAGTATTACTTTACCTAAACTAAAAAATTAGGAAGATATTTCCCAAAGGACAAACTTGTACGAGTCAATAAAAGCTAAGTTTTTTACTCCTTATATGCATTGTAATGTAAATCAGGAAAATCAGGAAGATAAAATATTCCTCCTTATATTCAATGTAATGGCCCAAGGGTATCCTATAAAATAAATGAGGATAAAATCTAAAACTTTTCATGCGAAGGAATTTGACGTTGGATTTGAAGGCATAATTTAGCCAATATAAATATATATTGGCTAAATTTTTATTTTTTTTTATATGAGTAAAGTTTTTTTTTTATATCTCTTTTTTCCTAATCAATGTTTGAACTTAAAATATATTAATTTTTTTTACTATGTATATATAACTGTTACTTGATTATAATATAAATTGGTATCAATTATTTGGTAAAAAATATATTTGGTGTTGGTAGAAGGAAATACCACATACAAACAACCCAATTAATTAAAGACATAATAATATTAAAAGGTTTTCATGGTTTTCTGTATAATAATAATCAAAACCTAGAGAATGAATTAAAAAATGGGCATAAAATTGCTTAGTAGACGAAGATGAGATCGAAAATAGAAATATTTTACAAGGACGAATGATATGGTCATACAAAAAATAAATGTTATAGGGATACAACATTAAGAAAACTACAAAATATCTGTGAAAAAATGAGTAATATCACATAAAAAGGACCAATCTATATATGCAATTTGTCAAATTAAATCTTTACCTAGATACAAGTATACAACTAACCCTAACACAAATTAAAAAAGTTATGCATACATATATAGATTATTCGTGACACCACATATATAATAACCTTTCCATTTACGAGACACTTGCACATCTCCATACTATTTTGATATTAATTTTTGGGGGTCATGTAGATGTCGATTAAAAGTTTCAACTGATTGTTAGGTGTGTATTTTGCTTATAATGGACGCAATACAATATTACAATAAGATAGAAACGTTCATACGTACAATGCAATATTGCAAGATTAGCAGTTAGATGAAAGTTAAATTATAAAAGGACACCAAACTATGACAATCTTGCTTTCAAGAGACGATGCTTTCAAATGGAAAGAGAAGCACAACGGTTAAGAATGTCAATTTTGCAAGTGCGACGAGCTAAACAACGGCATATTGATCGGTGCATTTGTGCACCATCTTATAGGTCATTTTTCATCCTTTTTAGTCTTTGTTTTGCCCATATTTGTGCATTTTTAATTGGCTTTTCCTCCGCTCGTTACATGTTACCAAGATTTGGATCTCGTTTCTTTTTTGGGTATTTTCTATGCATTTTTGAGAGAAAATGGGAATACAAGTGCTTTGATATTTTGCATGAGTTGTTTCAGGTCCACGCCAAAGCATTCGAAGCCTTGTGTGCAAAGCTCGAGCCCGGGAGTGACAATTCAAAGCTTACAGTGGAATGGAATTGCAGCTCTAGCACCGAGCGTCCGCTCCACTCCCTTAGAGCGTCCGCTCGGACTCCTTGTCGAGGATGCAGGAGCTTCTTGTTAGAGCTAGAGCGTCCGCTCCCCTTGCCCAGCCTCAGCACATCCAAGTACCACCGAGCGTCCGCTCTGACCCTCAGAGCGTCCTCTCGGCCCACGATCAGAGAGGCATTGGCTACTGGGAGGTGCCAGAGCGTCCGCTCCAACCCATGGAGCGTCCGCTCGCCTATGCATGGAGCGTCCGCTCCCAGTACTTGTTGCCAGCTCGTCTATTTGTCGTATTAGTGGAGCGTCCGCTCTCAACCCCAGAGCGTCCGCTCCCACCTGCAGCGGCTCATTCATTCCGAATATTCCCCTTCTCTCTCATGTAATATATAAATACCCCAACTTTTCTAGGTTTGAACATAACGAAAAATATCAAGAACTTAGCATTATTTTCAGTATTTTTAGAGAGAGAAACACAAGAGTTTTAGTAGTTTTTAGCTTGTAATCATCAAGAATTTCTTCTTGATTTTGCAATCAATCCATATATTCAATCTTCTAGTTTGGTAACATTTCTTATCTTTCTTTCTTTGTTATTTGTTCATCATTTGTATGTTATTATTTGTTGAGTAATTACTTGTCATTAGCTATAATCTCTTGTTCATTGTGTTTGTGATTTTAAGTTTGAATCTTTGAGGTAGTATTTGCAAGTCTAGTTGTTATTTTCCATGTTTATTAGTTTCTATATTTCTTCTATCATGTTTGGTCTATTTATGGCTTTTGTTAGTATGAACACCCCTCTCCTAGGCTAGATTTCTAGCTAGGGGATGGGGAAAATGATGGTATTTTGATTGTTGAACATAGAGTAATTGTTAGTTTGGTAATAAATAACTTGTTGATGCTTGTTTTCTAACATGGATTGAAATGCTAGATTAGGATTTTGGCCAACTTCTAGGATAGAATCTTGGCCTAACCAAGTGTGGTTGAGAAATCTAAGCATGAGGTTAGAGACAACATGTTAGGAATGGTCTAGAGTAATTCGATCCGGGTTGTGAGCAAGGTAGAGAATGAGAGATTAGTTTACCGAGCGATTCGATCCATGGTGTTTGGTTTGGTCTAGGTTGAGATGTTGTGCGAGTGGGTGGACTGAGAAATCTAAGCCCACTTGCATAAACTAATCTCCTTGCTTGAATCAAATGAATTTATGCTTGCTATGTGGTTGCTCCATGCTTGATTTTTGGAATATCATGTTTTCCCCCTTTCCCTAGTGCCTTTAATCGTTGATTTTACTTCATTTTAATTTAATTTATTTACATTAGATTTAGTTTGTTAAAGTAGTTTAGTCACCTTTCCTCTTTATTAAAACCCCCCTTTTCACTCAATAACTTGACTAAGTAATCTGCTTGTTTCTTGTGATTCGACCCCTTACTTTCCTATACTACTTGTTAGGTTAGCCTAGGGTAATTATTTTTGACCGGATTAGGAAGTAACAACCCCTAAACCCCGATCAAATTTTGGTGCCGTTACCGGGGAACTACGGTGTTATGTAGCTTGTTATTGTTTGATTTTTTTTTTTTTTGCACTTTATTTTCTTTGCTTATTTTCTCTATCATCAAATTAGTGTTGTTATTTGTGGTTGGTGTTGTCAATTGCTAACGCCTTGCTTAGTTGTGTTTGATGCAAGTGTTGGATGCAAAGGCGGTCCCAAGGGCCTCCCGAATACCCTCTTAACCTTGAGATCAACCGTACTTTACGTGGGGTTCGAAACTTGTACCGAGAGTTAGGCGAGTTTGGGCAAGACCCTCCTGACACATCGAGCACATCAACCGAAAGCATGGGTGATGAAAATCCCGATCCGTTGTTCCGAGACTTTGGGGCTCCGGACAACTATGAGCTCACAAGCGGGCTTCTCCTTCCCACAACCAACACTAATTTCACCATACATCCCCACTACACCAACATGGTCTTACAAAACCAATTTACGGGGATGGCACATGAAGACCCCATTGAGCATCTCAACCCATTCTTGGAGCTTTGTGCCATGGTTCAAACCAACCAAGTGACTCAAGACTACATCCAGATGCATGTTTTCCGTCACTCTCTCTCCGGGCGTGCCTATAGATGGCTTAAGAATCTTAAACCACGATCATTGACTACTTGGAGTGAAGTGGCCTCAGCGTTTCTCAAAAAGTTCATCTCCGAAGAAAAGACCGCCGAAAAGAGAAGGAAGATTGCTACGTTCCAACAAGAACATGGGGAGTCACTAAGTGAAGCGTGGGAAAGGTTCAATGAGTATGTTCGAGCTTGCCCCAATCATGAATACTCTAAGAAACAACTCATCCGGACTTTCTATGATGGGTTGGATCCTATCCCCAAGTCACATCTCAATGCCGCTTGTGGAGGCCAAATCTCTAGGGTTCCCTAAGCTGAAGTAGAAGATAAAATTGAAGAAGTGGTGCGAGATTGTGCATGGGGAGGTCAATCAAGAGCAACAACCAAGAAGCCGGGGAAGTATGAGCTTGATCCCGAACAATTGAAGGCTTACATGGAGCAAATCGTTGAGAATAAGATGGGTAAATCTCAAGCGGCATCAAATTCTACGCCATCTACCAAGGCTCCGGTCTTCTCTTGTGAAAAATGCGGCGGTACAAACCATGATGCTAGTTATTGTGGTGGTAGGGATTTCCACCCGGAACAAGTGGCGGCTATGGGTTACCAATACAATCAAAGAGATTTCCGAGACAATGTGAGAGGTAACCAAAGGCCTTATGAACAAGGTGGGCAATCCAACGACACCAACAACAACCCCAATCAAGGAGGGTACTACAACCACCCAAATCATCCGAACCGGCAACCTTTCAACAAGCCACCTTTCAACCAAAACTTCAACCCTCCACAAAATCATCCCAATCCTCCATTCCCTAACCCTTCTATGCCTCACCATACCCCAACTCAAGACACCCAACTCATCTTAGACTAATTCAAGAATCTCCAAAGAGAGATGAGTGGATTCCAAAAGGAGTTAGGTCAACAAAGCACCCAAATCAAAGAAATCACTTCCCACCAAAAAATGACCGACACCCAAATTGCCCAATCGGCTGACAAAGTAGCTCAACTTTCTAGTGACAAGCTACCGGGCCAACCTTCAGCCAACCCCGCTTCTCACTCCGTGAATGCCATCCACTTAAGATCGGGAACGGTTTATGATGGGCCTACCGTGGAGCAACAAATTAATGAGGAGGCACCCCAAAGTGAAGAATACAAGGTGGTAGAAGAGGAGGTCATGGTGGAGAGTTCAAATGCTAAGGGTGGCAATGATGGCCAAGAGATGGGGGGTGACAAAAGTAAGAAAAAGGATAGGGGGAGAAAAGCAAGTTTGGAGGATGCTACTTCAACCACACCACCGGAATTTGCCAAGTATGCTCCAAAGCCTCCATATCCGAAGAGGCTTGTGGAAAGGAGACTCAATGCAAAGTATCACAAGTTCATGGAATGCACGAAGGGACTCACTCTAAATGTCCCGTTTCATGAAGCAATCAAAGAGATGCCAACATATGCGAAGTTCCTCAAAGAACTTCTTTCTAACAAGAGGAAGCAAATTGATAAGATGGTCACTCTACCATCTCAAGTGAGTGCGATCCTGCAACGAAAGATGCCACCTAAGCTAAGGGATCCGGGAAGCTACACTCTACCGGTCATGATTGGTGATTTGGGTACCAAGGGAGCCTTAGCGGACCTAGGGGCAAGTGTTAGCTTGATGCCCCTCTCAATTGCCAAACTCTTGGATTATGAAATGGTTCCTTCAAGAAAAGTGATTCAAATGGCCGATCGTTCTACCAAGGTTCCTTGTGAAGAGCTCGAGGATGTGCCGATACGGGTTGGAAATCTCATTTCCCCATGCGACTTTGTTGTCATGGACATCGAAGAGGACCCGACCACACCTCTCATCCTAGGTCAGGAAGCTCTTCACACTCTTGGTGCGGTAGTGAATTGCCGAGATAATACCATAACTTGTGAAGTGGCCGATGAAAGAGTAGTGTTTGAGTTCTCTAAGTTGATGAAGCAACCGATGGTTGAAAAGCTTTGTCGGGTTGATCTTGTGGGTGATGAGCTTGATGAGTGTGAAAGGGTTCATCGAAGAAGAGAAGATCCTCTTGAAGAAGTTATGCAATTAGAAGATGGGGTTGAGAAATCCAAGGAGGCTACGGAGCTTGAAGCCTCTCTTGACCAAGCTTGTCCGGTGGAAGATGAACCATTAAACGAGCTCCCATCGATCTAAACTGAGGATAAGGAGGAGAGGACCACGCCTCCTCCCAAGGTAGAATTGAAACCCCTTCCCCCTTCACTCAAATATGCTTTCATTGATAATGCTTGTTGTTACCCTTTTATTGTCAATGCTAGCCTTGATGACCCTTCTTTGGAAAAATTAAAGCAACTCTTGCGAAAATATCAAGGGGTCATCGGGTATAGCATTGATGATTTGAAAGGGATTAGTCCGAGTTTGTGCATGCATAGGATCCATCTTGATGATGGCCATACCTCCTCTATAGAACCTCAAAGAAGGTTGAATCCCACCATGAAAGAGGTGGTGAAGAAATAGGTCTTGAAACTCCGTGAGGCGGGGATTATCTACGCCATCTCCGATAGCAAGTGGGTGAGTCCCGTCCATGTGGTTCCCAAGAAAGGGGGTATGACCATTGTCAAGGATGACAAGGGGAATGATGTCTCCACCCGGACGGTGACCGGGTGGAGGATGTGCAATGACTATCGTAGGCTCAACAAAGCCACGAAGAAAGATCATTACCCCTTTCCTTTCATGGACCAAATGTTGGAGAGATTAGTAGGACATTCTTACTTTTTCTTCCTTGATGGGTATTCGGGATTTTTCCAAATCCCGATCCACCCCGAGGATCAAGAGAAGACTACTTTCACATGCCCATTTAGGACATTCGCATACCGGAGAATGCCCTTCGGTCTATGCAATGCCCCATCTACTTTTCAAAGGTGCATGTCCGCTATCTTCTTCGACATGCTAGAGGATGTTATTGAGGTGTTTATGGATGATTTCCGTGTTTGTGGTTCGTCTCTTGACAATTGTTTGGCTAATCTTGAGTGAGTATTGAAGCGTTGTCAAGAGACGAATCTTGTTTTGAATTGGGAGAAATGCCACTTTATGGTTGAGGAAGGCATAGTCCTTGGCCATAAAGTCTCAAAAAAGGGCATTGAGGTAGATCCGGCCAAGGTGGCCGCAATAGAGAAGCTTCCCCTACTACAGTGACCGGAATCCGAGCTTTCCTCGGGCATGCTGGGTTCTACCGTAGGTTCATCAAAGATTTCTCTTCTATCGCGCACCCCTTGACCGACTTGCTTCATAAGGATAGGGATTTCAAATTCGGAGATGCTTGCATTAAGGCTTTTGAAACTTTAAAAAGTGCCTTGATCAGTGCGCCTATAGTGCAAGCCCTGGATTGGGACTTACCTTTTGAACTAATGTGTGATGCGAGTGACTTTTCATTGGGAGCGGTGATAGGGCAAAGAAAAGATAAGAAGCTTCATGTGATTTCTTATGCTAGTAGGACTTTGGATGAAGCTCAAAAGAACTACACCACCACGGAGAAGGAGATGCTCGCCGTTGTCTTTGCTTTTGATAAGTTTCGATCATATCTGATGTGCAACAAGGTGGTAGTGTACACCGACCACACGGCGATCAAGTACCTATGGGCCAAGAAGGATTCTAAGCCCCGCCTCATCCGATGGATACTTCTCCTCCAAGAATTTGATGTTGAGATTCGGGATAAGAAGGGTTGTGAAAACTATGTGGCCGATCATCTTTCCCGGTTGCCCCTTGATCATCCCATGTATGAGGAGGAAGAGCTACCTATTGATGATGAGCTTCGTGATGAAGCTTTGATGGCAATCGTCTCCAAGACTATTCTATGGTTCGCCGACATGGCGAATTTCCTTGTGTGTGGAGATTTCCCTCAAGACTTCAATTCCCACCAAAAGAAAAGAATGATCAAGGAGTCTCGCCGTTACTTTTGGGAAGACCCCTACCTTTACAAGAAGTGTAATGATGGGTTGTTCCGGCGGTGTGTTCCGGAGTACGAGGTGGAAGGGGTCTTGAAGCATTGTCATTCTTTACCAAGTGGAGGTCATGGTGGTGTTGATAAGACGGCGGCCAAGGTTCTTGAATGCAAGCTGTGGTGGCCTTCATTACACAAGGATACTCACTCATTCATCCAAAGATGTGACCGATGCCAAAGGACCGGGGGAATTACAAAGCGTCATGAGATGCCCCAAAATTATACTTTGCATGTTGAGCCTTTCGATGTGTGGGGAATCGACTTCATGGGTCCTTTTGTGTCATCGTGTGGCAACCTCTACATTCTAGTGGCGGTAGACTACATGACAAAGTGGATTGAAGCCATTGCCTCCCCAACCAGTGACCACAAGGTAGTGGTCCGTCTCCTTAAGAAGGTTATATTCCCAAGATTTGGAGTACCTCGATGCATCATAAGAGATGGAGGCTCTCACTTCGCCAAGAATCACTTTCGTGCACTCTTGAAGAAGTATGGAGTCACCCAAAGAGTGGGCTTGCCCTACCACCCTCAAACTCAAGGGCAAGTCGAGGTGTCCAATAGAGAAATCAAGAACCTTTTAGAGAAGATGGTGAATCAAACGCGAAAGGATTGGTCATTGAGATTGGATGATACGCTTTGGGCTCTTCGGACGGCTTACAAGACTCCGATTGGTACAACTCCTTACCGTCTGGTTTATGGAAAAGGGTATCATCTAGCGGTGGAACTAGAGTACAAAGCTTGGTGGGCTTTAAAGCACTTGAACATGGATTTGGATGCCGCCGGAAAAGCACGATTCCTCAAGCTAAGTGAGTTGGAAGAGCTAAGGCATGATGCCTATGAGAGTTCCAAAGTGTACAAGGAGCAATCAAAGAAGTGGCATGATCGGAGGATCAAGGATCGTAATTTCCAAGTGGGTGATAAAGTGCTCCTCTTCAAGGTCAACGGGTTGAGAAATCTAAGCATGAGGTTAGAGACAACATGTTAGGAATGGTCTAGAGTAATTCGAACCGGGTTGTGAGCAAGGTAGAGAATGAGAGATCTAGTTTACCGAGCGATTCGATCCATGCATGGTGTTTGGTTTGGTCTAGGTTGAGATGTTGTGCGAGTGGGTGGACTGAGAAATCTAAGCCCTCTTGCATAAACTAATCTCCTTGCTTGAAACAAATGATTTTATGCTTGCTATGTGGTTGCTCCATGCTTGATTTTTGGAATATCATGTTTTCCCCCTTTCCCTAGTGCCATTAATCGTTGATTTTACTTCATTTTAATTTAATTTATTTGCATTAGATTTAGTTTGTTAAAGTAGTTTAGTCACATTTCCTCTTTATTAAGAACCCCCTTTATCACTCAATAACTTGACTAAGTAATCCGCTTGTTTCTTGTGGTTCGACCCCTTACTTTCCTATACTACTTGTTAGGTTAGCCTAAGGTAATTATTTTTGACCGGATTAGGAAGTAACGACCCCTAAACCCCGATCGCATAAACATGGGAGATCGGAAGGTCTTCAAACAACGACTAATGTGCAAAATGCCATAAACCAAATATAAGTCCAACTCCCAACAACCGAGGTGGATGTTGATGGTACTTCAACTCACTTTTTCTTTATGTCTATACACTCAATTTAAGTGTTTTTGGACATGTTATTAATGAAAGTACTAAATATTTCAGCAAATTTTGGACGACAACGAGTCATGATATTGTGCATGATGTTATGACTCAAATACATGTCCAACCCCATGATAATGCTAATGAAGCTAATATAGGTAACTACCACTGCTAGCAAACAAAGTATATGCTTATTAGATCGTCTACACAAAATTAAGGTGTTGTTTTAATTCAACATGTTACAGGGTATTATAGAGAACACACTCCTAATATGAACGAACGTAGCAATACCGATGATATTGATCTCTATTATATAACCCAGGGGGAGCTATGGTGTCCCCCCTAGAAAAGTCTAAAAATACCTTTGGATTTTTCTAAAAACACAAACTACATAATCGAGGAAAGTTCTTAAAAATTTTTATATTTTTAAATAAAAGTAATACAAAATATACAATTCAAAAACATTTAAAAAAATGTAAATTCATATTTTATAACTCTCTACAAATTGATACCCATATTGATATATTTTTTGACCTAATTTTTTTTACGTTTTGATTACAATGGAAATTAGGTAGTCGAGAAAAAATATATATAGTGGATCAACTTTTTCTTTTTTCATTTTTTGATATAAATGAAATTTAATTTGCATATTATTTCCTTATTTTTATACTATAAAAAATGGATGAGAACTCATATTCAAAATTTATTTCATTGTTATTTATTTTATTATTGTATAAAAATGATATAAAAAATGTTGTCGCACATATAACGTGCATAAAAAACATAATATATGTAAGTCAATGGAGGAGCTATGATGTACCCCACGAAAATAATTATATAGCCTTAACTAAAACAATTGTGAAAAAATTACCTTATTTGTGCTTCAATTAATTGCAATTAACAATTGATTCCTTAATTAATTCAATAAAAAGGTAACTTTGCCTTTATCATATTCAATTTTAATGTTTTGACTTAATTCAATAATATACTAGCCTTATGTGCACGCCATGCGTGCTTCAATGTATGAGTATCGTATATAATGTTTGTACATATTATTTATGAGGTTGTTGAAAATAAGATTATAATTGTTTAATTGAATAAAATTTAATTTCATCTACTACACTATCTTTGATCAAAATTTCACTGTAATTAAAAGATAAAATTTAATGTGAAAAGATATATAAATATGGGTGTCCTTTTCTAAAAAGGTAAAAAATATAGATTTTGTTGCTTTTATTTATTTTTGTGAATTATTAATTTTGTGATATTTTCGTTTAAAATGATAAAAAATTGTTTTGTTTTATGGGGAATAAATAATTATTTTCTATTTGATTTATAATTCTTTATTTGTTATTGATTTTATTTAATTTATATTTCAATTAAATTTATTTAATAAGTAAGAGAAGATTAGTTTTTTTAGACATTTTTATATAATAGAGATTTATATTAATAAAAAAGAAAATATTTGTGTGAAAAATTATACTAATATGGATATCTAATTGTAGAAAATTCAAAAATATGAGTTTTTATGTTTTATTTTTTTTGAATTATATATTTTTTAATATTTTTATTTTAAAATACAAAACTTTCCTTTTTGGTTAATATTATATAGTTTGAGTATTTAGAAAAGTTTTAAAAGGTATTTTAGACTTTTCTAGGGGGAACACCATGGCTCCCCCCTTTGCTTATATAATAGAGATCAATTATATGTAATTTTATTCTATAAAATAAAATATGAGTTATTTTATGTAAAAGATAGATTTCTAATGTTTTGTATAACTTTGTATTTTTAATACAATTTCTTATTATAGTTTGACTGGCACTATTTAATATATTGCTATTGTTTCATTTATTTTTCAAAAATCCAATCAATACTAATTTTTAATTGTTGTTGTAATAAATTTTTGTTGCAAGCAGCATAAATGGATGCATACAGAATTAAAAATGTATTTTAATTACTATTTTAAAGTAAATCAATGCTTCTTCTATAACAACATGTATGTCAACTTAGTTACAAACTTTCAATTGGGACTTGATTTATTAATATCGATCGAGTAACACTAAACCCTAAATCTCAGCATGCATAGCGTGCACAAAAGGCTAGTAATTCCATAAATGAAGGTAAATACCATAACAAAACTAAATTCAATAATATAGAAAATTTTGAACGCATGGTTGATATGTTGTTTTCAAACACCATCTTTCAGTTGTACTTGGTCGAAATCAACAGCGTGTTGAAAGACGTTGGGAGTTAGGACTAAGAACAACACATTGTCAGTTGTAAAAAACGTATGTGGATAGAATAACGTGTGAAAGGTAGTAGTAAAACCAAATTGAGGTTCAGCCTATGTTGTCAATATGGCCAAGTTCTTCTATATTTGCGTGAAACCCCGCCATATTTAAAGTCACTCTAGGATAATCATGCATTTAGAGAAAATCAGGTTATACAACTCTATGTTGTCCTTCACTTCTATGGGGGGAAGAATTGATGATTCGGATAATGATGTGAGCGGACCCTACATCTTTCGAATAACTGGTAGCAATTACCATAGAATTGGTTCCTTATTGCCCGAACTAGAGAGTGGTCCGAAATTTGCATGGTTATACATATATGACACTGAAAATGAAATATCCAATCGAATGAATGTTATGGGTGAGTCAAGAGCTTCTTCTATATGTCGCTACGTTTTAGAGGGTCTTCTACATATGTGTTATAACACAAATCCATATGCTGCAACATTTAGAAATGCTCGCGACATGTTGACAAATCAGGGTGATCGGAGAGATTTGCGCATAAAGCTAATACGAGCTCGAGAAGGTAGGCAATATCTTCAAACTACAGCAAGTGAAGTTGCTGCATTGTTGGTAGGTGATGGGACTGAAGAATTGGGGAATGGAGAGGTCATTCTACAAGCAGTGGATGGGACTATCCAAAGAATTGGTGAAACTCATCCAAGCTTTATGCCTTTGCAATATCCGCTCCTTTTTCCATATGGTACATACGCTTGGACAACAAGGATACATGCAACACCAGAACTACAGTCACACTAATTAAGACAATTCTTGGCATTTAGGATGCAAGAAAGGGATGTTGAAGGTGAAACATTGCGAGATGGTGGGCGCTTAGTTCAATAATTTGATGCTGACGGATATTGTGCCATGGAGGCATGCCGCCTGCTTTTCCTAAGGCTTAATAATCAAGGCAAGTTACGAACAGATTTATATAGTAGTCTTCAAGATGCAATCACTACTGGGGATTCTAATGTTGCGTCTGTAGGCAAAAGATATATATTACCATCATCCTTCACAAGTGGACCACGTAATATGGTGCACCATTATCAAGATGCTATGGGAATTGTTCGTGAACTCGGTCCTCTGAATTTCTTTATAACATTCACCTACAATCCTAAATGGCCAGAAATTGTGAATGAGCTACATCCCGGTCGTCGTGTAGAAGATAGGCCAGATATAGTAGCACGAGTGTTCAACCTAAAACTGAAGGAACTACTTCATGATTTAAAAGATAAAAAGTTGCTAGGGGCAGTCATTGCACTTATGAATCTATATATTCATGCTAAAAGATTAAAATCTTTTTTTATTATAAGAATATATTTTAAATTGATTCTTATGTTTTCAGACTTACACATCATTGAATTTCAAAAGCGTGGATTGCCACATGCTCATATTCTTATAACTTTAGCTCGAGAACATAAGCCCACATGTTCTGAACATGTCGATCAATTGATCCAAGCAGAGATCCCTGACAAAGTTATAGATCCATAGGCATATGAAAAGGTCATAAAATGCATGCTTCACGGAACATGTGGACCATGTTTGGTTGATGGAAAATGTTCTAAGAATTACCCCAAAACATTCTATACAGAAACAACGTTTGATAATATAGACGGAGACCAAATACAAAGATCATAATTGTTAATGGAAGGCAGGTAGATAATCGTTGGGTTATCCCTTGCAACAGGGATTTTGTGTCAAATATGATGCTCACATAAATGTGGAACTTGTTGCTGTAAGATCTGTCGTGAAGAGTACAAGTATATAACAAAGGGCCATGATCGAGCTACCATAGTCATACAAAACAATGCAACAGGACAACCTACTAGTGTAGGGGTCGTTTTTACTGGCCACCTACGTCACGAGTTGTCTTGAATGCTCGTTAACGCCACACGTGAATGTGGTCTAGTAGGAGTCACCACTGTACGTTTATACGGTCCACGGACACCGAAGAAATACCAATGATAGGAGCAATTGGCCCCATATGGTCATGCACCAGAGTATGGGTTCGGAGATAGGTTACGAGCCAATCGCGCATTGGGTCCACCCGTCTGTAAACGGTCACTACTAGGTCTCTTTTTATGGTCGTATTATTATTATTCCCGAATAGACAAATATCTCAAATTATATCCTAAAGGTACATATTACTAGGTGGGTTTGAATTATTACAAGTTATGGCTAATTCATGAAATAAGTCCATATTAAAAATCCTAAAAAATAAATCATGAATAAATATGTGCGGTTTCAAAGTGTATTCCAGGAAAAGTGGTTCAATGTGCAGTTGAATTTGTAATAATATACAATTATGATGATTATGACAATGATTACGATAAAAATTATAAAAAATATGTACAAATTTATACACAATCAATATAATTCAAAATGAGTTCCAATGATTAACATTGTCCATCATATTAAGGTTAATGGCGTTAATTGCCAGTTTTATTACCCTTTGAGCCAGATCTATACATTTGACTCGTCGATAATATGAATTAAACCAGATCTATTTGTTTACGATAATTCAAGACTATTATATGAATATATTATTATTTACAATATGCGATTTAATTGATGAATCGACATATTCAAAATACGTGAAATTATATATTATCGATTTATTTACAATGAAAATAATATATATTTACAGATCTATG
Organism: Salicornia ramosissima; assembly: GCA_951394345.1. Lineage (NCBI taxonomy): Eukaryota > Viridiplantae > Streptophyta > Magnoliopsida > Caryophyllales > Amaranthaceae > Salicornia > Salicornia ramosissima. The sequence continues at coordinate 25,623,005 of OX596235.1, forward strand.
AAAATGTAGCGATCGTTTTGTAACACGGACTTTGAATGAGAAAGACCATGTTGTATATATTGCATTATGAATTGAATGATAACCAAAATTAAATTATTTTTGTCCTGAATTATGAAAATAAATAAATATATATGAGTCAAATTTTATGTATGATTATACAAGATACGTGAATGAATCAAACTCAATACACGTTCATATTGCAAAATCACAAATCATAGCCAATCGGGTTGTAAAACGATAATTATGACCAAAAAACGTTATTATGATAAATGTTGATTTGAAGATTAGAATTCATATGAATAATTCAGATTGTTTGAGATATTAACCATTATCATAAATCATGTCATATATAAATAAATAGAAACTAAGTACAGACTTCAGAAAGATGTACCTAGTAATGCCTTGATCAAACAACCAAGTAAGGATCAACGATGATGAATGCAATATGCTTGTTTGAAGTTGATTGAGTTGGTGTTTTGTGATGTGTTTGATGAGTGTTGAGAGGTGTTTGATGTGGTATGAATGTATGGAGTTGAAGTATGCAATGCAAGGGAGGGATTGGTGTTGTTGGCGTATGTTAGAATGCTTGGAAGGACGTGTATTTATAGGCCAGAAGTAGCAGCGAAGGACCCAGGGAGACTACAGACCTGCGTCTAGACGCAGGTCATATAACACTGACCTGCGTCGCAGGTCATATTACACTGACCTGCGCCTAAGCGCAGGTCTGGTCTTGATCCGGGTCAATTTTTTTCTTGTTTTTGCGCGTGATATCCAAGATTTGATCCAATTTTAATGCGATTACGGATATATTCTGTAATATTTGATATTCCGGAATATTCCGGGGTGTCTCAGGATGCTCCAGGATGTCCTGGAATGTTCTAGAATGTTTCGGGATGTCCCAAAATGTTCTAGAATGTTCTAGAAGCCTCTAAAAGCACTAAAAATTACAGAAAAATTATTAAAAATTAGTTAATTGTTAACTTAAGAAAACAAATAAAAATAGTGTTAGTCTACTATTTAGAAATTAGTTATTAAAGTTGGTAACTTTATTATAAGGAAAAACTAATTTAGAGTCAGTAGTCTTTTTGTTTTAGTCAAGTCCTATAATTAACGCAATTTACTTTCTTCCATTTATTACTGAGTCAGTAATGTTTTGTTAGTGCTAAGTCAATTCCTAAAATTAGGTTAGGAATTTTAAACTTGAGTTATGCGAGTCATGTTGTTAGGTAGTTATAGTTTTATTAGGATTAATTTTTGAATATTTGTTAAGAGTCAAATTAGTTTGTTATTTTGTTAGAGTATTTTTAGGTTAAGGTAATTTTAATTTTTGAATTAGGAAATTAAATTTGGTTATTGGTGTTAGTGTATTACGTATGTCATGCGTAAAGTTAGTGGGTAGTTAGCTTATGTTTGTTAAGTCAGTAAAACAATATGGTGAGACGGCTGACCCATAAACCCAATTATAATAGTGAAAAAATTCGGGAGGATATAACTTTGCGCTCGGGTGTTGGATCGGGGCATATAATATGTCGAAATTGATTAATTTTTCGAGATGAACGCAGTTGCAAATAATCGAAGGGGATTTGGCCACCGGAAACCGCCAAATGAGGCCTCTAAAGGCCTCAAAATGTAAAAAAAAAAATGTATCCAGTTTTATTTTGTCCAAGTTAGTTACAAAATGTGTCCAGGTTTTACAATATATGTCCATGTTTAAACAATATGTGTTCATGTTTAAACAATATGTGTCCAAGCTTACAAATAGGTGCCCAGGTTTACAAATAGGTATCCAGGGTTAACAATATGTATCCAGGTTTGTCCAAGTTTGTCCACATTTGTCCAGGTTTGTCAACATTAGTCCAGGTTTGTCCAGGTGTGTCCAGATTTATCCAGATTTGTACATGTTTGTCTAGATTTTTCCAGGTTTGTTCATATTTGTCTAGGTTTGTCCATATTTGTCCAGGTTTGTCAACATTAGTCTAGGTTTGTCCAGGTGTACAGATTTATCCAGATTTTTCCATGTTTGTCTAGATTTGTCCAGGTTTGTCCACATTTGTCCAGGTTTAACAACTTTTCATCAGGTTTACAAATTTTTTCCAGGTTTCAAATGTATCCAATTTTGTTTCCAGGTTTATAAATGTGTCCAGGTCTACCAATACATGTCCAGGTTTAACAGCATGTGTCCAGATTAAACACATATATGTCCAGATTCAACAATATGTGTCCAGATCCAGTGAACTGGTCTAACAAAAACGTTACTGTCAAACCGGTCTGACACAATACCTTCTCTTTTTTTAATAATGTATTTGGACTTATACTTGGTCTAGAATCAAAATTGGTGAGAAAGAGTAAAATATATCTTCCTATTTCCTTGGTTGTATTGTTAGTAGGAGTACAGGATGATTCCTAATGCATACTACGTGGAAGTAAAGAAGTCAGCAACAAGGAATGCATAGCCTCCACTACTCCACTACATCAACACAAATCTGAAAAGTGATACATCACTCCACTACTCAACTACTTGAACATGTGCAACAAATTGATCGTGTGCTTGGTTTCTTCATCAACACAAGCTCCTTCAATCAGATTTACAAGGCTATAAATAGAAGAGAAAACAGAAGCTTTGAAGATGCACCACACAAACACCACTCTCCAAGAATCAGAAAAAGAACAAAGAGAGAGAGAGAGTGTCGATATAGTCCTTCTAAAAATGATTCTGATTTTTAAGAAGCTAAGCATCCATAGTTAAAATTACATCATCTTAAAAATCTGATCTTACTCCTTTTCCTTTATGTTTTTCTAATATTAGCTTCAATATTTTTTGAGTTTTGATTTATCAAGTGTCTGTATTTTTATGTACTTCTAGTTAAGTATGCAAGAATTTGAGTGAATTCTTGTAGGGAAGATTGTAAGAGTTTGTGTGAACTCTTGTAATATGGGTGAGGAAGATTCGAGTGAATTTTTTGTATTTGAATTTAGAGTTAAGTTCTTAGGAAACGAGAAGACTTTGAGTGAAGTCAAGAGAGAAGATTTTAAAAGAGAGAAAAATCAATTTGTCGCTAGTTCAGGAGGAACAAGTGAGCGGGAAACTAGTTCATAGTGGAACGGGGAGAAAGAGAATGTCCTTTTAATAGGTTGTACTAAGTCGTTGGCCTACTGTTAAATTAAAGAAAAATTGAGTCAAAATCCCCAGGAGTCTAGGTTTTTCTTCCTGTTTGGGCCTAGGAAGTTTTCCTTGTAGGTTAACTTATTTGTGTATCATGTTTCTCGCTGCTTTATCTTTTCTCTACTTATCTTACTTGCTTTTATATTCATTAAATTCCACAAAAATTAGAAAGCAAGTCTCATACTACAATTCACCCCCATCTTGTAGTATACCATCCGAAATAACATATATGACTCAAAAGATTGGTCAATGGTCATCCTATTCTGTTAATGTACTTGTGGTAGATGCTAATATTCATCTTCACTCGTGAACATTTATCATGCCCTTTAATAAATCATAATATACACACCTATATTACACTTCTACTCGGAAGTTCTAAGGGAATTTTCAATACAAATTACTAGATACAATGACAATGTATTGAGAGATTAACCTTAAAATCATCCTTCTTCCTCTGGTTCTTCTTCTTCTTGAAGCAGATTTTCTCTGTTGTCATGAGCCCAGAAACCACGGACATCTACAAGCATACTGGCCACTGTACCGCCTTGCTTGCAGGAGAGTAAATCTTGCAAAGTAATCTTCAAAGGATCTGCAGGCTTCACCATGTCCCAAATTTCATCTCTAACATCTTCAATACATAATTCATAATTTCCTCCCTCAATCCATTTCTGGTGTACATCCCTGACAGATAAACAAGACAATGGGGACAAATAATCAGTTTCAGCATAGAATCTCAGTCCATCAGCATATAAAGTACAATGTTCTTCCATTCTAAATTTATTGTATCTGTTATTGAGACTCGCAGAATTCACTTGAGAACTGCAAGCAGGAAAGCAGATTTTTGCTGTAGGAAGATTGTATCGAATAACATCTCAAGCTTACAGATGCCATCCTTCTTATCTTCCATGTACCGTATATATTATGCCATTAATACGTAGTCAAGTACTTGTTTTTAAGGAAGTTTGAAATAGACCAGCTTTTAGCCACAAGAGAATATAGATCAATCTAACAAACAGGTCAAAACAGTTAGTATTCGAATAAAAGAATATGATCCACTCTCAAGGGCACTACACTAAGAAGTCAACATATGCCTCTTTTTCTTAGGAAAAAACTTTGTGACAGTTATCTCTAGCATCAAGGGATGCTGCTCCCAAACTTTCCAATTGCTTCAAAACAAAAAAGCGACAACAGAAAAAAAACCTTTGGTAGTAGCATTCAACTTCAGTACAGAATTTCAATAATTTGCAAGTCCCTTAAGGACATGTTCCTCTCAACTATTTTACAGAATTCATTTTAAGATGTGAGCACAAAAAGAGAAAGGCTTTTGTTGCAAGATAACGGCAATCATGTCCAGTTCATATAGAAAGTTTTTACCTGAAAAGTGTATGGACATCAGCTGTTGTCAGGTAACTCTTTCCATTGAGATCAAGACACTTGAACAAGTAAGTCAAACCTTCAGGTGTGTCTTTGTTCTCAAGGGCCAGTACAAAGTCCAAGAAGCTCTCAAAATCCATCTCACGAGTATTTCCTCCACCACTTTTCCCACGACGTACATGCTCATCAAAAACTATAGCAACGACAACAGAATAAATTACGAGGGGCGGTTAACTTGGAGATTTGAATAAAGAAACTTTAAAAACTCTAAGTCCAGCAATGCAGGGGTATATATATGCTTTGAAGCATTTGATTATATGCATTTTGTGCAAAAGGAGTTTAATTCCAGTCGGTCATTAAATTGATTAAAAAATGATTCTATAGTACTCTTTCAATTCCAATTTAAGAAACTATTCATTCTATATTTACTCCACTATAAGAGCATGTTTGGTGTTGTTATTTTTTAGTGTAGAGAATGAAATCAAATTCCCATTCCCATGAACACATCCCCTTTCCTACTGGAAACCATTACCACCACTTTGTTACCCTACTCAACCTTGTGGAAACAGAATTATTTGCTCTCTAATCTGTTTTCATTCCATTTTCTCAATTATATCTTCTTCTTGCGCTGCACCTTAATCCCAAACCGATGGCACGAGGACTTCCTAAGAGGTCGCCCATCCTGATACTATTCTCGGCCGACCACGGGGTCGGTGGGGTCGGCGGCATGGGAACACAAGAACTTCCCAGGAGGTCACCCATCCTAGTACTATTCTCGTCCAACAATGTGCCTGGATGTGACCTATGTTACATAGACACGGGTACGGGTATCCGATATTGGTATGGATTTGAGTGGCTGATACGTCATTTTCAAAAATTTAGGACACGGGGAAATTTTCCTAACTTTGGACTCGGGTACGGGTACGGGTACGGATACGGCAATATTTTTTTAAGAAAAAAATATATATAAATAATTCGTGCAACAAGCCAACAAATTATAACATACTCCATATTTGCTTGGGAAGCCAACCTAGAAATACATAGTAATAAAATAAATACTAAGTTCTAAATATATTAAATGTATAGAAAGTCAAGTTTGGGAACTGTAAAAGTTAAACAAATGCTTGGGAACTGTAAAAGTTAAACAACAGTAAAAGGTAAAAACAACTGTAAAACTTCATCTGTAAAAGTTAAACAGCTGTATCTGTTAAAGTAATATAGCAAAAATTACTTTTGAACCGTGTTTTAAACAGTTGAATAACTTCCTTCAGCTCTTCACCTTCCTCCTTCCTCCTTCCTCCATCCTCCATCCTAATTCTTCAAAGCTCAGGTACTTCAATGGCTGCCGTACCCGAGAGAAAAGTGGAGTGTCCAGAACGGATTTCATACCCGGATCCGTGTCGCGTCGTATCGACCCGGGTATGACGGCAAAACTGCCGTGTCTGGGTAACATAGGATGTGACATATTTTTACGCTACCACAACCTTCCTAATGGTATCAATTGTTTCTATTCCATTTCCATTCCTAAATTCATACTAAACACCCCTACGAGTTTCTAATATATTGAATAGTAATAACTCATAGGTTTCTATTCCTTTGTGCTAATATGCATGGAAAGTAAAATAATTGCACTGGGATACAGGCTCTATGAACCTGTATCACCAAGAACAAAGGAGCAAGACATGCAAAAGAAATACCAAAATGTTGACAATACCATAAGCAATGGAATATGACAATAAATAGTTTCATACCCCTCTCAACAAATATATCTGTCAGTGTCCCATCAGCATATTCTCGAAGTTCTTGCTTGCTCAAGGTTCCATTCATATCTTTGTCAAGTGCCAAAAACATATCTTCAAAAGTTCAAAATGAACCAAGTTGTTAGACAAAACATTTTAACAGAAAACATATGGAAAAACTCAGCTGTAACAGATATGAAAACACACACACTATAATTGAGTATACTAGTAAGCTAAGGAAGTATGCTTGTACAGAGTCACAGGTCACTCTCTCCGTTCTTTGAAGATCTAATCTCTCTGCATTCAAGTATGTTCTATGAAGAGAACTCAGTTGGGGGGACTGCTACTGCCCCTAACAAATGCTCATGGAACCTTAAAAAAATTCTGAGGGGTAGGGAGCTAATTGATCAGTTGGGGGGCTGGCAAAAGTTAATAAGTCATAACAAATTCAGTATTTCAAAAATGTACCAAGCCTTGAGGCCTCAAGGGCCCCATGTTACCTGGAAGGGATCCATATGCAACAACAAAGCAACACCAAAAGGTATCTTCATATTATGGCTTGCTTTCCATGGGAGATTGGCTACTCTAGACAGGATGGCCAAGTGGAGGCTAGTGAGTGACACAACCTGTGTGCTATGTAACAAGGCTGAAGAAAATAGAAATCACTTGTTTTTTGAATGTGACTACAGTAGAGAGGTGTGGCAGGCAGCTTTACAAGTGATCCGAATGAGAGGGGCTGCAGATTTTGATCAAATAAGAGAGCAAGTGGAACGAAGCAGCAGGAAAAAGAACATCCAATCACAATTGCTGCCTATGATTTTTGCTGAGACAGTCTATGGAATCTGGTTGGAAAGGAATAGCAAGATATTCAACAATTGTTGTAGACAACTTGAGGTCCTTATTAGAAGTATATGCTATAATGTTGCCTGTAGAAGTGGTGAAAAATGTAGGAAAGCAATGATCCAGTAAGTTGTAAGACATTGCTTAGATTATTGTCATTTTTCTTTTTTGAGCCTATCTCCTAGTAGCTAGCTTCTGTCGAGCTTGGGGTCTGGGGGGAGGGGTTGTTGAAAGGTTGAAAATTTATCATTGGAGATCAGATGATAGGTACTCAACCTGGGTAACACTTTTGTAATTAGAGGGCATTTCTTGGATTAGGCTGTACTGATTGTCTTTTCCCTTTAGTATATATACTCCACACTTACCAAAAAAAAAAAAGAGAACTCAGTTTACTTTGTTCCATTTATGGTATGGGAGTATGTTTATGTTAATCATCCAAAGGCCCATATCTTATGGTCTTACTCCCTCCGTCCCCTTTTTTTGCCACATTATGACTTTTGCTACTGTTCATCGAGTAATTTTGACTCTCTCTAATTTTATACATATAAGAAAAAATATAGTCAAATGAGATCTCCTTTAATTCGGCTCGATGTATATTTTTTTAATATGCAATTTTTATAACTTTTTACTATATATATCTAAAGATATTTTTATTTAAAGTTGTGTGTTGTGAGATGTGAAAAGGCAAATGTTGCAAATAAAAGGGGACTGAGGGAGTAATTAACTAAATTGTACTCTTCATTTCAATTTATTCTTTACGTTTACTTTTTGCATAGTTTCCAATGCAAATGTATAAAAGTTAATATTTTGCACTATGCTTTATAAAAAGATACAAAAGCTACATATTTAAAAACTATACATTTAAACGAATCTAACAAGATCTACAGTTATTTCTTATGCATAATGAAGAGTTTTCATTTTAAAGCTCTCTCCTTGTAATAAAAATGCAAACGCAAATTGATACAGAGGGAGTAAAAAAGTTGCACGTGATCCTATACTCTACACCCTCTTGCCTCCTTCAATATTAAAACAATTGCATGTGGTCCCAAATGTTACACACCTTCCTTTAACATAAAAATATATCTACGTTAACTAAGTAAATGTTAAAAGAATAACGGAAAATACTTAATGTTTCTTTTATATGTCATTATTTTCATAAAATAAGGAAAAACAAGAAAAATCAATTGAAAGATCATGAAATCAAATGCCTTTAAAATGTTTGTGTGTGTTTGCGTACACTATTATAAAGATAAAAAAAATTGTGACTTGAGGTATCTAAAAGAAGCAAGATAACAAACAATGAAAAATTAACTTTATTTCGTAGTTTCGTACCACATATGCGCTGTGCAGAAGTTAAAGAGAACCAATTCTCAGCTTGTTCTGTGTCAGTCACTTCTTCCTCACTTTCCTAATACAAAGATAGAGTTGAATTGAAAATCCATTAGTTGAAGACAATGAGAATTTCAGAGGCTAAAAGTTGCAAGTATTTTACATCATATAATATCAAATTGTATGAAAACATAAGTGACACTTGAGGATGGTTCACATAGAAAATTTATTAGATAAATTAACGCATCGCAAAAGTTGGAGTAATTTTTAAAAACGAGCACCAGTCCTCAAATGCTAATGGTGATTAACTGTATGCGTAAGAAGATTACAGGATGCTACCTGGTGTAGTTCCATCAACTCCTGCAAACAGTTACTTAGAAGTACTTTCTTAATGCAAGCCTTTCCTGCATAAGAGAAGATAAATACTTGAATTTCCTAAATTTTGACCATCTGAATTATACAAAAAAGTATAACCAGTTAGACAACTAATAAATTGACAGAGATTAAAGATTCTTACTAGAGCTATCAATTATGCAAGATATATACTTTTTTTTTGCACTTTACAACTTATTCTTTTACATATTTTTCAATGTGGAATGCTAAGCATCACCCCAGAAGTACTATTAATCGCCCCACTTTTTGAATGAAAGGACGACATTGATCTTGACTTAAAATAGCAGCACAACAATCCCAACTACTTGGACAGCGACCCTGGAACCATCCCCTGGACAAACACCACGACCACCACGGCCACTACCATGGTCATGGTGGTCAAAAAAAATTTAGAAACCCCCAATAATGTTCGGGGCATGTAACCTAGACGCCCCTCCCATGGTTAGGGCTTCTAGGTTAGACGTCGCACTAAAAAAAATTTTTTTTTTTTTATCACCATGAACATGGTCGTGGTCCAGTGGTGTGGTTTCCGTGACCATCGTCCATGTAATCGGGATTGATTAGTTTGACATATTTTTATAAGTTACCACCTCTTAACAGTTTTCATCCAAAATTCCATTAAGTAGAACTACTAGTTTTTTTTTTCCCTACGTTTGACCTCAAATATGATCTCTTATTCCCTCTAACCCTAAATTATTGATTTAATATAAATTACAACAAGATGAAGATACAAGTCCAGATGATCCAAAAAAAAAATTCCTAGCATATTATGACCATTCAAAACTTAATCCAACGACTCATGGTAGCATTCCAAATGGTAGAGTGTTTATGCTAGACGATGAAGTTTCATCTTGGACATCGATTTAAGTAGCGTTTCCTCTATGTCAACAAAATGAAGCTTTATTGTGGACATTAATGGTCTCATGCAGTCATGCATACCCTAAAGCTTCCTATTTCTTTCAATTGACCCATCAAATTAAAACATTTTCAGGCACTCTAATAAGTACTTTACTGCATTTTCAACATGGAAATGAGATCACTTTTTTGCTTATTAACCCTAACTGAAAAGTTGAGACACTGGATTTTTCCTATTCTAGCAAATCCCAAATTTATTTTGCTCCAAAATCAAATTTTGTCCCCCAAAAGGAAATGTGTTTAATGAAAGACTTGAGGAAGAAGAAGAAGATTGAGAAAAAGTAAGCCTTGAAGTCGTTGAAGCCTTGATGGTTTAGTTAGGGTTAGATGGGTTAACTAAAGTATTTCAGAGGAAAATCAAATCATAATCAAGATATGGGCCCCACATAGCGTGAAACTTGATGGAAAACGTGAAGTGGTGGTTGAACAAAAATAAATAAATCAATCAATCAATCAAAGCCTCATTCCCATAAATGGGATCAATTACATGAACCAAAATGATTATTCCGGGTAGTCGTCCACAAAGATTTTCCTCCTCCACCCACTACGAGCGAGAGCCTTACTCTCATGTAAATCCATCTGCTTCATATCTTTTCTAACTCCTTCCCACCAAGTCAATTTCAATATCCCCCTATCTCGTTTGAAATCTCTCTGATCCCACTCTTCCACCCTTCGTACCAGTGCTCCCTGGGGTCTCCGTGTAACGCAAGATATTTTCTCTTAGCTTGCACGCAATATCCGCAACACCAACTTTCCTACGGATATCTTCACTTCTGATTCTATCTTGTAGAGTGTTCCTGCACATCCATCTCAACATCCGCATCTCTGTAACTCATACCTTTTGATTGTGCTCCTTAGAAGCCCAACATTCTGTACCATAGAGTAACATTGGCTTTATACTAGTCCCGTAGAATTTATGCTTCAACATTAAGGGGATGATTTGATCGAACAACACTCTTGTGGCCGTTCTATATTCAAGCCACCCCGACTTAATCCTGTGAGCCACATCTTGGTCAATATCTCCATTTTTGGATGATTGACCAAGGTCTTTAAAGCACTCTCTCATGGCTAGATCGTTTCCTTCCAACCTCACCACAACATCATTTTCCCCCCCTTTGTGACCTAAAAATACATATATATAAAAAAGGATTATTTGCTTTTAATAATGCAACCTTTCGAGTTTTAGAAACTAATAATCCAACCTTTAGATTATCAGGAAATAATCCAACCTTTGCACTAAAATCCAACCAATGAACCCGAACCCCTCATTTTTGAGTTTTAGCAGTTTTATAGGTAAGTAAATGTTAGTCTTTTAATGTGTAGTTGATTAAAAAATCCAAGAAAATCATAGATCAACATATAACTGACCTCTTATTTTCAAGTTTAGTTCTTTGGTTGCTAGAAATCGAAAGGTTGGATTATTGTATGTATTTAGGGTGCAAAAGTGGGAATAATCCAAAGGTTAGATTATTGCTTACTAAAACTCAAAAGGTTGGATCAGGGTGCAAAAATTCGGCCGCATCATATCGTATCGGCCGAGATGTAACGAATTTTCAATTTACCAAAATGATATTTTCCGGTTCGTAGCGGTTTACAATGATACACCGCATTTTGCAGGCGTATCAGCCGATTCAGCCGAGTTAGCTGAAATTCGCCCGGAATCTGGGCATTAAAGGGTAGAAAAGAGAGGAAGAGATGGCTGTTCTGAGATAAAAACAAGAAAAAGACCAAAATTTCTTCATAATTTAACCTTACCAAGTTACAAAGATACAATTTCGCGAAGAAACCTTTAATCAATTGCATGGACGAACTTCAATTTAACCCCAATTGACAAACACTAACAATAAAAGTAAAAGAAAAAACCCAAATTTGTGAGTTAGCATGGCTAGAGGTTGTCGACAAAGCATCGCCAGTGGTGGTTGCGGTTGTTGACGAAGTTGTTGCTTGTCTGTTCTCCTTTCCTTGTCTTCAGTCTTCTACTCTGATTTCTCTTTCTTCATCTACTTTCTCGATCTTTTAGATCTTCTCTCCCCTTTTCTTTTTTTTTGTTTGTTTCTAGAGGCTTCCCTTGTAAGCTTCTCTCTTTTCTTTTAGTTATTGATTTCTCACGTGATTCTTCCTTTACTTTTCTCACTTTTTTTTTCCTTTTATATTTATATTTATCTCTTATCTAAGTTGTAGGCTTGTAGCACTATTACAAACTAGTAGCAGTACCATATGAAGTATAGTGTGCCTTCTAATAATAATAATAATAATAATAATGATTATTATTATTATTATTATTATTATTAAAAATAAATTAATAATTAATAATAAATTAAAATAAAATAAATAAAAAAATTTAAAAATTCGTGCGCGACAAACGCGACGCGGTCCGCAATAAGCGCATCAATTCCGTTACCGAAACATCGCGACCATTTCCGCGATCGCGACCGAAACCGCATTTTCGAACCATGGGTTGGATTATTAAAAGCAAATTTTCCTTAAAAAAAATGTGGCAATATTTTTTAAAAAAAAGTGAAAACAAAAGGTGTTAATGAACAAAAGCTCCTCTTTTTTAATAAAAAAAAGAAAGGAAAAGTGAATTAAGAAAGAGAACAAAATAAAACCACAAGTGTTTACTTCAGATTTTAAATGGTGAGTAAATTCCTATGCACCAAATTTTACTAGCAATCAATCTGGAAGACCAACAAAGTTACTGTTCAGTTTAACCAACAAAATTTCAAAGAAATTCCACAAAAATTGGTATGTTGTTCACCATTTTGACCAACATCCCAAGTTAATCCAATTTTTGATGTTTCATAATCTATAAATTACCCTAAGTCCTAACTCGTCCATAAGAGAAAAGACCTATACCAGGACAATAACGTTGATCCCAATTAACAATCCAATAGTCACATTTTCCTCATAATTGCTCCCATCCAAACACATCAAAAAGTGTTTTCATACAACTTAGATTATGGGTTTCCAGATCAAACTCAATCCTTGTGGATTTATATAATTAAACTTGGGTTCCAAGTACAATCAAACATGGATACTACCTCCTGTCCAAAAAAAAAACATGGATACTACCCATCTAAGAATACAAATATCCTTCATTGAGGAATTTCTCAAAGATTTTTTTATAGAGCATATCCTCCATTGAGAGAGTTCAGTATTTTCCCGTCAGTTTTTTTAATGAAAAGTTGTAGCCTTCAACAAGTATGTGTAAGAGAAAATATTTGAAATCAACGTATATCATACCTCGTCTGTGTGGATCACAGAAGAAAAAAAATTTATGTGCAGCAATCCTGCAGTACATTTGTATAAAAGCAGGAGGCATGTCACGCAATTGTGCCAAGTTAGGTATCAGCCCTCTAATATAAGCCTCCATTTCCTGCATGCACACACAATAAAACTTTGTAAATAAAATATACTCCGTACTATAAAAATTCATCAAAGAATCAAAAATAACTTCTTAATACGTAAACAAGCGGAATAGTGTGAAGTAATATTGAGTTCATACCCACCCACCCCACCCACTCCCCCCCCCCCCACAAAAAAAAAAATTTAAAAAAAAAAAACTTCTTTATTTGCCTGTTTGCAAAAGTATAAAGCAAGTGAAATAAGGACATACATGTGGTTGGAGGAAACCATCAGAATCCTCGTCAAGCTCACTCATATCTATTCGTGCTTGAGTAAGTGAAACCTGCATAAGTAGTGCACTGTCAATAAAGGTGATTAACAAAATAAAAACATATCCAGTTTCAGATTCATTCATTAGAACTATCACCATGGCAATGAAGGGAAATGAGCTACATTAAGAAAATAACATGTAAAATTCATCCAAAATTCAATTGATCAATGCACATCAAGTTTCCAAAGCACAAGAACTAAACACAATGGACAGATATACCGTTCGCATCACATAGAGGTAGAATGGAAGGATGGCAATTCTCCCCTGTTCATCTTTCTCAAACTTCATGAAATTTGATGGACTGAAGAAACGTCGGCATTTAGGTCCAATTTGCTCAGCGCATACTGAAGCAATATGACAAAAATCTTCATAATTCATCTGCAAGGTCAGGAAATGGAAGTAAAATAAATATCATCACAGGCTAACAGCATAACCCTAACTATGATAAGCTAAAAGACAGTTCCAGAAAAGTATTTTTTTTTCTTTTTCTTAAGAAGCTATAGATCTAATATTAGGAAGACCAAAAACCAATCAATTTAGACATGCACCAAGATATGTCTATTATATCAAGAGGAGTGAGGGAATGGTGTACACATGAAATAACTGTTTTATTGGCTTATAGTTAACAAAAAAGATAAACATTATGTTTTAGTCTAAGAAAATATGAATTAGATGAAAATTAAGTAATTCAATGAATTTTTTTTACCCAAAAATATAATAATAAAATCATGGTTAATACAAAAGGAAACAAACAATTATATAATTGGAAAAAAAATTACATAAATTAATGTGGTAGAAACTTGGATAGTTGAATTAAATAAATATTGTCTTTTTAAAAAAATTCCATTTGTATAGTTTTGAAATTACTAATTACAACCAAATAATATTGTCATGTTACAACTTACAATCACTTAAGTTGTTGATAGAGTATATAAATATGATAATATTTTATGCCATACTTTTAGAAATGTAGTTAAGAATATTCTGGCAATCTCATGTAATTAGTCTAGAATATTCAGTAAATATCTTGTAATCACTTGACTACTATTTTTATATATATAACATTCGGAGCTCCTGAAGGGAGATTATCATATTCCAACATGGTATCAAGAGCATAACCCTAGTATTTTTTTTCCTCTCACTCTCCGCGCAACATAATCAACTTCATTACCCAGTCATGGACCTTAATGAAAAGGAAAAATTGACTGAAATAAGCCAACCTTTTCGTGGTCTTCCATAATTAAGCCAAACTTTTGATAATCCAGAAATAAGTCAAACTTACCATCATTAAAGCCAAATTTAGGCTAATGGTATTAGTTTACCCATTATTACAGGATAATTATAATTAATTATAACAAATTAAGATTATAATGATTAATTAATAAGAAAATATGATTAATTACCCATCCCCACCAACCAAACACCCCAAACCCACCACCAAAGCCAAAACACCATAACCACCCCAAACCCACCCTAGAAATTTTCGAACACCACACAACCAACACCCATAATCTGAACCCTAAAGTTTCACCCCACCCCTAAAACCCACCACCACCAGCCAACTACCCCAAAACCACCCTAGAACCTTTCGAACACCACACAACCACCACCTATAATCTAAAGTTTCTAAACCCTAAAGCTTCACCCCACCCCTACAAACCCACCACCACCAGCCAACTACCCCAAACCACCCTAGAACCTTTCGAACACCCCACAACTACCACCTATAATCTAAACCCTAAAGCTTCACCCCACCCAAGCAAACCCAAACACCACAGCCCCACCAAGCACCCAACCACCCCTAACACCCCTTACCCAAGCCACACCCACCCAAAAACCTAACTCCCCCAATCGAAACCCAAAACCACCTTGCCCCACCAAACCTAAATTCCCCAAATCGAACCCAAAACCACCTTGCCCCCCAAATTGAACCCAAAACCACCGTTTCCCTAACCTAATTGAACCCAATCGAACCTAACACCCCTACAAATGAACACCACCAAACCCAACCAACCCACTTCTACCCTCACCCACCAATCGAAACAATGGAGAAGAGAGAGAGAGAAGTAGCAACAGTAGGCGACGGTGGCGGCAGCGGAAGTAGCAACAGTAGGCGACGGCGGCGGAAGTAGCAACGGTAGGCGACGGCGGCGGAAGTAGCAACGGTAGGCGACGGCGGCAGAAGTAGCAACAGTAGGTGACGGCAGCGACAGAGGGTAGGGTGGCGGTCTAACGGAGAGAAGGGAGGAGTAATGAGGATTGAGGAAGAGGGTGGAGTACAGTGAGAAAGAGGATGGGGTGACATATTATTAGGGTTAAGTGTTGGGTATAACTTGCACAACAGGTTGCAAGTCATATAGCCTAAATTTGGCTTTAATGATGCTAAGTTTAGCTTATTTCTGGATTATCAAAAGCTTGGCTTAATTATGGAAGACCACGAAAAAGTTGGCTTATTTCAGGCAATTTTTCCTAATGAAAATTACTCCAAACAAAACTTCTCTTTCCATCCTGCTCTTACAGTTTCAAACATCCGGAATCTAATCCCTCTTATTCTCATCTCAATGTTGAAAAAGTGCACTACAATGAATGGTCTGCCCTGATCAAAAGTACAGTCAACGCATACATCCTTGACCACATCAATATGACGGTCAAACGCCCTTCTGATGTTAATGATGCTATCCAATCTCAAGGTTTGATGCTATTATTTTACAGTGAATTTAACAATATCCACCAACTCGTTGACCCAAATTCTTGAGGAGAATGACACTGCACTAATAGCTTGGAACAAATTACAGGACTATTTCCAGCATAATAAAAACACTAGAGTAGTCTACCATGAAAACCATGTTTTTGAAACGCATCTCTCTGAAGATCCCAATTCTAGTGCCTATTGCCAAGTCCTTAAAGCTAGGTAGCACGGAGATAGATACGGGATAAAAAATGGGGACCGGGACGGAAAACGGAAAAATGAAAATTTCTAAAAACGGATACGGCTCGGGGACGGTGATATATATATTAAAAAATACCTTTTTAAAAAAATCATACGAAAGTCATACTAACACTTTCCCATGGAGCATCTGGAACCAGCAATGGAGTGTAGAGACCCTTTGTGAAGTGGCTTTTGGCCTTCTGACACGTACCACACCTTTCCACAACATGAGTAACATCCTTGATAAGTTTAGGCTAATAGAAATGTTCACTAAGAATATCAAGAGTCTTTTGAATCCCAAAATGACCAGCCAAGCCACCACTATGCATTTCTCTCACCAACAACTCCCAATCTCTACTCAATGGAACACAAACATTGTTACTTTAAAGAGATAACCATTTCACTACACAAACTCCTTCGTGGGAATCTCCATCTTGTTTGCAAAGTCAAGATCATCTTTGTAGCTCTCTTTGAGTTGCTTAAAACCCAAAATCTTAGCATCCACCATGGAAAGTAAGTAGTTCCGCCGTGATAATGCATCTGCCACAACATTTTTTTATTTTTTGCAATGAATATGGCACAATATTACTCTTTCCATCTTTGTACTTAGAACTGAAAGTAAATGATTGCTGAAACTCTACCCATTTAGCATGCCTCTTGTTAAGTTTTTGTTGCCCATGCATGAACTTTAGAGCCTCATGATCAGAATGGAGAATGAATGGTTTTGGCCTAAGGTAGTGAGACCAAAGATCAAGTACCCTAACTAAGGCATAGAACTCGTGGTCACAAGTTGAATAGTTCAAATTAGCACCATTCAACTTCTCACTAAAAGTAACTCGCGGGCTTCTTTTCTTGAATCAACACGGCACCTATCCCAATTCCACTTGCAACACACTCCACCTCAAACAACTTGTTAGAATCAAGAAGCACAAGTATAGGAGCATTGCAGAGCATATCTTTGACCTCAAACACCTTGTTAATGTCATTCGTTGTAAGGGGTAATTTAAACATAAATTTCATTCTAATGGTTCTCTTGCACACCATAAAGCTTGACTGGTTGTTAATGGCAGGTCAACGGCTTCAAAATTCTTTTTTACCTTGTAAGTTGGGCAAGTTACGATATGTAAGTTGGGCAAGTTAAGATATCAATTACTCAATTCCTACTCCCTTCGTCTCTATGAAGTTGCAACGATTGCATTTTGTCACTTTTTTCAAAATTTTATTGAGCTAGTAAATCATTTTGACTTTTAGCATGTGGACTAAAAGAAAAGGCAGAGAGGAGTTGTGGGGACCATGTTACTTAACGTAGCAATCTTTCAGGACAAAATAAAATGGAAACTCTAGAAATCGTAGAGAGGCAGAGATAGTAGAAAATAATGAAATTAACCAAAACTATTAAAACACTCCTTGTCAAATTTTATTTTTATTCTCTTCTTCACTTTCTAAGCTAAGATTCTTGGGCACCGAAACCAAGTATCAAGCTTGGGTGCAAAACTTGAGAATGAAAAACCATAAATTTCTTAGGGAAGAAGGTCAACCTTTGGAGTTGCATTGTTAAACCCAAAAGCCAAGC
Organism: Salicornia ramosissima; assembly: GCA_951394345.1. Lineage (NCBI taxonomy): Eukaryota > Viridiplantae > Streptophyta > Magnoliopsida > Caryophyllales > Amaranthaceae > Salicornia > Salicornia ramosissima. The sequence continues at coordinate 25,640,936 of OX596235.1, forward strand.
CCAAACGATAATCGTTCTATGTTTTGCATTTCTTTTGTAAGTACATCCGATTCTAAAAACCCCTAAACATGAAACCAAGAGATTACACCAAGAAGTAGTGGATGGGGATAAAAATGAACATATCCATTTACACTAAAGAGTCATCACAACTATCACAAGTCACCCATGTGCATAATTAACACTATACACCTATGGTTAAAAAAAACTACGTTATATGCGTTTAAACATTCACATAATAGAACACTTAATTTTTATAAAGTGAGTGTGCTAAAAGTAAAACATATATGTTCTAAATGTATAGCATAAATGTTCTTAATATATTGTATAAATGTTCAATTGTAATGTGCATGTGCATGGAGAATGGTAATCACCATGAACATGTGCACCAAGAAATTTTCACTCTTTATGGGGTGTTAATAAGGCCATTCCTTGTACCAAAATTCCATGATACTGGAAAAAGATTTCACAGGATTACCAGAATATGGAGTCGTGTTGACATTAATTTAAATTAGTATTTTTGTGCCGACTTTTCTCCGGTTGTGAGTTAATTATTTATGAATCTTAAGTTTCATTGTACAATAAAAAAAATCATTTAAAAAAAATTATAGGTGTAAACTTGCGGAGATTGTACATAAATAGAAATAATTAATCACTCTGTTTTTTCATCACTATAACTATATTAAAGGCAATAATAGGAGGAGGATGAGTAACTTAATATTGTTCTAATAAATGAAGTATTATGACAAAAGGAAAAAAAATGCTTAAGTAGGCTCACGAGGAGATTAAAATTAATATGCATTGCCACATGTCAATTTTTGGAGAGATTCGGTGGATCATTCTAAGAGGTTTTTCTTTGGCCTTCCATTTTAAATACTTATAGTAGATAGTAGATAGTCAAAAGTAATAGTAGATTAAATAGTGGAACCAACCAGCAAAGAATATAAATTATAAACCTTCTATAAAGATACACGAAGAAATGATGGATATTATACTATTATTAAGAAGTAAGTCGACCTTTTCAGCCCCAGTAGCATCATCAATCACACAATTCTCCCTTAAGCAAACCCACATAGCATCCAAATCATCAGCATTAAGCAACAGGTCTGATTGCTTCTGTAACAAGAAGAATGCATAATGCAATTTGTTAGAGCCTTAGAAGTTGACAGATGAAATAAAGATATAAAAATATGTATAAAAACAATGAACTACTTGGAATAGTGTTTCACTTTCTATAAAACTAGTCCGTTTATATTATGACAATAATATTTTCAAAGTCATTATCAATCAGTTATTTTCACTCAGAATACCAACAGCGATTAAGGGACCTATATAGGAAAAAATTAGAGATCAAGCCTTCCCCAAACTAGTTTAAATTCAATTATTTCTCCCTGCTCAAAACCTGGTGACAAAATGCTACTAACATGTTGTTCAAAACCAATCAGATTAGTGAGTATTTATACAGAAGTAAAGTAAAATATCAATCCATGACATTAGATTCCCAACTATATGCATGAACAGACGACCAACTAAAAAGTTCATCGTGACATCACAATGCTTTCAAATTACCCAACAATTCAAATCAATAACAATAATCATAACCATAGGAGATAAATCTTCCTGAAATCAGAACACGTTTTTCATTCAAAAACAAACAGCACCACCAACAACAACAAATTAAGGACTTAATTGGGATCCTCCCCACATTATGCAGGCAACCTTAACCCGAACATGCAGGTATGCTTTTTTTGAGATTACGAAACTTCTCATAAGAAAATAATGGATCTCATTGGACATTCAACAAATACCTTCAGAAATCGATACTTAGCTAGCCTCTGCACTCTAGAACTGATAGACCCTTCTTCTGGTTTCTGCGCCATGAGAAATCAAAAGAGGAATATTAAGTTAAAATCAACAAGAGTGGAACTGCGTCAAATTAATGAAACATCAAGACATATTACTTTCAATATTTTATCATACTTTACTCATTTGATGGATAATCATATTGCTTCTCACCATGAAACAATGCAAAGACATATTTACGAAACTCACACAATCCCTTCAAAAAGAACATTAAAAGGAAAATATAAACCTTACACGGGAACATTTTCACCATCAAGCATCAACATAATAATGATATACAATCATACAAACACTTTTATACAATTCATCCAACACCAGTAACTGTACCTTTTTATAAAAACTTGGAATTGCACCGGCTTCAGCACTCTTCTGTTGCTTCTCTTTGAAAATATCAAGCAATATTCTCTTTGTTTCAAGCTCTAAAGGATATAAAAGGCAACATATATAAGATACGAGTCACACAACTTGGAAAGATATCAGCTAAAGAATGAACTACACGATACATAGCGTTGCTTCACAAATACATAAAAAAAATAAGAGGTAATGAGCAAGGTGAAGCTATCAAAGCTTAGCTAAAGTTGACTTGATTGTACTTCGGGCTCAATTTAAGGCCTTATGGAACCGAGCTTGGCTGAAAAAGTGCATGACAACCTGAGATTTCTTTATTACCATAAAAAGAGAGATAAGTTAACACTAACTGATTCACTAAATTTACAGCGTCACAATAGTTACTTTTTCATCCAAAAAGAGGAAAATGATAACAACCCCTAAAGAAAAAACAACCTCTCCGCAAAACCCTAAACATAAACGCTAGCAAAACCCTAGAGACCATATTACTTATATAAAGATCTTTCTTTTCCTTTTTTTCCTCCTCCAATAACCTTTCACTAACATAGGAAAAAAAAGGTGATTCTACTATGAGAGAAAAAGAACAAAAAAAAATTTAGGCATCGACTATATTAAACTAGAGTGTTTCTAGAAGAGTAAGACTAAAAGAAAGGAATTTAAGCCCCAAAATTAGAATTGCACATATTCTAACTCATGGGTGCCTCCCATGATCCTACTCCAATTTTCTTCACTTGTGCTTTATTTGGAATAAGAGGAAACATATAGAAATAGAGAAAAGAGGAAAGAAGGGAAATGATGCACACATGGGTTTTATGAGTCAAGGCTGTAAAGAATTGGAGGCAACAGCGCGTGTGACTGCTGACCAGGGCACACCTGCTGAACCAACTAAGGCTCACAATGAATGAGAGGGAATTAGTTATGTTTTGATGTCATTATGATGCGTATTAAATAATTAATTAAATTGCACTTTATTTTTGTACTTGCTTTCTTACAAAAAGTACACTGTACCTAGCAATCATTATCAATCAGAAATACAAAATCTCCCCTCTCCAATTCTCTGCTCTCTTTCTTCCATTGGTTTTCTACTGCGAGATTGCTCTTCATTCTTCAGGCTGATCTCCAGGTAGATTACTTGGTGTGCCTTCATCTTCAGTGGAGATCAAGTGATGGCTGGAAGTCTAGCTCAGAAGAGGCTGCAACAGGAAACAAGTCCCCTTTACGGAGAAGAGGTTCGAGGAAGCAAGATGTGGGATAGGAAGGGGTCTATTTTCTCTTCCTCACTAATATTTTATAGGCAAGTGATTTGTTCTCCATCAAAACATTAGTTCTGGCCATGATTAAAGAACAAATGACTTGCCCATAAAATGCAATGGAAAACAACCTACTTTGGCAAACATCTCCATCAAAATTAAAACCCAAAAAAAAAGACACCACCTTAGTATTAGAATATTAGAATAGTATGCGCAAGATCCAGAAACAAGGCAATGAAAATTACACTTCTAACGAATCATGACTAAAGAACAACAGCTACTACAGTAAGCATTTGAAAAAATAAATTGGAACTGAAAATTTTAATTCTCATATTTGAAAATAGCTAAATCTACATCTAATATACAGTAAGAATTAGAAAATTTGGGGACATAAATGCACCCATCTAACATATCAAACAAATTAACAAATTCCAACACAAAAATTAAACACCACAATCGCCAGAAAAGAACCAGCAATTTAATTTTAAATCAATTTCAACAAGCAATTAACACCAACCAATAACAGTCAAGAAGTGAAAACAAAATTGAATAATAAGATGAAACGATCTGCTAAAAAAAATGTACATACCCATTAGAGCTTCGGAGCCAAGTCCAGCACCAGATCCAATAAAACGACGAAGATTTCGAACCCACAACATAGACGACGCTGGTGGGATCTTCTTTTGCGCAGGAGGTTCATGCCCTTCACCATCACTTGAACCACCATACATTTTGTTTTCTCTGTTTGAGCTAGCTAAAATGGCGAAATTGAAGCGGAGGGAAACCTAACATAAGTGAAGCAAAGAGGCGTATTTTGAAGATTGTCAGTTGCGTTTGAGTTCGTAATTGTGTTAGTGCAAATATAAATATGTAATGGTACACCAATGAGCGGCCATATCAACTTGGTCAAAACTCGACTCGTGCTCAAAATCGACTCAGGAAACGAGCCCAGTTGAGTCACAATAAAAACCAAGTCATTAGCTGAAAACTAAAAGTTGTAGATCCTAATCCTTCATTAAATTTATACTTATTATATTAAAAACATCCCACACACAAGGGTATTCATAAACCGGTCCGGACCGGAATTTAGATCGGAACTGGATCGGTGTCCGGACGGGTTTGGTTCAAACTGGTCCGGTCCCGGGTCCATAAAAATTGTGATTTCGGTCCACCGGTCCAGTCCCGAGTCCATAAAAATTGTGATTTCGGTCCACCGGTCCGGTCCGAACCAAATTAAACCCGGTAAATTCCGGTTCGGACCGGTTTGGACCGGAATCTAAAAAAATTAATAAATAATTTTTTTATAAAAAAAGTGTATTTAAATTCCGGTCCGGTCCGGTCCAAACCGGTCCAAAACCGGTTGAGGAAAAAAGTTTTTTTTTTAAAAAAAAAATAAGAAACCGGTCCAAACCGGTCCGGTTCAGGTCCGAACCGGAATTGAACCAGTCCAGTCCTGGTCCACAAAAAATGTGGATTCCGGTCCACCGGTCCGGTCTAGTTCTGGACCGGTGCACACCACTACCCACACATACCTTTGACACATTTACTTAATATCTTAAAAAAAAATTGTCATGTGTATCTTTTACATACATAACTTTGACACATGTACTTGACATTTCCAAAAAAAATGACCATGTGTCATAATTGTCATCTTTATAAAAAGTGTTTCATTTTTCATTTTTTTAGGTAACAAATTATTTTTCTTTTCCAATTACAATTTTTAAATTAATAATTTATTTACATTTAATAAAACTTTTCAATTTCTCTCAAATAATGTCATTTTCTATTCACACTTCATATTTACAAAATCATTTACCATTATTTTATAATCATCAAGATGAATTATTTTTCCAAAATGTATATGTTATAATCTTTAAAATAATTATAAATTTGATACATTTTCATTTTTTTAATGAATTATTAAATCTTAGTTTCATTCTTCAAAAATCATCACAAAGGAAAAATTAAAGCATATAATTATTAATCTAATATGTACATGCATTATGCACTGGCCAAAAACCTAGTTGATTTTACAGATATAACTTTAACCTCTTTTCCTAAAATCTCAAGACTCAACCAACAAACAATCTATTAAATCTTCCTCCTAAAAAAATTCCAAAATTTTTTATTTCTTTTCCTTCTTGAATATTCTACTCTCTCTCTTTTCATTGATTTCTATAATTTGCTGCCATGGAAAAGAACAACCACCCTAACATCAATACACAATGGAAAATTCTACGTGGTGGCCCTGTGTTTTGAACTTTTTTAACGTGGTAATCATCTAATTTTTCAGTTCTATAATTTAAACTTGTACTTCGTCTAAACTATGTCACATGGCCTTAATGATGTTTTCCATCCAATTTAAATAACTTTCACCTACTAGCTCCTTTCCCTCCTAAAATTGATGGCAATGTTTAATAATATTCTAATTAAGATGTTCACTACTCACTAGGAAGCACGGGGACGACTATCTGGGCATCGAACCCTTACTAGGGACGGCAGGGGGACAAGGACGGTGTGGGGTCAGCAAAAAAAAGTCCTGAAACTTCTTGGTTGGGCTGGGGACGGCAAGCATAAGGTCGTTACAGCTAACAACTACAACGAGGACATTTCGGGGATGGAATATGGGCAAAACTGCTGTCCCCAAGCTTCAAACCTCCTTTAAGAAAAATGCAGCAGTAGCACTTAAATAAACAAAAGAAGGAAATAAAGCAATAATCAACTGAAAATTAGGGTTAGGAGAGGAGTAATCAAACAAAAAAAAAACGGAAAATTTTATGGTTTGGACTCTCCCTCCACCACCAACCAGGCAGCCGCCATCTCCGACTCGAACTTCTTCTCTGCTTTTCCCCTTTTGAATTTGAATCTCTAATATTCTTGGACTTAGAACTTTTCTTTCTTCTTTCTTCTGATTCTTTTTTCTGATTTTGTTTTTCTATGGTGAGTGTCTGTGTAATAACCCAAAATTTTGGGCTATTTTAAATTTTATTTAATTAATTAATTATTTAATTAATTGTTAAAGGGTCAATTAACAATCTAACTTGATAGCAAGCCTAATTATAAATCTTGGCCCAAATCCTCTACAAAGATTTACTAGGTAAAACCCCCATTGAGCCGGCCCTCCCTTTTAGTTTCTTTATTTTATTAATTCAATTTATTTACTAAATTATTAAACTAGATATTTATAATTGACCTTACCCCAAAAATCCAACTTTTATCCTAACTACCTTACTAAAATTAGGAAAGGAAAAACAAACCTATGACCCCCTCAAAACTCATGGCCCTCATAAGAATAAAAAGGAGGAAATCAAAAAATATTAGTATTATCTTTCCCTATCAAACAATTCACACATTACCTCTAGAAATCTTTTGCCTAGCAGTTACTCTCAAGATTGGAACAAGAAGCTTAAAGAACAACAAAGAACCGTGTGGTGTTGTGCAATACTCGAATCATATACTTCAGGAATAGGTAATTAGTTTGTTTTATTTAATCTTTAGGAATAATTAGTTATATAATTAATAGAATGGGTTTAGAACTATGTAGGATTGCTTAGAATCATGTTTGTGTATTTTCATGTTGAATACTTGCCATGAATGTCGAGTGCCATAAACATAATTCTATGAATATTTGACAAGTTTACTTCATGCTTTCACCTTATTGTATGATTGTTATATGATTCTTGCTACTTAGAATTGTTGAATTAACTTTAGAATAATTTATGAATGCTGTATGCAAGTGTGCCGTGTGACACCATTAAGGTTCGAAAGTTTTTGCATGATAAAAATTAATCTTTTTGCTATAATTTTGATTTAACTTCAATCCTTAATGATAATCTTGAATTAGTTATTAATCTAATATAGTTCTTGAAATATAAATATTTAACCTTGATAATTTTCTTAATTAAACTGTGTGATGATCTTGATTTGTCCATCAATTGGTTCAAAAATCTTGTGTACAAATTAAAGTATTGATTTTTATTCTAATTGATCTAGTATTATGAATTTAATCTTGATATTACTTGAATTTAGAAGGAAAGAATTAATTAAGATTATTTTATGAAGAATGCCGCCGTGTGGAATGATAAAAATAAAAGAATGATTTTAACTTGTTTCTTGATAAAAGATTAGACTTTGAACTTGATTTTGAGTTATTTCTAATTAATTAATCAAAGCTAGTAATTTTGTACTGTTCAAAACTTGATTTGATGTTGTTGTCCGCTCGAAAATTTCGAATGGAAATAGGGTAGTAAAAGGCTAGATTTTTATGATTCTAATAATTAAATGATTAGGTTCCGATTATGTTCCTGGAATTATTTAATTAAATTAAACTTGTAATGTGCATCTATGATTGAATGAATTATCTTAACATGATGTTGAATTATTGAAGGAGCCGTGTGGTTGGTAAGTGCAAGAGTAAGTTTCGATCTTTATCCTTGTATTGGTTGAATTATATTATTGAACTGCGAATATTGCATGTGATACGTATGAACTTGTTGAATTGAATAATTACGTTGCATGATCAATTCTCGTGTGGTTTAGTTGAATGTCGAGCATGTTGCGTCTGGGTCTAGAATTTTGAGTCAAGAAAAGTTGAACTGGAACTGATAGAAGTCAAGTCTTGTCAATTAGTCAAAGTGTGAACTGGAATATTGAACTTGAAAAGGATAAAACTATGAAGTGACCGCCTATCTAGGGGCTAAAGTGCCATGAACATAGGTTTAGTCGAAGCCACTGTCCCTTCTGCGGTTTTGGGACAGTTCTGGATCCCAGTGCTCGGGAAAATGACCCTTCGTGGTTGACCGGCACGAGACAAGGAAAGTTGGGGAAGAGTTAAGGTTTCCCCTACGAGCATATGACTGTGTCACGGATTAGCACTTGAAATGAACTAGAAATTGAGAGTCAGTAAGAAGTCTAGAAGTCTAGGGATGAGTTAAGTGGTCTTGTGAGTCTAGATTTGATTTCTGTTATGATTTATTCCGCTGCATACTTGAAATATAATGTTCATGTCGATTTTCTATGATGAATGTTCAGTGAATCTATTCTTGCTATTATATTTCTAATTGAGTTCTACTGATTAAGTAGAACAATCTAATTACTCCCCACTGACTGTGTGGACCCAAAATCCCTTTTACAGGTACGGAAGAATAATGATTGGGGATACGCAAGGGCTGGGTTTGTAAGCAATGCGAGGAAATTAGTATTTTATACCTTTCCTAGCCTTTGTAATAAGTATTTTAATGGATATTTAGTAGTTTTGAAGTTAATAATGGACTATGCAGTCCATGTTGTAAAGGACATTTTATTTGACTTTTCAAACAGTTTTATAATTTTTTTTAATAAATTGAATAGTTCAGAGCTTCCGCTATTAATAAATAAACTTAGAATCATAAACTTCTATTTAATCATTGATTCTTATTGTTGTTTTCTCCGAAAACAACGCTGATAAAAATACGGGTCGTTACAGTTGGTATCAGAGCTGAATTTTTAGGTTACCTCATCATAAGTAGCCCGTGAGATTGTGTGCTTTATTACCCGAGAGTTGACCTAAGTAGCTTTGTCACAAGAACCTAAGTGAGTGTTGACTCGATTAGAAACCTTAGGATAAGCAACTTTTATTCATTGTTCATTGACGATATCCTGATATATTCTAAGAATGAGCAGGACCACGAGAAACATTGACGTATGGTGATGGATGTGTTGCGAGCTCAGAAGTGGTTTGCCAAGCTGTCCAAGTGCGAATTTTGGCTTCAAGAAGTGGCATTTCTAGGCCACGTCATTAACAAGGACGATATCTAGGTAGACCCAGCAAAGGTCAAGGCCATTGTAGAATGGAGTAGCCCGAAGAGTGTAGCGGAAATCAGAAGTTTCCTCGGGTTAGCAGGTAATGGAATTATCATAAGAGTGATAAAATATGTTACCTAATCATTTGAAACTTTGAAATGATGTTTTTCCTTGGCAGGTTACTATCGGAGGTTCGTAAAGGACTTCTCAAAGGTCGTTCAGCCAATGACAAAGTTATTGCAAAAAGAGAGCAAGTTTATCTGGTCCGAACAATGTGAAAAGGCGTTTCAGACTCTGAAGCAAAGCTTAGTTGAAGCGCCAGTGTTATCCTTTCCAAACGAAGGGATAGGATATGAAGTCTACAACGACGCATCAAAGAATGGACTAGGGTGTGTGTTGATGCAAGAAAGGAAGGTGATAGCATATGCCTCCCGACAGCTCAAGGTGCATGAGAAGAACTACCCTACTCACGACCTGGAGTTGGCAGCTATAGTGTTCGCCCTTAAAATTTGGCGACATTATTTGTATGGAGCAACTTGCAAAATGTTCACCGATCACAAAAGCCTCAAATATATCTTCACACAAAAAGAACTCAACATGAGGCAGTGAAGGTGGCTAGAGCTCATCAAGGATTATGACCTGTCACTGGATTATTGCGAGGGGAAGACTAACCGTGTGGCAGATGCTTTAAGCCGCAAGGAGAGGCACTCCCTCAACCGATTAATGGTGTTGCCGAAGGAAGTTCATGCAGATCTTCAGAAAATGGAAGTGGAAATTGTTACACCGGGACATACTCGGGTGTATCTTAATGCTATGAGTGTGGAACCTGATCTTTATTAGGAAATTCGGGACAAGCAGAAGAAGGATCCTCAACTCGAGAAAATCCGTGAAGCTAAGCTGCAAGGCCAAGCAGAGGACTTTACTATATAGACCGATGGGAGCCTGAAATTCCGAGAAAGTTATACTATATACTAGTCGGAATACTCTATTTAATCTCTAATTATGCTAAATCTAACCATAAATCAACAGGTGGTGTGTGCCCAACGACAAGCTTCTACGGAACAAGATCATGCGGGAAGCACATAATACTCCTTATTCAGTACACCCAGGCCCGACCTTGAGGGTGGGCGAGCAGGGCGTACGCCCAGGGCCCACGCGGGAAAAGCCCTAGTTCTCTTCTGTTTGTGGTTATACGTTATTAATTAAATACATTGTAAATAATAACAAATAGTACACCATAGCTCAGTGGTCAAATGTCCACATGATTCTCTAATTTCATGCGTTAAGTGCTGGGATCAAATCCTTGTGCTGCCACTTTTTTCCCCTTTTTTTTAATGTGTGCATGTGCCACTTTTTCATCTTATTTACCATTAAATTAATTCCTTTGTTTTAAAAAAAATGGAAGATTAAAATTGTTGCATTTATTTTGAAACTTCCTAAAATGAAAACTGTTGTATTTATTTTGAAACGAAGAAAGTATAAGTTTCTAAAATTTGTTTCTAAATTTTATATCTCGCATTTTCATTCATATCCATTGGATCCATCTATTTGATAATATTAAGCCATAATTTTTTCTTAATTTTAATTGATTGTTTTACTACTTTTATATTCTTTTTGCATAACCTTAGCTTATTTATAATTAATTATCACTTAAAAAAAAAACTCTCTCAAAAGTGGATCCGTTGTGTAAATTTAATAGGATATATATATATAGGAGGATCATGTAAAAACTAGATTTTTAATTGAAAACTAAAAACTTTTAATCCGAGCTGTTGAAAACAAAAAGTAGATTAACATTGCTCCTACTAACTCAACACTGATTCAACATCCTTTTTTTTAACAAAAATAGATCACAACTATTAATCTATATACATATATATATATATATATATATATAATTTATTGTAAAACACAACACAATAGATAAGACATTCATATCTATACCAACTTTTGTTTTCCAATACATTTTTTATATAAATTAAATCATTAATGATTTATTATTATTATTATAATTATTATTATTATTATTATCTTCATCATCATTTTATCATGGACTTTATTATTTATTTATATGTGAAATTATATATATATTTTTAACATAAACCAATACATATATATAAATATATATATATATATATATATATATATATATATATACACATATCAATACTTCAACATAAATTTATGGGCCTATAATTATTATTTCGCCCTGGGCCCTCAGATTGTTTGGAACGGCCCTGAGTACACCCCGGGGGTGGCAAGTTGTATAAGGATTTGAAAGAACACTTCTGGTGGCCCGGAATGAAGTAGGAAATTGCGGAATTTGTAGCTCGATGCCTTGTCTGTCAAAAGGTTAAGATTGAGCACCAGAGACCTGGAGGGTTACTTCAACCGTTGCCAATTCCGAAATGGAAGTTTGATTCCATCTCGATGGATTTTGTGGTTAGTTTGCCGCCTACCACCAGTGGATTGAATGTTGTATGGGTGATTGTGGATCGACTGACGAAGGTAGCAACCATGGAGAAGATGGAAAAAGCGTATACTCAGGAAATAATTCGACTCCATGGCGTGCCAAGAGACATTGTTTCAGATCGAGACCCCCGATTCTTATCACGGTTCTGGAAATCCTTGCAAGAAGCCTTTGGCACTAAGTTGAACTTGAGCACAGCGTTCCATGCAGCAACAGATGGCCAGACAGAGCGGACCATCCAGATCCTTGAAGATATGCTTAGAGCCTGTGCATTAGAATTTCAACAGTCCTGGATTAAGTCCCTAAGCTTGGTAGAGTTCTCCTACATCAACAACTACCATTCCAGTATTCAGATGGCACCATATGAAGCTTTATAAGGGCGTAAGTGTCGCAGTCCTACCTGTTGGAGCGACATCAGTGATGCATTGGTCATAGGATCAGACCATATCAAGGACACGGTAGAGCAGATCAAAGTGATTCGAGCAAAGCTACAAGCGGCGCAGAGTAGGCAGAAATCTTATGCAGATCGGAAAAGGAAGGCATTGGAGTTTCAGGAGGGTGAAAAAGTATTGCTGAAAGTATCACCAATGAAGGGTATAACTCGTTTTGGACAAAAAGGAAAGCTCCGGCCTAAGTATGTAGGTCCATACGAGATTTTAGAGAGGGTGGGTGAAGTGGCCTATAGGCTGCCCTTACCACCGGAGTTGGCGAAGGTGCATGACGTGTTTCACATCTCACAGCTACGGAAGTATGTGAGTGATCCGTCGCATGTAATTCCAGTTGAGTCAGCTGCTATCACACCTAACCTATCCTTCGATGAGGTTCCGGTGCAGATCCTGGATCGGCAAGAGCGTATGTTGAGGCGGAAGTCAGTTCCACTAGTTAAAGTGCTATGGAGGAGTCAACAATATGAAGAAGCTGCTTGGGAAATCGAGTCCTCCAGGCACGAGAAATATCCGGAGCTGTTTCGCCAGGGTATGTGTTGTTTATTTCTTCGATCTTTTGTCCTTTCTTTTGTTATGTTTTGTAAGTGTGCTTCCTTATGAAAAATTTCGAGGACGAAATTTTCTTAAGGAGGGGTGACTGTAATAACCCAAAATTTTGGGCTATTTTAAATTTTATTTAATTAATTAGTTGATTAATTAATTATTAAAGGGTCAATTAACAATCTAACTTGATAGCAAGCCTAATTATAAATCTTGGCCCAAATCCTCTACAAAGATTTACTAGGTAAAACCCCCATTGAGCCGACCCTCCCTTTTAATTTCTTTATTTTATTAATTCAATTTATTTACTAAATTATTAAACTAGATATTTATAATTGACCTTACCCCAAAAATCCAACTTTTATCCTAACTACCTTACTAAAATTAGGAAAGGAAAAACAAACCTATGACCCCCTCAAAACTCATGGCCCTCATAAGAATAAAAAGGAGGAAATCAAAAAATATTAGTATTATCTTTCCCTATCAAACAATTCACACATTACCTCTAGAAATCTTTTGCCTAGCAGTTACTCTCAAGATTGGAACAAGAAGCTTAAAGAACAACAAAGAACCGTGTGGTGTTGTGCAATACTCGAATCATATACTTCAGGAATAGGTAATTAGTTTGTTTTATTTAATCTTTAGGAATAATTAGTTATATAATTAATAGAATGGGTTTAGAACTATGTAGGATTGCTTAGAATCATGTTTGTGTATTTTCATGTTGAATACTTGCCATGAATGTCGAGTGCCATAAACATAATTCTATGAATATTTGACAAGTTTACTTCATGCTTTCACCTTATTGTATGATTGTTATATGATTCTTGCTACTTAGAATTGTTGAATTAACTTTAGAATAATTTATGAATGCTGTATGCAAGTGTGCCGTGTGACACCATTAAGGTTCGAAAGTTTTTGCATGATAAAAATTAATCTTTTTGCTATAATTTTGATTTAACTTCAATCCTTAATGATAATCTTGAATTAGTTATTAATCTAATATAGTTCTTGAAATATAAATATTTAACCTTGATAATTTTCTTAATTAAACTGTGTGATGATCTTGATTTGTCCATCAATTGGTTCAAAAATCTTGTGTACAAATTAAAGTATTGATTTTTATTCTAATTGATCTAGTATTATGAATTTAATCTTGATATTACTTGAATTTAGAAGGAAAGAATTAATTAAGATTATTTTATGAAGAATGCCGCCGTGTGGAATGATAAAAATAAAAGAATGATTTTAACTTGTTTCTTGATAAAAGATTAGACTTTGAACTTGATTTTGAGTTATTTCTAATTAATTAATCAAAGCTAGTAATTTTGTACTGTTCAAAACTTGATTTGATGTTGTTGTCCGCTCGAAAATTTCGAATGGAAATAGGGTAGTAAAAGGCTAGATTTTTATGATTCTAATAATTAAATGATTAGGTTCCGATTATGTTCCTGGAATTATTTAATTAAATTAAACTTGTAATGTGCATCTATGATTGAATGAATTATCTTAACATGATGTTGAATTATTGAAGGAGCCGTGTGGTTGGTAAGTGCAAGAGTAAGTTTCGATCTTTATCCTTGTATTGGTTGAATTATATTATTGAACTGCGAATATTGCATGTGATACGTATGAACTTGTTGAATTGAATAATTACGTTGCATGATCAATTCTCGTGTGGTTTAGTTGAATGTCGAGCATGTTGCGTCTGGGTCTAGAATTTTGAGTCAAGAAAAGTTGAACTGGAACTGATAGAAGTCAAGTCTTGTCAATTAGTCAAAGTGTGAACTGGAATATTGAACTTGAAAAGGATAAAACTATGAAGTGACCGCCTATCTAGGGGCTAAAGTGCCATGAACATAGGTTTAGTCGAAGCCACTGTCCCTTCTGCGGTTTTGGGACAGTTCTGGATCCCAGTGCTCGGGAAAATGACCCTTCTTGGTTGACCGGCATGAGACAAGGAAAGTTGGGGAAGAGTTAAGGTTTCCCCTACGAGCATATTACTGTGTCACGGATTAGCACTTGAAATGAACTAGAAATTGAGAGTCAGTAAGAAGTCTAGAAGTCTAGGGATGAGTTAAGTGGTCTTGTGAGTCTAGATTTGATTTCTGTTATGATTTATTCCGCTGCGTACTTGAAATATAATGTTCATGTATGTTGATTTGTTATGATGAATGTTCAGTGAATCTATTCTTGCTATTATATTTCTAATTGAGTTCTACTGATTAAGTAGAACAATCTAATTACTCCCCCACTGATTATGGACCCAAAATCCCTTTTACAGGTACAGAAGAAGATTGATTGGGGATACGCAAGGGCTGAGTTTGTGAGCAATGCGAGGAACTTAGTATTTTATACCTTTCCTAGCCTTTGTAATAAGTATTTTAATGGATATTTAGTAGTTTTGAAGTTAATAATGGACTATGTGTTGGAACATCTATGATTAAATGGGCTTGGTTACATGAACTAAGGAAAGAGAAGATTAGGCAAATAGAAACTACGAGTCCAACGGGTATCTCGCGACCCGCGAGGACCCGTCGCGACTCGTGAAAAGTTTCTGGAAAGAAACAAATCACAAGCCACGAGACAGAGTGGACTCGCAACTTGCGAGCCCAGGTCGCGACTCCCGAGCCTAGGTCGCGACTCGCAAGCCCCTCTTCGCGACTCGCGATTTGCTTCTGGAAAATTCGAGCAGTTTTTCGACTTTTCGTATGCTTTTTCCTAGGATGCTTGTACGTATTAAGCATGTGTTTAATGACTTCATTGCAGTATTAAAAAAGTTTTAAAGAGGTTTAAAATCAGAACTTGAAGGTTGCCTTGTGAATGGCATCTTCAAGGGTGTTAATTGTACACAATTAATCACCATTATTCTGATTTTATGGTAAAGTGGTGTTTGTTCAGCTTTTGGAGCTGATTCCTCTTGCCTTATATGCCTATAAATAGGCTTGCTTAGTTCATGGTTGAAGTACACAAAAATATTCAGAATTTTCTATACTTCATACAACTTGCTTGCACTTAGTATTCTCTTGTAATTTATACTAAGTGTGTTCTAAACACATAACAAACACAGTCCTTTTAAGGTATACTCTAAGATCATATAGAGTGTACAAGTTTCTCCATTGTATCTCACTAAACATTTCGTGGTAACCCGGTTGTAACGACCCGTAATTTAGCAGCGTTATTTTCGGAGGAAAACAACGTTACAGATCTTTAATTTCTAAAAACCTTTAAGATCAAATTCATAAACTGCAGCGGAAGCTCTAAACTTAATTACATTATTCATTAAAACTATTAAAGAGTCCAAAATAGTTAAAAATCCAAAGTCCCTTATTAATACAAAATAAAGAATAGTCCACTAAAAATAATAGAACATGGCTAAAACTAGACATCAGGGTCAACTACTAAGCTGGCAAGCTCACAATCCCAGCCCATGCGTAGCCCAATTCAATCACCACCTATACCTGGAAAAGGATTTTGGGGTCCACAGTCAGTTGTGAGTAATTAGATTGTTCTACTTAATCAGTAGAACACAATCAGAAACATAATCATTAGAGCAGATCAATCAAACAGACAACATATCATCATGTAATCATACATAAACATCATTAATCAAGTACGCAGCGGAAGATAATGATAACGTAAAAAACCCAAATCCTTCTATACTAACTTATTCAGTTCTGGACTTCTTGACACCACTATTGACTCTTCTATTCTTTTCAGTTCAGCTGCTAATCAGTGACCAGTCATATGCTCGTAAGGGGTCAACCACGAAGATCTACTCCCCCCAACTTTCCTTGCTCATGCCGGGTCAACCACGAAGATCTACTCCCCAAGCACTGGGATCAAGAACTGTCCCGAATCCGAAGATAGGACAGTGGCTTCGACTATACCTATGTTCATGGCACTTGTGCCACTAGATAGGCGGTCACTTCATAGTTAATCATCTTTTCAATTCAATTCTGTTCTGTTCTCTTTTCCGGTTCACAATTCAATTCCTTATTGACTCAACTTAACTTCTATTCAATTCTAGCTCGTCTTAACTTGACCCAAAACTCTAACCTCATACTTGTACCACTCGACAATTACACTTTAGCAATAAATAATTAAACCGATTCCTTAAATAACATTTACACAATTCAACAACTTAATTACATATACAGATAATCAATTAGACTAACAACCATCAACTATTATCAGTTAAAACATGATAAAAATCCTATTTTTTCCTTCTTTGGACCACACGACAAATTCATAGAAAAATATCAAGATTCATACTTTAATTTAATTAAACACAATTATCATAATTCAATCGTATAAACTTATAATAAATCATGAAATTATACTTTAAACATTAAATCATTAAACATGGACCAAATCAAGAACAAAATCAATCCTTTAATCACTCCCATATACACGGCTTTTCTTAAGTTCAAACAAGTTTAAGATTAAATTCAAGAAATCATCATATCATGATCAAATCAAAGATTACTTTCAAGATTATTATTAAAGACTCATTAAAGATCAAGATTATAACATAAAAATCATATTTTTAACCAAGATAATCATTCGAACCAACCAAGAAACACACGGCACAACCTTCTTATACAATCAATAATTGTTTCATCAACTTCAAATTAACAAGATTCATAAAATAAGCATAGAACATAACAAGATCATAAAATAAATTCATCTTAATATATCATCAATAAGTAAGCTTTTTCTTAATTCAACAATAATTCTAAGTAATTTTAAATAATTCTAAACATGATTAAACCTATTCCAACAATTATATTGCTAACCTATCCTATTGAATCAGTAAAGCAAATCTAATTACCTGGTTTGGAAGGGTTGGAAGATGAATTTTTGATGGGTTGTAAGGAGGTAGCCGTGAGGTATAAAAGATAGAAAAGTGGTGTTTGTTTTGTGGCTTTGATCAAATAATGATTAAGGGATAAAAAGGGATTTTTTTTTATGATATAAATAAAATAAGGGTTTACTATATTTTAGGAGGAGGGTTACTAGATAATAGGAGTTAGTTTAGGAGAGAAATTAAAGGGGAAAAAGAGGAGTTTTTATTTGTAGTTTAGTTTTTATTTGTAGTTTAGTTTTTTTATTTGTAGTTTAGGATTGGTAAAAAAAAGAAAATAAAAACAAAGGGGGTTTTGGCTTCCTAAATTTTAGTAGGAAGAATAGAATAAAAACTAGATTTTTAGATAGAGTAAAAAATAGATGTAGTTTAATATTTTTGGTTGAAAAAAGATTTAAAATAATTGAATAGGAAATAATAATGGGGCCGTGTAGTATAGTAAGGAAGAGGGGTTAGAAGTTCCTATAATTTAGTAGTCAAGATAGGAGAGGTTGTGATAAAAATAGGATTTTTAAGAACAGGTCAAAATAGATATAAGAGTTAATAATATTGGTTAAAACAAATTAAATAAATTAATTAAGGGAAAAGGGATGGGGGCTGTGAGGTTTAACAAGAGAAAAGAAAATTGGGCTCGGGTTCTGACAAGATGAGATCAAAGGTTTGAGCTAAGGTAAAATAATTAGATTGCTACAACTAAATTATTAATTAATTAAATAATAATCAATTAAATGATTAATTAATTAACTATTTAATTAATTAAGAAAAGTTTAAAATATCCCGAAATTTCGGGGTATTACACCGGTGATCTAAAGGGGCGAATAAGTTTAGAAGGAAAGTGTAGATTCCACGCCTTGGAGGGTTACATCAACAATTTCCATACTATATTTCTAACAAGCTTCTAAACTTATTTCTCAAAAGATGTCTACTCTCAAAGACCTAGCCATGAACATTCAAAAATTGGAAAGGTTCGAAGGTGTGGGGTTCCGTCGTTGGCAAAAGAAGGTTCATTTTCTTTTGACAACTCTCAACGTGGTGTACGTTCTTACCACCCCGATTCCTCCTTACCCAAAGGAGGGTGAAGCAGCGGAACCGGCCGAGACTACAAGGAAAAGGACTAAGTGGGAGAACGATGATTACATATGCCGGGGGCATATACTCAACACTCTTTCCGACTCGTTGTTCGATCTCTATCAAAACGTAGAGAGTGCTAAAGAGCTATGGGATGCTTTGGAGGCGAAATACATCGCCGAGGATTCCTCAAGTAAGAAATTTCTTGTTAGCAATTTTAATTCTTTTAAAATTACTAATGACCGTTCAATTATGGAACAATTCCATGAAATTCATCACATTTTAAATCAAATCCGGGCTCACGGAATGGAGATGCATGAGGCCATTGCGGTCGCATCAATAATTGATAAATTACCACCGGCATGGAAAGATACTAAAAATCTTTTAAAACATAAAAAAGAAGATATTTCCATGGAGCAATTGGGTAGTCACCTCTTAGTTGAGGAGAATATCCGGGCTCAAGAAAACAAGGACAAGGACAAGGACAATAATAATAATAATAATAATAATAATAATAATAATAATGGACAAAAATCTACCATAAACATGGTAGGGGTTGGTGTGTCAAATAGGACAAATAAATCCAACAACAAGAATTTTAAAACCAAGAATGCTACAAACAAGAAGCGAAATGCGGTTACTTGTTGGATATGTAGCGGTCCTCACTTCAAGAGGGATTGCCCTTCAAAGAACAAGAAGGGAAAGAAGGATCAACCTAAGGGTGATTCTAGCCAAGGTTAACAACTCTTGGTGGATTGATTCAGGAGCCTCAAGACATGTATGCAAAGACCGACATTTGTTCAAAACTTTTCAAGATTTGAATAATGGGCCAATTTTGTATATGGGTAATGATTCTACGGTAAAGGTCAAGTAGAATTATGTTTAACTTCGGGAAAAACACTAACTTTAAAAGATGTTGTTTTTGTACCCGAAGTTAGGAAAAATTTAGTCTCGGGGGGTATCTTGAACAAGTTTGGTTTTAAGGTTATTTTTGAGTCCGATAAGTTCATTGTTTCTAAAGGTGGTATTTATGTTGGTCAAGGATATTATTGTAATGGAATGTTCAAATTCCACATAAATAATGAAAATGTTGATTCTATTTACTTGCTTGATGTTTCTTCTTTATGGCACAATCGTTTATGTCATGTGAATTATCGTCGTTTATATGACATGTCTAAATTGGGGTTAATCCCACCTTTCGATTTAAATTTAGAGAAGTGTAAGACGTGCATGTTAAATAAAATCACAAGGACCCTATTCCATAGTGTGACAAGACAAACTAATTTGCTTGATTTAGTGCATAGTGATTTATGTGACTTTCATAGTTCACCTTCTTTGGGTAATAAAAGATATGTAATAACGTTTATTGATGATTCATCGAGGTTTTTTTATACATTTTTATTATCATCCAAAGATGTGGCCATTGAAAAATTTAAAATTTATAAAACCGAAGTGGAATTACAACTTAATTTAAAAATTAAAGTACTTCGGACGGATAGAGTGGAGAGTATTATGACCCAAATTATTTTAATTCCATTGGCATAATTCACGAAACGACCGCACCATATTCACCACAAAGTAACGGTGTGGCGGAAAGGAAAATCGAACATTAAAAGAAATGGTTAATTCCATGCTTTCTAACTCGGGTCTAAGTGACGATTTTTGGGGCGAGGCAATGCTTACCGCATGTTATGTCTTAAATCGGGTTCCTAATAAAAGGAACAAGGATACCCCATATGAACTTTGGTTTAAAAGGAAGCCTAATCTCACATACCTTAAGGTGTGGGGGTGTAGGGCGGTCGTCAAATTGACGGAACCCAAACGTAAAACATTGGGTGAAAAAGGGATTGATTGCATATTAGATATGTATAGGCTATGCGGAAAATAGCAATGCCTATAGGTTTTATGTTCTTGAACATAATGATTTTGTCTCTATACATACCGTGATAGAGTCAAGGGATGCAATTTTTGATGAAACTCGTTTTTCATCGATTCCTAGACCAAAGGACATGGTACCTAGTACTAGTTCCGGGAATGTAGATGATCTTAATAAAGATCATGATACTACAATTCCGGAAATTAGGAAAAGTAAAAGAGCTAGAAAAGTTAAAAATTTTGGACCGGATTTTCAACTATTTTTAGTTGAAGGGTCAAGGGAGTCTATTGAGACTCAATATTCATATGTTTACCATATGGAGGAGGATCCGAAAACCTTTGGTGAGGCTATGAAGTCTCATGATTCCGCTTTTTGGAAGGAGGCCGTGAATGATGAAATGGATTCAATAATGGGTAATAATACTTGGGTTTTATCGGACTTACCTCCGGGTTGTAAACCTCTTGGTTGTAAATGGATCTTCATTAAGAAGAAAAGGGTCGATGGAACCATAATAAAACACAAGGCCCGGTTAGTGGCCCAAGGTTTTAGGCAAAAATATGGTATCGATTATTTTGACACTTATGCTCCTGTAGCTAGAATAGCTACTATAAGACTTTTGATAGCTATATCGGCGATTCATGGTCTTGAAATTCACCAAATGGATGTGAAAACGGCTTTCCTTTATGGTGAATTGGAGGAGGAAGTGTACATGAATCAACCGGAAGGCTTTGTAGTCAAAGGACAAGAAAACAAAGTTTGTAAATTAGTTAAATCTTTATATGGCCTAAAACAAGCACCTAAGCAATGGCATCAAAAATTTGATGATGTAGTCTTGGCTAATGGATTTAAAATAAATCAATCCGATAAGTGTGTATATAGAAAATTTAACAACGGTAAAGGAGTTATAATTTGTTTATATGTATGTTGACGATATGCTTATTTTTGGGACTGATTTGGATGAAGTGAACAAAACTAAAGCATTTATCTCAAGGAGCTTCTCAATGAAAGATTTGGGTCAAGCGGATGTGATTCTTGGTATAAGAATTGTGAGAGGTAAAAGCACTATTTCTTTAACACAATCTCATTATATTGAGAAAGTGGTAAAGAGGTTCAATGAGTCGGTTTCAACTCATTTTGCTACTCCGATGGATCCTAATGTTAAATTGGTTCCGAGTAGTGGTACTCCAATAGCTCAATTGGAGTATGCAAGCTTGGTAGGAAGCTTGATGTATGCTATGACTAGCACACGACCGGATATAGCTTTTTCTATAGGGAGGTTGAGCCGATTTACTAGTAATCCTAGTATGGTACATTGGCAAGCTTTAAGAAGAGTGTTGAGGTATTTAAAGAAAACCAAGGATTTTGGTTTGACATATACCGGTGAGCCTTCTATTTTAGAAGGGTTTACGGATGCAAGTTGGATCTCCAATAAGGAGGATTTTTTATCCACAAGTGGATGGGTGTTTCTTCTTGGAGGAGGTGCCATTTCATGGGCCTCTAAGAAGCAAACATGTGTCACCGATTCCACAATGGCTTCGGAGTTCATTGCTCTTGCTTCATGTTGTCAAGAAGCGGAGTGGCTTAGGAATGTATTAAGTGAGGTTGACTTGTGGGCAAAACCAATGTCACCTCTAGCTATCCATTGTGATAGTGCGACAATAATTGCCAAAGCTTATAGCGTGGTCTACAATGGCAAGTCAAAGCACATTGGGGTTAGACATAGCTATGTACCTGAGATGATTAAAGATGGTTGTATAACCATTGATTTTGTTCGGTCACAAGGTAATTTGGCGGATGCATTTACAAAATCGTTGCCAAGGGACTTGTTGAACAAAATGAATTTAGGGATGGGTTTAAAGCCTATTGTACAACCTTAATGAAATGAAACTCAATTCGACGTCCAATAAGACATTGGATCTCAAATTCAATGAGGATAGATTTTCACTTGAGGTTGTGAGCAATTGAAGATATTACATCCTGAGGTAAGTGCTAAGTTTACTGCAATGTAAAGGAGGTTGAATTGGTAAAATTCTTAATAGATCTTTGTAATTGGCTCAATCGCAGGAGCATGTGCGAAAAGATCTGCCTATGTGGGCAAGAAGTTTTGCCGCTTCATCAAGTCTAGGCTTTGCTTGAAACGTTCATGAATAGATACGTACACCATGGCGACATAGGTGTAGAGGGATAAAAGTTGCTTTGTTTGTGTCTATGTGTATTGTATCTTCAATAATTCGTAGTGTTTGTATAATTCAAAGCATAGTCTATTATACTAAATGGAATTATTGTAAAGTGTGCATATACTAAGTAGAAATTCAATCTTTACGACATTTCTATTTATGCATAAACATGTGTTTTGTATTATGATTATGCATGTTGTGGTTTAAACTTGTCAACATTTAGATCATAAATGGGAGGAGGATTGTTGGAACATTTATGATTAAATGGGCTTGGTTACATGAACTAAGGAAAGAGAAGATTAGGTAAATAGAAACTACGAGTCCAACGGGTATCTCCCGACCTGCGAAGACCCGTCGCGACTCGTGAAAAGTTTCTGGAAAGAAACAAATCACGAGCCACGAGACAGAGAGGACTCGCGACTCGCGAGCCCAGGTCGCGACTCGCGAGCCCCTCTTCGCGACTCGCGATTTGCTTCTGGAAAATTCGAGCAGTTTTTTTGACTTTTCGTATGCTTTTGCCTAGGATGCTTGTACGTATTAAGCATGTGTTTAATGACTTCATTGCAGTATTAAACAAGTTTTAAAGAGGTTTAAAATTAGAACTTGAAGGTTGACTTGTGAATGGCATCTTCAAGGGTGTTAATTGTACACAATTAATCACCATTATTCTGATTTTATGGTGCTTTAAAGTGGTGTTTGTTCAGCTTTTGGAGCTGATTCCTCTTGCCTTATATGCCTATAAATAGGCTTGCTTAGTTCATGGTTGAAGTACACAAAAATATTCAGAATTTTCTATACTTCATACAACTTGCTTGCACTTAGTATATTCTCTTGCAATTTATACTAAGTGTGTTCTAAACACATAACAAACACAAAGTCCTTTTAAGGTATACTCTAAGATCATATAGAGTGTAGAAGTTTCTCCATTGTATCTCACTAAACATTTCGTGGTAACCCGGTGATCTAAAGGGGCGAATAAGTTTAAAAGGAAAGTGTAGATTCCATGCCTTGGAGGGTTACATCAACAATTTCCATACTATATTTCTAACACTATGGAGTCCCAATTGTAAAGGACATTTTATTTGACTTTTCGAACAGTTTTATAATTTTTTTTAATAAATTGAATAGTTCAGAGCTTCCGCTATTAATAAACTTAGAATCATAAACTTTTATTTAATCATTGATTCTTATTGTTGTTTTCTCCGAAAACAATGCTGATAAAAATACGGGTCGTTACAGTCTGAGTGTGTAAGAGCCATGGGCAGCTCCCCACTTTTTTGCTTCCCCCTCCCGTCGCTGCTAAGATGTTGTTTTAGACCTAGGTGTACGTGTTGGCGATGGAAGGGAGAATGGACTGGATAGAGGGAAGAAAAGAAAAAATGAAAGGGACAATATTAGTAGGAGTCACCAATGAGTTTTAGGAATAAACTCGTAAACCATGTATTTAGATCAAAAAATTACGAATGGGACACGATTTTAGGGACGGATCTAAATAGAACGATTTTGTCCCTTTGATCCCATGGGGATGACTCCAAAAATGGTCATGCGATCCAAAGTTTGAATTCGGGGGCAAGGGTACTAATATGGAGGAATGCATCATATTAGCCCGTAGGCGGCCTTTACTAATTTCTCTCAATTGGAAATATATAAGTTAGCGACAAAATATTTCAACACTGATAAATAAATGTTTTAAAAACAGCGATGATAAATCAGCGTTGAAATAAAAATCGCGCTAGCGCAATAAAAGATTAGTCGCTGACTTTTTTAATAAAATAAAAAAACATTCACATGTGTACAAAGAAATTAAATAGAATTAAGACTCTCAGAAAACTTACCACTTCTCATTCAAAGACTTTTCTTTGAGTGTTTACATGGACAAAATTTTTCCTTTGTAGCTTGATTGATTAAATACTTAATGAAAATTTTAATCAAATTGTAAAATATAAAAAAAAGTATGAAAGAAAATAAGTGTTATGGAATATAGAGGAGAAGTAAAAATCCCCTCTCTTAATGGAATTTGGGGGGTTTTTATAACAAAGGAAAGCTTATAATTTTGGAAGATGATGACAAATCAGCATATCATATCAATTAACACTGATATGACAACGTTTAATATTAATTAACGCTGATATACCAACCATTAGTATCAATTAATGCTGATTTGCCAGCTCATAAAATGAAAATATCTTTAAAAAGAATCAATGATGATTATATATTATTATTGATATATTTTCTAGCAAATCAGCGAGTATAAGATATATTCGCTGATTAGTCAGCGATAGTAACTTATGCTCGCTAACGTTCAATTTTTCAAAAATCATAACTTTTGATTTGTAGCTCCAAATGCGACATATAATATATCGTTTTGAAGCTCTTTTAGTCTTCTATATAACAGTAATATAATTTTAAAATAATTTTTGGTTTAAAGAAAAAATATTTTAATAAAGCATAATAATGTCCAATAACACACAATTACTCAATCCTCTAGAAAAGTGAGTTTAATTTATTTATATCATCATCGAGTATTTCCTCGGGATAGGAGACTAAATTTGATGTCAACAGAGTGAACCATGTTTTGTTTTTATTCAAATGTTTATATTCTTTTTTTTTTTTTGCTTCTGTTCCCGTGTGGGTTCACTATATGTTTTTTCATAAATGCTTACCACTTGTCCACTATGCTTTATTGACTGTTGAGTAAAATTTTACTCAGTAATTTTTTTTTAATTTTTCTTTATAAAAATTATTTTAATTTTGGGAAAAATAAGAAAATTATTTTTAAAAAATGCCCGAAATATTATACATAATTTTGGGAAATTATTTATAATACTCCTAGCTTTTTTAGCTTCCGAGAGGCGATTATCGAGCTTTGGGTCCTTGCACTTTAAAGGTATCTTATTCTGATCAAATTTACAACACTTATTTTGTCACTTATTTAGAATCATCGGACTAGTGGCGACGTGGTATACGATTGTCATTGGCCTATTTTTTGGGGACAAATGTAGGTGTCTACAGAAGCCCCTACTTTGACTGAGTCTATAGAAATGACTAGTTTCGAAAGACGATAGTCAAAGTACTCAGTGCTGGTAGAACATAGATTAGTTTTACTAGCGTCCGAGAGTTATACTTCGAGATTTTTTTTTAATTTTTGGTCCTTCCGAATTATTGAATTCCGCTTTAGGCACTTGGGGCCTTAAGGAAAGCGTTGATCTGAATTGTGTTTCAGGGGTCTTTTTTTTAACCTTACGTGACCTGAAGTGTGTCTCAGGGTTTTTTTTGTTGAATTGTGACCTGAAGTGTGTCTCAAGGGCTTTTTGTATGTTCTTCAGATCACTTTGGGCGGAATGAGCCGTAGGAAGGATTGTGGTTCTTGAGATGACATTTTTACTTTAGGCTAGTTTAAGCGGTAGAGAAATGTCTGGTTTACAATGACCGTCTAATGCTGCAAGTATTGTATTTCCACTTTAGACAAGCATTAGCCGTATGGAAGTGTTTGATGATGTTCTCGAGAAGATATTTCTGCTTTAGGTATTTCGTCGTAGACAAATGTTCAGTGATGATCGTCTGACGATGTCGTGTTTAGGCTTCTGGCAGTCGTGGGCCGTTTGCTGATTTTCGAGTAATGTTTCCACTTTAGCAGGCATTAGCTGTAGGGAAATTTTGGGCAGTTGCTGAAGGAATTAATCTGATGGTTGGACATATTTGGAATTGGTGAATCATAAAAACATTCTCAAATTCCTTCAAACTCTTCAATTTTTAGCTGGTAATCCTTTCTCCCATAGCATTTCATCTTTAAAATGTAAGCTAGCTATCTATCCTATAATTTCTAACAATAGGTACATTAATTTAAGGGGCTGTTTGTTTCAATACTACGGAAAGGAAAGGAATCAACAAAGGGTTAGGAAGGGAAAGAAATAAAAAACCCTTTGTTAATTATTTAGTTTGATAAAGATTGTTCTCTCCCTCCCTCCTCTCTTCCTCCCTCCTCTCTTTCTCTCTATCCTCCATGACAACAGCCCATCACCACCACCCATCATTGCCACTTTCTCCCTAACCCTAACCCTAAAAAAACCCTAACTTACTATTCTCTCTCTCATAGATCACCACCGCCCATCACCGCCACTTTTTTCGTGCTTGGGGTTCGTGGTGGGGCTAGCGTTGTAGCGAAGGACAACGAGGGACGGTGAGGGATGGCGAGGGTCAGTCGGCGCCAGATAAGGGTGGGGGAGGGGAGGTAGGTGGGGGTTTGTGATTATTTTAGGTGGTTAGGGTTTCGTGGGTTTAAGGTCCGTGGGTGGGTTTTGTGGGGTTCGCGGGTAGGCGTGGGGCTGGGGAAAGGGTGGTCAAAGCTCTGTCGGCGTCGACGATGGGTGGGGGAGGGGAGGTGAGTGGGGTTTTGTGGGTTTTTTGGTGGTTAGGGTTTTATAATTTTAGGGTTTGTGGTGGTTCATGGGTGAGTGGGGCGAGGTGGGGTGGCTGGCTGCATGGGGCGATGGTGGGGCGAAGTTGGGGTTACTGGGTTGGTGGTTGGCTGGGTGGGTGACGGTGGGGCGAAGTTGGGTGCTGGGTTGGTGGTTGGTTGGGTGGGGTGAGGGTGGGGTGTGGGGTGCTGGGCTGGTGGCCGGGTGGGGTGAGGGTGGGTTGTGGGGTGCTGGGTTGGTGGGTGGCTGGGTGGGGCGAGGGTGTAGCAAAGGTGGGTGGCTGGGTTGGGTGGCTTGGTGGTTGGCTTGTGGGGAATGTTTTTTGTATCCCTAGTAATTACAAGAGAATGGGAAAGAGGTAGAAAAGGATAATTCTAGAACTAAAAATGGGGAAAAGGAATGAAAAAAAACAAAAAACAAAAGCAAACTTAGGTAAGGAAATAATGGGCTTGTATTCCCTTACCTCTTTGCCTTTCCACCTAACCAAACAACCCCTAATTAGTCTTTTAGATACATTACATCTACATTGAAAATACATTCGATACCCTTGTGATCTCGGTAAACTATTGTACATTGAATTTAAATTGCATATACACTAAGCTAGTATTGTAGCTACATTACATTTATGTTTGATACCTTTTTAATGCTGAGAAATATTCATGTTCATTGAGTATATATTGCACATACAATAACTAGTATGGTACATACATTATATTTGTAATGCAAATTTATTTGATACCCCATCAAAGTGACAAAAAATCATGTACATTGAGTATATATCACTAGTAGAAAAATTGTCATTGGCTGCGGTTTTTCACCCCACAGCCATAAGTAGTGTATTTTTTCTATATTTCTAGTACTTTTGGTTGCGGTTCCAAAAGAATCGCATCCAATGTGGTGCAGTATATGTGGATTTTTCTACTAATGTATGATAGTTACAATATATTAGTGTTACAAATATATTTAATATATTGTAAGAGGGGTGATGTATGGATGGGGAAGTAGGGGAGGGGTGTTGGGTGTTATAATAGGGAGGAGTGGGGGAAGTGAGGGGAGCGCCAAGGGTGGGGAAAGTAGGGGGAAGGTGTGCAATAGTAGGTGTGACATTGAATTAATACGTAGATACATTAATGCATAATTTAAATATGTTAATAAAGGTAATTAAAAATACATTCCTTACACATGACAAATATATTCAACAATGAGATTAAGTTGTTTTCTATATCTATTGAAATTATAAATATTTGAAAGGATAATTTTTTTGTATATCCCGGGAACCCAAAAAAAAGTAACTGAAATTGAAATAAAAAGTAAACTATAAATTAATTGTAACAAAATTATAATCTCAAATGACCTGAACTAAAGCTAAACGAACCAAAAAAACTATAACCAAAACTGAACTGAACTGTCGACATTTTGAACGGAACTGAATTGCACCCGTTTGAATTTTTAACTGATTGGTTGAACTGAACAATTAACTGAAACTGAACTTAACTGAAATATGTTCGTACAAAAACTGAACTGAAATAAAAACTAACTGAACTGAAAAAAATTATCTAAAATTAACTGAATCAAAAACGATCCAAACTGATTGGTTAAAACCAAAACTGAACTGTTGATCTGAATTGACAGTGCTAGCTTCTATGATATGTCATATCATGTAATCGCTTATATTGTTCTCTAAGTTCATGGTTCAATTATTTAGTCTGTTTTGTTTTTATGAAGATGAACATATAACATTTTGAGACTGATCAGTAACCGTTATTAACCTAGAAAAGATAGAATGCCAGCCTTGTAAATTGAAGGTCTTATAAGCCCTGTTTTTTTTTTATTTAATTTATGATATTTCAGTTCAGTTCGGACAAATTCAGTATAATTTATGATATGTCAATTTTATAGAGTTATTAGAGATAGAGCATCATCATCTCTACATTCCATCATAGTAAATTCAACTTTATTCTGCTTCTATCTTGGTGCTTATGCTGATTACACTAAAATTAGCATGTTCATATTATGTATTGCTAACTCTTATTTCCATTGTGACACCCTAAAGATAGAAAGTAACATCATGTTTTTCAGACTATAGAAATTGTTCTGGTAGGATTTAGCCTGTATTGTTAGTGGTGGTGCAGAAGAGTTCACAATGGTGGCTGTCACCTACACACTGAAATAACACGATGAGCTAACCCCGGGGTGTGTCCGAGGAAAGACCCTCCGATGCCTAAGTTAGCAAAGGGGATTAAGTATATAAGAAGAATATAGAGAGAGAGAGTAGATAGAGAGAGAAAGTAGAGTTGTCTAAATGTAATGTTATGCCGTTATCAGGCTGGTGAGGTCTTCTATTTATAGGAGATGGCTTGGTGGTCAAATAATGATCATCAAGGATGGGCGCTTCCTTAGAGTCGGTTCCGGCAACTCTGATGGCAGGCAACTTGTGATGCTGCCATCATTAAGACGACATCTTGGGTGAGGCATGGATTCTCCGGCACCATCATCATTGGGACGACATGTTGGGAGGTATTGCCTATATGTTGGCTGTCTTTGGTTGGCTGTGACCGGTAGTCCTTGTTGTCGGCGTTTGTGGGTTGTCTAACATCTTGGCCGTGACGTTAGTATGGTAGGTCCTGCCGGTTTACCGGTAGGCCCCCATACAACTAGCCCCCCCAAAAAGTATTAGTACCGGCACGTTGGTGATGCTTTTTCGAAAAATAAGTCGCCAACAAGATGTTAGGTTAAATTTTCCCGCCTGTTCAGTTTACTTTACACGCGTCAGCAGGATATGAATCGTCTGTTGCTTTTTGAAGAATGGGTCCCACAGCACTATATATAACCATTTTGACGGGTTTTTTTTCTCTTTCTTAACCTCAAAAAATTTTCAAAAAATTCGTGAGAATTTTTTTCCCTCTTTCTCTCTCTTACTCTTCAGTAGACGGTTGCTGTTATTCTTCTTCGAGTTTTCAGCAGAAAAATCTCTGTATTCACCATTGTTACTGTTCGAATTGCTTTGAAGAACTTCAACTCTGCACAATTTCAGGTTTGCCCCCCTTTTATGCTCTATTTGAGTTGTCCTCTTCGAATTTGGCTTCAAAAAATTATTTCTCCAAAGTTGTATTCGAAAATTCTGTCTTCTTAAATTGGTTTCTTGCGAGTGTTCCTCGAAAAAGGGTTCTTTTTTCAACTGTCCTTTGAAAATTGGTAAGAAACTGAATTTGAAAAGAAGTATTTTGAACTGGTTTGAGAAATGTTTTTGTTGTTTTATTATTATTATTTATTTTTTTCGTGCCTGTAGCACTTATGCACTTGTGCATGCTTGGTTGTGGCTGTTTTTTTAACTTTTATGCCTTTTGGCAGTTTTTCAAACGATGTCGGATGCTAGTGATAGTCAAAACGACAGTAGGATTCTGGAGAGCGACGACAGCGACGTTTCGTCTTTGTCTGAGTCGTCCGCCTTGTTGTCGTCGTACCCTACACAGAAGGTGAGCCGTCGTCTCAAGCTATTACTAGCACCGCCGTCAGTGAGGTCACTGCAGGCGAGATGAAGGAGCCTAGCGTGTGTACATGTGTGTCCCGCAGTCTGAAATTTAAAAATGGGTGTCCTCTTCACTCGAAACGAGGGGAGGGGATATCCCGGTGTCCACGCCGTAAGAAAACCGGGAGTAAAGCTGCTGCCTTAGCTTCTAAATTCGGCAATGTTCGTCCGGCAGCTTCAATGCTGCCTGATGGACTTGCGCCTAGGCAGAGGTGTATTCCTGAGTTTTCTCTAGTGTTTAAAAGAAATGCGGACTGTGAGGGCACACGTAACCCGTCTGGGTTAATTCATGAGCAACAACATGAAGTTAGGGAGCTCCGTGGCGTTCTACGTGAATCCGACAACCCAATGTGGACCGTGATGTAAGAGAGATATTGGTTTTCTTCATTGTGGTCTGCTTTGGAGTTTGACCAATATGGCTCGAATGAAGATTCGTCACGCCCTAACCCATTTACAGAACTTGGTAATTATTTTTTACCCTAACTTGTTTTTCTTACTTTCGCCATTTTCTCTTTTGTTGTATGTTGCAGAAGCTGACATGGAACCCGGTGACGCCCGCTTAGTGAACACTGCCTGGCAACTTGCTGGCTAGGAGTGGTTCAATTCTCTTGGTGAACTGTCGTCACCATTGTTTGAGGCGTTACAATTTGGAAATGTCCCGGATGATGACTTAGATCATCCTTTAGTTCGTACCCCTTACACGGAGTGGCTGACTGATGTCAGCACTTGGACTGGCGGTGAGGCCGCGTATATCCAGTGGTTTAAGGATGAGCACTATATTCCCGCCAACTGGGAGTTGGCGGTGCCGGGTGTGAACGACGTAATGACGGCGCCTCGTGACGGCTACTTCCCTGTTTACTTGGCTCATTTTAGATGGGGTCTTAGGTGCCCCTTTGACTAGTCAATCATGTCGGTTCTGCGACATTTTCGAATAAGCTTGGTTCAGCTAGGGCCCTTTTGTGACGACCCGATTCGCTTAAACCGGCGCGGAAGAAACCGACGAGTCGAATTGTCGATCTAACAAACAAACTTACTAAAAATTAAAACAAAACCTCGAAATTATTATTACTATAACCCAAAAGTACAACACCCACAAGTTTGTAGAAAACTAAACCCAAAAGTATTCAAAAGTAGAAAGTAACTCCAAATACGATCAGAGTTAAAATATACGAAATACATAAACTATACGTCCAAACTAAAAACATAACATAGTCTAAAACAGGAAAACAACGGCACTCGCCCAACCCAAAGCTAAGCAACACCGTCATCATCACAGTTACCTGAAAAATTAACAACAATCCACTGTCAGTGGCGAGTAACATAACAGTCCCACCCTAACATGGATACACATAATCATAGAACAAATCAAATAAACACATCAGACTGAACATACCAACATACGATATAATCAACAGAGCAATAATAACGTAAAAACTGACCAACTTTAATTATTCCGACTTAAACTTAATAATCTTTGTCGCAACCATTTACATTTTAGACCGGACTATGCACGTACGAACGCATCTTACGCGAACGAACTTTCCTACTATGCCAGGAATGAGAATCTTACTCCCAAACCCATGAACCCCATCTTACAGAAATTCATATCAAACGACAACATAGCAAGTACACACTATCCCAATACCGCGGTTAGGATAGGGGGAACGTATTAACCCAAGTCTTAGAATCTTACTCTAAGGTTAGGCGTCTCAATGTAAACTTAAGCTAATCCTTTACATCTTACAACTTTGTTATTCTCAAGATCGCTTCTTACGCCTTTTCTTGAGTCTAACCATAATCAATTACTACTTATTTAATCAAATCTTTATCAAATCTTTAACTTTCTTCAAACCTTTCTTTAAACTTTCTTTATAAAACTTTGCAAAACCTTACTTATCTTTAAATAAAACTTCAAAAGACTTTAACACTTAAAGATCATATGACTAACTTCAAGATTCAAGATTCAACCAAGAACTCATAAAGAACTCAAAGAACTCATCAAGAACTCAACTTCAAACATAAGCCATACGAAAATCCCAACAAACATGCATGAAAACTTAACAAATTATCATGAAATCAATACCCAAATCCATCCTTAAAAATAACGCATGAAATATCACACAATCATCAACAATTCATCCAACATGATTACTTAATCTATCCTATAACTATAGTACTCAAATTAAGGTAAGATAGTATGTTACCTTATTGAAGATTAAGTAACTTCACACAAAAAACTTGCTGCCCGGAAACCCAAAATACACGGCCCTTGATACCACACACAACACGGCCAAAGCACCACCACGAGCACACACGGCTTCACCACGGCAGCACCTCTCGAACTCGTGCAACACCACGCAACACCACCGTGCACGACCACGTATTCACACGAGCACCACCGTGCACCACCACTCAATCCCACGTACAAGCCACACGAACCCAAACCCAAAAACCGAACAAAATACCCAAGTCTGGCAATGAAGATTAATTTGTGTTTGATTACTTAAAGATCAATGGAGTTTGAATCTTTGAGTTTGGGTTTTGAAATAATGATGAACAAATTGGTTAAGTTGATGGTGAACAAACCAAATAGGCGTGTAGAAATAGAGGGCAAATGGAGGAAGAGTGTTTGTGTTTGGCTTTTGATTGTGGCAAAAGATGATCAAAGGTGTTTAAGATGGCAAATGAACTCTTAAGCCTTACTAACCCTTCTATTTATAGAAGTGGTTTAAGGTGTGAACATGAAGCAAGTGGCAAATTAGGCCACTAATCATAGGGGGCCGGTTTTCACAAGGCTAAATTGGGCTTTTGTGATCATTTGGGCTAATTGCACTCATGCATGACTAATCATGCCTAATTTGCATTTGGCCCAAAAATTAATTAACTAATTAGAAAATTAAATAATTAAATTCTAATTAATTAAATTAATAATAAAATAAATAATAAAACAACCAAAAATATAAATAATTGAAATTATTCAAATAAAATGAAAATAAATAATCCAAATAAATTTAGGACCATACATAAAATAACATAAATACACAAATAAATCAACGACAGAAATAACAATAAAACTGGGTCGTTACAACCTCCCCTCCTTAGATATTTCGTCTCGAAATTTAAGACGAAGGAGATTGCTGACCCGCGAACAGCTCCGGGTACTTCTGCCTCATGGACGCCTCTGTCTCCCAAGTCGCTTCCTCATGGTGCTGCTTTCTCCACAACACCTTGACTAGCTGGACTTGGTTACGCTGGAGGGTCCTCACATCGCGATCCAAGATCTGAACTGGTCGCTCCTCAAACGTCAGATTCGGCTCAAACGTGGCCGATTCCACTGGAATGACGTGGGTAGGATCATGTACATATTTCCTTAGCTGGGAAACATGGAAGACATCGTGAACATTAGACAAACAAGGTGGTAATGCCAACCGATATGCCACCTCCCCAACTCGTTCTAGTATCTCGTAAGGTCCCAAGAATTTCGGTCGGAGTTTTCCCTTTTGACCAAAGAGAGCCACTCCTTTGAATGGTGAAACCTTAAGCAAGACTCTGTCACCTACCTCAAATGTCAGTGGTCTACGTCGGTTATCGGCGTAGGACTTTTGACGACTCTGTGCGGCCTGCATCTTAGACCGAATGACTTGGACCTTCTCTACGGTATCCCGTACCATCTCAGGTCCCAAAGCCACAGTATCACTGATATCATTCCAACAAATCGGACTCTGACATTTCCTGCCATACAAGGCCTCGTACGGAGCCATATCAATGCTGGAGTGATAACTGTTGTTATAGGAAAACTGTACCAAGCAGAGCATACGCACCCAAGACTGATGATACTCCAGAGTACATGCTCGTAACATATCCTCCAGAGTCTGGATGGTCCTCTCAGTCTGGCCATCCGTCGCGGCGTGAAATGCGGTGCTCAGCTTCAACTTCATCCCAAAGGCTTCCTGAACTGATTTCCAGAAACGAGACAAGAATCTCGGATCACGATCAGAAACTATCTCCCTCGGAACTTCGTGAAGTCGAATAAATGTCCTGGGTATAAGCCTCTGCCAGGCGCTCCATCGACCAGGTCATCTTCATCGGTATGAATCTAGCGACCTTGGTCAACCTATCCACTATTACCCAAATGGCATTCATACCATTACAGGTAGGTAGGCTAACCACGAAATCCATAGGTACCGACACAAATTTCCAGGTCGGAATCGGTAGTGGCTGGAAAAGACCTCCAGGTCTCTGATGCTCGATCTTAACCTTCTGACAAACTAAACATCGAGCTACAAACTTTGCTACATCCCGCTTCATCTTAGGCCACCAGAACTGGCCCTTAAGGTCCTGATACAGCTTTTTACCTCTAGGATGAATAGAGTAGGGCGAGTTATGTGCCTCAGACATGATCCTTTTCCTAAGATCAGAACTGTCCGGTACACACCACCTCCCTCTAAATCGCATACTACCGTCGAAAGAAGTCTCGAAGCCAACGGCTTATCCTTGCCGTAAAGCCTCTCGAATCCTAGTCAACTGCGGTTCATTCTTCTGACCCTCGCGCAATTCCTGAAATAATTCAGGCTCGGCACTTATAGATGTCAGACAAAATCTGACGGAACTATGGCTTCTACTGAAGCTCAATCGATTCTTGCGACTCAGTGCGTCAGCGACTAAGTTCGCCTTGCCTTCGCAATAATTAAGCGTCAGGTCGTAGTCCTTAATAAGTTCAAGCTATCGTCGCTGCCTCATATTGAGGTCTTTTTGAGTGAAGATGTACTTGAGACTCTTATGATCCGTGAATACCTTACACGAACCACCATAGAGATAGTGCCTCCAAATCTAAAGCGCGAATACTACAGCTGCTAGCTCCAAGTCATGCGTGGGGTAGTTACGCTCGTGCACCTTCAGCTGCCTCGATGCATAAGCAATGACCTTCCCACCTTGCATTAGCACACAACCTAGGCCACTCTTAGACGCATCACTATAGACCTCGAAATCCTCCTCATCGTTCGGAAGGGTAAGATAGGAGCAGAAACTAACCTCTGTTTCAGCTACTGAAATGCTTGCTCGCAAGCCTCCGTCCAAACGAATCGGATCTCCTTCTGTAGGAGACTAGTCATCGGCCTAGCAATCTTGGAGAAGTCCTGGACGAATCGTCGATAGTATCCGACCAATCCCAGAAAACTACGAACCTCCGCCACATTTTTCGGGCTACTCCATTCAACTACAGCCTTAACTTTTGCCGGGTCTACCTTAATGCCTTCCTTGCTAATTACGTGACCCAAAAATGCTACTTCGCGAAGCCAGAACTCACACTTGGAGGGTTTCGCGAACCACTTATTCTTTCATAATATCTCTAGCACTATCCGGAGATGCTCTGCATGCTCAGACTCGTCTCTCGAATAGACTAAGATATCATCTATAAATACTACGACACACTTATCGAGTAAGTGATGAAAAGTCTAGTTCATTTGATCCATGAACACGGCTGGTGCATTAGTGAGGCCAAAGGGCATCACCTCAAACTCGTAGTGGCCGTATCTCGTACGAAAAGCGGTTTTTGGGATGTCTTCTTTCTTGACTGGAATCTGATGATATCCAGATCGAAGATCTATCTTTGAAAACACTCCCGCTCCTCGTAACTGATCGAACAGTTCCTCAATCCTAGGCAACGGGTACTTATTCTTGATAGTTACCCGATTCAATTCTCGGTAGTCTATGCACAGGCGCATACTACCGTCTTTCTTCTTCACAAAGAGCACAGGTGCTCCCCATGGAGAAACGCTCGGCCTAATGAAGCCCTTATCGATCAAATCTTAGAGTTGCGTCTTTAACTCCTGCAACTCCGATGGTGCCATCCGGTAAGGTGCCTTCGAAATCGGCGTTGTCCCGGGTGCTAAGTCGATATTAAACTCCACATCGCGCTCGGGTGGAACTCCCGGTAGCTTATCAGGAAATACGTCTCTGAAATCCCTCGCTACAGGTATATCGTCCAACAGACTATCCTCAGTCAAGTCCCTTACCTGACATAGGAACACCATGTCGCCCTTCTGGCGATGCTTTCTCATTTTCAAGGCTGAGATTACCTTTACACCCTTCTTCAGAACGATCCCAGAATAGGTAATCCGATTGCCTTGCGATCCTCGGAATGTCACTGACTGGTCTCAGCAACGAATAATCGCTCGATACCTCGATAGCCAGTCCATGCCAAGAATGACATCGAACTCCATCAGCGGGAACTCCTTCAGATCAGCCGTCGCCTGCTCTCCAGCTATAACGATGTGAACTCCTCGGAACTCACGCTGACAAACAAATTCCTTTTCAGAAGGGAGAGTTATGATCGAACTAACAGGGGAACTGCCTCGAAGATTAGACCTCGAGACAAAACTACTAGCCATGAAAGAAACTGTGGCACCAGAATCAAATAAAACAAATGCTAAAATACCAGAGATAAGAAATCTACCTGAGACTACATCTAGCTGGACCTCTGCCTCTGCCTCATTTATACAGCAGACTCGATTTTTCACTGGAGTCTTAGCCGGTGCTGGAAGTTGCTTGGTCTCGGTGCCTGGCTTCTTCTCGGGGCAAACTGATGCCTTGTGGCCTTCCTTCCCACAGATAAAACATGTAATGGGTGTCTCGTTGCATCGCTTCCCTGGATGAAAGTCCTTGCCACAACCTCTGCATCTCGAACTCCCTGATCCCTGAGATGAACAAGTGGTCGGAGGGGTACTGCTAGGAGCACTAAACCGGGGCTTCTTAAATGATGGCGACATCACCGGGGTCGGGTCCTCTTCTTGCTCGTATCCTCCTCGATGACAGACGTCTGGATCTCAAGTGCTACCTCGTAAGCTCGCTGTAATGTCTTCGCTCCACTACCGATCACATGGCCGCGAATCCTCGGATCTAGCTTTTTAATGTAGCGCTTGACCCGCTCCTCCTCAGATGGTACTACCGATGTAGCGAACCTCGATAACTCGGCGAACTTATCGGTGTAGGCTTGAACCGTCATCTTACTCTGAGCGAGAGTAAGAACCTCCTCCTGTTTCTGCCACTGTAACTCGTCGGGATAGAACCTCTCCTGGACGTTAGCTACGAACTCGGACCAAGACATCGAATGTAGGGGCATACACGCGTTCCTCGCTACGCTCCACCAGTTATCGGCCTCTCCTCGCAAGTAGTAGGCGGCGATCTGGACCTTCTCGTGCTCGGGGCAAAACGTCGCGTCGAAGATCTTCCCCATCTCACAGATCCAACTCTCCAACGTCTAGGGTCGACAACCCCGTCGTAAGTCGGTGGTCGATGACGAGCGATACGATCGAACGTCGACTGCGATCCTGATGGCTGACGAATATGATACGCTAGCGTAAGAATCGCCTCCTCGAGCGCTCGTAACCTCTGTCGACCCGAACTTGTTCGGCGAGGTGTGGACATGCTGAAATCATCGCAAGAAACAAACAAACAAAAAGAGGCAATGTCAGTCAGAAATCCACACTCCTGTTAAGTATACACACAAAAAGAAAATAAAAAGAGTCTTATCCCGGATTCTTCTACCCGACACTCTTCTCCCTTAAACTTATCCTAAATTGGCTTTATCACTCGGGAATGGTAAAGCTCTCAACTCCCGGGTTTTACTCAAATCCTAAAACTTCACTTAAAGTCTTAACCTATTCGGATCTGATACAACCTGTGACGACCCGACTCGCTTAAACTGGCGCGGATGAAACTGACGAGTCGAATTGTCGATCTAACAAACAAACTTACTAAAAATTGAAACAAAACCTCGAAATTATTATTACTATTACCCAAAAGTACAACACCCACAAGTTTGTACAAAACTAAACCCAAAAGTATTCAAAAGTAGAAAGTAACTCCAAATACGATCATAGTGAAAATATACGAAATACATAAACTATACGTCCAAACTAAAAACATAACATAGTCTAAAACAGGAAAACAACGGCACTCGCCCAACCCAAAGCTAAGCAACACCGTCATCATCAGAGTTACCTGAAAAATTAACAACAATCCACTGTCAGTGGCGAGTAACATAACAGTCCCACCCTAACATGGATACAAATAATCATAGAACAAATCAAACAAACACAACAGACTGAACATACCAACATACGATATAATCAACAGAGAATTAATAACGTAAAAACTGACCAACTTTAATTATTCCAACTTAAACTTAATAATCTTTGTCGCTACCATTTACATTTTAGATCGGACTATGCACGTACGAACGCATCTTACGCGAACGAACTTTCCTACTATGCCAGGAATGAGAATCTTACTCCCAAACCCATGAACCCCATCGTATGGAAATTCATATCAAATGACAACATAGCAAGTACACACTATCCCAATACCGCGGTTAGGATAGGGGCAATGTCTTAACCCAAGTCTTAGAATCTTACGCTAAGGTTATGATCCAAAGTCAACGCCATTGTCTCAAGAAGCCACTAATTTAGCCTTAGAAGCTCGTGGGTTTTATCCATCATCTCCTAGGACTGAATTCAAGTGTTGCATTTCATGGGTTGATTGAAGGCCCAAAGATTGAAGGCCCATCTTTTGGGTGTGATGTGGCGTGTGGTGTTACTGATTTTAAGGCTTGTGATGTTGCTGATTTTAATTAGTTTGTTCTAGTTTATTCTAGGTTGTTCTAGCTGATTTATGGCATTAAAATAGTCATTAAGTAGAGTGCTTGATTCAAGGAAAACTGTTGGCCTTGGATCCCCTATGTTTGGCCAGTTTTTCTAGGTTATTTTGAAGTCTTTTTGTGTTCTTTTGCTGCTCCATTCCACTATATAAGGAGAGCTTATGATTAATCAAAGCATTCAGAATTATACAAAAGAAAACGTGAGTTTGAGCATATTACTTCTTTGAGTTTGTCCAAAGTAGTTTGTGTTTTCCTTGTTACTTTGAGTGTGTTCTTGAGTGACAAGATTAGGAGAAATTGAGTGTGTCTTATCTCAGCCTAAGACCCCAAATCATTGAGTATGTTCTTGTGGTTTGGTTTATCTATCTTTTAATTTTCTGTTCAAATTGTTTCTATTTTTATGTGCGATTTTTGTTCCATTTTCTTTGAGTGTTAAACTTCTAACCATTCTTAGGGAAGAGTTTCACATTCACATCATCTGGTATCAGAGCCTTGGTTCGAGATTATTGCAGAAAGTCGCACTTTGGTGGTGGAAAGGAAACGCTGAAATTCATCCCGTTTTTCAGTCAGCTTTGAAGATCGATATCTCACTCTTCAGGAGTCCAAATGAAGCGATTCTTTTTTTGAATCTGGGCGTTTTTCTGTGTAGATTTCACTTGTAAAATTTCGTAATTTTTGAAGATTGTTTGCTATTAAACTGGGCAGGATTTTCGAAAGTTGCACAAAATAGAGCCAATCCAGAGCAACAGATTTTAGCAGAGGTTATCTCCTTCATCCGGATAGCTTTTGAAGTGTTTCTTTTTTTTAAGTTGCTTAAAATTTTCTGAATTTTAATAATTTGTAAACCCTTGAGAGTCTCAAGGAAGTTTTTATTCTCGTTCAGAGCTTTAAACTTACTGTCAGATTATACATTGTACTTGTAATAGTCTAGCAAAATAGTGAAGTAATGGCTGGAAGTGGGGAACTCAATGATATGCTTAGATTGATCACCCAAAAACTAGAGAATTTGGAGAAAAAAACAGAAGAAAGTGAAGTCTCGAGGGCACAACAAAATAATAGAATGGATGCCATGTCTGAAATGCTCCTACAAGCCACTAGAAAAATAAATGAATTAGAGGATGAGGATGCAAATAGTAGTAACAATCTTAGGCAATTTGATGAAGATAGGGGCCTAAGGATTGACATGCCAAAATTCGATGGGGGACATGATAGTGAGGCGTTTTTAGATTGGCTTCGACAAATTGAAACTGTTTTTGAGTACAAGGGCTTTGATGATAGAAAACGGTTTCAATTGGCTGTCCTAAAACTCATAAAACTTGCTGCTTTGTGGTATGACAACCTCAAGGCAAGTAGAAGGAGAGAAGGAAAAGATAAAATTGACTCATGGGAGAAATTGAAAAAGAAAATGAGGGATAAATGGGTTAGCAAAGAGTATGAGCAGGAGCAATACTTAAAATTGACTCACTTATCACAAGAAAACATGAGTGTGGAGGGTTACATAAAAGAATTTGAGAGGTTAGGCTTGACCTGTGATTTACAAGAAAAGGAGGCTTACAAAATTGCTAGATTTGTTAAGGGATTGTCCAAAGAAATTAATAGGAAGGTGGAAGTCACTCATTATGCCACTTTCAGTGATGTATGCAAGCTAGCTTTGAAGTTTGAGTCTCAACTTAAAGAAGACAGGGAAAAGGAGAAACCTAAAAACATACCTTTCAAGGGGACTTCGAAATTTACTCCTTTTCAACAAAAGGGGGGTAACTTTCAAAATAAGGCTTTTCCATCTAATTCAAAGAATGATAAGGGGAAGGAGAAGGCTGTGGTTTCACCTAGTGAACTTGATACTAGGAGAAAGTGTTTTAAATGTCATGGTAGAGGTCATACTGCTAGCCAATGCCCTAGTAAGAATATCTTGACAGCCCAACAATGCGCCATTATGGATGAGGAAGAACAAATGTATAACTTTGTTGTTCAAGAAGAAGAGGGTCATGAGGAAGACGAATATGATGAAGAAATTCCTCCAGAAAGTGAGTTTAATATGATGGTGGTTCGAAAACTTTTGTTTAGCGAACCTCAAGTTGATGAGAGACAGAGAAATAATTTGTTCCACACTAGATGCAAAATTGGTGAGAAAACATGCAATGTTATTATCGATGGTGGAGCCCAAACAGATGTCATCTCTTCTGAAGCAGTGAGTAAGTTGAAGCTTTCAACTAGAGATCATGATGAACCTTACAAGTTGAATTGGTTGAACGATGGTACGGGTGTTCGAGTGAAGAAGCAAGCCTTGGTGTCCTATTCCATTGGAGGGTTTGAAGATGAGAGGTGGTGCGACATTATTCCTATGGATGCTTGTCATTTGCTACTTGGAAGACCTTGGCAATTTGATCGTGATTCTGAACATAGAGGAAAAATGAATGTATATCTTGTAACTACTAGAGAAGGTAGAAAAGTTAAATTACTTCCCTTACCCCCACAAGTTGCTAAGAAGAAAGAAAAAAGCAACTATCTTGTAACTTGTACTGAATTTGAGAAAATAGTGGAAGAAAATGGGGGAGGGTATGCTTTGGTTGTAAGAACCAAAGATGATCTTAGTACTACTTATAATGACTCATCCCCACTCAATGAGTTATTAGAAGAGTACAAAGATGTCTTTCCCGATGACTTGCCCAATGGCCTCCCACCTATGAGGGGCATTGAGCACGCCATTGACTTGATTCCTGGAGCACCTTTGCCCAATAAGGCAGCCTATAGGTGTAATCCGGAGGAGAGTAAGGAACTTGAAAGGCAAGTGAAAGAATTAATTGAGAGAGGCTATGTGAGAGAAAACCTTAGTCCTTGCGCCGTTCCCGCACTCTTAGTACCAAAGAAAGATGGTACTTGGAGAATGTGTGTTGATAGTCGTTCCATAAACAATATAACGATCAAATATCGTTTCCCCATGCCTCGCTTGCAAGATATGTTAGATGAGTTGAGTGGTTCGTTGGTCTTTTCCAAAATTGACCTAAGGAGTGGATACCATCAAATGAGAATTCGGGAGGGGGATGAATGGAAAACGGCTTTCAAAACAAAGTAAGGGTTGTATGAGTGGTTGGTAATGCCGTTTGGGCTTTGCAACGCCCCAAGCTCCTTCATG
The DNA here is from genome assembly GCA_951394345.1 of Salicornia ramosissima. Taxonomy (NCBI): domain Eukaryota; kingdom Viridiplantae; phylum Streptophyta; class Magnoliopsida; order Caryophyllales; family Amaranthaceae; genus Salicornia; species Salicornia ramosissima. The sequence continues at coordinate 25,683,355 of OX596235.1, forward strand.
AGATTGATGAACGAAGTCCTCCGTCCTTTTCTTAATGATTTTATTGTCGTTTACTTAGATGATATTCTTGTGTATAGTAAAACCAATGAAGATCATGTAATTCATTTGAGGAGGTTGTTTGAAAAATTGAGGGAGGTGAAGTTGTATGGTAAGCTTGAGAAATGTGTATTCATGAATCATAGTGTTGTATTCTTAGGATACATTGTAACTAGAGAGGGGGTACATGTAGATCCAGAGAAGGTGAAGGCGGTCCAGACTTGGTCGACTCCAACCAATGTGCACGAGGTTCGAAGTTTTCATGGGCTAGCTTCCTTCTATAGGCGGTTCATTAGAAACTTCTCTACTATCATGGCTCCAATCACTGAATTAACGAAGAAGGGAGAATTTGAATGGGGAGAGAACGCTCAAAGGGCCTTTGAGAAGGTCAAAGATATGCTTTGCAATGCTCCTATTCTTGTGCTTCCTGATTTCAACAAAGTGTTTGAGGTGGAGTGTGATGCGAGTGGGATTGGGATAGGTGCCGTTTTAATTCAAGAGAAGAAGCCTGTGAGTTACTTTAGTGAAAAGTTGAGTGGAGCGAAGCTGAATTATTCCACCTATGATCGAGAGTTTTATGCCATAGTTAGAGCACTTGACCATTGGTCTCACTACCTTAGGCCAAAGCCATTTGTTCTACATTCTGATCATGAGGCACTAAAATTCATACATGGCCAACAAAAACTCAACAAAAGACATGCTAAATGGGTTGAGTTTCTTCAATCATTCACATTTAGCTCCAAATACAAAGATGGGAAGAGTAATGTAGTTGCGGATGCTTTGTCACGGCGAACTTACTTGCTTACTATGGTGGATACGAAGATATTGGGTTTTGAACAACTCAAGGAGTACTATAAAGAAGATCCTGATTTTTCTTTTGGGGTTGACAAACCAAGCAAGGAGTTAGTGTGGCAGGAAGGTTACTTATTCAAGGGTAACAAGCTTTGTGTTCCAAAGAGTGGAGTTCGAGAATTGCTGGTTCGTGAGGTGCATAGTGGTGGTCTAGCTGGTCATTTTGGAATTCAGAAGACTCTTGATATTCTTGGCGAACATTTCTATTGGCCTAGAATGATCAAGGATGTAACTCATGTTGTGGAAAGATGTGCTACGTGTCAAAGGGCCAAGAGTCACTTCACAAAAGGGCTCTACACTCCATTGCCGGTTCCCGATACTCCATGGGAAAGTGTTAGTATGGATTTCATTGTGGGGTTGCCACGGACACAGAGGGGTAGAGATAGCATTATGGTAGTTGTAGATAGATTTTCTAAAATGGCACACTTTGTAGCATGTAATAACACTGATGATGCAGTGAAGGTGTCTGAACTGTACTTCAAGGAAATCGTCAAACTTCATGGCATTCCTCGAAGTATAGTTTCTGACAGAGATTCCAAGTTCCTCAGCCACTTTTGGAGGACACTATGGAAACTTGTGGGCACCAAGTTACTATTTAGTACGTCTCATCATCCCCAAACAGATGGGAAAACGGAGGTTACTAATAGAACTTTGGGTACTTTGTTGCGTGGTCTTGTGAGCAAAGCGCAGAAGGATTGGGACATGAAACTAGCCCATGCGGAGTTTGCTTACAATAGGGCGCATTCATTGACTACTTCGCGTTCTCCTTTTGAAGTTGTTTATGGGGTGAATCCATTTCTCCCAATTGATCTTATTCCTTTGGCTACAGGGGAAAAAGTGGAAAAAGATGCAAGGAAGCGAATAGAAACATTTCAAAAAAATTGTGAGCAAGTGAAGAACAAAATTGAGGAGATGAATAAAAAATACCGAGAGAGAGCAAATAAGAACCGCAAGCAACCTGTTTTTCAACCAGGGGACTTAGTCTGGCTACACTTGAGAAAGGAAAGGTTTCCTCAACTCCGCAAAAATAAACTCATGCCACGTTCTGATGGTCCATTTAGAGTACTCGAGCGGGTAAATGACAGTGCCTACAAAATTGAACTTCCCGCGGGGTTGATGGGTGTCAGCGCTACCTTCAATGTGGGGGATTTGTCGCCTTACCTAGACGATGCTAGTTTGAGGGCAAACTCTTCTGAAGACGGGGGGAATGATCCAAAGTCAACGCCATTGTCTCAAGAAGCCACTAATTTAGCCTTAGAAGCTTGTGGGCTTTATCCAAAGGACATCTGGTATTAGGTCCGCCCATTTGCCCTTGAGGTCGTCTAACTTCTTTTTTAATGCGTTTAAGATTTTCTTATTGGCCACCTCGACTTGGCCATTACTCTGAGGGTGAGTGACAGATTCAAATGCCATTTTAACCTTCAAAGGGTCGAGATATTCTCTCAAGGGCTTGCTGTCAAATTGGGTCCCATGATAAAAAATTATTGCCTGTGGTATCCCAAATCTTGTGATCACTCGTTCCCAGATGAATTTTTTGACTTGGGCCGTGGTGATAGAGACGGTTGGGATGGCTTCAATCCACTTTGTAAAGTAAACAATAGCTACTATCAGGAATCTTCGTCCCCCTTTGCCCTTCGTGAATGGTCTCAGTATGTTCATCCCCCATTGGGCAAATGGTATGGGACTTAAGATTGGCTGTAGATTGTTTGGCTGAGTGTTCATCACTGGAGCAAACCGTTGACACTTATCACATTTTTGTACGTAGCCTTGTGCATCCCTAAGCATATGGTGCCAGTAATATCCGGCACGTAACGCTTTGAGTGCTAGGGCCTTTCCGCCAATATGGTTTCCACAAATCCTTCATGTATTTCTTCCATAATTTTTTGTGCTTCTACTTTTGTAGTGCATCGAAGTAAAGGGAGTTGGAAAGATTTCTTGTAGAGCAAGCCTTGGTACACACAATACCAAGTTGCCTGTCGTTTGACCTTGGCGGCCATTGTCTTATCTTCTGGGAGAGTTCCCAGATTCTTGAAGGTGAGGATGGAATGGAACCATTCTTCCTCCGTGGTGACAATTGTGGCGACAAGGACACAGTTGATCACTTTGGCTGCCCTGAGTTCAATGAAGACGTTGCCCCCCAAATCTGCCAGAGGTGAGGTTGCCATCCTGGCTAGGGCATCGACTGCTTGATTGTTTTCTCTTGGGACCAGTTGTATCTCAAAAGATGCCAGTTGGCCCATCAGCTGTTTGAGGTAATTCTTGTACTTGACTATAGTAAGTTCTCTAGCCTCGGCTGTGCCCTTCATTTGAGTGGCTACCAATTGGGAGTCCGTTATTAGTTTAACTTGCTCTGCTCCGGACGCAATTGTCAGCTGGATGCCAGCTATGGCGGCTTCATATTCTGACTCATTATTTGTTGCTTTAAAGTTGAACCTTAAAGCATACCGGTGGATGGTATCATCAGGGCTTATTATTTTGATGCCGGCACCAGAGCCAGTATTGCATGATGAGCCGTCTGTGGCTACAGTCCACTCTTCAAGTGGATCCACCACTGCAAAAGATGTTTCTGCAATGAAGTCCGCCAAAGCTTGCGCCTTTATGGCATTTTTGGGTTTGAAGGAGATGTCATACCCTGATAGCTCTATTCCCCACTTCATCATTCTTCCTGATACTGCCAGTTTTGTGAGAGCTTTGTCTAGCGTATGGTTGGTTAGGATCAGAATGGAATGAGCATCGAAGTACGGGCATAGGCGTCGTGCCATGATCATCACTGCTAATGCCAATTTTTCAATTGATGAGTACCTGACTTCGGCTCCCGTCAACACGTGGCTGGTAAAATACACCGGCATCTGAGTTTTTTCACTTTCGACCAATAGTACTGCCGCCACGATGTTGTCCGATGCCGAGATGTATACTAGTAGTTGTTCTCCCTTTTCAGGCCTTGTCATAGTGGGTAGGATTTTGAGGTGATCTTTTACCTTGTAAAATGCCTCCTTCTGTTCGGCGTTCCATTCGAATTTTTTGTTTGATCGAAGCACTTTGAAAAAAGGCAAGGCGTGTGATGCCGATTTCGCCATGAATCTAGTAAGAGCCGCCATCCTACCTGTTAACTTTTGCACTTCTTTTATTTTTGTTGGTTCTACCATGTCTGTTATGGCTTTTACCTTATCTGGGTTGGTGTCTATCCCTCTTTCTGACACCATGTACCCCAAGAACTTGCCGGATGTAACGCCAAAGGTACATTTCTTAGGGTTTAATTTCATTTGATATTCCCTAAGTGTTGCAAATGTTTCTTTCAGATCCACAAGATATTCCTTTTGGGTCTTGCTTTTTACTATTGTGTCATCGACATATACTTCAACATTTCTTCCTTTTTGTTTGCTGAAGACCTTGTCTACTAGTTTTTGATAAGTCGCGCCGGGGTTTTTAAGCCCAAAAGGCATAGCTTTGTAATAATAGACGCCGGCACTAGTTACGAATGTCATACTCTAGAAGGCTGATTTTATGATATCCGGAAAAAGCATCCATAAAGCTAAGTAGTGCATGGTTGGCTGTAGAGTCCACCAGTTGATCGATTCTTGGGAGGGGATAGCAATCTTTGGGGCAGTGGCGGTTTAGGTCAGTGAAGTCGACACACATTCGCCATTGTCCACTTTGCTTCTTTACCATAACTACGTTAGCTAACCATTCAGGATAGTCACAAGGTTCTATGAACCCTGCCAACAAAAGTTTATTTATTTCAGAATTAATATCCTCATTCTTCTCAGCTGAGAATGATCTTTTCTTTTGTTTTACAGGCCTAACGCTATCATCTACATTAAGCCTATGTTGGATTACAGATGTGTGGATGCCCGGCATCTCATCAGCGGAAAAAGTAAAGACGTCAGCGTTGTCTTGCAGCATCTGGACCAAGTTGACCTTCATATGTCCCGACAACTTTTTCCCTATCTTGACGGTTCTGGAGGCATCTGTGGCGGATAAAGGTATATCTTTCATATCCTCGTTTGGTTCAGGTCGTGGCAGATCGTCGTCATTTGGGCGGCCATTGATGTCGTCCATTGAGACGGGAGAGACCTCTGGCTGTCTCTTCCTTTTGCTGCTGTCGATGTTGAGCTGAGGTGGGGGCGGAGGTCTCATGGCTGTCACATAACATGAGTTTGCTACCTCTTGGCTTCCTTTCACTTTTACCGGGTATCCGTCATCAGCTATGTATAGCATGGTAAAGTGATAGGTGGATGATGGTATGCCTTTGATGTCATTCATCATAGGCCGCCCTATAATGGCGTTGTAAGCAGATGGTATATTAACCACCAAGAACTTTATCATCGTTCTTTTGGTTTGTCTTCCCTCTCCTAGCTGTGTCGACAGTTTAATTATGCCCTCCGGTATCACCCTGGCTCCTGTGAAGCCACTGATTGAGTAGTGCACCGGTTTCAGATATTTTTCCTCTATTCCCAGTTTTTTGAAGGCCTCCTGGAATAGGATATTGGTAGAGGAACCGCCATCGACCAGAACGCGATGGACTTTACAGTTTGCAATATATAAATTGATTACTAAGGGGTCATCATGGGGGTATATGATTCCCTTAGTGTCATCAGCTGTGAACGTCATTTCCGGCATGTCTGCTGACCCTGCCCAATGATGACGATAATTGAAGTTCACTTGGTGGAGGAATTCCCAAAGTCTTGCTCGGGCACCGCTGAGGGTTCCTTCGTGTATTGGTCCCCCTGTGATGACCAATATATCGCGTTGGAAGTCTGTTTTTTTTGGTTTCCCTTCCAACCTCTATCGCCATGTTGCTGATGGTGAGGGGAGTCATCTTTCTTTTTATACTAGGCCAGCCGCCCTTTCCTTACCAGTTCTTCCACGTTTTCTTTCAGATGGGCAAACTTATCAGTTACGTGCCCATAGTCGTTGTGAAACTCGCACCATTTGGATTGGTCGTGGTTTGGTGCATTCATTTGTTTTGGGCGCCTCCACCTTTCATCTTGTTTGTGGAGTAAATAAATCCGCGAACATTGTGTGTTCAGCTCTGTGTAGCCGCCAACTTTCTCCATTCGCGGTTTCTTTTCTACGTTCCCCCTTCTTCTCCGCGTCTCTTGTCCACGTTTCTAGTGAAGTACTCCTTCTTTTCAAAAGGAGCTTCCCTTTTGAACTCCTTCTTGAAGCTCTTTTCTTCCACCACCCTCTTTTCTATTGAGGTGCCGACACCTATCTGGAAGAACTCTTTTGCTCGGATATATTCGTTGGCTTTTCCTAGGATGCCCCCCAGAGTTGTCAGGTTCTTGCATCCTAGGTATTGACGGAAGGGGCTCTCTTGCAGCCCTGACATCAGTGCCAAGACTGCTACTTCCTGTTGCATGTCAGTTATAGTCACGACCTTTGTTGTATTCCCATCAATTCACTTGTCAGTCTTTGCCGCCTTTTGTTGCTGACGAAGTGTGACAGGAAACGAGAGGATAGATTGCTCCACCGGGCTATAGTAATGTTTGGTAAGGATTTGAACCAACTTTGAGCTATGCCAGTAAGGGTTGTCTGAAAAACCCGGCACCAGGCGCTATGGACCGTGGTGTACGGCTGCATATGTCCCTCGTATGTTGATATGTGATCAGAGGGATCTGTCGTGCCATCATATTTGCAATTTGGCATTTTTATCTTTGGCATCTCTTCTTCACTGACGGCCACAACGAAAGGAGTCCCTTGGGGAAGGACTCTTTCTGCATAGTCGGCACTTCTCCTGGGCGCCCCCCTTCTTCTCTCCAGGTTGTCATCGAATCCCGCCTCTATCTTTCTGTTGGAGGTGACTCGATTGTTGGCCGTGGCCTGGACGTTTGCTGACTATCCAGGCGGGGCTCTGGAACTAGTTTCAGATTTTGAAAAATCCCATTCCAATTCTTCCTCTTGCTCTGTTTTTAAGGATTCCATGATCCTTATTGGCGACCTTGGCGTAGGGCGAGCTTTTGGTTTTTTCTTTGCCCCTGCCAGAGCGCTGAGGACCGCAACGGCATTTTGTAATTGTTCTGGTGTGAATTGATTGAAAATTTCCAAACCAGAGCTTGGAGTTGCTTCAGGATTAGGTACAGGGGTTTTCTCCGACTGTGGGACTGGAGTGTGCACAGTTTTTTCACTGTGAGAGGGTTTTGGGCTAGCCTCTTTTTCTGGTTGACCGGGAGTGGTCATTTTTATATTTTTTGGAGTTTAAGGTGTTTTTTGGTTTTTAGGTGGATTTTTGTAAGAAATCCCCACAGACGGCGCCAATTGTTCCGGTAGGATTTAACCGGCATTGTTAGTGGTGGTGCAGAAGTGTTCACAATGGTGGCTATCACCTACACAATAAAATAACACGATGATCTAATCCCGGGGTGTGTCCGAGGAAAGACCCTCCGATGCCTAAGTTAGCAAAGGGGATTAAGTATATAGGAAGGATATAGAGAGAAAGTAGATAGAGAGAGAGTAGAGTTGTCTAGATGTAATGTTCTGCAGTTATCAGGCTGGTGAGGTCTTCTATTTATAGGAGATGGCTTGGCGGTCAAGTAATGACCGTCAAGGATGGGCGCTTCCTTAGAGTCGGTTTCGGCAACTCTGATGGCAGACAACTTCTGATGCTGCCATCATTAAGACGACATCTTTGGTGAGGCATGGATTCTCCGGCACCGTCATCATTGGGACGACATGTTGGGAGGTATTGCCTATATGTTGGCTGTCTTTGGTTGGCTGTGACCGGTAGTCCTTGTTGTTGGCGTTTGTGGGTTGTCTGACATCTTGGCCGTGACGTTAGTATGGTAGGTCATGTCGGTTTACTGGTAGGCCCCCATAAAGAAATGAGTGTAACATCATTTTTTAATTCTATTTATATTCTTCAACTTTCCCTCTATCAGATCACTTGATATCAATTTGTAAATTTTAGTCTGTTTCTGTTCCATTGACTGTAATTTAGATTGAGCTAATACTCCACCTTCTTGATTTGAACTTGTAACACCCCGATATTTCAGAGATCAGATCCTTAAGAAGGATTACTATAGGTCATCCAATCGACTTCGGGTTACGAAATATGGGAGCATTACTAATAAAAACAACCCATTCACTAAGGAAATGGGTTTTAGTTGAAAATTCCAAGGTATAGATAATATTTTAAACCACAATTACAATAAGGACTACATATGAAGTACGTAGCGGAAATTCCAAAATTACAATACAAACCAAGAATAATTGAACTTAAGACTCCCATGACAAATTTTTATAGTAATGGGTCCACAAGCCAAGGTCTAATACATCCTCACTCAACGATGACCACCAAACCCACCTGCACCAGTCAGAGAATAAAAACAAACAAGAAAGGAACGAAAATCAGAAAAACTGAGTAATTACGACTCCATCCCGTAAAAACAAATAAATAAATATTTATGTAATTGGTAAATCTAGTAAGAAAATTTACTAACATATATATTGCAAAATATTTTACTTTATCTAACGAGTTAAATTAATTTTAAAAAAATATAAATTCAAGGATTATATGATATTAATAATACAACCTTTCAGTGATTCACTCAAAATAAACAAACCTTTTGATTATTCGTTAATAACCCAACCTTTTGTCCCAATTTCAACTAGTAAACCCTGTTGACTTGCAACCTGAATAGTAGGTAAAGTTTTTTTTTTTAACAATTTAATTATTAAAAATAATATTAAAACATGTTTAATTAAATAAAAACATGTTTAATCAAATCAACACCCATTGCCACCACCGCCAACCCAAAACGGCCACCGCCACCGTCCAACCCCCCAAACCAATGCCGCCCAAACCACCCCTGCCCAAACCAACGCCGCCCAAACCACCCCCTGCCCAAACCAACGCTGCCCAAACCACCCCTTGCAATCACCCCCGCCCAAACCAACCCCTGCCATCACCCTGCTCAAACTTACCCCGCCCAAACCAAACCCCAGCCCAAACCAACCCCGCCCAAACCACCCTGCCATTACATACCCCCACACAAACCAGCCTAATCGAACCCCTCAAGCCTTGCAGAACCACAATCGAAACCCCCAAAAAGCCACCCTTAAACCCACCCAACCACTGCCCCCGCACCCCCAAACCATCAGCCCCAAACCATCATACCCGCCTGCGAACCACCCAAAATTGCCACCACCACTATACCCACCCTCGAAACAACCCTTAAAATCACCACCCACCTCCAAAAACAACCACCAAACCCCCGAATCCACCCTTAAACCACCACCCATCTCCCAAAACAGCCCCAAACCCCCGAAACCAGCCTAAAACCCCCAACCCACCCCTAAAAACACCTCCCAAAACTACCATTATACCATAAACACACCTAAAATCACCAATTAACCCAAAAATTCCATTAAAAAAAGAGAGGTGTTGAGAGAAGTAGCAAGCGGAGGGCAGCAGGCTATCGGCGAGCGGGGAAGGTGGTCGAGAAATCACCCGAGGTGGCAGGCTGTCGGCGTGCAGGGGAGGTTATTGGCAGTCAGGGTGGTGAGGTTAGAGATTAAGGTGAAAGTGAGAGAGAGAGAGAGAGAGAGAGATAGGAGTGGTGGTTGGTGGTGTGGAAGTTTAAGGGGTTTTTTTTTTTTTAATTTTCTGATTTTTTTTTTGTTTTTTTTTAAAAAGAAACCAATAACATATTGACAAGTGTCCTAGAAACCTGTTGTTATAAGTTTCAACATGTTATGGTTCATTGAGTGAAATCTGGGTATAAAGCTTGGCTTATTATAGGATAATCAAAAGGTTGGTTTATTTTGAGTGAATCAATAAAAGGTTGTATTATTAAAATCAAAATTTCCTAAATTCAATGCTTTAGGTTACACCAATCACAAATGATAACACAATAAAATAAAATAAAATAACCAACAAGAGGGAGAAAGGGAACGCTAGTGGCCCAAGTAGCCACCTACTTTTAAAGGGTTGCGCATCACCCTACAATTTTGGCCATAAAGTATGTTAACAGAATGTCCCTAGTGTGCACACCCCTCACTAATCTAATGTGTATCCAAAATTAACCGCGCACCAAAAGACTTAGGAGGAAGACTGAAAGCAAATTAGATATAACCTACTAGAAGCCTATTGGGTATCCACAAATGTGCACCAATAGAACAACATCTAGCAGGGCAACCTGTTCATCACCCTTTTGGGTTTCTTTCTCCTCTCAAAACAATATACAAAAATATGTCTAATTTTATAGAAAAATGAATATATCAAAATAATTTAGTCACCCAAACTTTTTATAGAAGGTATAAATCATACATGATCCCAAAGTCTACATCTATAATCATCATAGCAATTTTAATGTAACACAATTAACATTATAATCATCCGACAATACTTGTGTATATATATATCTATTATATAGTGAAATATCATCACAAATACTATCATTCGACAAAAATAATTATTGTTACGGTTCATAAAACTTATAAAAGTAGACATGTCATATACCCATAGAAGTCACATAACCTACATCCTAACGGGATTCTAAAGCTGATGGACATCAAAAATTACCTTGCAAGCGCGTAAATTAACGATATAATAATTTCCCAAACAACTCTCTACTCAGCGTTGGTCTACAAATAAGATAAATCTAATATTAGAAAACTTATACCGTAAGCTTGGTAACCCCACCAAACAATAACCCCAAAATCAAGAGAGGAAAAGAAAAAAATAAAAATAATAATAATATATATATATATATATATATATATATCTATACATTATAAAAGCATGGATGGCAAGTTACTATGGATGCCCACAATGGTGCCCTCTGTTGAGGAATTAGTAGGGATATCTGTTGAGGAATTATTAGGGATATCTGTTGAGGAATTATTAGGGATATCTGTTGAGGAATTATTAGGGATATCTGTTGAGGAATTAGTAGGGATATCTGTTGAGGAATTCTATTTGTGCGGAATTATTAGGATTCTGATTGCTATTTTTGAGGGATTATCAAGAATTATCAGGGATATTTGTGAAGAATTATAAGGATTCTCTTTGATTTGAATCATTTGATGCAATATTTTAACTTTTAAGGGTTTTGTGTTGATTGCCGCGTTTAGTTTATTCTTTATTTAATTTTGAATGCTATTTAGTGTTGATTGCTGTTTTTGAGGGATTATCAAGAATTGTAAAAAAAAAAATACTTTTTTAAATGCATTTTTTTAGAGATTATCAAGAATTACCTAGGATTTTTTTAGAGGAATTATTCGGGATATTTGTTGAGAAATTATCAGGGATATTAGTGCGGAATTATTTGGGAATCCTTGATTTGCATGATGTAGTATTTTAAGGGTTCTGTGTTTATTGCTATTTTTGGTGGATTATCAAGAATTGTAAAAAAAAAGAACCTGATGCATTTTTTGAGAGATTCTCAATAATTATCCAGGATATTTGTTGAGGAATTATTAGGATTGTCCTTGATTTAATCCAGTTTTTTAAGGGTTCTATGTTGATTTAAGTGTGCTTTGTTCAGTTTTTATTTAATATTGATTGCTATTTAAAAATATTCTAATGTAATATATATTACATATTACAAATTAGAGAAGGAATTAATGGAAGATCAGAGTTGATCTGAATAAGAAAAGTATCAGAACCTATATAGCTTGTCAAAGTATTTTTTTTTTACTTTGTGTATTGTTCTTTTAAAATTTTTGTAATGCCAATTATTTTGAAAGCATAATATATACAATTTAGAATTATTATTTGAAGCATAATATCTATAATTTAAAAATTATTAAGCCATCTCAATACAAATCATCTTCTAAAAACTTCTTCATGCTTACAATTTTGCTAAAGCTCCCACTTTCTTTCCGGTTTTCTTAGGGTTATGAGAATTTGGGTTGGTTAATAGAACGTAGTGCTACCTAATTAATATCATATCTTTTGTCCTCTTCTTTTTGGTTTGCTGATGGGTTCAATTCGTTCTTAATTCTTACAATTTTGCTATAACTCAGTTTCGTTTGAGTTTTGTTAGGGTTGATAATTTGACTTGATTGGTGGAACACAATTCTAACTAAGTAATAATCTTATCTTTTGTCTTTTTCTCTTTTGTTGATTATGCTTTTAAGCTTTGAAAATGGTAGCAATCATATAATTGAAATGTTAGTTTTGATTATGAAGTTTGAGTTTAAAAATTGATGTTTCTTGGCAGAATGAGTTCGAATATATAATTAAAATATTAGTTTCGGTTATTTAGTTGTGTGATTTCTTGAAACCAATGGCTATTCTCTTATTATGCTTTTAGGCTCCGAAACTTGATTACAAACATACAATTTAGATGTTCTTTTCGGAATTTTATTAAACTAATAGTACTATAAAACACTACTTTAATTGTTTATTAATACCATTTACTAGATTGAATTGAATATTATTATGGGTGATAATCAATCACTTTTTTTTGTAGGTTTTATTTCTTATTGCTCGGATTGGGTTCAGTCAAATCCATCACAACTGTTGAATGAGGTGTAGCGTAAAAGTGAAAAGATGGAGAATAAAACCTCATTAATTTATGAATGAGGCAGGGAGAGGTTTGGGAGTTTTGCATAGGACAGTTTTGCCCCTCTCCCTTGATGACCTCTGGTCATCTCTAGCCAATGATTTCACTGACCAACATTAAAACGGTCCTGAGAATTTTCGAAACTCAACTTTTCTGTTGTCTCTCCTTTTTTGTTTACTTCAAGATATGGTCTTGTGTTTTTTTATGGCCATGATATGGTATTTGTCTTTCACCTTGTTAACCCTACAACAACAAACCCAAAAATAAAATACAGATTGAGGCTATGATGAGTTCTGCTATTCAAAGTGGTCACTTCTAATTTGGTTTTTCGGAGCATTTTTAAGGTGGGTATGCACCATTTGGCTTTGGCAGGCAACTGTTATACCATACTCTAGCTGTTGTCTAGAAAGGACCCGAACGTGTGTTACTCTTTGGTAATTCAAGGAGTGTTTTGTATATGGAAAATGGAAGTGTTGGACTTTGTGGTTTCAGTTGCATTGCCGCCACGGTAGAATTATCCCACCTTGAATGTGCCACCAATGTATGTTGACGAGATGCATGCCTGAGCCTCCCTTTGATATGGAAAAGAAAAGAAAAGGTGCGAAAATTTACGGGTTGATCTATATTGTTTTGGTGGGGCAATCTAAGAGTTACCAAAGATTCAACTATACCTTCACAATTACATGTTGTGAATTTAGTCATTTAGGCAACCCATTTGTGCTTATCTCCTAAATCCTATTTGTGTTGTTGTTTATGGATTTTATTTAACCTCTAACTAATGCTTTAAAAAAGGTAATTAATTTACTTTGTGATGACATAGTTCTGAGAGTAATTAATCCCTAATTCACTTTCGTTTGATCGCTTCCATTTTCTTTTTAGATTTTTTTATTTTCAACCTAATGTGTTAATATTCATGAGTAAATGCAGGCAACCCTCTGCAAATGTGTGAGGGGGTCGAAATGGTAATCTGAGGTAAATGGTGATTTTTTGAAAGGGTGAGGTAAATGGTGATGGCAATTAATAAACCCTAACTCCTGCATAAGAATCCAGGTAAAACAGTCATGATAATTTGCTTAACTCAAATATTCTCTCCCTCTCTATGTGTGTGTGTGTGTGTGTGTGTATATATATGCATTATACCAGCATGAGTGGCCAGTTGCTATTCATTTTGAATAGTGAAACGACCTAAGGGTCATCGGACTTTTAAATAACGTCATAGAGCACTGTTTGTACTTTTTTTGCTGCATCTAACGGCAGCCGTTGAAAACTGAATTAGTTTTGTTACTTTGCGTCCCATTTGAGCATCCTTGGTCTCTTAAAGCTTCTGTGCTTTGCCTGCTTTGCGTCCCACTTGTGCATTCTGATTTGGTTATTCCAAGCATTTTAAAGGTGGCATACACCATTTTGCTTTGGCAAGAATCATATACAAAAATAAAAATAAAAACTGAGGCTATCGTATGTTATTTTTGGACATTAAGTAGGCATGCCTCTGTTCTTTAAGGGGTGTTTGGTATATTATTGAAACTGGAAATGTTGGATTTTGTGGTTTCAATTGCTTTGCTGCCTTGGTGGAAAAAGAACAGGTGCAAAAATTTATGATAAATCCGGAGCTTTTAGTAGGTAATCAATTCCATTCTTTATTATGACTTTCAATATAGAATTTGCCTTTGTGACCTATACATGGTAATGTTGCAGGAATAAGGGCACGAAAAACTATTGGCAAGCTTTATAGAATGTATAATGAGGCGAGGAATTTGGAGTTTCTCAGAACCGTTTGCCACTCTCAATGAAGTATTCACCCTTCCTTTTTAGCCTATGATTTCAATCTACCAACCAAACGACTCTCTCAAGAAAAAATTATTGTTGAATAAATGGTTAAGGTAAATATATAGCTATCCAACCAGAATGTTGTCGTTTTCAGTTGAAGATTTGTGGGACTTTAAAAGTTAGTAAAGAAACCCCAAATGATGACCTTGACGGGGAACTTCTTAAATGGCTTATTTTGTTTCATATCTCCTGAATCCCATTTGTGTTGTTGTCTATGGCTTTTTTTTAACCTCTAACTAAAGTTTTAAAAAAGGTAATTAATTTACTCTATGATGACATAGTTCTGAGAGTAAGTAGTCCCTCATTCACCTTTGCTTGATCGCTTCCATTTTCTTTTTAGATTTCTTTTATATTCAACCTAATGTGTTACTTTTCACGAGTAAATGCAGGCAACCCTTTGCAAATGTGTGGGGTGGTTGAATTATGGCAATTTGAGGTAAATGGTAATGGCAATTAGTAAACCCTAACTCCTTCATTTTTTTTGCTTCCAATTAGTTGTAGAGTTCGATTTTTAAATGGATGTTTTTATCGATTTTTTAAAACTCATTAGCTGACATGCCTTTTTTTTCAAAATTTTCCCTCCTGCATTATTTAATTATATGTCAGTATTAGTTGGCGCCCAAGTAGCAAATAGCCACTCGATGTGCTACATTAATATTACATGCCCTATTTTTTTCATTTAATTAGGTTGGTGCCCCAGTGGATCCAGGGAAAAATTGTTGAGATGATATGATGCTTTTTTTTTGTAAAGTTCAATTTTGTTCAAAAAACTGTGTCGAATTTATGTATTTCCTTTTTTTTTGTTCCCTCTTTTCTCACTTTTTTTTGTGTTTTGCTTGAATTAGTTTGTTCTTATATGTATTAGAAAGAAGTACAGGCCGTTTGACATTGAAAGAGGTACTTTTTAAAAACTTTTTCCCTGTGCCTTGGTTTTGCTTGGGTTGTTATAGTTTAGTTCAAGCTTATTATGATTTTATGTTTCAATAATAATACAATCAAGCCTATTTTAGATCTGAAATTGAGTTTTTCCTTTCATGTCAAGTATATGAATAATGAATGGAAATTGGGGGTTGTGTTTCTGCCAATTGAGTCACCAAGGTTTCTGTTTATGGTCTGGATATTGCATATATATTTGCTTACAATTTCTGTTTGCTGCTTACTGTCATTGCTATTTTTGCCTGCCGTTTCCTCCAACATTGGCTGCTAATCTACTAAATCTTGTTGTTGACCTACTGTTTCTAGCTACTGGCATGTTAAACCTAGCTCCTAACCTACTGCTTCTACCTGTTGATCTGCAAACCAGCTTGTTGTCTGCTGGTTCTTCTATCACGACCTGTTGTCCTACTTGCTCTATGCTTTCCTCAAATTAAACTTATCCTATAAGGTTTGAATTCTTACAATAATTGTATTACTGTTTAGCTTCGGTTACATTGTTGTTATGGTTTGTTAAGAAATTGTGCTTCTTTTATTTGTGATAACATTTTTCCAAAGATATTAAAATTTGTGATTTTTTACTTGTTTGCCTGTATTTACTTTTTAAGGTTTTTGCTTGTAGAACACTATGACATGTTTGATGTGAAGGAGGAGATATTGAAATTTATTATTGTCGGCAAGTTACAGGGAACACCTCAAGGTATTTGCTTACCAAAGTTCTATTTTCTTCCCCTTCTTGACCTTTGTCTTTGTTGGTGATTATCACTTTGGAATGTTGTTATGTCGTTGATTTGTATTATTCAAAAATTTATATTCTATCAGTTGATTAGAGTTGTTGTTGACCTTTCATTTGTATTCGATCTCTTTTGTTGTTAATTAAAGGTAACGCTTTATAATTCTTGTATGGAGTTTGTCAATGAAGCTTATAATCTCTTTTGAAGATCATCACTATGGTTGAATATTATTTGCCAAGTTTATAATCTTGGGGTGCATCTTAATCCTCATGTATGGTTGAATACTATGGCGATTTTTTTGGGTGCATCTTAATTCTCTTTCTAGACTTGCTTCTACTTCATATTATAATACTTCTTTCCTCTGTTTATATGCAGGGATTAGTCTTGTTTACAAAATATTGAGTGTTATTTTTCCCCTGTTTTTTTGAGAGCATGCGCCTTTTGATCTTGTTCTTGCTTTTGTTCTGTTTTCATGGTGTTTTTTTTATTACATCCTTTGAGAGGTTAGTATTATGCATGAAAATTTAAAGAATAGGTGCTGATATGCAGCAGTTGCTTATGATTTTTGTGCCTTTGAAAAGTAATTGTTTGGATGAAATACTACTCTGGTGCATAGTTGTGGATATAGAAAGGTTTTTTTTTGGGATGTAACAAAATATTGTGTTTGTTATAGATTTAAAGTTAAAGGGTTGCTTATTATATATTTTTTGTGTGTAGATTGTGAAATGGATAGTTGTAAAGCTATTACATTGGTGAAAAAAATACTCACTTTAATTGTTAAAAAGACTGCTTGAAATATGAAGTTTTGGATGTGTTTATGCAGTGGTTTACACAGCTGTGACCATGGATGGTCTTTTGGGAATTTTTACGTTATTGTTTTTATTTTGCTCTTATTACTGGTTCCTTATAATAATTGTGATTCTGTTGGTTTTGTGTTTTTGAACATTATTTTAGTTGAATTTGATGCAAATGGCATTAAGGGTATTTCAGGTATGCATTTCAATGTATTTGCTTTGGAGTTTTAATTGCATGGTACAAGGTGATGCTTGAAAAACTGATAATTTGTATATTGAATCCTTGAAGCTAAACTTTCTTCATGTTTTATGGCAGCAAATCTAGAATGACATATTTCTCTAGGGCTTATCGAGATCAGGGATGGGCCGTTTCATGATTTGTTTTGTAATGACCCTTGAAATGATGAGGGTTAATTCCGATTATTCAACAGATTTTGATATCGGCTTATTGCCTATGTGATTTGCTTTGTTAATGTTTTTATAATTCTTTTGTTTTTATAAAGATTATATCTTAATGTCAATGTACATATTATGGTTAATATGATGTTTCTCTTTAATATTGCATGCACCAAATTATTTTCCTTTAATGCACCATGGCTACCTGTATACCTCATCAACACAAGACCCGAACGAGGGACTCGATGTCTTTCGAGAACAAAGCACCATGGAAACAGATTTAAAGTCTACTAAACAAAATACAAATACGAACCCATGCTTTATATATAGTGACCGCTAACTAATTGACTTAAACTCTTCAGGTTGATAAATCACTCCTCTGACGCAATTGATAAAATCCGGACATCCCAGTTTCTCTTCCAGATTCGACCAACTGTGGCACTCAACCGTAGCAACCTAATGGCTTGGGCAATGAAAGAAATCAAACTGGCTTAGTGGCATAACTTCAAGCCTTTTAATTAATGCATGCATGTCTTACTACACCATGCTACTATGAACTCAGTTATCTCTATTTTATAATGCTATCAGCTCGCTACTACTAATAGAAGCTGATATCTATGCTTTGTATAATATTAATTACGGATATATGTCCTGCTATTGCAGCCCTCCCTAAGATCAGACTCTATTGTTGTGACAGTCCTAGCACGGGTCAAGCTATAAAAACTATTCTATGGCTATATGTACCATAGTATTCGGCTTGTATTTTTAAATGCAGCTTACATATGAATGCATCTACGTATTATATTTTAGCCTTTTTCAAAGATTGTTTACTCCTACGACATTGGCCCCTAAAACTCAATAATCTTCTTGATTGGTTTATCTAGCAAAGCTAAACTTTAAATTCTCTTACTTGGATTACACCTTGAACATTCCTATAAAAGTGCACTGGCTAACTGAATATCTCTTAACTGAAGAACCCGTCAGCAACGTATCATTGTAGGCACTGCGCGCATCGCGCGCATTGCCAACACTAGTATATATATATATATATATATATATATATATATATATATATAAATTAATTGAAAGAAAAACGGAAAAGAAGGAAAAAATAAAAAAGAAAAAAAAACAATAATAATAATAAAATAAGGTGATGGGTAAAATATCATGTGAAAACCAATGTATCCACATTAAATAAAAGTAAAAAGATCTTTTTCTTTTTTTTTAAACACAACTCATCTTCTTCTCCATTTCTCTGACTTTCGTTCACCATCATCAATTTTTTTTTTCCTTAAAAAAACAAATATCAAAATAAAAAGTTTTAAAGGTAAAATATAAATTAATTCTGGAAACACAATAGATTTAGGAGGATACACGGATCATGAAGATTAAGAATGGAAAGAAGGACACTAAGAGCTCAACAATGGTGGGTTTCTCTTAATAGCCACATAATTTGCAGAGAATGATGGAAGGATGAATGATTCTTCCTTACCTATGTATTGAGAATCTGAGGTAGTGAGAAAAGAGGTTGAAGGTGAAATGTGAAGTGTGAAGGTATACATATGTATATATAGAAAGAGTTATGACGATTCAATTGTGCAAGAATTTGAATAGATGGAGGTTGAATTGATGCTTTGAAATCAATTTGGCTGTTAAGAGCAATTCAATTGCAGGGCTGTGATTACGGGATCTAATTTCCTTTTTTTTCCTGTAATGATGTTACTGTACTAAAGGTAAGAAGAACAGGTTGAGTTTTTGTTTTTAATTTTGTTTTTTGGTCTTCCACATGAAATGGCAGGAAGAGTAAAATGAAGAGTTCTTTTTGTTAAAACAAAACAAATAACTAACTCAATTTAAAGTATATATTTAATCAAAGTGTGTCAAAATACATTTTAAGTATAATTAACTTACTTCACAAAATTTATATAATCACATATAGAAATACGTATATGTGTATTAAAATACCGTATACAAATACATATATTTGTATAAAAAAAATACCGGGTATTACAGAACTTCCCAGTTAATGCAAATGTTGTGAAACTGAGTTGTGAACTTCTTCGAGTCTTCATTGCAGGTTTGCTTTATTTATGTTTATCTTTTCACAATGTTTATCGTTATAAATTTGTACTTAAATTTTCACTTAATTACAAATTTGATGCAGAGGCCATCCAGAGGTCTGCCAAAGTTGCTGAAGCAGGGGGTCTTACTCAGATAGAAGGAACTCATTTGGAACGAATTCTTCCACAATTATTGTTGGACTTTTGAGGCTCTGGAAAGACTGCATTCATCTTTAGCCAAAACAATATGTTATTGTGTTGTGACTCTGTGAGTGAAACCTAGCACTTGAATTTTCATTCCTAGATGCTTTCTACACACAACTGAAAAAAATGATCAATATTGTGAATTTGTGATTATCAATATTCCTAGCATAAAGATTAACCAGACTTTTGAATTATCACATGTTGAATGTTTGATGTTGAATTATCAAAGGTATTTTTCCTAGTCTGGATGGTATATTGTTGTATGCCATAAAAGAAAGAATGAGTATTGACAATCCTATTATAGTATCTAGCTTTATTCTGTATTTTGGAACCTCATGCTATACAGCCATATAGGCATTTCTGAGTGTCTTAGTTATGTCCTTTTGCACAAAGGTGGTATAGTGTTTGTGATGTTTTTGCATGTCTGGTTACTCTGGTACTTGTTACGTGTAAATTTAGTGTAGGATTTTGGTTGTAGAATATTTTTGTTGGCTAGACTATGGCATTCAAGATTGTGAAAATGACATCACCTACCTATTGTCTTCTTAACTCTAATTTTCAGGATGCTGCTATGCAAGGATTAAATTCAAATACTAGGCTTAGGATCACGATCCCAAGGGCGCCAGACCTTGCTACTGCACACAGGGCAGAAAGGATAAGGTTAAATAATAATTTTATTATATTCATATAATAACAAGATTCTGGTTATTGTTTATAAGGACTGATTTTATTTTAAAGGGATTCTAATCACGCCTCTTAGACTTTTTTCATATGTTTCTTGCTAATGTACGCAGATTAGTGAGGCTCCCACGCACCCATTCCCTAGGAGAACTAAAGAACATATGTCAGAATATAAATTGAGGCATCAATGTCTTCGCCTGTTATCTCCCCCCTCTCCCTATCCCCTTCCCGGTCCACTTCTTGATGCTTTTACAAATAAATTCTTGTTGTCCACCCATATTGACTAACTCTTGTTTTATTACTTAGGCCTCCCACCATGAAACAACCGGAAGAATAAAACAGCAAAACTTCACTGATAAGGTTAAGTTTTATCACATCTTATTTTTTGCAGTTTAATTAGATTGAGTAGTGCGAAAGTGGGAGCAAAAACACCCAAAACTAACCCAAAATGAGTTATTTGACTCGCTTTCTTTACAAAACGTCCTATATTTGCCTAAAATAATGCAAATAAGTTATAGAATTCTTACATGAATGTAATAGGACATGCTTAAACCTTAAAAACATGAATTAGCTTGAGTGGTGCAAAAATGGGAGGAAAAACTTCAAAAACTAACCCAAAATGAGCTGTTTGGCTTGTTTTCGTTCTAAAATGCCCTATCTTTGCCCAAAATCATGCAAATAAGTCATAGGATTCTTACATGAATGGTGTAGGACATGTTGAAACCTTAAAAACATGAATTAGATTGAGTGGTGCGAAAATGGGAGGAAAAACACCCAAAATGAGTTATTCGGCTTGTT
Organism: Salicornia ramosissima; assembly: GCA_951394345.1. NCBI lineage: Eukaryota > Viridiplantae > Streptophyta > Magnoliopsida > Caryophyllales > Amaranthaceae > Salicornia > Salicornia ramosissima. The sequence continues at coordinate 25,704,180 of OX596235.1, forward strand.
TTCATTCCAAAATCGTGCAAATAAGACATAGAATGCTTACATGAATGTTATAGGACATGTTCAAACTTTAAAAACATGAATTAGATTGAGTGGTGCGATGATGGGAGGAAAAACACCCCTCCCCTACTGTTTCCTCCCTCCACCTGCCCCCCCTCCCCACCTGCTGCCCCTCCCCCAATTATTGCCCACTGCTGCAGCCCCCCTCCCCATGCTGCTGCCCCCTCCCCCTACTGCTGCCTACTGCCCCCTGCTGCTGCCCCCTCCCCCTATTGTTTCTCCCCTCCCCCTCCTACTGCCCCCTACTGCAGGCCCCCTCCACCTTGTGCGAAAACTTCACTTAATATATGATGTTTGGAGCTAATTGTGGTTTAATTTGAGCTAATTCCCTTCTTTTTTTTTTTATAGTGTTTTAGATAATGTACAAATATAGATGCATGAGTTTGATTTTTGAGATTTTCATGTAGTTATTGTCAAAAACGTTGTTGCTAAACACATGATCATCCTCTGATTTGGCTGGAAAATTGATGGGATCAAGGTGATGATCATCCTCTGATCCTGATGCTTCTAAATACCATAATTTTGGGGTCATCCGACAGTGGACAAGGGAAAGCAAAATTAGAAGCCTGGTATACACATAAGTCAGTATACATAGTAATTTTGTTGAGTCTACGCATACATATAAGACAATCTAGCTTGGTATTCAGCTTTAACTAGCTCAACATTTCCAGGAATTTTGTTGTATTTGTATATACCATATTATTACAGCTTTGGACAATCATTCTTTCTATTTGTATATACCTGTAGACACCTAATTCTGGCACCATAGTTAGCTCCCAACGGTCTATGATGAATGTACCCTGTTGCACAGGTCCGGTCTTGAGCTAGTGTGCCAAAATTTCACCTCTTTACCCCTCGCATACCACTCTCACACTATTTATAGGCGTTTTAGAGGCTCACGACTCGTTTTACGATTTTTCGGACATTTTTTAGGGATTTTATTAATTTATTTTTATTATTTTTCATGCATATTTATTTTCTAAGGGCATTTTAGTCATTATAAATTGCATTAAATAATTTTTCTAAGTTAAATACTTTTTCCATGAATTTTCAAAACATTTTCCATTCTTAGGGGAATTTTTGTAATTTTACACCTGCATCGTCAACTTTTCCTCCACTTTTCACTTATTTATATTTTATAGAATTTTTCCATAATTTTTTTCATATTCTTTTTGGCATTTTTAGCGTATTTTCTAAAATAGTCTGAAAAACCCGAAAACGATCCGAGAACAGTCTAGAATAGCCCGGATTATTCTGGAACCTCGCGAAATATCCCATAATCTCAAATATTACAACAATATTACGGTAATCAGATAATGATTCCTGTAATCGTATCATAATCGCATAATATCTCGGATAATCACGCGCAAAATAAGCAAAAAATCGACCCGGATCACACCCGGACCTGCGCCTAGACGCAGGTCCATATTACAGGACCTATGCCTAGACGCAGGTCTCAAATACTGACCTGCGTCTAGACGCAAGTCATGTAACTGGACCTGCCGCACATTCCGGTACACATTTCTGAGACTCTTTTCTATTCAATTTCAATATGCTTTCTTTTCTTTTAATTTTCATTTTGATTTATGACTTGCGTTCATCATGATAATATGTGATTTTTGTTATTCTGTTCACGCAGATCTATGTTTTGTTTCATGTATTTTTTTTATTTATAAATCATATCGCCTTTAATTTTTTGCATTTTTCATGTAATTCAATGTAGCATTTTTTATTTATTTTTTTGATTTTACAATTGCACGAGATTCGAGGTACGTTCGCATTTTTCCATGCCATCATCATGTTGAATTTATTTTTTTATGCGATTTATGCGATTTGACCCTTGATTTCTCCCGTACTTTTGGCTTTATTCTAGTGTCATAATATGGACTAATTCCAAAGTGGTCACAAAAAGATCTTAGGCTAATTTGTGCATTAATTTGAACCGACTTAGTAATTCGCAAATTAGAGCTAAAATTGAGTTATCTTTGTTTCTCTGAAATTGAACAATGATCTTACAAAAAAGACCTAGATGAGACCACTTGCAGGCGGGCGGGCCCAATGCAAGATTGGCTCGTAACCTGTCCCCGAACCCATACTCTGGTGCACGACCATATGGGACCGATTACTCCTGGCTATCTGTACTTATTCGGTGTCCGTGGATCGTATAAACGCACGGTGGCGACTCCTACTAGTCCGTATTCACGTACGGCGTTAACAAGCATTCAAATCAACTCGTAAGACGTAGGCGGCTGGGTAAAAACGACCCCTACAGTTTGGCGACTCCGGTGGGGAATATCACTCCTTAGTGGTGTGGACAAACTTGAAAAGTCTCATAAGATCATTATTCAATTTTTGAGCATGTGACATAGTGACCTTCCGCATAAGGTCACACTTAAGCCCACGTCTCATATGAGCATGTTCTATGCTCGAGACCGACCCCGAGGGATTTGATTATGGTTACTTGTGGTGCCCGACCTCAATAATCATAATCAACCCATCCCAACCATGGCGTGTAATACTCATGTCCGATGAGATCATAATAAGGGATTCCTAATCGTGTGTCATTCAACATAAAGAATGGCTAGATCGGTTCAGTTTTCCTTTAGCCATGGTACCCTTGTGACCACCCAGGAGTGACCTTTTAGAGACCACTCATGTTGTATCATATTAGTGCGACTATGTGTGCATTTTTTTTATGGGCTCTAGCCATTTTTTTTTTCACTATTCACTCACATTTCATATAGTCATGGTCATCTTCTATTCTTTAATTCACAATATTGGGCCTCAGTCCATATAGGTTTGACATTTAGGCACTTTCCTTCACATACATTTTGTTTTAGGCGTTTTTGAAATAAGGAGAGAGCTACCCGATTCCATTCTAAAAATTTTATCCAAAACAATAATAATAAATGCCATATTAAATACAGAAGTAAATGTGGAAATAATTTAAGGTGCAAAAGACAATAATAACTTTTAATTGCTGTTAATCAGATTAGATTAATGTTAATTGACAAATTACAAGCTAATGTATATAGTCAAATCAACAATCAATGTGTTGGGATCCCATTTACAATCAATACTTTAATACAAGAATCTTCCTACTTCCTCTTATAAACTATCAATTTGGGATACAAGTTTTCCCACTTTTGATGTTTTTCCTAACTTTCTATGCTGAACTCTAGATAGCCAGGTGTCTTCGTAGGGTAATGCCACGTGGACCAATAAGGTGTTGCCTTGTGTGGACTCAGTGTCTTGCCACGTGGACCTGTAATGTCATGTCACGTGGCTTCTTGGCTTGAGACTAATATTGGGCTTCTGGTAATCTTGGGCTGATTTGAACCTTAAGATAGGTGAATCCATTGTGTTGGAACTTCAATTTGACTGGGCCTTGTCTTCCATCTGGGCCAATAAATTGGCAATAACATTTGCCACTCAAAAGGAGGAAAATTAGTCTAATTTCTCCCCTTTTGAACAGTTCCTTTTTAATTAAGATCCCTAACCCGCCTTTGGTGGGAAAATAAGGAAAATCTTCGATTTTTGAAATGATTGGGGGACTATAAATACCCCCTAATCATATTCATAAATCATTTTACAAGTCTTGAGATTCTAGAGAGAAGGTAGAGCGAGATTCTCTGAGCAAAAACATCAAACTTGGAACTTTTTCGTGGATTTGGATTGAACAACAGGACCTTGGAAGAACTTGTTCGAGTTTAGCGAAGAACTTTTACTTTGATCTATTCGTTGACAGTTGCAGGTGTTTTTTCCAACTTTCTTCAGACCGAGTCGTTGATCTTATAGCCAGGTATTCGTCTCTTCCTTCTTCCTTTTCTTTGTATTTTATCTTTCGAATTCGGCCTTCTAAACCCAATAGAATGGCCGAATCCCCGAGTAGCAAGGAATCTAGAGTATCCGGACCCGTCTTCTCTAGGTCGAGCTCTAAGATCCATTCTCTGAATATTCCTCCCTTTGTACCTATGCAGGGTAATATGGCGAGGTTGAAGCAGACAATGCGATACAACCCTCCTCTAGAGGATTCGATTGGGACATCTAACCAGGAAGAGTATGAGGAAGAGACGACCGGCCCAGAACTTAAAAGTTCTGAGCGGCCAGAGGTCGAGATGACCGAGTCCAAATTGGACGAGGAGGAGAGGCCCGGCGTTCCCGGGTCATCTAGAAAGAGAGCGGATAAGTTTTACGACCCGAGCATGTGTGGAATGCTAAAGGTCTGTCATGATTTATATGCTTCTAATTTGCTCCAAACAAGGGCGGCCTTCGTTCATTGTGAAGATTTTGAGATCATCGTGCCAGAACCAGAGGCGACCGTGAGGGCATTACCTAAGAATGCTTTCCCGGTCTATGAGGTTGTGTTTGAGCTCGGGCTCCGTTTCCCTCTTCATCCCTTCATACTGGAGGTATTAGAGGGATATGAGCTCGGCATCTGGCAACTCACTCCCAACTCTTGGGAGAATATTTTTGTTTACATGGCCACCTGTAAACTGAGGGGTTATAGGGTGTCCTTCTGCATTTTTTCTCATATGCATCATTTGAACAAGGCTGAAAACAGCTGTGATGCCTGGTATACTCTTAGCACCCGACCTTCCTATCAAATGACTGTCTCAAAGAATAACAAGTGGAGGAACTGGAGGAATAGGTTCCTTTACGTAACAGCTGATGATGAGGATCTGGCTGAGAGGCTGAGTCGTATGAATACCGACCCCTATCTTTGTGGTCGTGACGTTGATTTGCCCCCAACCCATCATGAGGACGACGTGGTACTCAAAGGAGACCACATTAAAACAAGAGTTGTTTATACAACTAGCAAAAAATGGCAGTTCTCGGTACTTTGGGTGCCGGATTGGACATTTTTTAAGGATAATAACTTCTTGTTCGCAGCTGGCCTGAGTCAGGCCATTGACAGAGGTAGCTTGTAATTCTTTATTTTTCTATGTTCTAACTCGCTTTATATCTAACTCTTCTTTTTTTTTTTAGAGAGAGCTATGTCGAAGCTCACTAAAGAGAAAACGGGAGAGGCCACGGGCGACGTCTATCTCGACGAACTGTACTAAGCCAAGGCTAAGGCTTGGGCAGAGAGGAAGGAAGAAGCAAAGGTACATATATATATATATATATATTTTCTCCTTTTTTTTATATGCCGAGTAAGTCGTTTTTTCTATATGGTTTGCAATACCCCCTATCGCCCCATGTTTTACTCTATCCGACCATATATGGGCCGAGAAGGTCGTATATGGTAGGTTGTTTGCAACAGCCCCCCTTGACCCTCATGGAGGCCCAGAGGGGGTGTTGTGTACAACATCAAGAAATTGCCCCACTCGGCAACTACGTGTGCCGAGTGGGTCGTATATGGGAGGTTGTTTGCAATAGGCCCCCTCGGCCCTCATGGAGGCGAGAGGGGGTGTTGTGAACAACATCAAGAAATTGCCCCACTCGGCAACTATGTGTGCCGAGTGGGTCGTATATGGGAGGTTGTTTGCAACAGCCCCCCTCGGCCCTCATGGAGGCCGAGAGGGGGTGTTGTGAGCAACATCAAGAAATTGCCCCACTCGGCAACTATGTGTGCCGAGTGGGTCGTATATGGGAGGTTGATTGCAACAGCCCCCCTCGGCCATCATGGAGGCCGAGAGGGGGCGTTGTGAACAACATTAAGAAATTGCCCCACTCGGCAACTATGTGTGCCGAGGGGGTCTTACATGGTAGGTTGTTTGCAGCAGCCCCCCTCGGCTCTTTTGGAAGCCGAGAGGGGGTGTTGTGAACAACTTCAAGATATTGCTCCACTCAGCCACTATGTGTGCCGAGTGGATGGTACTTGAGCTTAGAAAACTTGCTCTAACATGTGTAACTCTTGCAGGCGAGTGATGCCCCGTCAAAGGGGGGCAAAAGGAAAGGTGTTAGCACTTCTTGCATCAAGTAGAAAGCTAAGACACCCTTGCTTCCAGCTGATAAAGGGAAGCAGTCGATGACTCCTGAGGAGCTTAAGGAGTTGGAGACCAAGTTTACCCCCATTCTGGGGAAGGGGCCGACTGCTTTAATGTCGGTCTATCAACCAGGGGTTAAGGAGACCCCCGGCGTCATGGCTCCGCCAGACGTTCGCCATCCATCAGAGATTTGGCAAACAAAATGGGAGGTAAATACCACCCTCATCGTGTTAGAACCCTTCGGTCTGTGTTAGGTAAAACTGTCTCGTCTTCACCTTCTAATCCAGACTCAATAGTGCTTCCTATTTCTGACCCTTCAGGAGGGCCTACTGAAGAAGAGGCCGAGAGCATGCCACGTGGCTCTTACCTTCCCGGATACTCCGGGAAGAAAAAATTAGATATTGTCCAAGGGATGCTCAAGGGAGCTCCCAAGGAGGTAGCCCACAACATGAAGGGCTTTCATGATGGGCACATCATGCCCATTCTATACAACCTGGCTGAGGTATATTTTCAATATTAGTTTTAATTTTTAATGTTTTCGTAATTTTTTGTTCAAAACTAACTTTCTTATTTCAGGCCATGTTGAGACTGGACGGCACCAGACAGTGGTGTACTGCCATGGTTAATGAGGTTAAACAATCTAGGGTCGAGGTTAGTGAAACTAAAGATGTTGCTATGTTCACTACTCTTCGACAAGACCAACTAACTGGTGCTACAGTGGAATCACAGGCCGACACAATCGTCGATCTAAAGGCCCAGTGTGCCTCCCACCTGACCAAAATAAATGCCCTTATTGCCGGGCGTGATGAGTTGGCAAAGGAGAAGAAGAAGGCTGAGAAGCGGGCCGAAAAGGCAAACAAAGCATCTACTTCTGCCCAGGCGCCTCTTACAGAGGTCGAGGCTCATGTTACCCAGCTCCAAACCGAGAAGAAGGAGCTGGAAGAGGAGGTAACTTCCCAGAAGAAGGGATTGGTGGCCAAAATCATGGCGGACGAGGAGGCTTACAAAAAGAAGGTCGCCGAGGCTTGGGACGTTGCCTACCAAGGCCATAACTTCAGTCATCTCAGTCGTGCCATAGACTGGGTGGACATGAAGGGCTTGGCCCAGACAGCAGGTCGCTCCCCCCCTCCATATCCATCTGATACTGAAGATGAAGGAGAGGAAGAAGACGCCGGCCAACCCGAAGACGAAGATGACAATGATGATGAGGCCGAGACCTGATTGTAGCAATCAGTTAGTTTAGTTTTTTTTTTTTTTTTTGTAGGCGGCTGGTCCGCCATACCCTGTAATTAACAAATTTTAACTATTGAAACAACTCTCGATTTTTGAATTTATTTTTTGTACTTAGCATTTTTATTATATATTATTTGTATGCCCCTGAGCAATGCTGTCGGTTTATAAGATCTGGGTGATTGCTCGTTGAATTAAGTTGGCAATCGTGCTTTGCCAAATAAGTCAAGGGGCAATAAATCAGATACCTAATTGCCCTTAAACCGAGTGTATTGCTCAATGTGACTTTTACTAATTTAGGGCTCGGCCTTACCTGGTCGAGTTATCTTTTAACTTAGGAAACAATTAAAAACTTGCCCTTTATTGGGCCTGAAACAGTCTTTATCAAGATCTGCCACGTGGAAATCGATTCCAAAAATGGGCCTTTATTTTGGGCCTAAAATAATTAGGCAAATTTTTAGGAGTTTTTATAGCAAACCACCTCAATATGAGGCAGAGGCGGTGGCTTGAGTTGATCAAGGACTACGACCTGACGCTCAATTATTGCGAGGGCAAGGCGAACTTAGTTGCGGATGCGCTGAGTCGCAAGCATCGCTTGAGGTTCAGTAGAAGCCGTGGTTCCGTCAGACTTCGTCTGACATCGATGAGTGCCGAGCCTGATTTAATTCAGGAACTGCGCGAGGGTCAGCAGAACGACCCGCAGTTTGCTAGGATTCGAGAGGCTATACGGCAAGGTAAAGCCGTAGGTTTCGAGATCCCTTCTGATGGTGGTATGCGCTTTCGAGGGAGATGGTGTGTACCGGACTGTTCTGATCTTAGGAACAAGATCATGTCCGAAGCACATAACTCGCCTTATTCTGTTCATCCCGGTGGTAATAAGCTTTACCAGGATCTTAGGGGCCAATTCTGGTGGCCTAAGATGAAGAGGGATGTAGCGGAGTTCGTTGCTCGGTGTTTGACCTGTCAGAAGGTCAAGATTGAGCATCAGAGACCAGGAGGTCTGTTGCAGCCACTACCTATTCCGACCTGGAAATTTGAGTCGGTGTCTATGGACTTTGTAGTGAGCTTACCCACTTGCAATGGCTTGAATGCTATTTGGGTCATAGTGGATAGGTTAACTAAGGTCGCTAGATTCATTCCGATGAAAATGACCTGGTCGATGGAGCGTCTAGCTGAGGCGTATACTCAGGACATAATCCGACTTCACGGGGTTCCGAGGGAAATTGTTTCTGATCGAGATCCGAGATTTCTGTCTCGTTTCTGGAAGTCAGTTCAGGAAGCCTTTGGGACGAAACTGAAGTTGAGCACCGCTTTTCATGCGGCGACTGATGGTCAGACTGAGAGGACCATCCAGACTTTGGAGGATATGCTTCGAGCATGTACTCTGGAGTATCACCAGTCTTGGGTACGTATGCTCTGCTTGATAGAGTTCTCCTATAATAATAGCTATCACTCCAGCATTGAGATGGCTCCGTACGAGGCCCTGTATGGCAGGAAATGTCGGAGTCCTATTTGTTGGAATGATACCAGTGATACTGTGGCTTTAGGACCTGAGATGGTACGCGATACTATCGAGAAGGTCCGAGTCATCCGGTCTAAGATGCAGGCCGCTCAGAGTCGTCAGAAATCCTACCCCGATAATCGACGTAGACCGCTGGCTTTCGAAGTAGGTGACAAAGTCTTGCTTAAGGTTTCGCCATTTAAGGGAGTGGTACGCTTCGGTCAGAAGGGGAAACTCCGACCGAAATATGTGGGACCTTACGAGATATTAGAACGAGTTGGGGAGGTGGCATATCGATTGGCATTACCACCTAGTTTGGCTAATGTACATGATGTATTCCATGTTTCCCAACTAAGGAAATATGTACATGATCCTACTCATGTGATTACAGCGGATCCGGTCGTGATCGAGCCGAATCTGACTTACGAGGAGCGACCCGTCCAGATCTTGGATTGGGAAGAGAGGACCCTGCGGTGTAAGCAGGTACCGCTTGTCAAGGTGTTGTGGAGAAATCAACACCACGAAGAAGCAACTTGGGAGACGGAAGCGTCCATGCGGCAGAAGTACCCGGAGTTGTTCGATGGGGAGCAATCTCCTGCACCTTGAAATTTCGGGACGAAATTTCTTTAAGGAGGGGAGGTTGTAATGACCCAGATTTTATTGGTATTTTTGCCGATAATTATGTGTAGTTGTGTGTATTTGTGTGTTAGTTCAAATTTATTTTTTTGAACTATTTATTTTATTTTATGTGAATAATTTCGATTTAATTCGAAATATTGGTTTTTCAGTTTTTATTATTTAGGTTGTTTATTATTTAATTAATTAGAATTTTTATTATTTAATTTTTCTAATTAATTATTTAATATTTTGGGCTAAATCGATTATTGCATGATTAGTCATGTAAATTATGTTAATTAGCCCAATGGATCACGAAAGCCCATCTTTAGGCCCATTTTAGGCCCATAGCCGGTTTTTCTAGCAAGGAGGGCAAGCCTTGCCACTTGCTTTGTTTTCACACTTAACCAACTTCTATAAATAGGAGTGGTTAGTGAGCCTTAAGATGTTTGTTCATTTGCCATCCTTAAGCTTTTGCATCAAAGTTCAATCACCAAAATTCCCTCCACTTCCTCCTTGCCTCACGCCATTTTTGAATAGTTGAAGCCATCAATTGTTCATCATTTTTCTTAGCCCAAAACTTAAAGATTCAAAGTTCATTGATCTTTAAGTGTCCAAACACAATCCTAAACACATTCATTTTAATCAAGATTTCTTGTTCGGGTTGGTTTTGGGATCGTGTTCGTGTGCACGTGTGGGGTCCGTGTGGTTGGTGTTCGAACCGTGCAGTGGTGCTCGTGGTGGTGCCGTGACCGTGCGGTGGTGTTCGTGATTGGGCAGCAGCCGTGTGCAGTAGCTGTGCAAAGGTGATCGTGGTGGTTCGTGACCGTGTGTGCAGCCGTATGTGGGTCGTGTTTGTGCCGTGTTTGGTGCTAATTTCCGGACTGCATATTCGTGTTGAATTTGTGTGTAATCTTCCATAAGGTAACATGCTTTCTCAACCTATTTGGTATACTATGTTTATAGTATGAATTAAATGCATGTTTGGGTTGTTTGTTGTTGATTGTTCATAATTTTATGTATGATTTGTATTCTGATTTTTAAGTGATTAAATGAGGTTTTGATAAAGGTTTTTCATGGTTTTATGATTGATTATATGTTGTAATATGATCATGATTAATGTGTTAAAGTTTGGTTAATTTTGGATAATTTTCGAATGGTTTTATTGATGATTTTCGTATGGTTCATGATGAACATGCGTGTGGTTTTGATGAGTTGTATGAGTTCTTGATTGAGTTCTTGAATCTTGATTGAGTTCTTGATTGAAGATCTTGAATCTTGAATGGTTTCTTTATGAGTTCTTGATGAGTCTTTATGAGTTCTTGGTTGAATCTTGAAAGTTAAAGAAAAGGGTTTAAAAGATAAAGAAAGTTAAAGATTGTGTCTAATATGATCATAGAATGATTATTGAATGATGGTTTATGGTTGGTTAGACTCAAGATCAAGGCATAGAAGCAATCTTGAGTATAACTTCGATATTTTAACTAGTTATTTTCAAGAATCAAGGCATTGAGGCAATTCTTGAATATAATTTAGTTAGGTTGAGATAATAAAATGATTAAGATGATTAAATAATTAATTAATTACGTTAGCTTGATTTCATTTTTAGACGCCTGATACTTTGAGTAAGATTCATTGTATTTAGGTTAAGACGTTGCCCCTATTCCATCCGTGGTATTGGGATAGTTGGAGTCATACTATGTGATCTTTTGTGAATTTCCAGTAAGATTGGTTTCACGGGACATGGATTTCCAGTAAGATTGGTTTCATGGGGTTTGGGAGTAAGATTCTCAAATCCGAACATAGTAGAAAGTTTGATCGCGTAAGATGCGTTCGTACGAGCACAGTCCGGTCTAGAATATGAATGATTGCGCGCAAGATAGTTGATTAGGTTGGTTTGAGTCGAGTTCACGTGTGGGTTGATCTTGTACTCTGGTTTATTGATTTGATGTCGTTTATTTGATTTATGCTATGTGCATGTGTATTCCCATTAGGGTGAGTCAGTTATGTTACTCGCCACTGATGGTGGACTGTTGTATGTTTTTCAGGTATTTCTGATGACGATACTCTTGCTTAGCTTTGGGTTGGGCGAGCGACGTTACTGTCGTTTTTGGTTGTATTTTCTATTTCAGTTGTTTTTTACTATTGTATAGATTTCTATACGTTATGTTTGGACTCTGACGTGTGGTTGGAGTTAATCGTATTTTAGTATTTTTTAGTTTGACTTTTGGACTAGTAAGTACAAACTTGTGGGTATTTGTACGTTTGTGGTTGATTAATAACGATTTCGAGGAATTAGTTTTAATTTCTTAAGTATTTGAGTTGTAGTTTATAACTATTCGACTCGTCGGTTTCTTCCGCGCCGATTTAAGCGAGTCGGGTCGTTACAAATTCAATTCAATTCAATTCCATTCAATTAAAAAAAAAGGAGTAAAAAAAGCACACTGCGCACCATGGAGGGCTACATCGGGAACTTTGAGCCTTTATCTTTGCCCTTCTACACCTTCAATCATAGCCTTACATTACAACCTCAAAAGTCGTTTCCAAATAAGCATTGTTCGACTTTCAATTCAAAAATCAGATCCACAGAACTACGATGGTCTGATTCTACAAGGATACGTAGGAAGCCTCTACTCGAGGCCCGACCACGTTAATAAAAAATAAAAACGAAGCCTAGCTGCCGAGTGATTCTACCTACTAAGAGTTCGACAATAAAATTTGCTAAACTTTGACCCCGTACATAGACTCAATCTTGAACCCACATTTCTAACCAACCCTACATATTAGCCACATCCATTTTCAACCTCGAGTCACAAAATTTTGACCTTTCTATTTGTCGAACCCTACCCCATTCTTTGGTCACCTTCAAAGACTCTTTGACTAAACTCTCCAGGAGGTAAAGCCAGGCCACCTAACTCTACTGAGGGTTAGCACATTATATTTGGGGGCTCATCACCATGTTGTCCCTGCTCTCGTCTCTTCACAACATCATCCTCTTTCTTCACTTGGGGGGCTCCTATGTTTCTATGATCTAACCGTCTCAGGTCTATCTTATCAAGCTGAAATCAAGGAACTCCGTTTATGGACCCAGTGTCTTCTTCACATCCCAGTTCAAATTGAGTCAAATTTTGTGTCTAGGTCAAACACCGTGTCTAGTACAACCTCAGATCACAAGTCGCCCTCATGTACTGTCATTCCCATTAGCACCCCGTGACAAGGCATTGAGTTATCCTGTCTCCTCCTTTGCATGAGCATCATCCTCGCTTGCAATAATCCCAGACCTTTGTAAGTCAATCTTGCCCAGACCTACATACACTGAACCAAAGTACTCTTACTACCACAGATCCTGTCAAAGTTAATACAGCTATAATTTCCAGTTCAAACTCAGACTCAGTTTACTTTTCCTGTGATAAACCTGACCTTCACAGGATTGCGTGGCATAAATCTAACCTTTCCACTCCTTTGTGCGATAAACCTGACCTTCGTACTCACTCAGACATCGGCTCAGACTCAGTTTACTTTTCCTGTGATAAACCTGACCTTCATAGGATTGTGTGGCATATATCTGACCTTGCCACTCCTTTGTGCGATAAACCCGACCTTCGCACTCACACAGACACCGACTCAAACTCTTTACCTGTGATAAACCTGACCTTCACAAGATTGCGTGGCATAAATCTGACCTTGCCACTCTTTTTCGTGTGATAAATCTGACCTTTGCACTCACCGACTCAGACACCGACTCAGACACTGACTCAGACACCGACCCAGACTCTTTACCTGTGATAAACCCGACCTTCACAGGATTGCGTGGCATAAATCTGACCTTGCCACTCTTTTTCGTGCGATAACCCTCGCACTTGCCAATGCCGACGCCGACTCAGACTCTTTTTCCTGTGATAAACCTAACTTTCACAGGATTGTGTGACATAAGTCTGACCTTGCCACTCCTTTTCAATCACATCTAAAACTTCACTATTACACTTCATTGTTGACACTTCTCACTGTTTACACTTCACTGCATTTCTTGTTGCGTGATAACATGTTTGTGTGTTTACTTGTTGCCTGCTCGTTCGATTGTTAAATCAAGTGGCTTTTGAACATCACTTTTAACATCAAGTTGCACCGGTCTCAAAGGGGGTAGCTCATTAGTTATATCCTTTGGGATCAGCATACATAAGTCGCGTAGTGCACCTTTGACCTTCGTCTTACAAGACTTCGTCTCTCCAGACTCGGTCAAAGGGGGGGCTAACTGTAGACACCTAATTCTGGCACCTTAGTTAGCTCCCAACGGTCTATGATGAATGTACCATGTTGCACGGGTCCGGTCTTGAGCTAGTGTGCCAGAATGCCACCACTTTACCCCTCTCATACCACTCTCACACTAATTATAGGCGTTTTAGAGGCTCACGACTCGTTTTACGATTTTTCAGACATTTTTTAGGATTTTTATTAATTTTTTTTTATTTTTTTTCATGCATATTTATTTTCTAAGGGCATTTTAGTCATTTTAAATTGCATTAAATAATTTTTCTAAGGTAAATATTTTTTTTCTTGGTAATTTTTCCACAATTTTCTGAGTTGTTATCTATTTTCCATGAATTTTCAAAACATTTTCCATTCTTAGGGGCATTTTAGTAATTTTACACCTACATCGTCAACTTTTCCTCCACTTTTCACTCATTTATATTTTTCAAGAATTTTTCCATAATTTTCCATATTTTTTTTAGCATTTTTAGCGTATTTTTTAAAATAGTCCGAAAAACCCGAAAACGGTCCGAGAACAGTCTAGAATAGCCCGGATTATTCCAGAACCTCACGAAATCTCCCAGAATATCAAATATTACGATAATATTACGGTAATCAGATAATGATTCCCTTAATCGTATCATAATCGCATAATATCTCGGAGAATCACGCGCAGAATAAGCAAAAAATCGACCCGGATCACACCCGAACCTGCGCCTAGACGCAGGTCTCAAATATCACTAGTAGAAAAATCGTCATTGGATGCGGGGGTTTTAGGCCCTTTGGATGCGGTTCAGCCCCGCAGCCAATGTTGTAGCAGCCATAGGTCTATGACCTATGGATGCGGTTCTTCAAAGAACCGCATCCAAAAGTCTACCTATGGCTGCGGTTCTTCACAGAACCGCATCCAAAAGTCTACTTATGGATGCGGTTCTTCAAAGAACCGCAGCCATAGGTAGACTTTTGGATGCGGTTCTTTAAAGAACCGCATCCATAAGTGGTTCAATATAAAAAAAAAAAGGACATTTGGTTGCGGTTCTTCCCCTAAACCGCAGCCATAAGTCACTCAAAAAAAATAAAATTAATAATAATAATTTTTTCTGGATTTCTTATTCCAAAAAGATCCCCATATGTTACATATGCAAAAAATAATAATTTTTGACCTGATAAAAAATTACCATTACAATGTTACAAACATGAAAAAACACATTTTTAACTTGTAGAAATTGTATATGAAAAAATAACTAACATGGAATCTACTGACAAAAAAAAAAAAAACCAAGCATAAAGCAACAACAGCAGCCCAGCAATAATAGCAGCACAGTAACAACAACAGCACTGCATGAAACCAAATCCAACTATAATAAGTTATATGATTATATATAAATATATATATATATATATATATATATATATATATATATATATATATATATATATATATATACAACATATACAACTTATACAATTATGGTAACAGCAGCAGAACGGCAGAACCTATTAAACATTCTGATCATCATATACAACATATACAATTATGGTAACAGCAACAACTAAATCAAATCAAATAGTCTAAAATCAAATCAAATACTTTTCTTAACTAATCTTTACAAATCAATTTTGCGATGCATTCATAGTTAAGTTTATAACCCTAATTGATAATGTAATCAAAGAAATGCATATCATACTATTTGGAGCTGAAATAGTATATTGAACCCCCTACCCCTGCTACCCACCCTCCCCCCCTGCAGCCCCCCTCCCCTACTACCCCCCTGCTGTCCCCTCTCCCCTACAGCCCCCTCCCCCTGCTCTCCCCCTTCCCCCCTTGCTGTCCCCCCTCCCCAAAAAAATCTAAAACAAAAAAAAAAAAAAAACGAAAATGAACAAAAAAAAAAAAACACAACTATATATATGACTTGAGCATAAGTTAAATTAAACAGACTTCTAGAAAAATTTCCAGACGCTAGTACATAAATTTGACTGGAGCAGGCATTTCTTTAACAGCAGAATGATTTGCTTAGTTTAAATGTTTGTACTTCAAAGAAGAGACACTGCATTGAAATGGCTAAGAAAATGAATCCAGAAATAGGAAAAAGGAAAAGCTTATATTATTATAAAGAAAAAAATTGTTATAGTGGGAATTAAATACCATGATTTTACCAATCAATAGGGAGAAAACAAAAGAAACCGAGAGAGCAAAAAAAAAAAAGGAATTATAATCCCTATAGTTATGGCATATTACATATCACAATATATTGTCAATACATACCAATATAGAAGCAGGGTAGAATACTTAGCATTACACATTATATTGTAATCCAAATATAACAAGATATCAATATGATAGTATATCTAAGTACAAACAAATCCAATTCTACTGTTTATTTTGTAATTAATCACTAAAGTAAGCATTGTAACAAGAGTAAAGCACAAATGGCTAAAGTGATTAGGAAATCAAACAAGAAAATGCAAGTCTGTAATCACATATTACATCCAAGTTTCATTTTCACATCAAGCCTGTACAACAATGCCCATAAATATAGACATCCAACATCAAACCTAAGACACATAATGTCATAATGAGCTAAAAAAAAAAAAAAAAAAAAACTAAAACAATTAGGATGAAACAACCCTAGAGTGAGCACGTTGTTCTTATAAGTAATTGCAATGGTACAACCCAAAACTATAAAATCAAAAAATTATAACCACCTCTATACAGTCACTTTTCTGCTTTCTCCACATATGTGTGTGTGTGGACATATATGCATGTATGTGTGCGTGGTGTCTGTATATATCCTTCCATTTACAATTAGTTTCTCTGTGATGTTTCCTACTTTTCTGCTTATAATATCAACTAGTTAAAATAATATATAGGCAAAACAACCCACTCCCTCCATTCAAACCTAACCATCTTGTGTCTCCTGTAGACTTATCTAGTTGTCTTATGTTACTCTTTCAATCCACTCCCCCACCCCTTCCAGCAGCGCCCCACCCCCTATCCCTAAACCCTCTACCCCCTCCCAGCAGCCCCCCACCCCCTCTATCCCCCTACCCAACATCCCCCCATCCCCTTTCTCCCCCCGCCCAACAACCCCCAACCCCTCTATCCCCCTGCCCACCACCCCCCACCATCCCTACCAGCAGCCCCCCACCTCCCTAACCCATGACTGCAACCCCCCACCCCCTGCCAGCACCACCCCCTAACACTAGATCTTTCATTTCTAATCATGAAAAAAATAGCTAAAAAACTATTGCAACTCTATTTTGAACAAAAAATTGCAGCAAACATATAAAAAAGAACCACTAAAATTCAACACAACAGGTAAAATCCAACTCTTTTGCTACAATTACAACTCTGCAAGTGAATGAAATAAGTTGCTTCCAATACACTGGCAGACATGAGCTATCATACCTGTTGGGGAAGCTGGAGGGTATTCTGCTGTGATAATGACAGCTGAGACTGCATGCCCTGAATCTGTGGTATGATCCAAAACAGTTCAACAAAACAAAACAAATCACAGAAGATTAAATCTAGCATTGAAGCATATCCAATAAAAATAATCTAGTAGAAACATTGACAGCAAAACAAATTAATCTTAGAGTGCCAAAAGCAAACCCTAACATTTCAACATTTCGAGTACATTGATTTTTCACAAATCGAGCAAAGAATTATTAGATCGACAACAATATGATATATACTTTGAACATTAATTAGTATATATCTACTAACCCTAAAATGCAAAAAAAATATTACATGTTAATTGATTTTTAAAAATTAAAAAAACCAAAAAACAAACAATTACCTACCTTTGAATGACGAAGCTGGTGGTGGGCTGGTGCATTTGAACAACGTCACTGGTGGTGGCTGCCGGAACGACGAACAAATGCGAGTGGTGGTCGATTCCTATCGCGCGAAGATGTTAGGGTTTAGTGGTGCTCGCCTTGGCGGTCGTGCTAGTGGTGGTCGCCTTGGCAGTCGTGCGAGTGGTGGTCGCCGAGGCTTTCGTGCGGGTGGTTATCACCTGGCTGATCGTGCGAGTGGTGGCATTCGCGCGAAGATGATACGGTTTTCGCCTGGCTGTCGTGGAGTGTTGAGAGTGTTTGTGTTTTGTGAGATAGTCGTGCTGCTGAGAGTGTTTGAACTCTTTAATTTGTTCAAAAACACGCACGGTTTTTTTTTAAAATTCAACTTACTTATGGCTGTGGTTCTAAAACAGGCAGCCATAAGATCAAAAACCGCATCCATAAATCCATAAGTACTTATGGATGCGGTTTTTTACCCCGCAGCCATAGGTAGTGTTTTTTTTCAATATTTTCAGTGCTTATGGCTGCGGTTTCAAAAGAACCGCATCCAATGAGGTGCAATATATGTGGATTTTTCTACTAGTGTATTGACCTGCGTCTAGACGCAGGTCATGTAATTGGACCTGCGCCTAGGCACATGTCTGGTGCCATTCCAGGTCAGTTTTTGCCTCTTCTCGCCTATAAATATGACCCTCTGTCCGGCTTTTCAAAGACACGCTCTAACTTCATATTCTCTACTCTGCTCTGCTCTCTACTACATATTCTCTCTCTAAAAAGCATACAAAAGCTCTGTCAAAATCAATATTAATCACATATAAAACACATTCAAGCATTTTCAATCACCGAACCCGGCATTTGGCACGCTAATTTCAAAGCCGCAATCGACCGCCGCACATTCCGGTACACATTTTGGAGACTCTTTTCTATTCAATTTCAATATGCTTTCTTTTATTTTAATTTTCAATTTGATTTATGACTTGCGTTCATCATGATAATATGTGATTTTTGTTATTCTGTTCACGCAGATTTATGTTTTGTTTCATGTATTTTTTCGATTTATAAATCATGTCGCCTTTAATTTTTTGCATTTTTCATGTCATTCAATGTAGCATTTTTTATTTATTTTTTTGATTTTACAATTGCACGGGATCCGAGGTACGTTCGCATTTTTCCATGCCATCATCATGTTGCATTTATTTTTTTATGCGATTTGACCCTTGATTTCTCCCGTACTTTTGGCTTCATTCTAACGTCATAATATGGACTAGTTCCAAAGTGGTCACAAAACGATTTTAGGCTAATTTGTGCATTAATTTGAACCGACTTAGTAATTCGCAAATTAGGGCTAAAATTGAGTTATCTCTGTTGCTCTTAAATTGAACAATGATCTTACAAAAGAGACCTAGTAGAGACCGCTTGCAGGCGGGCGGGCCCAATGCACGATTGGCTCGTAACCTGTCCCCGAACCCTTACTCTGGTGCACGACCATATGGGACCGATTGCTCCTGGCTTTCAATACTTCTTCGGTGTCCGTGGACCGTATAAACGCACGGTGGCGACTCCTACTAGTCCGTATTTACGTACGGTGTTAATGAGCATTCAAATCAACTCGTGAGACGTAGGCGGCCGGGTAAAAACGACCCTACAATACCATATTTTTTATGGATGTTATGTGAATTTTTGATGTTATACACAAATTATACTTGGCAGGGTCTATGGGAATATGTGAATATTTTGGTTGCCTTTTTTATCGTAGCAAAGAGGGCAAACAATTTTGCCTTTGTTGATGAATAACTAGGACAATAATTGTTGTCTTTATTGATGATCAAATAGGGCAAAACTTGTTGCGTTGGTTGATGACCAAGTAGGGCAAAATTTTTTGCCTTGGTTGATGACCAAGTAGGGCAAATTTTTTTGCCTTTGTTGATGATCAAAGAATACAAAAATTATTGTCTTTGATGATGACCAAAAAGGGCAAATTTGGGTTGCCTTGGTTGGGTTGAAGCAAAGAGTGCAAAAAATATTTGCCCTTCTTTTTCAAAACAAAGAGGGCAAAAATTTTAGTTTCGCCCACTAAAGCTAATACAACGGTTCTACAAGGGCAGCATGAGGGCAATATTTATGTTGCCCCGCTAGCCTAAGAGGGCAATTTTCGTTGCCCTCTTTGAACCTATTTCTTGTAGTGATTCTTCATTATCATCCACTACATACCAAAGTCAAGTAAATATAAACCGTTGATTTACTATATTAATTAAGTTGATTTTGACAATTAGATTTTGTTGGAAAATGGAAATAGTCCTTCAAAGTTGAATTAGTGGGTTGTAGTTTTAATTAGTCAAAGTTTATGTTTTAATGTTAAGGTTTTTAGTGGAGTAGTGGGTTTAGATGCCCTTAATAATAGGAAGTTATTTTGAAGTTTGTTTCAAAGAGTTAGCCTATTTGAACTCATGTATAATTAGTTTACAAATGGAATTGAAAAATCAGTATTATTTTTTTTTTGAGCATTTCTTTTTATCCTTCTTTCTTTATGTTAATATAACTAAAAGATTTGATTTTTATTTTTAAGTAAAAATATACATTTTACAATTATTTTTTTTGTAATTTAAATTCATTTTATATATTTTTTTTAGATTTACCTAAATTACTATTAGATTTTGATAATTTAAAAATTAAATTAAAAATTTGAAATTAATTTATATAAATCCAAAAAAATAAAAATGAATTAATATTACAATAAACTAATTTACAAATGTTTATTTTAAAAATTCAAATCTAATTATAAAGATTGAGGGATTAGATTGGTTTGACTTTGGTGGTCGTTTTTTTTACGACCATAAAAGAAACATCCAGGAGGATGATATTAGAAGGGAATTGATATTTGTGAAAAAAATTAGATAAATTAAAGTTAAACTAGCACCACCATAAAAATGATGAGTTTTGGTTTTCCTTATAAATTTATTTATAAAATATTCCAATTATCATCATTTATATTTGCTACCAAACGGACAATTAAGTAATGTGAGTGAATAAAGTGATGCAGGTACACTTGGCCCACTCCATGTACTCCGCCTTTTATATATGTAAAGCAAAAGACGAGTGTACATTATTAAAAGTCTGGTAGAGCTACTAGTCAAAACTCAACTCTAACAGTCTAACCAACTTATCTCCCAAACTATATATCCAATCAATGTTTCCTTTTATTTATGAACTACATGCTTGTACAATATTTCTCCATCCCTTTATCTCTTGCTTAATTTCTTCTTCTTCAAACTAACTATCAAATCCTACTTTTCTTTTTCATTTCTCTCTCTGTCTCTCTCTCCATATATGTATCTCTTCTGTTGATCATCACCTCCGATCCATTAAATTTCTTGGTTAATTACATCAGATCAGAAGATAAGATCCAATTCAATTATATATAACTAACCATGTTCCGAAATATATAAGCTTTAATATAATAGGGCATTAGTTAGTAAGAGAGAGGTAGGTAGTAGGTTAGAGAAAAAGGGTGTTAATATAATGGCAGTAGTAGCATCAAGTAGTAATCCACTTCAACATATGTTACAGTCAGCTGTGCAAGCTGTTCAGTGGACATACGGCCTTTTCTGGCATTATTGTCCTCAACAAGGGTAATCCATATATATATATATATCGATTGTATATGTCATAACTACTCTTTATGCCCACTTACACCTTATTTATTCCTATTGTTTCATTTATATATGCACTTTTCACATATTTGCCATTTTGTTCAATTTAACCTTTTACTAAATAATATGTATTTATTTTTTGCATAAAATTATAATTTTTTTATTATGAAAAACAATATTGGTTTTTGATATAAAAAAAAAAGTGCAATTCTTTTTTTTGTTAAATGTTTTTTTTTTTCTTTTGTTAGACGTCAAATGGTATGAGATAACCTTTTGGAGATAATTTAACTTTTATACACTAAGGATCAATTTATTTATTCATCAAAACAAATGAACTATGAACTCGATCAATTACTTACTAGACATGCTTATTGTTCAGGCCGGTTCAAGGTTAGGGTCGGTGCCAATTGACTCATTAGTGGACTTAAAAAGGGTTAATATTAGGTCATTACATTTAAGTTTGTTAGAAAACACGTGTATACAAATCTTAAAATGTAATTATTTTTATCATAACTTTAAAAAAAAAATATGAAGAGCTATTGTTTTTGCACTTGTTTTGACATGGGCTAATAAGAATATGTCTATATATTAAAGACCTTGTCTAGTATGTAAATACCTTGTTGACTTGATCCTAACTGCATTTTCATGGTTCTAACTTGTTCAATAACCAGGTCTATCTATAACCAAAATGTGTAAAATATCTAAGCAACCTCTACGAGCTAGGTAGTAGTAAGAAATTCCAATGTTTAAAAATTGCCATGATGGGATGGATCTAATTATGTCATTAATTATCTAAGATGTAAAAATAATATGTTTATGTATTTGCAAGTAGTAGTCTTAAAATTTTAATTGATGATGTATGACTTGTAATGTTGCAAAAATAGGATATTAGTATGGGAAGATGGGTATTATAACGGGGCTATAAAGACAAGAAAAATGGTGCAACCAATAGATAGTGGTGCAGAAGAAGCATGCCTTCAGAGAAGCCAACAGCTTAAAGAACTTTACGAGTCGTTGTCAGCTGGTGAGTCAACTCAACCAGCTCGACGGCCGTGTGCTGCATTGTCACCGGAGGACTTGACTGAGTCCGAGTGGTTTTATCTCATGTGTGCCTCCTTTTCTTTCCCTCCTGGTGTTGGGTAAGTGCTCTTGTTCTACTTCATTATCTCCTTTGTTTCTTGCCTTTTCAGCCTTTAGTACCTGGTTATAATTAATGGAAATATATATAGAAGTAGACTCATGTGAGAAATGTAGTTTTTGTGAGATGGGTGAGAAACAATCACAACCATTTGATCAACAAATGAATGGCTAAGATTAAATTTGATTTTTCTTCCTTACTCCTCCTATAGTTTAGAGTCAATGTATCTATAGTATAAAGTAATATATTTTTACTCAATGTATTTGCTCAGTATCACCCGTAAGTCCGTAAGGATGAGATGTAAAATCATTTGTTATCAGTCTATCAGGTGTCAAATGGACCATTTATATATGTGTCTCTGTCTTGTTTTTTTTATTTATGATATGCATTGTACTAAACATGCCAAAGGAACCATAAATAATTTTCCATAATTATATTAATTTTGGAATTTATGCCTTAAAAAAAAAAAAAAAAAAAAAAAAAAAAAAAAAAAAAAACCAACCTTGTTGACTAGTGTATGTAATTAGTATTTAGTTATTATTCAATACTTTTTCTATGATTTTTATTTATGTGCATGTTAAACTTATATATTCAAATCTTGTGCCTCATTTTTTAATAACCTAACCTAAAATTGTGAATTGGCTTTCTTTCGTTTTTCAAAGTTGAATTAATTGTTATTAAAACTCATACTTAGTTACTTGGAGTTTTATTCATTGTTGTAAAATTCATAATTTTGTTTTGGGGACTGTAAAATTCATAAATTAAACGTCATGTTTTATTCATTTGTTTGTTGATGGTTAATTTGAATTTTGAAACGACTACTTATGCTATTAATAATTGTTGTGTTACCGCTATATCATATAAGCAGATTTCAATAAGACAACATTGTGTATATATGCTTCTCAACCAGTTTGATCAAACTAAGTCAAATGGCTTTTGCATTTAAAACAAGTTATTATATATCAATGCATGAAATCCAAAGGATACAAAACTAAAATAACCAAAATTCATAATAAGTAATTTACCATAATTTAATCCGACCCAACTTGTTTGACGGGAAAATGTCTAGTTTCTTAATTTGATTCAACTAAAAGAATCAAATAACTTCTTTTTATAATTTTGTTGAAAATATATTTTCAAAATACCCCATATATATTTTTACCTAGTCGGAAATATATACACTTGATTATTTTATGCAAATAAACTTACTCCAAATAAATTGTTCAGATACAAATTTTTGTATCTCATTGTGAGCAATTGGGTATCCTTCCTTAGCTTGTTGAATTGTCTAATTGCTTAATTAGTTAACTAAAATTATTAGGGTAACAAAGTGATATTTGCATATTCAGCTGCGCAGGCTTTAAATGACTTCTTCATACAGTATGTACTTCCTTTTTAAAAAGTAGTTAAACAAATTTAAGATTCCCTATCATTAGAGTAATAACACTTTATCATTTATAGACATTATAGTGAATGTTACCTGTAAATTCTACATGCTATTTCAAAACGTTGAAAGAGATTTCCTTGGTCAGTATCTTACTACAAGACGTTTAATTTTTACACAACACAAACCTAATTCAGCGATGCAATAAGATGAAAAAAAAAAAAAACACAACCAATAGAGGTTTAATGTATAAGTGATAATTTTAAATATAATGAGTTTACTAATATTATATATATGAATATAAAATTCACTGTATATAGTAAAACATAATCTTTAATTTATTATATGATAAAAGTCACTATATTAATCAGTATGTTATAAATGCGACTATATTAATTAATAAATGTTCGTTATCTGGTAATATTAAAACGACACTGACACCTATTTAAAAAATAAAAAAATAAAAAAAAACCCTAATTAGTTAGGGAAATAATTAATTCTAATATATAAAGAGTATATGAAATGAAGGAGTATAAAGAATGAACAAAGAATAAGATGTTAACCATATATATATTTGAGATTTAAATATATTCAATTAGCTTTTTCAAGAAAATAAGTAGTTGTAACTTGTAATCCATGATATGCAAGTTGAAAAGATAAAGTACAGTAGGACTTGATAAAAAATACGGAGTGCTTATTTTAGCTACTGTTTAAGGAAAGGAGATTGACTGATTGAGTTATATATAGTATGGTAAGAAAGAGGGAGATGGTGTAAATTAAAGTTATTGCAAAATTTGCAACAATATATATATAGCACATACATTTCTGGGGTGTATATATATATATATATATATTTAGTGACCACTGAAATGTTGTGGGACAACCACAACTATGAACAGTTGAACACTCCATTTAATAATTTTTCATTTGAAGCAGTTGATTTGGATGGATGGGCATCCTTCCATTTTGCCTGCCTTTGACTATCAGTAGGGGCGGAATTAGGAATTAATAAAACTTATCAGGCCAAGAATATTTCAGAGCTAATATTTCTAATGAGGAATTATTCTATTTAAATTGCACTTACGTACTTTTAAACTAGCAACTTCATCAATCAAAGTGTCTAAAAAACACATTTTTTATGTTAAAATCTTTGTCCATAAATCTATTTTTTCTTCCATTTGATTAAAAAAATATTTACTTTTGATCGCATGTGCCTGTTTCGGTTCTCCCATGTACGGAGTACCAGTTAAGAGCTACACAATGATATTGCTATATACAATGCAAGAAAAAGTCTGAGAATTTTTTTTTTTTTTAAAAAAGAAAAAATAACGGAAGAACTGGTTCATTGTATTGTAAGAATCTGAAGCATGAATTGATTAAAGAATACCCCTTTTCCACTTGGGCCACTTTTGAATCGACATGATTTTTTATTAAAAAAACCAAAATATTAAAGAAAGATTAATAAAAATCAAAATCTACTATTATATTGTATATATATTAGGAATTTAATATGGTAAAAAAATCAAAGAAATATTAAAGAATACCTGGTATGAATATGGAGTGATGTAGTATCAAATAAAATTAAAGGCTTAAAGAATTGGGAATTTGAATTTAGAAAAAGATGAAATGAAGACAAAATATGGAGTGGATGAAAAGAATTATGAAGTTGAATAAGAGGGTATAAATTTTGTGAATGAAACATGAAGAAGAAGAAAGGAAAAATAAGACAATTCTAATCAGTTAGAGCGAGTTTTCTTCGAGAAGATTTTTTTTTTAAAATTGGAAAAAAAAAACCCAAAAAAATAAAATTTTTGAAAGAGCATGCTCAAGTGGATTCAAAATTTCAAACCCATAACCTTACAAAACACAAATTCCTTCACTTACAAGTTACAACTGCATGAGCCAAGAAAGCTCTATCTTAACTTAATACATTTTATTACTATATATATATCGTATATATAATACTGCAAGGGAAAAGGGGAAAAAAACACAAGTCCGCCCCTGGTTATCAATACGATTATGCTATAGCATTACTAATTAGCATAGCACCCCTGCAATGCACGGTTTTGAAATCTTAATATTAACTTTATAAATAGTAATGTAATAATTTGCATGATTCATTTCCTAATATAGTGACTTTAACATCATATTAAAATTCTATCTTTATAAATAGCAATCTATATTAATATAGTTTTCTTTAATAAAAAAACTTATACGAAACAATGAGTAATCCTTATACAAAATGTTGACTAACCCCCAAACAGAACATTAAATAACCATTACATTAAACACCCGATAATTCATATACATACTACATATATAATAAATTTTCAGTAACCCCTATCTAAACATGAAAAATGCACGGCTTAAAAAATTGTAGTGAATTTTATTTTACGTGAAATATTAAAAATATTACATAAAATAGGGAACATTATATTTTTAAAAAAAAAACTAAATTAAATCCTTAGAAAATTATAGCGGGTTCTGGAAAAGGAGTTGAATCATGATATTTGTGCAACATGAATTAGCAAATAGAGTAATATAATTGATATATTATATTCATATTTTACCACGAAATGCAAAATATTAAAGAAAAAATTTCAAAATGAAAAGACCTTTTAATTTATTTATTTTTTTGTGAGAAAATACCTTTTATTTTATTTTTTTGTAGGAAATGACCTAAACAAAAAAAAAAAACTTTGCAAGAAGGAACTTTTCCATTGTTTTCCTAAACAAAATTTCCCTCTCGCAAAAACGAAAAATGATGGAAATTTTTTAAAACTTCATACACTCTATACATATTTCATAAAATAGTTAAACATCTATTTTACTTAAATAGGTGATTGAATCATATTTTAGTGTTTATCATAACCACGACAATATATTTTAACTAACTATTGTTTAAAAATGCATGAACATTTTTTTTAAATGAATAAAGTCAATAGAAGTTTGTTTAATTTATACCCGTCATTATAGATTAATTTTTTTAAAATAACACCGACAATGACATATTTTTGTAAAAGTGAAAATTTAAAAAACTTTAACCTGCAATGAGCATTATCAAACATTAGCTAGTTATTAATTTTTAAAGGATAGTTTTGATAAAAGAGAATAAAATTGCTCTTATATGTTATGCATTTTTTTTAAAAATAAGAAAAATTATATATATATATATATATCTTATTAAAAGAAAAACTCACGGCTTGAAAACATGAAGTTTTAGATTATAATAGTTTTTCTTATAAATGCTTCTCTTTTAGTATATTTTTATATGTAGATCAATTATGTTATAGAATTGTTCTAATTAAACATATAGCAATAATATAGATTCAATTTAAGAAATTTATTTTCTCGTTTATTTTTTTATCACAACTGTTAGGGGAAAATAAAAATAAAATGTACATTATATGTTTATTGATTTTCTAATTATTAGAATAAAAAAAATTCATAAGTTAATATGGAGATCCTTCGAATTATATAAAAAGTAATCTTATGCATGTAAAAATAATAAATCAACATTGATACTTATCTTCCCCTAAAAAAATAACGGAATTTTTATTATAAGAATATATATAAGCAATAATAAATGTATAATGGAAAGCAAATTTTGATCATAAGAATATATAGCAGATTAATATTTAATCAAAAATAATTTACTTGTAATTAAAGAATTAAGGTACAAGTATTATTTATAGAAATTATTTCACGTAATATTTCTAAAGATATATGTTATATTATATATCAATGTTTATTAAGGTAGAAAATATATTAAGATATAATTAAAAAAATGGCTTTTTTAGGTTAAGGAAAAAGGGTAGGAAAATTTTCAATGAGAGAACGACACATGGCAAGACGTGATTTTAGCTGCTTCTCTTATAGTATATATACTAGCATAGTGCCCGTTCGATGCACGGTTTATAAATCTAATTATTAATTATTAATCCCGTAGGAAAAAATAAATAATTAACTATAAATGGCTTATTTACATGAAAAAATTAACCATTGAAATATTAGTCATTAGTCGCAATTATGGTTAGATAACGCTATTTATTAGATTAAAAAATAATAATAATCCCGTTACAAGGTTATTTATTTAATCTAATAGAATAATTTTTTTTTGCTCGTCATCGCATTCCCTAAATCTATAAGCACAATAATAACTTTGTATTCTAGCCACCATTATGGATAAGTACAATATTAACTTTCTTAAGGTAACCAGTGGCCAAAAATTATTACAAAAAATAGTCATACAACCATTGGTTGATTGAATATACAACAAAAATATAGTGGTATACTTCCTCCGTTTTTTTTAGTTGTTACAGTTTTTTATTTTATCTCTCACAGACTCACATATATTCCTAAAGTGTAACAACTAAAAAAACGGAGGAAGTAGATATTAATAAATTTAAAAGAATAAAATATATTTTATAATATTTATAAGAGTAGATAACATAATTCAATGTTTAACCAATAATGTGTGTGTGTGTGTGTATATATATATATATACTTTTTTAATGGACATGTATTCCTATTATTATGAATGCTATAAAACTCATTATATAAGTTTTATACTACCTCCATTTTTTTTAGTTTACTCAATTTGACTTTTGCACTTTTCATAAAGTATACTATGACTATCGTTTGTTATTTATACATAAGAAAAAACATAGTCATGTGGGTCTCGTTGGATTCGTATCAACATGTAGTTTTTTAATATATAGTTTTTATAATTTTTACAAACACACAATTAAAAATATTAATCTTCAAAGTTTTGTCTAGTAAGTGTGAAAATTGAAGTGAGTAAATTAAAAAAAAGTATAAGTAGAAAAATAATTACATTGTTATAGACATTAGAATCTTATTCATATAAATAATTTAAAAATTGCACAAAATCTTTAATTAATATTATAGATGTATAATTTTATTTAGCATATAAATATTTTATTCATATAACCTTTTTTCTAGAAAAAGTTATATGAGAGATATTTTTCTTAAAAAAATCGACGTTAAATGGTAAAAGATATTGATTATATTTTTGTAAAATTATATAAGCACAACAATAGCTTTCCTAATCTAATCATTGTGCGAAAAATTAAATGGTTAGATTAGTATAATATAAGTACAATAATAACTTTATATCTTACCCGCCAGTATATATAAGCACAATAATAACTTTCCTAATATAACCATTGTGAAAAAAATTATTACATATAGTCATACAAAACCAATAGCTGATTGAATATACAACAAAAATATATAGGTATGGATATTAATAAATTTAAAGAATAAGAGATATATATCTTATAATATTTATAAGAATAAATAACACAATTCAACATATAACCAATCATGTATGTAAAACACTTCTTTAATGGACATCTATTCTTATTACTATGAATGCTATAAAACTCATTATATAAGCTTTACATTAGTAAAAAAAAAAAAAAAACAATTATCTTGTTATAGAAATGAGAATATTCTTCATATAAATAATTTTAAATTTGTACAATATCTTCAATTCATATTATACTTCATACATATACTGCATATATAATTTTTTCTAGGAAAATATATCTACAACCTTTTTCTAGAAAAAGTTATGTGAGTTTTTTTTTTTTTTTTTTTATAAAAAAAAAAAAGTTAAATGGTAAATGATTTTTATGATATTTTTGTTAGCAATATAATAAAAAAAGTAAGAGGTATTTCACATTTTCTTACATAGTATTTTAATTTATGTTATTTTAAGTTCTTTTATTTTATTATAGTTAGCTCTTTAATGGACATCTATTATTATGATTATGAATACGATAAAACTCATTATATAAGATTTAAATTAGTAAAAAAAATACAATTCTCTTATTATATAAATGAAAATATTTTTCATATAAATAATTTTAAATTTGTATGAAAACTTAAATTTATATTATAGATATATACCTTATATAATTTTTCCTAGGAAAATATTTTTATATCCTTTTTCTAGAAGAAGTTAGGTGAGCTTTTTTTTTTTTAATATTAAAAACCGAAGTTAAATGGTAAAAGATTTTCATTACATTTTTATTCACAATATAATAAAAAAGTTAGAGGTATTTTTCAAATTTTATTAAGTACGGAGTAGTTTTCTTTTTTAAAATGAATTGAGTTAACATATACAACCAGTTACCTAAAATAAGAAAATGAATATAGAAACAATTTTATGCATATATGTAATATTTTATTAAAAGATTTTTATTTTTGTAGTTTTTTTTTTAAATGTATAAGAGAAGCGAATCATAGAGCGACACTTGTCAGCTCCACATCAATCCGCTTCTCTTTTAGTATAATAATATATAGATTGATTTTTTGTGAGAAAATACCTTTTTTATTTTATTTTATTTTATTTGCAGAAAAGGACCTAAAAAAAACTTTGCAAGAAGGAACTTTTCCATTGTTTTCCTACACAAAATTTCCCTCTCGCAAAAATCGGAAAACGATGGAAATTTTTTAAAAATTTCATATACTCTTTACATATTTGATAAAATAGTTACACATCTATTTTACTTAAATAGGTGATTGAAGCATATTTTAGTGTTTATCATAAGCACTACAATATATTTTAACTAATTATGGTTTGAAAATGCATGAACAATTTTTTTTTAAATGAATAAAGTCACTAGAATTTTGTTTAATTTATACCCGTCATTATGTAGATTAATTTTCTTTAAATAACACCGACAATTACATGTTTTTGTAAAAGTGAAAATTTAAAAACTTTAACCTGCAATGAGCGTTATCAAACATTAGCTAGTATTTAATTTTTAAAGGATAGTTTTGATAAAAGAGAATAAAATTACTCTTATATGTTTTGCATTTAAAAAAAAAAAAAAAAATATATATATATATATATATATATATATATGGAAAAATTGCAAATATAAATCCCAAGTTTAAGCCATCTTCCGTTATTAATCCCAAGTATGTTTTATTTCTGAATAATCTGAAGTTTTGGGGTCATCTTCCATTATTGATCCGTTGCTAAGGGCAACTTATTAAACAGGTAAAAAAGAGTTATTGGGCCCACCTTTTTCTTTATTATTATAACTATTCTATTATTTCTATAAAAAATATAATGAAAATAAAAAAAAATCCAATCAATATCCATCTTCATTCACTAATATTTAAATGAAAATTAAAAAAAAATGAAACAAACTTCAACATCACCATGATCAACACCAGTCATCAATTTGATCAACATTCATGTGATCCATCTTCATTCAATGATTCTTCAATGTTATTTAAAAAAAAAAAAAAGCAACATCATACACCATCATCAACCGTTCAACACCCATCAGGCCATCATTACCAACACCCTCCATCATCATTATCATCATCATAATCATCAACTCTAGTACCAGTGTACCACCATGTCAAAATCCAACCAGTAAAACTCACCTTGTTTAACCCACGACCACTAAGATCAAACCCAGAACATTTAAACTGCACAAGCATAAAATCCTGTAATCAACTTAACCAACCAACCAACCTCCACCATCAATCAAACCCCAAATTCTTCCGACAGATACCACCAATAATCAAACACACAATTATCAAATCCAACAAATACCACTAATGGCCAATCCCTACCATGAATCAATACGCCAACAAATCCATAAAACAAACCTAGCAACCACCGGAAGAAAACTGAATAAAGAGAATGGAAATCGAAGGAGGAGAGAAAAATTGAGGGGAGATTAGAGAGAGAAAGAAGTCTAGAATTTTGGTTGTTTATTTGGTGATTAATCTTGATAATGAGATTTTATGGGGTTGAAACTTTCAAGAAATGGTGGTGTGTTGAGGATGGAAGTGATTGACGGTTGAGGTGAAGATGGTTGTAGAAGTGTGTAGAAGATGGGTGAAGATAGAAAATAGAATAACAATAAAGAAATTAAAAAATAGGAAGAAAAGAAGAAGAAAATAAATGAAAATAAAATAAAAGAAAAGAAAAGAAAAGAAAATTTGGAAACAAAATAGAAAAATAAAAAATTATGGGCCCCACATCTTTTTTACCTGTTGAGTAGGTTAATTTACCGGCAAGACTAATAATGGAAGATGACCCCCAAACTTCGGATTATTCAGAAATAAAACATACTTGGGATAAATAACGGAAGATGGCTTCCCCATTGGATTTATATTTGCAATCTCTCCAATATATATATCTTATTAAAAGAAAAACTCATGGCTTAAAAAATCTAAAACATGAAGTTTTAGATTATAATTGTTTTTCTTCTAAATGCTTCTCTTTTAGTATATTTTTATATATAGATAAATTATGTTATAGAATTGTTCTAATTAAACATATAACAATAATATAGATTCAATTTAAGAAATTTATTTTCTCGTTTATTTTTTATCACAACTACTAGGCGAAAATCAAACTAAAATGTACATTATATGTTTGTTGATTTTCTAATTATTAGAATAAAAAAATTGATAAGTTAATATGGAGATCTTTCGAATTATATAAAAAGTAGTGTTATGCATGTCAAAATAATAAATCAACATTGATAATTATTTTCCCCTAAAAAAGTGGCGGAATTTTTATTATGAAAAATATGTATAAGCAATAATAAATGTATAATGGAAAGTAAATATTGATCATAAAAATATATAGCAAATTAATATATGATCAAAACTAATTTACTTATAATTAAAGAATTAAGGTACAAGTATTATTTATAGGAATTAAATCTAATAATATTTCTAAAGATATATGTTATATTATATATCAATGTTTATTAAGGTAGAAAATATATTAAGATATAATAAAAAAAATTGCTTTTTTTGGGTTAAAAAAAGGGCGGGAAAATTTTCAATGAGAGTGCGACACGTGGCTAGACATGGTTTTAGTTTCTTCTCTTATAGTATACTAGCCTTATGTGCACACTATGTGTGCTTCAATTTATGAGTAACTTATATAATATTTGTATATATTATTTATGAGTTTGTTGAAAATAAGATTATGATTGTTTAATTGAATAAAATTTACCTTCATCTACTACACTATCTTTGATTAAATTTTCACGGTAATTAAAAGATAAAAATTTAATGTGAAAGCTATATAAATATGGGTTTCAATTTCTAAAAAAATCAAAAATATTAATTTTGCTGCTTTGATTTATTTTTTAAATTATAAATTCTGTGCTATTTTCATTTAAAAAGGTAAAAAAATATTTTATGGGGAATAAATAATTATTTTCTCTTTGATTTATAAATCCTTATTTGTTATTGATTGATTGAATTTATTTATCTTTATTTCATAAGTAAGGGAAGATCGGTTTTTTTTTAGACATTTTTATATAATAGAGATTTATTCTAATAAAAAAGAAAATATTTGTGTGAAAATTTATACCAACATGGTTATCTAATTGTAGAGAGTTTAAAAATATTAATTTTGGTGTTTGTGATTTATTTTTTTGAATTGAATATTTTGTAATATTTTAATTTTAAAAAATACAAATCTTTCCTTTTTAGTTAATATTATATAGTTTGAGTATTTAGAAATTTTTTAAAGGGTAATTTAGACTTTTTGAGGGGGGCACCATGGCTCCCTCTTGGCTTATATAATAGAGATATATTGATGATTAAGGAATATTTGGTATTGTTATTTCTTAATGTTGGAAATGGAATCAAATAAGCTTTTCAATACCTATTGTACGATATTAGATATTAGTAACATATGTTCTTTCCTAATGAAAACCATTACCACAATTTTCTTACTCTTGTGAAAACAAAATTCTTTGCTCTTTGACTTGTTTCCATTCCATTTTCCTTATTATACCAAACAATACACAATGATATCATTTAATATTATCATTTTCTTTTCTAATTTGTTTTCATTCCATTTCTATCATTTAATATAATAGAGATGGAATGCAGAGTCAACTCTACCCAATATCCTATCTCTTCATTAACTCCATAGCCGATCCTAACATATTATGGGCGTTAATCAAAACATTAGTTAAGGTCTCTTATAATTATTTCATTTCTTAATATTCTACTCGTTTTATACTATAAGGAAAGAGAGAGCAGTGGTACTCATCGATATTGTATTTTTACCCCTTGGTAAATTGTTTTCTAAAGAATTGCATTACTAATATTGTCAAAGTTGCAGATCTAACATGGTATTTTTTTAATGAAAATGCTATCAATAATTTATCATTCAATTAAAATCATTGACTTTTTTGAGGGAAATTAAAATCATTGACTTTAATTTGCAAAAGTCATAATAATAGTGACCAAAATGTTTTCATTGACATTGATTGTCATAAAAATGTAAAATGCAGGTTATTTTGAGGAGTTTTTTTTTTTTGGGATTTTGCAATTAATATATAAATCAAATTAAATCGTAATAAATTAGAACGTTTTGGAATAAATACTTATAATCGAATATATACAACTTAATTTTACCAATTGTACAAGAATACAATAAATTACTAAATTATTCATAAGACATTAATACTAAATGTTGAATTTTAATAAACTACTAAATTTGAAAAATTGTTTGTACAAGTATGAATCACGAACCATGCGTGTACAAGAATTCGGCAAGCTTGTCTCGAACCTCGCCAATTTCTTCAGAGGTGAATGAACCTTCTCGAACTGATGTGGATAAAACCTAATAATTAATATAAAAACGAATTAAATTAAACATCGTTGGATTATATAATTAACTTAGTATGGTAAGCTCGTAAAATAAACACACATACGCATATATAAACACACAAACACATCAAGAGATAAATACATTTATATAAATATTAACCAAAAAAAAGTTAGAGAGTTTTGGAACAAAAACGAGCCAAATAGGTCATTTTTGGCTCGTTTTGGGTGTTTTCAATCCCATCTTCGTACTAATCAACCTAGCTCATGTTTTTAAGGTTCATAGATGTCCTATAACATTGAAATAAACATTCTATGACTCACTTGTGTGATTTCGTGAAAAGTTAGAGAGTTTAGGAACAAAAACAAGCCAAATAGGTCATTTTTGGCTCGTTTTGGGTGTTTTCAATCCTATCTTTGCACTAATCAACCTAGCTCATGTTTTTAAAGTTCATAGATGTCCTATAACATTGAAATAAACATTCCATGACTTGTGTGATTTCGGGCAAAGTTAGAGAGTTTTGGATCAAAAACGAGCCAAATAGGTCATTTTTGGCTCGTTTTGGGTGTTTTCAATCCCATCATCGCACTAATCAACCTAGCTCATATTTTTAAGGTTCATAGATGTCCTATAACATTCAAATAAACATTTTATGACTCACTTGTGTGATTTCGGGCAAAGTTATAGAGTTTTGGAACAAAAACAAGCCAAATATGTCATTTTTGGCTCGTTTTGGGTGTTTTCAATCCCATCTTCGCACTAATCAACCTAGCTCATGTTTTTAAGGTTCATATGTCTTATAACATTCAAATAAACATTCTATGACTCACTTGTGTGATTTCAGGCAAAGTTATAGAGTTTTGGAACAAAAACGAGCCAAATAGGTCATTTTTGGCTCGTTTTGGATGTTTTCAATCCCATCATCGCACTAATCAACCTAGCTCATGTTTTTAAGGTTCATAGATGTCCTATAACATTCAAATAAACATTTTATAACTCACTTGTGTGATTTCGGGCAAAGTTATAGAGTTTTGGAACAAAAACAAGCCAAATATGTCATTTTTGGCTCGTTTTGGGTGTTTTCAATCCCATCTTCGCACTAATCAACCTAGCACATGTTTTTAAGGTTCAAATGTCTTATAACATTCAAATAAACATTCTATGACTCACTTGTGTGATTTCAGGCAAAGTTATAGAGTTTTGGAACAAAAACGAGCCAAATAGGTCATTTTTGGCTCGTTTTGGATGTTTTCAATCCCATCTTCGCACTAATCAACCTAGCTCATGTTTTTAAGGTCCATAGATGTTCTATAACATTCAAATAAACATTCTATGACTCACTTGTGTGATTTCAGGCAAAGTTATAGGGTTTTGGAACCAAAACGAGTCAAATAGGTCATTTTTGGCTCGTTTTGGGTGTTTTCAATCCCATCGTCGCACTAATCAACCTGGATCATGTTTTTCAGGTTCATAGATGTCCTATAACTTTTAAATACACATTCTATGACTCAATTGTGTGATTTCGGGCAAAGTTATAGAGTTTTGGAACAAAAACAAGCAAAATAGAAAGAGATAATCATAATATTAATTGAATGAATAACAAATACTTACCGTCTCCACATCATCTGAGTTCGTATAGCTAGAGATGATATCATACATGTAGCGCATCACATAGTATCTGCAATCAACACCATTTTGCTGTTGTGCACACTTTGAATTACATAGCACATAGAAAAGGCAAGAATAGTCAAAATATTTTCATAATATGGAAAGAAGCGCATAACTTGAGTCAACAGGATTGGGATATTTACCTTAACTGATATCAATTTTGGAGTCATCATGCTTGAGCGTATCTTCTTCATCACACTATACCAATTATAATAAAATTAAGGTGATGGTAAATACGAGTAGTTGTTAATCAAGTTAATGGAATAAACATTTAAATTACTTTAGTAACATACCGATTCAACCAAGTCATGATCATCAAATCACGTGGCGGCTCAACACGGCAATAATCAAATTGATACACCATGTATGTTGAAGGTGATATCAAGAGAAGCACCCAATGTGAACTACCATCATAACAAAGTCGATGGTCGGTGAATGATTTTATAAGAATTAAATAAGCACCCGTGTATTTAACTTAAAGATGGACATGGTAATTATGAAGGGTTACCTTTGAAGGTAAGGAGCGAGAATGAACTTCTTCTTTGCTCGAATTTCCTCTACTATACTAGTTTCAAGGTACTCTCGCACTTCAGTTCTGTCCTTGGCACATCGTACATCATATATATGTTGAGGGCACAACCACTTAACCTTTAGAGTAGCTTCGCATCCGGCCAAATCGGAGTAAAGAGAACTACAAGAACAAACCCGACCATTATTTTCAACGTATATAATTATTAAGGGAATGAGAGACATATAAAGTAGACCAGTATGTCGATACAAGATGGGTACATGAGGTGGAAAAATTCTAAATAAGAAATCAACTAATGTACGTGCATTGAACTCTTATAGAATGAAAAAAATATCAATATTTCTAATAAAAAAAACTAATTGTTAGTGGACATATTTTATGTTTGATAAATCAATTAATATAAAAAACACATAATAGAAAAAAATAATCAATTTAAGAGAAACTAAAGAGTTAAAACTTATACCTTAGGCTGAATATTATTAAGTGCAATAATAGACCAAATCAGCGGCATAAAAATTGAGATCAATTAATTTTTTGAAAACGGTTATGTTCCCTACTTTTCTCTTCTTTAAATAGTTTGATTGTTCGTTGTATAAGGTTTCTTTAAGTTCGTCGATGCAAGGAACAAAAAGAGATATGGCTAAAAATGCCTTGTTTTTTTTTCTTTCCTAGACTACCTGGCAAAGCGTATGCTAATGGACAGCATATATGGCTAACAGGAGCAGATGCAGTTGATAGCAAACTATTTTCACGAGCTATTCTTGCCAAGGTAATATTTCATTCTGATGTCAAAATCTGATCTGTGTGTGTTAGTTTTAATTTGGCTTGGAAGGTTTTTTATTTTTTATCATGAGACTTAGATTGATCAATTATATGACCTACTAGTACACATTTATTATAAATTATAAATATATTCAATCCAGATATATTTACTATATAAAGGATTGAGAGGACTCATACATACACGCATACTAGTGTTTGGTGGCTTTGGTGCACGCAATGCGTGCATTCATAATTTTTAGATCGAGGGTATTTTATGTTGGTGTAGGTGAGAGTGAAGTTTTTATGTTATCGTTGTAAACTATTAATATAATAATTCTATCATGAATAAAGTCCAAAATAATTGTTGTAATACGATTGATTATCATATAAATGACAGGAATGATTTTAATTTTACATCTTTTACAAAATTTGATGTCAATTAACATCTTTTTTTCACTAATTATAATTTTTGCAAACTAATGTTTATGATTATTGCAAACAAAATTTGCATGCATGAGGAGATATTAAGATGTGGTATATAGAACAAGACTGGGAAAATAATATAATTCTATCATTTTCTTATGTTTTATATATTTCATTTTAATTTCAATGTACTAACAAACGTTACAGTTGCTAATTTATTAGCGGTGAAAATTAAAAGAGTCTAATTCCTAATTAATGTGCCATTTTTTAACATGTGCTTGGAATTGTTCTAGAGTGCTCGCATACAGGTACATTTCTCAAAACTTTATTCGAGGATTCCCCCTATTTTGTTAACAAAAATACTTCATCCATTTCTAAAAAGATGTTACATACTGATCTTTGCAAATCAGGAATTCTTAGAAATTTTTATTTGGTGTTTTATGTGGTTTGATAGGAAATTTTTATTATTTATATGGGGCCATGTACAATGTAGAATTATTATTTTTTTAATTATTTGTGTGGGACCATGAGTATTTAATATGATATCTATCATACTATATTAAAACTCTACCCCTCATATACACATGACATGTTTTAAAGACCTATATCTCTAATTTCTCATTCCCTAAAATATTGACACATCATCACCACAAATGTGGCTATTCAATCCACTTGATGGGCCAAACATTAACCACCAAAGCTGGGCCATCATTATACCTCCTCATTGTCCCATTTAAACTCTAATAAAAAAGAAAACTAAAAAAAAACAACATTACATGAGCATAGGTAACATCACCGGCCACACCTCCAAAACGATAAAAGGAAAAAAAAAGCCTCTGCCTTTGATCAAACATCTTACAAGAACAATGCAAAACTAGATTGTCGGTTGTCGCTTCATTTACTATCCCTTTCCCCTACTTGTGTCAAATAATTGCAGTTTACAAGCTACAATTACAATTTCTATATATTTATGCTTTATTTTAATTTACTACATCACCCCCCTCCCCAACACTACCTATTTGACCAATAGGCATTCAATGACAATAAAAAAATTTGCTAAATTAAAATTCAAGATAAAATAATCACCCGGGCAACTAGATATCATTGTTATGATATTTAAATTTTAAGAGTTTACCTAAGAGAACAAACAGATAAAGGGTAACAAGTTATTTAAGTATCTCAAAATATATTGTTTAACATAACAACATAACTACAGGTCTCCCGGTCCCCATTGTTTATGGGGTCTTTCTCCGTGCTAGTGGCCACCCAAGTTACAATATATTGCATTCATTAATATACTACTCAGGTGTATAATATTCAAAGCATTAATAGAGAGGTCATCCATCCTTGTGAAGTTAATAACACTGATCCTTTATTTTTTAACTCTTTATGAATTGACTACACGCAATTCTCTCTTGAATGGTGATTCTAGAAGCGATTTGGTAGATCATTTCTTTTGGAACCATGGCGAGGAAGAAGAAATTGACTCTAGTAACTATTTATATATATATATATATATATATATATATATATATATAGTTTAGTAATTCTAGGAAACAATTAGTGATTGATCAATCTCAAAAACCATGTGTGATG
This sequence comes from Salicornia ramosissima, assembly GCA_951394345.1. Classification (NCBI taxonomy): domain Eukaryota; kingdom Viridiplantae; phylum Streptophyta; class Magnoliopsida; order Caryophyllales; family Amaranthaceae; genus Salicornia; species Salicornia ramosissima. The sequence goes on from OX596235.1 coordinate 25,743,357, forward strand.
GAGAAGTGTATGTTCATGTACTGATGAACTGATTATTCCACTAACTAATGTTGCTTACCCTAGTGTTAGAGCCATAAGTAAATATGATGTTGGGGTTATTTGTGCCTCTCACGTTATGCTATTAGCCAATGATGTTGATCCATAGCATTATACAGTAGCTACTCTTTCCATGAAGAATAATCTCTTTGCAAACACTAAGATCTAGTACGGCATGTTCAGCTTAAATTATAAAACATAATTTAATAAGACTTGACCTCAGATCACCTAACCTGAACTAACCTAATCAAAATTTATTAAGCATAATTAACCTTAATAAGCCATGATAAGCCTAATAAAGCCTGATAAACCCTAATAAGCCTGATAAACGCTAACTGGAACTTATTAGACCTGAACTAAATGACCCTAATAAACCCTGATTGGCCATGATTAGCCCTGTTAAAACTCTATTAGAAATTATAAGAACTAGTAGTCAAAAGTTGTTCAAACTTACAAGCCCTGATTAGAAATTATTAGCTCCTACCTAAACTAATAAACCCTTATTACAGATACAAAATGATAAAGAGAACGCACCCTAAGTTAGCTTCTAAGGGTTTCTCTTTTTTTAAATTTGTTCATTGCTCCTATTGTTATTGAAGAAGTCTATTTGGATAAAAGTGAGGTTTACATTATATCTCTTATTTGCAGCAAGGATATTATTTTATATGTGGTGGATGCTACACTATCTATATATTCGTGTAATTGAGGGGTACATTGCAACTGAGTTCAATCAAGTAGCTAAAAATAGGGTGTTTTTGGACGATGATGGATACTTTGTAGTTTAGTTTATAACTATGGAGGACCATAATGAAATTCTATATGAGAGACCTTAAACTTATTGTTTTAGGGTGAAACTTCCTTGCATCTGATAAGAGCTTGTAACTACCATCTTTGTTCCTCCGAGAAAAGCCCCTTTGATAACTAAGTGAGTTGTGGAAGAGCATGTAAATACTATTAAGTGGGTTTGTATTTAGTGTTGTAATGAGCATTACCTTTTACTTGTGGTAGAAGTATTGTGTTTATAGAGAATTAGCAGTTGAACTTTGTACTTTGACATTTTGCATGCATATTGCACCATTCATCGGGGCCTATTGGACTGAGCATGGCCGGTCCACGGTCCTGAGATAAATCACCCTCCAAAAACTCCTCCCCCTAGGTACTAAAATGGAATGTTTATTTAAGGATGCATGGTATAGTAGTTAACTCCACATGAAGGTAATGCGCTAGAGTTTATGTAATGTTTGTAGTGGGAAAACCATGCCCAAAAATTGACAATTATTTAATGGCTCCATCTTTTAGGGTTTCGTGTGTATGTGGTTTAGGGAGTCGTAATTGTCCATACCTTCATTCTTCACACTTGCACTTTTATGAACTTAATTTCCTTTTCCTTGAATTTCACTCTTTGCCTCAAAGAAAAACCATAATTCTCTTTCTCGATCTCCCAACTTCTTCTTCTTTCTCAATAAACTCTTTTGACTATGCCTCAACGCACTTCTCTTTATGGTTCTCGCTCGATGTCTGAAGAGACTAATCGAAATGTTGAGCTCCATTCTCAATATCGAGTGACTTAAGATGAATTCACCATGGTGGTGACTAGAATTTCTTAGAGAGCTTCGACATCATTTTTGGAGGTGGATGCCGCTTCCACATCAATAGTAATGAAGAACAACTTGGCCATTAGCGGTTGCAGCTGCATCACCTGGCTGGGCTGATAGAGCTTCGGAACCAGCGATAGTAATGGTGGCACCTAAGGTCCTAGTGGAGGAAAGATGGGCCATTGTAGAAAGTTTAGGCTCTCATGGTGCTTCTACTTATACTGACTATGCTACCAATGAGTTGGTGGCTAAGAGGTGAAGGAGTATGATTTAGTAGATGGACCTTGTTTCAACCAGGCCTTGTCCTGATTGGTCGTGTGGTGCTGGTCAGTTCGAGTATCAGTTCGGGCTAAGCTCCTCTTTAGACTAGATCCACTTATGTATACCGATTGCACATCACTGGAGAGGATGATATAGTTTATAGCCCTTCTGCAAAGAGGATTCCTGGGTACCATGCTCACGTGGCCTCTGGGATGAGGTTTCCTATCCACCTTCTTTTGGTGGCACTACAATAATAACCATTTTTTGAAACAAAGTATGTTATTGTGAAAAATGCTAAGTCGTTAAAAAAAATGTTTTTGGCTATGAACGACATCTGGAACCTAAGCTTGGCGCAACTCATTCCAACACAAGATAAAGAAACGTATGCTTCATTGGGTATGCAAGCACCTGAATTTCTTTACCACCACCAATCTGTTAAGGGCCATTTATAGGTTGAAGGCCTACAAGAGGGTCTCATGTGGCGAAAGGATGGTGGCCCATTGAGGCGGCCCATGATGGAAATGGGACTTATGCCACTGTATACCCCAAGTTAGGGGCGATGGGGAATTGACCTGTGAGTGTAGTGCATGGCTCTAACTTCGATTTCCATTGAGGGAGGACTACCATTTTGCCTTTTGAGATAGGTCTAAGTTCACCCTTCCTAGGAACGTGGTCGCTTTTGCGTGGAAATATTAGCTAAAGCTGATAGGAAAGCGCTTTTGGATTTTGAGGTAGATCCTTCAAACACTAAGGCTAGATCTCTGTCGCATTACTGGTCGCCCCATTTCAACCTAGTTGTATAGGAGGGCGACTTGTCTACTATGGGCTTGAGCCCAATTGTTCTAACAGTTGGCCTTGCATTCTCTCTTCTTTGGATTTTTTTTGTATTACTTCTTTCTTTTATTCATTATATATATATATATATATATTAGTGTTATATTGCTTATTTTTTTCCAAGACAATAGGTCTAGTTTTTATTGGTTACATGCATCTTCTTTATTGTAGAGATTGGCTCTCATATGATAAGCCCTTCTTGCTTGAGACTTTGCCTAGATGGGTATTTTCTTATAAGTTACAACCACGTCTCTGCATCCTCATAGGAACATATCGACATTGAGTACGAACTACGATTGCATCCATGGTAGTGAGGTGTTGAGGAGTAGGGGCGTGCTGAAAATTCCGAATCCAAATTATCGATTCGAAAAATTGTTGATCCGATCCGAGAAAACAGATATATAATCTGATCTGAGACAATAGATATATGATCTGAGCTGAGGAGGGTCAATATTAACCATGCATGCTGCTGATACCATCATGACCACGCAAAGAGGGTGGCAGTGGCGAAACAAAAGTACCTCTCCTCAAAACTCTCATACAATAACCATGTTGACATCATCATGGGACCACCCCTACTAAGAAGGAGGGTCAAGAAATAATTTTAATTTAAAAAAAAATATATTTAGCTTCTAATAGAGGAAGATGTCAACATGATGAGATTATACTTTATTTAATCTAATTTTTCATACGCACTTAATGCATATACATGTGCAATTTGCAATAATAAATTAAATTAAAGGATGTGAAGGTGTTTAGAGCACAATCTCTATACTATAGGGGATCAATAGAGCCCCCTAATGATATTTTTCACCCCTTAATAAATAATATTCTAAAAAATAAATCACATTCTTAAATTAGCCAAAGTTACACAATCTACACAAATCAATAAAAATTTAAATAGTTTTTGAAAAAGATTGACCAAAATATCAATGTTCGTGGACACTAATAAGGAGTTGTTTGGTTGAGGGGTTTTAACAAACGAAAAGGCAATAAATTGGCTTAATTTTCTTTTTTTTCTTATTTGTTAAGCCTAATTAATCATTCCCTTTTATCCTTTAATTTCCCCATTTTCCTCTTTCACCATTACCAGCCTTCAACTAGAGAATCACCATTTTCTTATTTCTATCTTCACCTTGACCACCAAAAGATCAATTTGAACACCAGCCCACCACAACCTTGAGCACCCACCACCCTACCACGAAATGAAACCAACCACCTCACCCCTCCACCCACCCCCATGAAACCACTACCATCCATGAACACCCTTCCACCCATGAAACCCCACCCAACCCTGCAAAGCCTCAACCACCCACAAAGCTAGACCCACCCCCCATAACACCAGTCACCCACAAAACCCCACTCAACCCCACGAAGCCACACCCAACCACAAAAACACAGCCACCGCCACAACACTAAGCTAAACATCCAAGTAACCCACACAAAATCCCACTTAACCCCACGAAGCCCACCCATGACACCCCACAATCCACCCACAAAACAACGATACCCCCACAACCCAACCACGAAACCCTAGCCTGCCCACAAGGACCCACACACCCACACCCATGAAGAACCCTAAGAAAAGAGAAAGAGAGTAAAGATCGGCGACGAAGAGGGGCGGCGTTGATCGGTGAAGATGGGCGGTGAAGTGGTGGTGATTTTGGTTTTGGGATGAGGGTTTTGATGTTTTGATGGTGGAGAGAGAAGAAGAGAAAGGTCCAAGAGAAATGAGGGATAACTCAGAATTTTTATTTTTATAATTACCAAACACAAACAATCAACAAATGGTTTTTCATTTCTTTCCCTTCCTAACCCTTTGTTCATTCCTTTCCTTTCCCCAATTTAAAACCAAACAACCCCTAATTCTCGTAAAAATACAAAATTAAAATTAATGTCATCTATATTTCAATCAATCGTAGCGTACAAAATATTTTTGCAAAGCAAGAAGGATATGATGTATCATTGACAATGGTGAGGCGGAGAGACACATGACAAAAATTAATCAAAAGTTACGTCTTTTAAAATATTATTATAGATTATAGATTGTATTCAAAATGTTACGCATAATTTATTTTTTAATGAGAGAATTAAGAAATAATGTGGCATGCATGTGTTATTCTACAATATTGATTGGATTTGGCAGGGTAGTAACTAGTAATAACCAATGTATGATACATATTATATCCAATAAATTAAATTGATAGGATGAAAGATATACTTACAACTGAAAATTGAACTCCCTTCAACTTCAACTTCAATCTCTCTCTCTCTCTCTCACTCTTTGCCCTTTTCTTTTGCTTATATTTTTTAAACAATATGACATGCAGACTATAGTGTGCATACCTGTAATGGGTGGTGTGGTGGAGCTGGGATATACCAAAAGAGTAAGTGAAACAATTTTATATCTTAATTACTTGCCACAACTAGCTACATGCATGCTTCAATCTCTGGTTTAGTTATTGCATGACACACACTATGTTCAGACTCTAGCTAGTTTAGTTATTACATGATACACACTAGAGGATATAGAGGGAAAAGAAAGGAAGGAGACATAATGAAATCGTCCCCGTCCCCCCCCCCCCCCCCCTCCCCCTACACTAGCTATTTTCTTTGGTATTTCAAAAAAAAAAAATTGCATAAGAAATGTAATCACAAAATAATATCATTACTATTTGTTTGGTATGGGTTATGGGAAAGAGAAACAAATCCCTTTACCGTTTTTGAATGATAACCATTGGGATATTTGGTATGGGATTAGTAAATGTAATGGATTGGAAACAAATAAGGGAGGCAAAGGGTAATACATAGTGTTACCCTTACAAGTTGATTGATATCACTAAGGAAATGTATATAGTTACCATTCGGAAACCTTAATTGTTTCCACTAGATTTAGGAAGGTAACAATGTAAGGAAATTTGTTTCCCTTAGCTTACAAATTTATTTCTGTTTCCCACAAACCCATAGCAAACACATGGTAACGATATTGTTTTGTGATTATGTTTCCTATGCTAATATTTGATATACCAAACAACCCCCATATATGTTTCCTTAGTGATATCAAGCAACTAGTAAGGGTAATGTTGTGCATTATCTTTTCCCGCTTCTTTATTCAATCCATATCCTTTACTAATCTGATACCAAACACCCCTGAAAGTGAACTAAAAGAATATATTTTGGGTATGATCTTTTCTAACTAAGTAAAATATATTTCTCAAGTGTTCCTCCCATTTTTTAGCTATCCTATCCTAGTTCTCTTTATCACCTAAATTACCTTCATACATGCTATATATATAGAGGTGTCAAAATGGGTGTTTGGGTCGGGTTCAGGTCAGGTCGATGTCGGTTGAGTCATTTTGGATCAGGTCATTGCGGGTGGTAGCTCTTTAGTTTTCTGGTTGGTTCATGTTTGGGTCGGATCGGGAGCGGGTTGAGATGGTAGCGGGTGTGGGTTGGGTTCGATTGGGGTCAGCTTTGGGTCAGGTGTCTTTCAGGCCGGGTTGGATTAGGTCGGGTTAAATGCAGGTTGAAACAGGTTCATTGCGGGTTTGAATTGGGTCGCAATGAGTTGGGTTGTTACGGGTTTAGGTTGAATTGGGTCGGTCGCTCATGAGTTGGGTGCATTTGGGTCAGCTCGTTGCCGAATTATGCCCATTTTTGGGCTCAATCGATCTCGGAACGGGTATATTCGGGTCGTTTGTTTGGTGCACGTCGATTTTGGGTCGGGCCAATGCATTTGGAACAATGGGAAATGATATGTGGACTATATATTTGTATTATGTGTGCGGATTTTTGGATACAAAACCAATTCGATCCAAAAATCCTGATACTTTGTATTAATTTTGTTTGATATCATGTTATTTTTAGGAAAAAAATGTAAAAAAAAAAAAAAAAAAAAATCAACCTCTAGTCGGTCTTCTCAAAATAAGTCAACCTTTTGATTAACTCAAAATAACTAACATATTACGCATACCAGCTCAACTTAATTTTTGTACAATTTATTGGTGGAGAAAGTTAATATAATTTCAATGCAAAATCAAAATGGTGCCTTACCTATGTTGTTGTTTATATGGATTTTTATTGAAAATGTTAATTTAATGAACAAATAATTAGTAAAAAAATTAATTTGAGAAGACATGTATAATAGGTTGACTTATTTTGAGTTAATAAAAAAGTTGACTTATTTTGAGTTAATAAAAAAGTTGACTTAATTTGATGAGACCGGCAAAAGGTTGACTTATTTTTCACAAATTTTCCTTTTTTTATTAGGATCCGGATCAGAAGAATCATAAATCCGGTTTTAAAATTAAAAAAAAAAAATTTAGATAATCCGAATTTTTTAAATGTGGGTCGAGTGTGGGTTGAGTCGAGTACAATGTGGGTCGGGTGTAAAATGGGTCAGGTGTGAATTGGGTCGGGTGTGAAACGGGGTTGGAGTCGGTTTAAATTGGGTGTATCTGGGTTTGGGTGTTTTCGGGTTGGGTGCAGGTTGAATTTGGGTGTTTCTAATACAGGTGTGATTCGGGTTTAGGTCACTGTGAGTCGGGTGCGTTTTGGGTTAGGGTGTCTTAATTATGGGTTACATTCAGGTCACGAGTGTATGTGAATCGGGTCAGATCGGGTTTGGGTGCCTAGATTTTCGGGTTAAAACGGGTTGGGTCGCAGGTTCATTTCAGATCATTTTGCAGTTCAGGTAGATCACGTTTGACAGCTCTATATATATCCAAAAATAATGTGAAACAGAAAATTCATTGTATGTGAAACAGAAAAAAGAAGTATGATCTACATTATTTCTAGTTGTGCAATTAATTAGTTATCTTGTGGTTTGTATATTTTTGGAACCAGGTTAAAGAGGACCCTTGTTTTATTGAGCAAGTTAAATCATTTTTGGATGACCAACCCCATAATAATGAACCACAATTAGTACAACCTAGACCCACCCTGTCAGAGCAATCTACATCAAATCCAAGTGCCTCCTCCAACCATTATTCCAGTTTCCATCATTCTCCTGTTGCTCCTACCACCATCCAACCAATTGTCCCCAGTCATGATGTTAACGATGACAACCAAGGAGAGGATACTGATGAAGGTGAGGCGGATTCGGATTGTGATGAGGCTCAAACCAATCATGGGTTGTCATTAAGGATGCAACTACACTATCAAAAAGGTAATACTTTAATTCAATTTCTTATTTTAGAAAAATATTTTTTGCTTTAAGAGACAATATTGGGTCAAATTTATCTTACCGTAATTTATAGTCGTATCAGGATTAACTCTATATATCGTGTATTCCATACCTGATATCAATTATTTAAATGCTCATCTCAATTATTCAAAAGAATAGTAGTTCATCTCAAATATTGCATGAAATATCTTCCATAGATATTCAAAATTTGACATTAGATATTCAATGTCTTGCGTACGACATTCAAAATCCAATATCTGGAAAGTTTGTTATTAAGTATCTAATGTCTAATATCAAAATATTCAATATTCAATATCAAGTATCAAAGATCTATGATTTTAAATTTACTATCTAAAAGTAGTCAAAGTCTATTATTTGAAATGTAAATTCTTTAGCTGAGAAAATATTAATTATTTAGTATTCCATGATACAAACTTTTAAATATATGATTCAACAATTTCAATATATGCCACAAACTTTTGATTATGTGATTCAAATATTTAAACACATACATGACTCAAAGTCTCAAACTTTTGATTATATGATACAAATATATTATACTAAACAACAACAATAATAATAGGAGTTTTATGATATTAGTCCATACTAACATGGGGTAGTTTTATGAAAGTTCTTCCAATATTAATCCTAGCTATAGGTTATTATACTATAATCCAAACTATGGGGTAGTTTTATGATATTAGTCCATACTAACTTTTGACCGGCTCTGATTTCCTTCGTACAAAGGGAGGAGGATATAATCAAGAATAATAAATAGGGAAAGAGGAAAGATAACGAATACTTTTTGAATTGGTAACCGATTACAATAGGTTAACTAAGTCAATGAACTAATATAAAAAAACAACCACAAAGTTTGGATTATACTGTAATGATTAATAGTTAGGATTACTATTAGAAGGCCTCCAATAGTTGGGATTATTCATATGAATTTTTCCATAATAATAATAATAATATTATAAATAAACGAGTTCAAAATGTTTGCAAGAAGTTATTGGACAACCGAAATACTATTTGGGCCCCACTACATTGATAAAGATGAAAACGTTGATAAATCTTATAGTTTACAGGCAATGTACCTATAGGTCATACTTGACATACCTGCCTATAGGTCAATATGTGTGTGTGTGTGTACTATTTTTTTTTTTCAGATTCTAAGCCATATTATTTAGATTGTTCAGAGTTTAAGTCATATTTTTTAGATTGTAAGTTATATTCCTAGCTTACTCCTGCTTTTGATCATCTTCTTCCTTCATTCTTCCTTCTTCATCTGCTACCATTTTAAAAAGGAGGTGAAGAATGAAGGAACACCATTCACTTTCAGTCACCATTAACAAACTCCATCCTCTTTCAATCTGAACATCACCATCCTCTTTCAATCTGAATATCATCATCCTCTTTCAATCAAATTATTCGAATTCTAATTCCACCTTCTTCATATTAATCTGGAATTTGAACAATCTAATTGCGAGTTAACAATCTGGAATTAATAATACTTGCTTTCCTTCACATACAGTTGGTTCTGTCTCATTAACTCAAAAACTTCAGCCAAATGTTTCCATTGAATGAGCTTATCTGCAGTGTAGACCAATACATCATCATAGAAGACTAACACACACCCTCTTAATAAAGGTTTGAACTCTTGATTCATCCAATTTTGAAAAGATGCAAGAGCATTTGTAAGGCCAAAAGGCATTACAAGAAATTCATAATGGTCAGTATGAGTTTTGAAGACAGTTTTGAAAATATCTTATGGATGCACTCTAAGTTGATGATACCCTGATCTCAAATCCAATTTTGAAAAAACCTTAGCTCCAACCAACTCATCTATCAATTCTTCAAATACTGGAATTAAAAACATATCTTTAATGATTTGTTATTCAACTCCCTGTAATCAACACATAATCACCAAGTTCCACCTTTTTTCCCTACCAACACTACAAGGGACGCAAAAGTACTTGAGCTATTCTGAATGATTCCTCTGTCTAACATTTCTTGAGTCAATTGTTCAATAATATGTTTCTGTTTAAGTGGAAATCTGTAAGACCTGATAGATGTTGATTGATTTTGCTAATGGTTTAAGAGGAATCTTTTGGTCAAACACTCCTCCATGTGGAGGAAGTTCTGCTGGTTCTGCAAAGATCTCATGATATTGTTCTTTTAACTGAACCAACTCTAGCACAAGATTAATGCCCTGCACAGTGGGTTGTCCCCCTTGTAAAATACACATTTGAGCTGCCCCCTGAATCAACCTGCTAGCTGGAGACCCTTCCATTATCTTCAACTTCTGTGGGGGTGATCATTTCAATATAAAAGGTTGGTTTTCCACTTAAATTAAATTGCATCAATAATCTTTTGAAATCCCAAACAATTTCCCCAAGTGTACTGATCCATTGTGTTCCAAGTACCATACCACACCCTCCCAAAGGTATTAACATAGCTTCAGTTTTGAAGGACTGCTGACTCATGCTCGATGCAAAATTGCTACACTTAAGACAACACATGAGAGTGCCTCCATCTGTCATTGTGGCTCAAATAAATCTAACTGAATCAAATGAAAGTCAATTACATTCAAAGAAAGGTAAACTAACCTATTACTTTCACACACACACAAAAACAAAAAAAAAAAAAACTTTTTATAATTGTTTGCTTATAGTAATTCTATTTGTTTTGGGATGAAACTTTTTCGGACCTGGCTAGAGTTGTATCACCGTCATTGATCCTCCTCCTACAAGAAAACTAACGCATAGTAAACTGGCCTTGGGGGTTCGAGGAAAGCCCCTCCAATGCCTAAGTAGATAAGTTTGTATTTACGTGTTTAGGCTTGTAATGAGTTATGCTTACTTGTTGGGAGATCTCCCGTATTAATAGGGAATTAGCACTTTGACTTAGAGTTGATTAGTGTATGGGGTGTGTCATCATAGGGGGCTTTAATAGTTGACATGCACATTGTACCACCTTTAGTAGCTGTTTGCGTATATATAGATTGAACAAGAGGTTCCTACCTGCACCACGGAGTTCGTTGCTACTTGATCCTTTGAAAGCTAGTTGTTACTTTAGGTGACATGGGCTATGTCTTGGAGCCTGACTGGTCCTAGCTGGTTGATTGACGTGGGTTGTCTTTAGTGAATGAGCTTTGAGGTGATCAGATGCTGGACCTGGTATGGTCTGTGGTCCTGGAATGGATTACCTTTCAATACTATTTATTTCCTTTTTATTGCATATTTATTTGTTCCATATTACTTGCAACATTGAGTAGATTCATACTTGTCAATACACAATTCAAAATATCAATATTTTAAATTTTATTTTTGTAAAATATTTAAAAAGTGGATCTTAATATATTAGTCATTGAAACGATTCTAACAAAATCCTATATAACCCTATTTTTTCTAACATATAAATCCCAAAATTCAATCAAAGATAGGATCGCAAGTATTGTTAAAAAAGCCATAACCCAGATAAAATCAAACCGATGAAGTGAAATTCCAATGATTTTTTTAATCTCGTTTAGGATGAAATGTTGTTGGTACCATAGCTTGAAGTTTTGAACCCATAGTCTATGTGTTACAGATATCACCTCTTAACCACTAGCTCGTGTAGAATGAAATGATACTAGTGTAACTGTTGTAATTGACAAATGTGACACTAACTCGTGTAGGATGAAATGATACTAGTGTACTGTTGTAATTGAGAAATGTGACACTTACCATTACGTTGTGTCAAATTTTTTAAAGATGTTTTAAAAAACATAGAGTAATTTTTCATAATAATAATCACTTATTGAATTGAATGTCGTTTAATTTAACCTCTTGGGGCCTGTTTGCTTTAGCTGAATACAACTGAACTAAACTAAACTAAACTTAATTATACTAAACTGAATTTTCCTAAACTGAACTGAACTTTCTTGAACTGAACTGAACTAAAATGAATACAAATAAAAGTAATATTTTATAAAAGAAGAAAATTAAGAGCTGAACTAAAATGAATACAAATAAAAGTAATATTTTATAAAAGAAGAAAATTAAGAGCTGAACTAAAATGAATACAAATAAAAGTAATATTTTATAAAAGAAGAAAATTAAGAGCTGAGCCGAACTGAACTAAACTAAATTTAAGCTGAAGTAAACATGCCCTTAATACATACCATTATGTTGAATAGTCACCTTGTAACAAAACTCCTATCAATCCTAAAGTACTTCTCTCCTCGTCTCTCACAATTCCTATAATCCCTTCTGTTTGTATCGGTTTGGAGTGGACCACAAAAACAGAATTATTAACAAATTTCATTGCAATATGCTTATATTCAAAAGTATTAGGTGATTAATTTATTTATTTTTTCAAAAAAATAGCGATTGAGTTGATTTAAATTTTTGAAAACATTAGGTTGTAATCTAAAAATAAAAAATCCAAAAGGAAAAATTGATTTTAATAGTCCCACATTTTGATGTTTTGTTTCAAATAATCTCACCTTTAATTTATTCCTAAATAATTTCATCTTTATATATCTTCTAAAAATAATCCCACTTGATAATTTTTCTTCTTAAAGTGGACCAAATTTTGGATAACATGGCCAATTTTAAGAAAATGATGTATAAAGGTGAGATTATTTTGAGCAGACAAGCAAAAGGTGAAATTATAAAAATCAATTTTTTCATTCGAAAATCCCAATACGTTTTAGAGGTAGTCATGGACTTGCAAATTCATGTGGCTTAATGGTTGCACTAGAAATCTTCTACTACCTCTATTTCAAAACATGTGCAAAAATGAACTATACACACATTCTAAGGTTAAACTGCATGTAGTAGATTCAATAAACCATCCGATAATACCCTAATATCTCAAGACCATGTATGTGACATCATATATGTACAACAAGTGGGTATTCCATAATTACTACTTACTCCGTTTTTGAATAGTTTTAATAAGTGGGTATTTATTGTGAGAGATAAAAAAATTCCTTTGTTGCAACTATTCAAAAACAGATGAAGTACAATTATAGCCGCAATTATAAGAATATGCCTGAGATTGCACTATGGGTTAGCTCGTAAATTATTATTATTTATCATACATCATCATTATAAAAAGGACTTCACTTCTCTGTAAATCCTGTAATATATGAGCAATATTGTACCAGATCTTACCATCACTCCTGGCTCATCAGACGAGCCGAGTGAGCTGATGCAGATGGAAATGTCTGAAGACATGCCACTCAAATGTGCCGATGATGCATCCAACAATCTTGAATCAGACTTTTCATTAGAAACTGCCGGTGAACCACCACCAAAGACACATCTCTTTACTCTAGTTGAATCGTTCACACCAACCAAGTCGACTCGGAGATGGCCAGCTATGCACCAACGACAGCTACTACAAGATCCGGTAATCATCAACAATGTTCTTGAAACACCTCCTCCAGGTAGTCTTTACTAATATTAGTTTTTGCAAACAAAGATTTAATGTTCTTTAGTATGGAACAATATTCACATAATTATTTAAACTATTAGTTATATTGCCACATCTAAATGAGAAATCTTTGACAGTAGCTAAAATGGTTACATGCTTTATGCAAATATCATCCGATTTTAAAAAATTTATAATAATGAAAGTAGCTAACTAGAGGGAAATTAATGGAACGTGCAGCAAGTAAAATTATTGGGACAAGTGCTTTCTCAAGCTATATAGTAGTATCATTTGTATAATTCTATGTGCTGATTTAGGAACACAAATGTGCTAATTTTCACATAATCTAATCACAAAACGAACTCATCATAAAAATATCTAAAGATACTGACAATGGAACAACATAACAACCTCCAAAAATGTTTGATTTTCAGGCTGCACCCCAATGGAAGACCTATCCGAAGACCAAGAGGGCATCCACTACTCACAAACAGTTTCAATCATCCTCCAACTCCAATCAAGCCGTTGGGCAGAGACTTGTTCAACCGCCTCTGCTACACCTTCATGTTATCGCTCATACTCTTCAAACTCTGCCTTCTCGAGCTGGAAACCAAACTCCAATCTCCACTGCTCCCGAAGTCAAGGCACCTCGCAGTGGCTTCTTAAATATATCCTCTTCACAATTCCCTCCCTCCATTCCAAGCACCCCCATATTAATGATGACACTTTGGCTAGCGGGAAGGGAAGCAGCGGGGGGACCCACAATGACGAGCTCTCAGCCAATCATGTATTGGCTGAGCGTAGAAGAAGGGAGAAGTTGAATGAAAGGTTTATCATATTAAGGTCATTGGTGCCATTTGTAACAAAAATGGACAAGGCCTCTATTTTGGGGGACACAATTGAGTATGTGAAGGAGCTACGCAAAAAAATCGAGGAACTTGAGCAACATAACAAGTCAGGAGAGGAAAGAGAAAAGAGGAAAATGAGAGTGGTGGAGGAAAGCCGACATGGTGGTGATGTAGTTGGAGCTGGATTACAAGCAAAGGCAATACAAGGGAACGTGTTAGAAGTGTCAATAATTGAAAGTGATGCATTAGTAGAGTTGAAGTGCCCATGTAAGGAGGGGTTGTTGTTGGATATCATGGTCATTCTAAGGGACATGCGCCTTGAAGTTACAACCATGCAGTCAAACTTCCACAATGGCTTCCTTGTAGCCGAAATAAGAGCTAAGGTATTGATTTATTCTCTTAACCTAGCAAAACCCACATTTACTAAAGACTACTGACATTTAATTTGAACAATATTGACATATTCAGCTGTATGAACAGATCAAAGAAAATGTCAATGGAAAGAAACCCAGCATAATTGAAGTCAAGAGGGCCGTGAATCAACTGGTACCACGATATGAGTTATAGAGTTTAATGTATATCATGTGAGTCAATAAAGTGATGTCCGTACACTTGGCTCACTCCATGTACCTTTTATGTAAAGCAAAAGAGTGTAGATTATTAAGAATGAAGTTAATGTAAGGCAAATAATTTAGTATAGAACACAGCCGATGCAGAGTGGGGAGAGTAGAGAAAAACAACAGGTAAAAGGGGAAGCATGGCTAGAGTTACCAACTTCACAAGTTTGAAGCAACTATTAGTTTTCAAATCTCAAATTACCATAATATTTTCAATATCAGAACTGCAGAAGTTTGATGCAAACCAGTGAGAAAATTGTAATACATCCAATCCAGTAAAACATAGAAAAAACCAAATAACAAATCATTTTTTTTTTTTGGAAGGGTTCATCAAATATTAAGATCAAATATGCCAATGTACAGTGATAGTAAATTTAAAAAAACGAGTATAGCCACTAACACTGCGCAATGATTGTATAATTTTGTCAACTGCACTCGATTCTTGACTGTCTATTCAGTTTTCAATGACAAATCAGATAGTGCTCTAACTAGTGCTAGTAACAATTAGCAGAAACATACCAATGCCAAATACACAGCCAAATACCTGTTTCGAAATTCTCATCAACTTTATTCTTCAGGTGTAGGGTTTCCTAGCGCAATGCCCTTGATTACATGCCGACACTGAAACCTGCGCGAAGATTAAGATCATGTATATATGATTCAAATACATGGATATTATCCGGCAATTTCATATACCAACCAAAAATGATCAATTTAATCTGAAGAAAGCTCCCCAGTTAGCCAAAGATCTATATTTTAACTCAGTATCAACACTAATGAAGACTGCTACAAAAAAAAAAAAATTGAGTCGTTTACAAAAGAAAAAAATTGTTCTACATTCCAATAAAATTCCACTTATTGTATAGCACTCACTGGGATTAGATCAATGTAATAGCCTACTATTTGAATCCAAATAATTGCAAGATTTGCAACTATCATAAAAAACTTAAACTTATGATAAGCATGGTAAAAAGTTAAACATAAAGCCTTGTCCATGGACTCAAATGAGAAAATCATTCAGAATATTCAAGGCAAAATAGACATTCGTACCAAGATAAATTGCTGCATATATGATTGTTGTCATGGGAGTCGACGATTGCCTTTGGAACACAAGAAGAGGCTTCCATTTCCTGATGAGAG
Source organism: Salicornia ramosissima (assembly GCA_951394345.1). NCBI lineage: Eukaryota > Viridiplantae > Streptophyta > Magnoliopsida > Caryophyllales > Amaranthaceae > Salicornia > Salicornia ramosissima. The sequence continues at coordinate 25,759,294 of OX596235.1, forward strand.
TTTCTAGTTCTAAGATGCAGCCTAAAAGGCACAATCTGCAGAATAGTGAACAATCAAATTCCAATAAAGCAATCATATATATATCGAAAGTTGATCAGTTGAAGTGCGGGAATCATGTAGGAATATAGGGGTATTTTGGGTGGGTTATCTTAGAATTTTACTTGGCTTTTTCTTCTAACTCTATGCAATAAGTTGAGAACTTGCTTGAAATTTAAGCTTCACATGCTTAAATTGATGATCTTTACACTAAATACCTGTTTCCTTAAGTCAGGGGAGTAATGGGAGCACCTAAAGGGTCATAAGATCAAATTTGGATGATTTCAAGCATCATTATTTAACTTGAAATTTGATGTGGCCAATGAAGTTGAGGAAGCGCATGCTTTGAAAAGCTGGAGCAGATTTTGTAGAGAGCTTGGACCTTACGCTCCCTCAGTGTCACATAATTCGGCATTTGTTTCACGACGCGGAACGAATTCGAGAGCAGAGTTCACAGGGATGAGGACCGAATTATGTGACACACTAAGCTTCCTTATGTGGAGCGCCCACAACTACCTAGCACCATAAACTTGGATGATTTCAAGTGCCATAAACTTAGGATGATTTCAAGTGCCATAAACTTCATTGAAAATGGTACTTCGTCATACCTTCCACGCGCAACCCCCCGCAAGTATATGCTTCAACTTTGAAGCACCCACTGGAGTTTAGGAAGCGCCTGCTTTGAAAAACTGGAGCAACTTTTTTAGAGAACTTAGACCTTAAGTCCCTTATGTGGAGTGCCAACTCCTACATGGCGCCACATTATGGCACGTCCGCACGTCTTGGTAGAGAGGTAAAAACGGGTCCAATACAATATAGGTTTGGTCAACACGGTCAGTCAAAAATAGGTTTAAGCTGGTCGAAAACAGGTTCGGCTAGAAAACAAGTTCGCTACCCGTCGGTCTCGATACAATACAAAAACTGATTTGGGTTTAGAAGTTAAAACAGGTTCGGTGCCGGTCAGTTTCAGTATGCGTAAAACAAGTCGGAAACATTTTCAGTCTACATTCGGGTTCGGTAGCGGTCGGTGTCCAATCACTCGTATTCGGTTTAAAATGGGTTCGGTATCGATCGCTAACGGTCAATCAAATAGGTTTCTGGCCAAATTTACACCCCTACCTCGTGGTGTAGGCGCTCCATAATATCTGAGTGCTAATTGATTAGTTTAGTAGCTTAATCTCTTTATTTCTGATGTCAATTTGATCCTAGTTTTCTCACATTGAGAATATAATGATACATGTTATTAAATTGGAAAAATTCAAAAGACTAATCCCAACTCTCACTAATCTTTCCCAAATAATCCCAACTTTTGATTGTTACATAATCATACCCTCAAGGCCATCCTTCTTAAAATAATCCGAAGTGATATTACTTTTGTTGATCTATTCTGAGACTATTATGAATAAGAGAATAGAAGTTCGAATTATTTGATTTTATTTTGGAAAGATCAATGAAAGTTTGGATTATTCATGTGAATTTTTTCTTTTTGCACATCTAGGCTTAATACTTTGATTGCTTCAATCTTTTCTATGAGAAGGTAATTGCATAAGCTAGGTGACAAGCAAAGCTATAATTTGAGATTTTTTGGGAATTAATTACGCTTTACTAGTGTGATTAACATGGTTTTAAATCTCGGCTTCACTCGCGACAACAGTTGTGGAATCACATTTGCGGGCAATGAGGATGGTTCGCGGCCATTGTGGCCTAATATCTCAGTCGCAGTAAGCTCAAAAGGCTTTACAATGCGGTCGCGATGCGGTGATACGGCCTTGATTTAATACCATAGTGATAAAACTATCAAGTAATTGGTTAATCAATGTTTTAGAATGAAAGTACTCAAAAGTCATAATCTAGTGATATATAAGACTACATTCACTTAGCTAGCATTGAATTTTACCTCATTCATCTAAGTGGCAGGAGATAGATTTGAAACTAATGGGAAAGTCAGAGTGAATCATGCATAAAAACTAAGAATAATTAATAGCTAAAGTCCATTACATTTGTTACTTGTATTAGTGTAAGAATAATCAATTTCCCAATATTTTGAAGGAAAAAATGTTTTTAAAGGGCTCAACTATTGGCTATCCAATTTATAGGGTTGAAAGAAAGATTATTTTGTAGCACTACGCCAGTACCAACTATCACTAGTTTTTGAGTTGGGTTGGGTGGTTCCGGTCTCCTAAGGTGGGTGTTACGTGATGCTAGAGGGCGGTGGTTGTTTTGTGGTGTTAAGGCTAGGCTCGATCTATTGAGGTGTGGTGCATGGGTGGCTAGAGGTGGTGTATGGGTGACTGGTGGTTCTGTGTTGGTGCATCAATTTTGGTGGTTGTGGGTTTGAGGATGGTGAATTGGAGCTTGAGATAATGTTGTCAATGGTGAGATGATGTTGATGAGTGTTGACGTTGAGGATGATGAGATGATTGTTTTATTTTTTTATAACTGATTCCATTTTTTTTATTAAAAAAAATATCCTAAAGGGTAATTAACCGCTTTCAAAGGTTAAGGGGCCTATTTTTTGCAAACAGACCTAATAGTTAATACTGGTCTGGAATAATTAATAGTTCAGTCCTATAGAACAAAAACGGCCATAGTTAAACACTTTGAAAACAATTTTTTCCTATTTTGAATTGATTGATTATGGTGGAAGTGCGGAACTTTGACAATGGAAAACCTCTAGCAACTTTTACATTGATTACCATTCCTTAATTCTTACTAGTTTAAGAATTATTCTGAACTAGCTTAAGAATCAAGTAGTTTGAATTAAAAAGCGCTTTAACATTTCTTGTGGTTTAACTCCAGAATTGCCACTAGACATGTCTTCGATCAGTTAGCATTAAGAAAAGCTAGCTTCAAACGACCTAACTTGAACACTTTTCAAAAGCAAAATAATGCACTCAATTTGTGACCAAACTCAAAATTACCTTTCATGGAAGTGTAAAAAAACTCAGAAAAATTAGTACATGACATCTATTCTATTCTCATATTAGTTTCTAAACATAGCTTAGCTACAATGAATCACTCACAAAAAAAACTATGTAATGGAATGCATCTCCGAGTGTCAATGTGTTAAATTAATTTGATTGACATGGCAGAGTTATTCACTCTACAAACCAATTACCTTCTTTGAGTACTGAAAGTCACGCTTTGGCAGGAAATGTTGAGGCATATTAAAAGACTTTGGAGCCTTCACCAAGAGAAACAGCTTAGAAGGTCCTAAAATTTAGAAATGTGGCAATATCAGAACCGTTCATATACATATGGAGACTAGTTAGAATCAAACAGGATAACTGATGTGTAACGTACCTGTATAGCAGGCAGTTCCCACACCTTTAGAGATAAGCGCCCTTATGACCTTATCAAAGAGGAGACAAGGTAATTTTAGGAGTCTACCAATTAAATAATATTCAATTGATATTCGTTGAACCAACCTTTCTGGAAAGCATCTCTATTGATCTGTTTTTGGTCATATTTTCAGACTCTAAGGAAGCTATGCCTCCATGAGGAAATAAAAGCTCATAAACATGTTGTGGCCGTCTTGGCGTTGCACCAAAGGCAAAGATGACACCTTCTATATTGGGAACCTCAAAGATCAGGTGCCGGAAAGCATTCTGGAGACCAGATATTGCATTCATCAATTTCTCCATTCTTCTAATCTCTAATTTGATATCTCTTTTCCTTCCAATGCATTTCCTTCTAAATGAAGCGTTGAGTTCACTTTGTGCAAGGATCATATCCTACGATAAAAATAAAAATAAAAATCTTTAAAGCATTAAAGCTGAAATATTAATTCCAATGCTTCCCACAGAACATACCGACTCCTTGTATTCAGTTTGCAGAGCATCAAATTGAAGAGTCATATCCTGCAACATGCTGGCAAAGGAGAGCAAAATTATGAAAATTAGAAATTCAGGAGAAAATATATTTTATTCAGCCCCTCAAAGATTCATTTATACTTTACAGACATTAAGAGTCACATTATAACTCAACTACTTATTGAAATTCATATAAAATAGCATAGAAATTGGTTGGATAGAAATATTTGTATCCGAAAGACTAGTTCTCTTGTTGAAAGGACAAAAGTAAAGCTGTTCAGCTAAAAAAAAAAATTCCTATGATATTCAAAGCCGCTTTACCTTCCTCCTATTTATAGACAATGAGTGTATTAGACACTCTCTCCACCGCCATACTACTAGGCGCCACACAAAAGGCCCTTTATACTCCTTACTATACTACTACACAACTACAAGCCCATAGGCCCCATACTAATACAAGATAGCCCAATGTAACTCAAACTACACTCAAGCCCATTGACTACTTTAAGTTTAGGCCCAAATACACTACAAACCTGCTACGTACTTGGAGTCCTTACCACCCAAGACTTATGCTAGGCGTTGCAAGAAAAATTAAGGAGTATTATGGAGAATATTTCTGTTAGATTAGCTGGTGCTATTTTAGCTGTTATTAGGTTGTTAGTGAAGTTGTTATTTTGTTTGCTTGTGCTTGTGTGGCTCTTTTGTACTGTCTATAAATACACACTGTACTTTTTGGGCATTGAATGAAATATGATATTCTGAGTCATGGGAGAGAATTCACCTCTGGTTGGTTGTTGTATGTACTTGGTTGTGGCTGGTTGCAGGCTATGTTACCTGGACTCTTCATTTTACCTCAAGTACCCGTGTCGGATCCTTGACACTCGGACATGGGTACTACACTTGGACACTTCATTTTGGGCTAAAATCTTGGTAATTTTTCACAAATTAGCCAAGTCAGACACTTTGACACGTACCCATGTTGGACATGGGTATACGTGTCCATGTAACATAGGTTGCAGGTAGCTGGCAGCTAGCAAAACCACACGCATAAAACAATACTACTACTATTACAATTTATTTAATGCAAAATCAATCTAAAATAAAATCCTATAAAAATCTATGTTTCTATGAGTAGAGGCATGCTCAAGATCTATCTTCATCCATATCAAGAAGGGTGCACAATTAATGGGACATACTGGAATACAAAGGAAGATTGGTTATTCCAAAGGCGTTTTACTCAAGGAATTTTGTGATACTCCTATGGGAGGTCGTTCTAGTGAGTTCAAGACGTAACAACGGATTGCGAAGGAGCGTATTGACTTCGCATAATGAGAGATGTCACTAATTATGTCCTAGCATGTCCTTAAGCTTTCCTCAGTTAGCCCTGTCGTCCTGCTACAACCTTTACCAATACCCACTGAGTGTGAGAAAATCTCTCCGTGGATTTCATCGAAGGCCTTCCAAGATCAATGGGGTTTGATACAATCCTTGTGTGGGTGAACCGCCTAACCAGGTATGGTCACTTTATTGGTCACAGACACCCTACAAAGCTTACTCTATGTAGGGGTGTAAGTGGATTTGCAAAAGTCCAAAGTCCAATCCAATCCAGTTCAAATTTAGTGGACTGGATCGGACTTGAAAAAATCCGAATCGGATTCGGACTCAAATTTTTAAGTCCAAAAGTTTTTGAATTGGACTTGGATTCAACCTATTGGAGTCCAAAGTCCAAATTATAGTCCAAATTTTATTTTAAAATATAAAGACTTTTTAAATTTTTTAAAAAAAAATAATTTAGGCTTATTTGGCACCAAAATTACTGCTCAATTTTTTTGGGCCAAGGATGAGAAGAAGTGTTGGGTTCTGGTGTATTTTGACATTTAAGGACTTGTTTTTTTTTTTAAGGACTTGTAACTAGTAAACTGCTTTCGTTTTAAACAACTAATTGAGTGTTTTTATGTATAAGATTTTAATTTATGATTTTTTTGGCAAGCAAGAGTAAAGTTTCATTAAGCCCCAAACAAACAAATTTACATCATACACAGAACAACTAGGCTCAAAGCCTCAAAGGATTTTCCTTTATGATTTATCAATTGTATTTATTTTAATTATAAGTTTAGTTATTTGGATTGGATCGTATTGGATTTGAATTTGAGAATTTTTATTTTTATTGGATTGGATTGAACTCGAGAACTTTTTGGATCGGACTCAATTTTTCAAGTCCAAAGTTTTTTTCAAACTGGATCTGGACTTGGCCGAGTCCAATCTAGTCCATCCAATTTACACCCCTAACTCTATGGCCATGACATTCATCAAGGTGGTCAGGTTGCATCTATACCAAATGTCGTGATGGTGAGGGGTTGTGCTCCTTTCTTGCATTGGTTTCCTTCCATAATTGTAACTGATCGTGATCGAGTTTTAAGAGTGAACACTACAAGTTATAGAAGCCAAAGTTGAATTGAAACACTGCCTATCACCCAAAATCTGATGGGCAACTTAGGTGGTAAACAAGGGACTGTAGAGACATTTATGATCTTTTACATTAACATTTCCGAAGTCTTGGGAAAAATGGCTTCCCTGGCAGAGTTTTGGTGGAACAATTCTGCCCACACCACCACCAAATTCACTCCCTTTAAGGCCCTCTATGCATGGTTTTAAATCTCGATTTCGGTCGCGATTGCGGTAACGGTCGCGGAATCACATTTGCGGGCAATGCGGATGGTTTGATTTAATACAATGCGGTAACGGTCGCGGAATCACATTCGCCTAATATCTCGGTTGAGGTAAGCTCAAAAAGCTTTATAATGCGTTCACGATGTGGTGATGCGGCTTTGATTTAATACCATGCCTCTATGGTAGAGAAGCTTATTCGATTAACATTAGGCACCACTCCTATTTCTTCCCTTGAAGAGATGTTTGTAGATCACGATGGTATCCTGGATGATCTAGACTCTTACCTATTCAAAGCCCAACAACGGATAAAATCTTATAAGGACACCAAAACGCGTGAAATTGAGTTCATGGTTTAGGATTGAGAACAGCTTGTAACAGCGTTATAGAACTTTTCACAGCCATCGCAGCATGAATTCACGTAAATAGTTATTTAAGTTTGTATTTCCATTAATTATTTTACACTATGTTATGTAAAAACTATTTATTTTAATGGAATTAATTGAATTTTTAGTTTTGAAACAAGTCTAAGAGTTGATTTACACATGCATTTGTTTAATAATGGTACAAATGGATAAATATCCAAAGAACTGGAACTTTTTAGCAATTAAAAGTACATTAAACCCAAGGTAAGATTTATAATTGAATTATAATCTGGAAAAACGGACATTAAAATCATGTAACAGTGATGGAACGCCTTTACATTGTTATATAACAGTGTCGCACCGAGTTTGATGTGAATTTAATTGCACCGTTCTATAACTGTATAATGGAGTTTCTCGGAACGGTGAGTCTGAAACCCGTTATAGAACGAGCGTTACAGAACGGAAAGGGCGAATTTTTCTTCCTAGACCGCAGTAGCAATTCTAGGGGTCGACCCAAGCGTAACTCGCTGACTCCAGGGGTGCTAATACAATAGTAGAGACTCCAGGGGTGTTGATACAATAGTAGAGACTACAGCTCTTCGAGACTACGTGGGAGGACTTTGAGGCAATAGCGCGGAGAATTCTTGACTTCCACCTAGAGGACAAGGTGGCGCTTTGGGGGAGGGTTTTCTCCACGTTACCAAGGCCCACAATAGTGCGTGCATAGTCTAGAAGGGGGAAACACTAATACTCTGTATGATGCTTAAAGTTTTTTGTAACTGTGATTGTGGGGTAAATGGGTCTTAGTAAGCAGGGTTGTTAGGTGATGAGAAAAAATAAGTGATGTAATGAAAAAAATAATCAGAATTATCAGCAAATTTTTTTTTTTTTCCGCCGCAAGTGGGAGCGGACGCTCTGAGGGCTGAGAGCGGACACTCCACTAATACGACAAATCGATGAGCTGGCAACAAGGACTGGGAGCGGACGCTCTGGAGAGAGGGAGCGGACGCTCCATGCACAGGCCCGAGCGGACACTCCATGGGCTGGAGCGGACGCTCTGGCACCTCCCAACAGCTACTGCTTCTTTGATCATGGGCCGAGCGGACGCTCTGAGGGCTGGAGCGGACGCTCCAAGGGGAAGAGCGGACGCTCCAGCTCCAACAAGAAGTTCCTGCCTCCTCGACAAGGGGTCCGAGCGAACGCTCGTAGGGGTGGAGCGGACGCTCTGAGCTGGAGCTACAACTCCATTCCACTTCAAGCTCTGAATTGTCACTCCCGGGCTCGAGCTTCGCACACAAGGCTCCGAATGCTTTGGCGTGGACCTGAAACAACTCATGCAAAATATCAAAGCACTTGTATTCCCATTTTCTCTCAAAAATACATAGAAAATACCCAAAAATGAAACGAAATCCAAAATCTTGGTAACATGTAACGAGCGGAGGAAAAACCAACTAAAAATGCACAAATATGGGCAAAACAAAGACTAAAAAGGATGAAAAATGACCTATAAGATGGTGCACAAATGCACCGATCAAAATCCCCCCAACTAAGCCTTTGCTCGCCCTCGAGCAAAGTCAAATTGATTCCCGAACCACATGATAACAACATCAAGTTTTGGAAGCTAACAAACCTAATCAAACACACCATATTTACACTAACTCACTGTCGTAGGAATCACGGTCATTTTTAGCGTAAATGACAAGCCATTTAAGCCTCCAAGTCCCTTAGGAGCGCGAGTATTCTCTCGCGAGGGTTTTCGAGCAAAGATTAACCCACAACTCAAAAGCAAGCCAAAGAAAAAACATTATGGCTTCCATGCCCAAGGTCACCCCTTATCAATATGGTTCACATATCCCCAATACCTCTCAAATGACTTCCAAGGGTAGCAATCCCACAAGAGGTGTGCTCGTAAGTCAAGGGGCTAGAATGGGCTAGCAAGAAGTGTTTAAGGAGCGTCCTCGATAAACAAAGGAAACCTCATCTCACACACAACCATTGCTCTCTTTGGTAGTCTTTTCACTTATCTCCCAACGATCCACATGCTTGGAAAACCAATCTCTCCCTAAAGTTCACATCGACATTCCTAGACTAAGTTGCGTACTAGTGAGCATGCAAAGGACTTGTGGCTTGGCCACTTATTGACTCTTTTTTTTTTTATTGAATAGGCTACTAGCCTTGTGGACATTGCCACTTATTGGACTCGATAAAATGTGCTTAGCACTTATTGACTCGATGGACATGTGGTGAAACCACTTATTGACTCGATACGCATGCATGCTAGCTATTACACAAACTTGCTAGGAGAATGTTTGTGAACTTTAGAGATTGATTCTTTTTCCTCACATACTTTTCATTGGGACATAAGCTACTCATTTCTCGCTAAGAACAAGGCGTGGGATAGAGTTTTCATGTTTATCAACGAGACTTCTAAACACTTCAAACTAACTCATTATAGCTAACCCGAACCCATGTTCACACCAAATTTGGAAATGCCCCCCTACTCATAACTCAAGGGTATTGGATCAAAGGAATCCACATATATCTCATCATAGGGGGTCATTCCAAGAGCAAAGAAACCAATATTTACAAAACAAACGAAAATCTTTTTGTATTTTTTTCTTTTTTCACTCTTTTTTTTTCTTTTTTTTCAAGCTTAAAATAAAAAAGGACAAATCAAAATAAAAGAAAATCAAGAAAATAAACCAAAAATCCAACTATATACATGAACTCCACATAATGATGCATCATTGATAAGAATCTAAAGCATGCCAATATCACAATCAAACCACATAAAAGGGGGAATGTCTCAACCCCGGCAGCTAATCCTAATACCAAACATGCTTTGTACCTACCTACTCTTCTAATCAAATGCTAAAAAGGAGGGGTAAGGGAAAGGTTTCACCAAAGTGGTGTCGGAACTACACGGAATGGCCATCGTGCATCTCCAAAATCATAGCTCAAATCGGCACAAAGAACCTGCAAAACCACATCCAAACCATCTCTCCAAAACAATGATTAGACAAGAATAAGATCCTATCCACAATTCATCATTATTGAAAAAGCAAGAAATTACCAAAACCGGATAGGGGTGAGACCAATGGTATGCAAGGGGATGACCAGAGGGTGCCCCATGATGTTTTGGTAATTTCTTGCTTTTTCTATAATGATGAATTGTGGATAGGATCTTATTCTTGTCTAATCATTGTTTTGGAGAGATGGTTTGGATGTGGTTTTGCAGGTTCTTTGTGCCGGTTTGAGCTATGATTTTGGAGATGCACGATGGTCATTCCGTGTAGTTCCGGCACCACTTTGGTGAGACATTTCCCTTACCCCTCCTTTTTAGCATTTGATTAGAAGAGTAGGTAGATACAAAGCATGTTTGGTATTAGGATTAGCTGTCGGGGTTGAGACATTCCCCCTTTTGTGTGGTTTGATTGTGATATTGGCATGCTTTAGATTCTTATCCATGATGCATCATTATGTGGAATTCATGTATATAGTTGGATTTTTGGTTTATTTTCTTGATTTTCTTTTATTTTGATTTGTTCTTTTTTATTTTAAGCTTGAAAAAAAAGAAAAAAAAAAGAGTGAAAAAAGAAAAAAATACAAAAAGATTTTCGTTTGTTTTGTAAATATTGGTTTCTTTGCTCTTGGAATGACCCCCTATGATGAGATATATGTGGATTCCTTTGATCCAATACCCTTGAGTTATGAGTAGGGGGGCATTTCCAAATTTGGTGTGAACAAGGGTTCGGGTTAGCTAGAATGAGTTAGTTTGAAGTGTTTAGAAGTCTCGTTGATAAACATGAAAACTCTATCCCACGCCTTGTTCTTAGCGAGAAATGAGTAGCTTATGTCCCAATGAAAAGTATGTGAGGAAAAAGAATCAATCTCTAAAGTTCACAAAGATTCTCCTAGCAAGTTTGTGTAATAGCTAGCATGCATGCGTATCGAGTCAATAAGTGGTTTCACCACATGTCCATCGAGTCAATAAGTGCTAAGCACATTTTATCGAGTCCAATAAGTGGCAATGTCCACAAGGCTAGTAGCCTATTCAATCAAAAAAAAAAAAGCAAAAAAAAAAAAAAGAGAGTCAATAAGTGGCCAAGCCACAAGTCCTTTGCATGCTCACTAGTACGCAACTTAGTCTAGGAATGTCGATGTGAACTTTAGGGAGAGATTGGTTTTCCAAGCATGTGGATTGTTGGGAGATAAGTGAAAAGACTACCAAAGAGAGCAATGGTTGTGTGTGAGATGAGGTTTCCTTTGTTTATCGAGGACGCTCCTTAAACACTTCTTGCTAGCCCATTCTAGCCCCTTGACTTACGAGCACACCTCTTGTGGGATTGCTACTCTTGGAAGTCATTTGAGAGGTACTGAGGATATGTGAACCATATTGATGAGGGGTGACCTTGGGCATGGAAGTCATAATGCTTTTTCTTTAGCTTGCTTTTGAGTTGTGGGTTAATCTTTGCTCGAAAACCCTCGCGAGAGCACACTCACCCTCCTAAGGGACTTGGAGGTTTAAATGGCTTGTCATTTACGCTAAAAATGATCGTGATTCCTACGACAGTGAGTTAGTGTAAATATGGTGTGTTTGATTAGGTTTGTTAGCTTCCAAATCTTGGTGTTGTTATCATGTGGTTCGGGAATCAATTTGACTTTGCTCGAGGGCGAGCAAAGGCTTAGTTGGGGGGATTTTGATCGGTGCATTTGTGCACCATCTTATAGGTCATTTTTCATCCTTTTTAGTCTTTGTTTTGCCCATATTTGTGCATTTTAGTTGGTTTTTCCTCTGCTCGTTACATGTTACCAAGATTTTGGATTTCGTTTCATTTTTGGGTATTTTCTATGTATTTTTGAGAGAAAATGGGAATACAAGTGCTTTGATATTTTGCATGAGTTGTTTCAGGTCCACGCCAAAGCATTCGGAGCCTTGTGTGCGAAGCTCGAGCCCGGGAGTGACAATTCAGAGCTTGAAGTGGAATGGAGTTGTAGCTCCAGCTCAGAGCGTCCGCTCCATCCCTACGAGCGTTCGCTCGGACCCCTTGTCGAGGAGGCAGGAACTTCTTGTTGGAGCTGGAGCGTCCGCTCTTCCCCTTGGAGCGTCCACTCCAGCCCTCAGAGCGTCTGCTCGGCCCATGATCAGAAAAGCAGTAGCTGCTGGGAGGTGCCAGAGCGTCCGCTCCAGCCCATGGAGCGTCCGCTCGGGCATGTGCATGGAGCGTCCGCTCGGGCATGTGCATGGAGCGTCCGCTCCCTCTCTCCAGAGCGTCCGCTCCCAATCCTTGTTGCCAGCTCATCGATTTGTCGTATTAGTGGAGCGTCCGCTCTCAGCCCTCAGAGCGTCCGCTCCCACCTGCGGCGGCTCATTTATTCCGAATATTCCATACCCCAACTTTTCTAGGTTTTCTCACCAAAAAAAAAAACTTAGCATTTATTTTCAGTATTTTTAGAGAGAGAAACACAAGAGTTTTAGTAGATTTAGCTTGTAGTCATTAACAATTTCTTCTACATTTTGCAATCAATCCATATATTCAATCTTCTAGTTTGGTAACAATTCTTATCTTTCTTTCTTTGTTATTTGTTCATCATTTTTATGTTATTATATGTTGAGTTATTACTTGTCATTAGCTCTAATCTCTTGTTCATTGTGTTTGTGATTTAAAGTTTGAATCTTTGAAGTAGTTTTTGCAAGTCTAGTTGTTATTTTCCATGTTTATTAGTTTCTATACATCTTCTATCATGTTTGGTCTATTTATGGCTTTTGTTAGTATGAACACCCCTCTCCTAGGCTAGATTTCTAGCTAGGGGAGGGGGAAAATGATGGTATTTTGATTGTTGAAAATGGAGTAATTGTTGGTTTGGTATGAAATAACTTGTTGATGCTTGTTTTCTAACACGGATTGAAATGCTAGATTAGGAGTTTGGCCAACTTCTAGGATAGAATCTTGGACTAACCAAGTGTGGTTGAGAAATCTAAGCATGAGGTTAGAGACTACATGTTAGGAAGGGTCTAGAGTAAATCGAACCGGGTTGTGAGCGAGGTAGAGAATGAGAGATCTAGTTTACCGAGCGATTCGATCCATGGTGTTTGATTTGGTCTAGGTTGAGATGTTGTGTGAGTGGGTTGGCTGAGAAATCTAAGCCCTCTTGCATAAACTAATCCCCTTGCTTGAAACAAATGATTTTATGCTTGTTATGTGGTTGCTCCGTGTTTGATTATTGGAATATCATGTTTTCCCCCTTCCCTAGTGCCTTTAATTGTTGATTTTACATCACTTTAATTTAGTTTAATTTGCATTAGACTTAGTTTGTTAAAGTAGTTTAGTCACCTTTCCTCTTTATCAAAAACCCCCTTTCACTCAATAACTTGGCTAAGTAATCCGCTTGTTTCATGTGGTTCAACCCCCTACTTTCCTATACTACTTGTTAGGTTAGCCTAGGGTAATTATCAGCAAATTTTTAAGTTGTGTTGCTTACCTCTCAAATGGTAAGCAATTGTTGTCTCCTAAATTTCTATAATACTATAAATTTTTATCATAAATCTTTAACTTTTTACATAACTACTCAAGGTTTATACACTAAAGTTATGGTTTTATGTTCAAAAGTTACAATTTTCAAGCGAAAAGTTATCTTGTGCAACGGTCTAACAATATCTTTGTTATATTGGATAATACATCATGTGAGAAAAAGGGAATGAATTGAAAAAAAAATCAGCTTTTCTACAATGATGTAAAAAAATTTAAAAGCAAAATAATATTCCATTGTCTCCATCCTACCTTCCCTCTCCTTCCCTTCCTTCTCATTCTCTTTACAATTATTATACAAATATATTAATAATGGATTTTAAGATCAACATGAACTCTTGTCACTTCTAGAACACCTTTTATTTGCAGAAGTTGAATTTTCTAAACCTTTTATGTTTTTTAACCTCTTAATTTTAACCTCTTACCAGCGCCCCAAGATACTTGTACTCTATAACAAATTGACTAACAGAACAGAAGGAAACATATTTCTCCTTAAAATTGAAAACAGAGGATCTTGGATATTATTTGAAATTTAGAACTTCATGGAAAGGGCAATTACACAGCTAGGAAAAGTCCAGACTGGCTTAAAGAAATCTGAATTGAAGCAAATTATTTGAACTTTCAAGCAATGGAATAAGTGAACCAGAACAGAAGGAAACATATTTCTCCTTAAAATTGAAAACAGTGGATCTTGGATACTATTTGAAATTCAGAACTTCATGGAAAGGCAATTACACAGCTAGGAAAAGTCCAGACCAGCTTAAAGAAATTCAATTGAAGCAGATTAGTTTTAATCAATGGAAAAAGTGAATAACAATCCAAAAGAAAAGTTTGTCGTTTTAATATTTGGTTTGAGATTTGCATAACAATCACTTTCTTATCAAACTTATTCAATGATTTCATTAAAAATGAAAGAGGACCAACACAACAAGAAAATCCTTCAAAATATAGTAGGAGGTGATTTCATCTGAAACTTGCCCTTTCAGTATCAGCACGTTAGAAAAAAAAAAAAAAAAAAAAAAAAAAAAAAAAAAAAAAAACCTAACTCACATTATCAATTCAATCGGATTACTAAATTTTAGCATGTCCACAATGTATATCATAACTGATGCTAAATGTCACAAACAAAAACAAATAGAAAATGGAAGTGAAATCCTTAAAAGAATGACATACAAAAAGACAGAAAGTTAGAGAGAGCATACGAGGGAATTTGCTGGTGCATATAGAGAAGAAAGGATAAAACGTCATAAACAACATGGAAGATAAGAGCACCACTAATGATGGCAGGAGGAACTTCTATCTCCGTGTCTTCCGCCATTGTTGCAGTTTCCGGTTTTCTCTCACCTTGTATCATTTTTTGCCCCCTGATTTGAGCCCTATGAAATGGGCTTGGCTTTATTCTCCACACACCTGCAAGGCTGCAACGGCAGCAATAGGCCACAATTAGATGATGGTTGACTACTCATGGTCTCATGCACGTATGTAAAAACAGGTCAAATAGTCAGAAAACAGGTTCTGTCAAAAACGGTCGGTAAAAAATATGTCGTATGAGTCCTTTCGATAACGGTCGGTCTTATTCGGTATCCGGTCAAATTCAGTATTTTCCAAAACAGGTGTCGGTTGGTTATGGTCTGGTACTTATCGGTCCGGTCGTTTTTCGGTAACAAGTCATATTCGGTTGGTCAAAATCGATTTTTTATAGGTCGTAACCGGTACACGAGTCATAATCAATGGGTCAAAATCGGTATGCATATCATAATCGGTCGGTCAAAATCGGTATGAAGGTTATAATCAGTTGGTCGCGGTCAAATGTATGTCGTAACCTGTCAGTCTTAAACAATCGATCACAATACAATCGGTCAATTCAAAACTTCGGATCAGATTTTGATATTTCGGGTTAGTTGGTCTAGAATTTTTGGCTAAGAATTTAGGATCGAATAATTATGCCCACCCCTAAACTATATTAAAATTCATTTTCATTATGTTTGAGCCAAAAACCAATGTCTGACTGATCTTATTACAACTCGGGTCAGAGCAGATATGGTGGATCCATTCATGTGGGAAGATATATATATATATGGTCCATGCGGGTTACGGAGTTCGTTTTACGCCAGCCTATTCAGTCCAAATATAATATGGGTTTATCAGATCGGTTTATGTGTTATTTGAGTTTATAGAACCATTGTAACAAAATTTATGAAAATAACAACGACATTAGTAAATAGTAGGTGACTAATATCAATGTTACATATGGATATCAAAGAATAATCTCAATGAAACATATCAATTTATGATGAGTCTGATGGCTAGCTATAGTTATAATAATTAGAACAATAATAGCAATACTTATCATTAGGATGTCAATGGCCATGAAAAAGGGATTTATTTTTGTCATCATCATCATAAAAGTAACATATATAGTATGAAGGTGAGTCAATGACATCAATCGATCAATAATATGATGATGGATAGTAATAACGATCATAATGATGGTGGATGATGGTGATGATCACGATGTTGGCCAACATGAAGGATGTTAATTGATGATGGTGATGAATTATGATGACATTAATGATGTATGGTAATAACTAATAACAATGATGTATATATGGTGATGATGATGTTGTTGATGCTGGGCGGAGAAGGATGATAATGAGTGATGAAAATGGTGATGAATCTAGTGATGGTATATGAATGGTGACGGATGTTGATGACGACAACGATGATGATGATATGGATGTTGATGACCAATATGACAGATGATCATGGATGATGATGATGACATGGATGATGGTGACGGATTATGATTTATGATCATAATAATAATAAATGGTTGTGAACTTATGATAACAATCAAAATGATGATGAATGATAATGAATTGACGATGATAATAAAATAATTGAGTGATTTAATTAATATATACTTTATACATATTTTTCTTCTTTAAACAAAATATATTAAGTTTTAAATATATTTAATTTTTATTAATATATAATTGATACTAAAATTTTAAATTTAATTTAATTTTTATGAAATTATATTAAGTGTAATTTTAATTCATTTATATTAAGTTTTAATTAAAGGAATTTACAAAAAATTTATCAATTTTTGTCAACTTAGAGAAATCATGTAAATAAGTTCGGTAAAAAAACGGTTTCGGTTGTAAACAGACAAACGACTTCGGCCGATCCAAACCAGGTTCGGTACAGTACGGTTTCGGTCAAAATCGGTCGGTCAAAAATCGGTTTTTTGGCAGGTTGAAAACAGTTTCGATAACGGTCGGTCTCGGTGTAATAAAAACGGGTTCGGTTTTGAATGGGGTTGGTACCGGTCGATTTCGGTATGCGTAAAAGTGGTCGGAAAACGGTTTCGGTATAATTCGGGTTCGGTAGCGGTCAGTATTCGGTCACTAAAATTCGGTCAAAAACAGGTTCGGTATCGATCGGTAACGATCGGTCAAACAGATTTCTGACCCATATTTACACCCTAGTCTCATGTCCCAAAATCATTTTTTTCTTAAATTCAGTTAACTTATAATGTGGAAATAACAATTTTTTTAATCATTTAGTTAATACCGCCCAAATTTAGTTAATACCGCCCATATTTTAACCTCAACTTCCTAAAATACCCTCACCTATTTATCTAACCAGAACTAACTCCTCTCCTCCTCCCTTCACCCTCTCCTACTGTAAAAAGATAACCCCTCCCCCTCCAATTTTTTTCCCCTTTAATTTTAAAAAATGTTACCTTTTAAATTTTCCTATTTGAAAAGTTTTTAAAAAAAACAAAAATAACGAATATCTATGCCTCATGTTTCACATGGATGGTGGACCACTTGCCCCCCATTCTTCCACTTGGTAAAATGGTGTGGTTTGTTTAAAAAAAATATAATAATAAAATAAAAAAAATCCACACACATATACAACACAATTCATTATAAAAAACATTCACTTCACATAGAAATTCACTTCTTGCATCAAAAAAAAAAAAAAAATTCACCTCAAAATATTTTTTTTTTACTAAGTTTAATTTATATTTTTATTTAGAAGCAAAATGTCGGATCACAACAATGATTACATGAGTGCCGTGGAGGTAAATTTATCAATGTTAATTTTTTACTTGTTAATTATGTTTTTTTAGCTTAGTAAATAATTATATTTATAAATTTGTATGATAATCATTTTTTGCCCATGTATAATTACTTTGAATTATTCTTTAGGTATTTTTAAGTATGATTTTTTCTTACATAAACAAATTTTTCCATATTTGCTTGAATTATTCGTGGCATTAAGTTAGATATTTTTTTAAGAATTGCTTCACGTATTATTCCAGAAACATGAACTGGGTGCGTTGCTCCCATGGAAATAACGTGTTTTCGACACGTTACAGCCATGCCTAAAACGCATTTTTAACACATTTTCCCAATGGAATTACGTGTTATGAGCACGTTACCACCATAAAATTAACGTGTTATGAGCACGTTACCACCATAGAATTAACGTGTTTTCAACACGTTGAACCTATGGCTGAAACGTGTTTTAAACACGTGTCACCTATGGTTGTAACGTGTTTTAAACACGTTATTACCATGCTTATAACGAGTTTTAAACACGTTTCTCCAATGGACAAAAGTACAAAACGTATTATGAATACGTTAATACCATGATGGAAACGCGATTTGGGCACATTGCTTCCATGGGTGCAATGTAAATAGGGTTCGTCGCTGTCATGGGGGCAACGCAATAAGGGCTCGTTCGTATGCATCGTTTTATGCTTTTAAAATTTATTAACTAATTAGCGTACTTAATGACATTATTCAAGACAATAACTACGGTGATGGTGTAGACTATAGTGAAAGTTTTGACACCGATCAGACGTTTTCCAGACATCATGAGGCACGTGATTGGGCGAAACCGATAGCTCATGGGATTGGTTTCGAAATTGTCATCTCCAAAATCAATTATGCCTCAGTGTCTCGCATGGTTACCTACCTACGCTGTAATAAGGAAGAGCGGTACCGAAGGGAAAACAGAAACATGAGGAACGCCCAAAGGAAAAAAACGTCCACAAAAGCTTGAAAGAGTTGGCATTGTTACGCCCAATTTAGGAAATATTTCCTGGCACCCATCATTTATTGTGCACGTGGCACATCAATAGGGATGTGGAGGCGAGAGTGGGGAAGATAACAGGCGACAAAAGCTTGGGAGAGCGGTTTTGTCATGGTGCTTGGGCCCGAGTGATGTATGCGGCAACAGAGGCAGAATATGATGCACTACTGGATAGGATGAGAGATGGCTGGGCATGATTTAGAGGAGTTATTGAGTATGTG
This sequence comes from Salicornia ramosissima, assembly GCA_951394345.1. Lineage (NCBI taxonomy): Eukaryota > Viridiplantae > Streptophyta > Magnoliopsida > Caryophyllales > Amaranthaceae > Salicornia > Salicornia ramosissima. Next base: position 25,778,034 of record OX596235.1, read on the forward strand.
GAAAACACTTGGCTTCATCATAAAGAGAAATTTATCGTTGCTTCGGCTAACAACGTCCTTCACTTGGGTAACGAGATAACTTGTCAGGTGGAGAGTGCCCATTCTGTGCTGAAAGGTTGGCTTGGCACCTCTACCAAATCAATTAAAAATTTGTTCACGCGAGCAAATGCAATGGTTGAGCAGCAACATGATAAAATTAAGTATCAACTAGAAACATCAATGAACAGACAAGGCGCCAGGTTTAGGAATAAGTTGTTGTTCAGCATGCTTGTCGGCCGTGTGAGCTCCCACTACATTGATCTACTGCTTAAAGAGCATACTCGGATGAGGGAGTTAGCCAACGAGGTCCATGATCGTTGTGGTTGTGTGTTGCGATCCACCTATGGGATCCCGTGTGCATGTGAGGTTGCAGCGTTAGTACAACAACGCACAAGTATACATACATTTAAGAGAGATCCACGACTTTTGGAAAACATTGACTATTGGTCAAGGCATTGACATCCCTGAGTTTGCCAATGACGACGAGGAAGAAGCCGAGCACCTGTCTTCGTTATTCAAAGAAGTTAGACGGAGAGGCTCCGACTATGTGTATAACGACCCGACTTTTATAGGCTGTCAATTTACGAAGGAAATCGACAAATGGATCATTACCAAACAAAACTTAAAGATCGTTATGAATATTAAAGTTCTTTATTCCATTTATTATCTAATAATTAAATAAAAAGTCTCAATAGTTCTTACATAAATCCAAAATACAACTTAGACTGTCTTTCCCAACATGTTGGGCAGAACTAAATAATAAAGAAATAAACAACATAAGATAGACTCTGGGTTCTCTTTCTAAAACTCAACAAGCACACAACCCGAACCAAACGTATGCCCACTTATGCGTCAGCATCATCACCTGAAATGGGGGGGTCCACCGTCAGTGGCGAATAACTAGGCTGTCCCGCTTAAATGAGGGACCATTAACCATATAATATCATAGAATTTAACCCCAAGAAAATCATACAAAAATACATGGAAATACGTATAAAAATACATACGAAATACGTATAAAATACATACGAAATACGTATAAAAATACATACGAAACACGTATAAAAATACATACGAAATACGTATAAAAAATACATACGAAATACGTAAGGAATACGTATAAAATACGTATATAGTACCTGCAAAATAAGTATAGAAATACATACGTGTACGTACAAAATACGTATAAATACGTATAGATATACCTGTAGGATACGCATAGGGATACATACATACATATAATATATTCATACATAGATACATACATACTTATTTACATGCTTAAATACATACTTATCAGACGTACGCAGCGGAAGACTTAACATATTATACTTATACAATACATAGATAACATACATAAAAATACGTGGTCATATACATTATCATATCCAACCCGTATAATACTTATCTTATCATATTATTACCCAAACCCTTCTTTAACCATCTTCTTAACTTTATGGACCGATCATTATAGCTCGTAAGGATGCCCGTGTACATCCCAACTTTCCTAAAATGCTCCGGGAAGAACCCGTGTATTCTACCCGTAGCTCTCCTTTGCAAGAACTAAGCCTAAGCTATGGCCATAACTCCTAAATAGTAGCCCGTGTACTACTACTTAGACGACTACACATCTTAAGATCCAGAACTGCCCAGACACCGCAGTAGGGCAGTGGCTTCGACTTAACCTAATCTGGTGACCCGTGTATCACCAAACAGGCGTCCGTTTCTTATCTTATCTTATCGACATGGCCATCGTGAGACCAATACTTATTATTATCTTATAACTTTATCCTTATTATTATATTATTCCTTTCCTTCATATTGTAACTTATCTTATTAGTTCCTTTTAATTCCTTTAATTATATTAATTCCTAAAATCATAATCTAAATTATTATAAGCCAAAATTTAACTAAAATTGATCAAAATTCTTTTTGCTCCATTCGACATTTTCCCATAACAAAATAATAATTAAATCAATTCTTAAGTAATCATATAACAATTTAATAAATCAATTAAATAAACCATTAATCATATAAACTATCAATCATCCATCAATATTACTTAAAACATGATAAAAATCCTCTTTTTGTTATTTTGAACCACTCGACATTTTTGTGTAAAACAACCAAAATTGATACTTTAATTGAATTAAATACAATTATAAATAATTAATCATATAAGCTTAATAATAAGAAATAAAATCATGCTTTAAACATTAAATCATCAAAGTTGAACCACAACAAGATCAAAATCAATCCTTTATTATACATGAACCACACGGCTATTATGGGTTAGCAACAATATTAAGATTAAATTCAAGAATTACAATAACATGATTAATTCAAAGATTTAAATCAATATTATCAACAATAATTCAAGATTTATCAAGATTCAACAATAAAAATTAGATTTTTAATTCCCTTTAATACTATATGCCACTCGACTTTTTTTTACAACATGAACAAAATAATAACTTTAATTTAAGGCTTTAATTAAACAATTAAATAATCAAGATTATCAATTTAATTCAAGAAAATATCATGAAATTATCATCAAAATTATTTTATACTACTCGACATTTACACGAAATTCCTAGAATAAGATTCAACAAATTAACATGCAATTATTCAATGTAAACATGCAATTAAAGAAATTATTTTATGCATAGAATTAATTAAAACAATTAAAGATTCATAAAGATTACATAAAATATCATGAAAAATATCATGATCAACATATCATATGGTTCGAATAATATTAACCTAACATGACACTAATTCTATTAATCTTTCCTAGTTTAATCCTAATTAATTATATGGAAAACTATACCTAATCTAAGAAGGATAATCTAGTTACCTGAATCAGGAAAGAAAACAAGAGAAATTCCTTGCTTTGGTTCGAACTTCCACACGGCACAAGAGGGTTCTTTTGGTGAATTTTTGTGAATATTTTGGAAGTAAGAGGTTAAGGAAAATAAAGTTACCAGTTTTGTTCTCTATTTAATTACTATATATAACAAGAGAACTAATTAATTAAATAAAGGGGAAGGGGGGCCGTGTGAGTTGAGAGAGGGTAGGAGGGTTAGAGTGAATTTAGGTAGTTGTTGAGGGATACTAGGTAAAAGCTAGTAAAAGATAGGTTTTTTAATTATATTAATAAATATAGATTTATTTAGTAGATACAAGGATTAAAAGACAAATAATCCTTGGCCAAAAAATAAGGAGGGCCGGCCAAGGAGGGGAAATGTGGGTCTTTGGGCCCAATTTCCAAGTTAAGGAAAAGAATTAAGATTAAACAGTCCAAATTAATTGGGCCTTTTGGACTTAGAATATTAAAATAGTATTAATTAACCGCGAAATTTTCTGGCCCAAAATTTCGGGTTATTACAGTCACCCCTCCTTAAATAAATTTCGACCGCGAAATTTACTTAAAGAAGCTCAAATAACACAACTATGAAAATAAACACAGATACGAATAAAATAAAACACAAAGCTGCATACCTGCTTCGAACATCTCGGGATACTTATCCCTCATCGAAGCTTCCGTCTCCCACGTAGCCTCTTCGAACTTCTGCCTATGCCAGAGTACCTTGACCAAAGGCACCACCTTTCGCCGCAACATCCGATCCTGGCGATTCAAAATCCGCACTGGCTTCTCTTCAAAGGTCAAGTTTAGCTCGATCTCTGACAATTCCACCGGAATAATGTGGGAAGGATCATTCACGTATTTCCATAGCTGGGATACGTGAACTCATCATGAACCTTCGATAGATCCGGAGGCAACGCCAACCGATAAGCAACTTCTCCGACCCGATCTAGAATCTCATATGGCCCGACATACTTGGGTCTGAGCTTACCCTTCTGGCCAAACCGAATGACACCCTTCAACGGAGACACCTTCAGCAGAACCTTATCACCAACCTGAAATTCCAATGGCTTCCGTCGACGATCAGCATACGACTTCTGTCTACTCTGAGCTGCCTGCAACCTTGCCCTGATGATCTTGACCTGCTCTACTGTGTCCCTGATATGATCAGGACCAATCACCAAAGCATCGCTGATGTCGCTCCAACAAGTAGGGCTGCGACACTTGCGCCCATACAACGCCTCATAGGGAGCCATCTTGATACTAGCGTGATAGCTGTTATTGTACGAAGATTCCACCAAGCTCAATGATTTAACCCAAGTCTGCTGGAAATCTAACGCACAAGCCCGTAGCATATCTTCTAGAGTCTGGATGGTCCGTTCCGTCTGCCCATCTGTGGCTGCGTGAAATGCTGTACTCAAATTAAGCTTAGTCCCGAAAGCCTCTTGCAAAGACTTCCAGAACCGTGACAAAAATCGGGGATCTCGATCGGACACGATATCCTTAGGCACACCATGCAACCGTATGATCTCCCTCGAGTAAGCTTCCGCCATCTTCTCCATTGACCAGGTTACCTTCATCGGAATGAACCGGGCAACCTTAGTCAAACGATCCACGATTACCCAAACAGTATCCAAACCCGTGGATGTCGCTGGTAGGCCCACTACAAAATCCATGGATATGGAGTCGAACTTCCATGTGGGTATCGGCAATGGCTTCAACAGTCCACCTGGTCTTTGATGCTCAATCTTGACTTTTTGGCAAGTGAGACACCGCGCAACGAAGTCTGCGACTTCCTGCTTCATCCTCGGCCACCAAAAATATTCCTTCAGGTCCCTATAGAGCTTCCCACCACCTGGATGCACCGAATAGGGAGTATTGTGAGCCTCTTCCATGATCCAATCTCTCAGTCTCAAATTCTGGGGCACACACCACCTGTTACGGAGTAGGATTTAGTATCCATTAGGTGAAAACAGTTTAACTATAACTTTTAACTCCATTACCTGTTGCGGAACTTCATACCGCCGTCTAAATCAATCGTGAAGTCTTCTGCCTTGCCTTGAAGTTTGGCTTCACGAATCTTCTCGAGCTGCGGGTCTTCTTTCTGACTCTCCCGTAACTCTTGGTACAAGCTGGGTTCAACACTCATGGTGTAGGGGTCATTTTTACCCGGCCGCCTACGTCTCACGAGTTGTTTTGAATGCTCGTTAACGCCGTATGTGAATACGGACTAGTAGAAGTCGCCACCGTGCGTTTTATACGGTCCACAGACACCGAAGAAGTACTGAAAGCCAGGAGCAATCAACCCCATATGGTCGTGCACCAGAGTATGGGTTCGGGGACAGGTTACGGGCCAATCGTGCATTGGGCCTGCCCGCCTGTAAGCGGTCTCTACTAGGTCTCTTTTTGTGGTCAAATTATTATTAATCCCAAATACATAAATATCTCAATTTTACCCTAAGAAACGTATATTACTAAGTGGGTTTAATTTATTTACAAATCAAAACTAACTTTATTGTGACCACTTTAAATTAAATCAGTATTAAAAATCCTAGAAAATGAAGACAAATAAAAACATGAACGAAAATACAAAAATAAAAGCAATAAAAGAATACGAAATAAATATGTGCAGGTTCAAAGTGTGTTCCAGGAATATGTGGTTTGATGTGTTGTTGACTACACTAAATATAATAAATGCTAAAAAGAAATCGATTAAAGTGATGATTAATATTCAAAATTCCAATGCGATTTGGACACTTTAACCAAAATATTTAAGTTGATAATTTTAATCGCCATTTTATTATTATTTGATCAGATCAGACTTTTATATATGACTCTTGAATTTGTGAATGAATCATTAACCGTATTCTATACAATATTATTTAATGATCTGAAATTATTGTTGAAATATAGTGGTTGTTTGGTAACACGAGATTTAATTACTAAATTCATTTCACCGTAACTGCATAAAAAAAGGTCAAAATCCAAATATTTAAAGCGATAAAATTAAAAGATGAAAAATATAGCGATCTTTTATGACACGAGATCTAATGATAAAAAATCGTGTAACATAGATCGCATGTTAAAAAAATGAGTTTTATAATAATAATTATTATTTATTGCCAGATCTATAAAATATAAAAGCAGATAAAAAAAATAAAAAGATATAAGATCAAATAAGAAAGCAGATCTAAAAAAAAATAAAAGATATAAGAGTCAACATTAATATACGATCTATCAAATTGCATTGATGAATCAATAATCACTACGCATATAAATTGCAAGATCGCGATCAAAATCGGTTAGATTAATAAAAAATATTGAGAATGACGATTAAAGTGACATTTGAGAATCATTATTAATTATAAAAGAGTCAATATTATTATTGATTAAAGTGTCAAAATTCGCATATACGCGAGCGTAGCCTTTATTAATTATTTACATTATTTGTTGTCATTATTGCATCAATAATCATCACTTTTCGATCTTAATGCGATTAAAAAACTAAAATGAATGAAGAAATAAATAAAGATAAGTAGAGACTTCAGGAATTATACCATGTAATGCCTTCGATCAAAAAACAACCAAGGAAAACAATGACGATGAATGCAAAAATTTGTTTTGAAGTTGACTGAGTTGATGATTTGTAGTGTGTTTAATAATGTTTTGAGGAGTATTTGATGAGATGTGAATATTTAGAGATGAAGTATGTAGTGCAGAAGAGGGGTCGGTGGTGTTGGTGTATGTTGAAAAGGCTGGAAGGACGTGTATTTATAGGCCAGAACGAGCAAAAATCAACCCCGGAGGACACCAGACCTGCGCCTAGGCATGCAAAAATCCTAAAAAAAATTTCAACATTAAAAAATGACGAAAATGCCCCTAAGCATGCAAAAATCCTAAAAAAAATCTATAAAATGCTCTGAAAATATGATAAATAAAATAGAAAAATATGAATAAATTATAAAATTATTTTTATGAAAATATTTTTTGATGCAAAAAGACATTTTTATTATTTTTTATGAATATAAAACATTGAAAAATGCATGCAAAAATATAAAAAATATCTAAAAATGAAGAAAAATTATGAACAAATCCCGTAATCATCGCAAAACCTAACATTTGCTTCCAAGGCACTTTAAACACAGTTTAGGCAATTGGTTGAGGTATATTGTGCATTTTCATCGTCAATTCCCTTGGTTGGACCTTATGGCAATATGGTACGTTCATCATTAATCTCTACATTGGGGAGACACATTTAGGTGTCTACACATGGCATTCAGATAAACTCGTGTACTACCCGGAATTACCATCTCAATCTCCATCCTGCGAAGATCAGCACAGATTTCCTTAGGTAAAACCGCCATCTTATTAAGTGAATGGTGATCCTTACGACTAAGGGCATCTGCCACCCTGTTGGCCTTCCCTTCACAATAGTCAACTGAGAGGTCATAATCCTTGATCAACTCGAGCCACCGTCGCTACCTCATGTTGAGCTCCTTCTGAGTGAAGATGTACCTCAAGCTCTTATGGTCAGTGAGTAGCTTGCAAGTAGCTCCATAGAGGTAATGTCGCCAAATCTTCAGAGCCAACACTACAGCTGCCAACTCTAAGTCGTGAGTAGGGTAAATCTGCTCATGAACCTTGAGTTGCCTCGAAGCATATGCAATCACCTTGCCTTCTTGCATCAGAACACAACCTAGACCCTTCTTGGACGCATCGCTATAGACTTCGTATCCCACACCTTCATTTGGCAGAGCAAGAACTGGTGCAGATACTAGACTCTGTTTGAGGGTCTGGAATGCTTCTTCACACTGATCATTCCATACAAACTTGCAATCCTTGTGTAGCAATTTGGTCATTGGTGCTGCTACCTTGGAGAAGTCTTTCACGAATCTCCGATAGTAACCTGATACATAAATTTCACAGGTAAATATTCATGCATGAATAGCTAATTCAGCTTTCTCAAATGCTTTATATTACCTGCTATGCCAAGAAAACTTCGGATCTCGGCCACGTTCTTAGGACTGTGCCACTCCACTATTTCCTTTACCTTGGTTGGGTCTACCTTGACACCGTCCGCATTAATCACATGCCCTATGAAGGCTACTTCCCTAAGCCAAAACTCGCACTTAGACAACTTGGCAAACCACTTCTGGGCTCGTAAGACACCTAACACCATATGTAAATGTTGAGTGTGATCTTGTTCACTCTTCGAATATATGAGAATATTGTCGATGAACACCACCATACACACATCCAAGAGGTGATGAAACGTCCGGTTCATCTAATCCATGAAAACAGCAGGAGCATTAGTCAAACCGAACGGCATTACCTCAAACTCATAGTGCCCATATCTAGTGCGGAAAGCGGTCTTCGGTATATCTTCCGACTTCACTGGAATCTGATGATACCCTGACCTGAGATCAATTTTGGAGAACACACTGGCTCCCTTCAGCTGATCAAATAAATCTTCAATCCTGGGCAAAGGATATTTGTTCTTGATCGTCACCTTGTTGATTTCCCGGTAATCGATACATAACCGCATGCTGCCGTCTTTCTTCTTGACGAACAATACCGGAGCACCCCAAGGAGACACACTGGGCCTTATAAAACCCTTGTCAATCAGATCCTGCAGTTGGGTCTTCAACTCCTTCAGCTCTGCAGGGGCCATACGATATGGGGCCTTCGAAATTGGAGCAGTTCCGGGCACCAAATCGATGTTGAATTCCACTTCCCGTTCCGGTGGTATTCATGGCAACTCTTCTGGAAACACGTCTGCATAATCACGAACCACTGGAATGGCTTCCAACTGCTCTTCTTTGGTCATGGCTTCCACTGGAATGGCTGAATTTAGTTAAAGTTGATTTTGTTAACTATATTATTATGTGGGTTTTAAGTAGTACATAATATGTGTTTTTGTAGAGCTCGTCTACTCGACGAGATCGGAGTTTCTTTGAGCATGCATCAACAAGCTAGGAGCGTCGTTCGTCTAGCCATACATGAGCGTCGTTCCAGGAGCATGGGCTCCTCTGTGGAAGAAAACTCAAGATCCCATGCGGAAGTTGACGATCATATTTTATTCGAATTTAGTTATTAAGTAGTAGATGCAATTAGCGGTAACATAACAAGGGAACAGTTTCCTTACTATGATAACGTTCCCCAGGCCATTTGATATTGTCGTTTATGGAGGGTTGGACTGATGTAAGAGTAGACAGAAACTGTGGGTTTTGTTGTGTGGCATATTCTTTTCACGGTGGACAGGACAACTATCTAATGGCTCGAAGAATCATTGCAAATGAACTTGGGGCAAACATTGCTAATTACGTAGCTATTTATGGAGGGTAGCAGCACGTCATTGAAGCCGTCACATGTATCTCTTGGGAAGGTGGCAGATGCGATGCTAATCATTGGATGGAATTCGTGTTCGACTTATTTTCGATCGCAAATCTGTATTATTGCGCCATCATGTTGTACTCGTATGGGAATAACCGATCGATTGGACAATGTTGTACTATATTGCCGACGAGAGTCCTGCAACTCATCACGACTCCTACGAGTGAGCTTCATATTGCCTACATGCAGAATTAAGCCCACTACATACGGTTACATGCCACTCTTGATTCCCCGATTCCACCCACTGCAAACTATTGGAACTTTGTGCATACACAAAACGTCGAAGGGTGGGATGCATTATACGCCAGGAGAATAACACAGTGGATGAGACTTGCTCAAAATTTGCATTGAGAATTTATAATTAGTTCAATTTGTGCATATATTTAATGTTGTAACTTGAGTTAGTTCATTATATGAATATATTTAATGTTATAACCGTGGATGAAACTCATTAAAAGGAAATTCATGATCTAATTAGAATATGACGAAAAGGAGTAATGCGATTACATACAAATAAAAAATATGGAGCGTAGGAAGTAAATTTAAAATATGCGATTACATACAAATACAAAAAAACATTAATACTAAAAAAAATATAAAATAAAAACTATTATGCAACGCCCGAACTAGGTGGACGCTCTATCGGTGCACTTTGTTGGATGCCAACACGTGTCTCGTATTCATCAAACCCTTTTCTCAATCTAAGGAGACCCAACCTTAGCCTATCCCATCGTTCTGGTAGCTCATCAACCAAAGGATCCTACAACACTTCCGAATCTTCTAATATGAAGGACATCCACTGTAAAAAGATAAAAAAAAATTTTAGCTTGTGTATAAATTGTAACAAATTAAGATAAAAAGTAAATATGGTGTGTCAAAGTACTTACATGCAGTATAGTCACGTCCGGTCCCGCGTTCGGGATCAGATCTTTGTCGTTCACGATGTACGGGTGTGAATACGTCTCGAACCACGTGTCATACCCGTCCTTCGTCGCATTTGCAAACTCGGAATAATCAAAGGCACATGGATTAAGAGAGTTAGAAATGAGGAAAGTGTCCCAAGTATCTTTAACCTATGTAGGCGGCCACTGAACGAAGTAGTGCCTCGGATTCTCCGGCCGATACATCGAGATAGGTGTAGGGATGCGAGGGGGTATACCCTGCATGAAGGTGAGCTGCCGAAGACATCTGTATGGCATGTACGACTCAATGATGGACTGGTGCTGGATGAACCCAGTGAACAAAGTTCGAGGTACCAAAGTCATCCCCGAACGGTAACCAGCACGCCTGTTGCGTGCAAAACACATTAAGTTTAATGACAATGAGTGAATTAGGTAAAGTAAAGAAACATTAAATTGAAATATTACCTTATCGGCGGTCATGTTGTCGATCCTGTTACGAATGGCGACAAGGCGGGTGGGGGTGTTGGGCTCCATATGAACATCCTACTGAGAACAACTAGGATCCCCAATACGACGAAGCAGACGTCCTCAGTTTGACCTAAAAGCAGGGAAGTACTAATAAATCCATGCTTGTAACAACGTTAGACACCCGACCAACTGCTTGCATCGCCGTTGACTACCTTGGCCAAGCTGGCGATACAGATACGCTAATGTCGCTGATCCCCAAGAGTACTTCCCAACGGAAGCCTCATCCATAAGCTCTGTGATAAGGCTGGGACTGAGCTGGCTACCACTCTTGTCCACAAAGAGCGTGGATCCAATAGTCAGCAACATCCACCCTATGGCTCTTGTTGAAGCAACCAGTCCCTCTGCAGCTCGACACAGGTTGAAGATGCACTCCGCATACACACCTCCATTCTGTATTGCCCGTCCCTTTGCAAGGCATCTTGTGGCAGTCCGAGGATCTCGTCCACGTCATGTATAGGTGCAAAGCCCTGACCGACACTATGAAAATGCGTGCTCACGCCATCGATAAGTCAACCCTCATCAGGCAGACCCATAATACACTCGATATCATGGAGAAAGATAGAGATCTTCCCCACAGCATGTGGAAGCTGTTCGTGTCCGGCTGCCACCTCTCCTCGAACGCCGACACTAGCGGACCATCGATATGTGTGTAACAGAGCCTCGGCAAGTCAAGCAACCCACTTGCAGATACAATCCTGCCAACATCCACCTGGTTTCTGGTTCGATCCACCTGCTCTCTAGTTTGATCCACCTGCTCACGAAACTCATCTGCCCACTCAATCAACCTCGAACATGGCTGATGTCGAGTGCGAACGTCCAACATGCCCCTATCGTCACCATCCCATATATGTCGGGCAATGTGAGCTGCGTAGCTCGGGATGACAGAACCATTTATCGAACCCCCAGGCATAGCCTCCCTAACCACCCAACAATCGTCTGTCTTCCTCTTCGGTTGTCCGCGGGTAGAAGATGACGGCCCCTTAGACCACACAAATCGTCCGCCCTTGCCCTTGCAGACATTACAGACCTGGTTTACCCCTCATCCTCGTCACTCTCCTCCTCGGGAGACCAATGATCATTGGGAATAATCTCGTCATCAAACTGGTCCGGCCCTGACTGTAAAATCGCCTCAAGCTCATACGCCGATAACTCAGACTCGTCAACATTCGAACCACCGGCTCTATCAGTCGAATGACCTTCCCCACTAGACGTATTATGGACCGGACATGAAGACGTGTTGCCCACCCTCCTCCTAGCAGAGGCCAGGATGCATCATGTATTAGGGTGCCATGGGGAAGAGTCGTCCACAACATGCTGAGTGTAATTGAAAAATACGTTCAACTAATTGATAACAATTACAATCATTTTTTAATCAACAAAAATTTCTAATTAAAAATTATTACACCAATTTATAATTTAAAATTCTAATTAATTACCATTTAACAATAATTAAGCCAATCTATAATAATTCATAATTGACAATACCGACAATTAATAATAATTAAACCAAGTAATAATAATTATCGTAATTGTCAATATTTTATAATTAATAACAATTACACCAATTTATATTAATTGGTGATAACACAATTTTATATTTTAAAATTTTAGATAATTAACATGCTTCCTAAACTTCACCACAAATTCCTAAAATAGAAAATTTTGAAAATTAAAAATTAAGAAAATAAATTAACATTAACAGAAATATAAAATGGGCATTACTAAACAAAATAATTTGAAAGTTAAAAATTAGTAAAATAAAATTCAACAAATAAAGTTTACAAAAATAAAATATTACAAAAAATCATGAAAATAAAATTGAAAATTCAGATTATTCACTAATCATGACATTCTTCTTAAATATAAAAAAAATTAAGAAAATAATAAAAAAACTGAGGAAATTGACATATATCAAGACATTCCTCACAAAATTTGCTAAATTGACATATATCAAGAAAATTTATAAAACAACATACTTACTAAATTTCACCCCAAATTCCTAAAACATTCAAACATCAAAAATGCTAAATTTCACCTCCAATTAACATTCCTCACAAAATTTGCCTAAATTAAGTAATCCAAATTATGGGAAAAAAATTCAGCAATTTCTTCTAGGTTTAACACACAAAAAAAAAAAAAATTGAAAAATTGAAGAAAAAAAATAATTAACATAAGTTAATCAAATTCCCCAAAACACCAAAAAAAAAATCTGAAAAATTGCAAATAAAATAACAATTCGAAGGATTTCTGAAATTACCTTCAATGCAACCTCACTTCGGTCAGATCCGCCGCCGATCTTCATCCCTAGACGTTTTCAAGGAGGCATTTGGGTGGTCGTCGTGTTGTGGTGGTCCTCCTGCAGCTGGGGTGCATCGAGGGTGGTGCTGGTGCAACAGTCGGTGACGTGGTGGAGGCTTCTGCAGTTGTCTGAGGGTATGGTATAAATTGGGTGGTGATGGTGGTTCTCTTGGTTCCTTAAATTGAAGGAGATGGTGGGAGTTTCGAAAACGGGGTTTTCAGTTCTTTGTCTTGTGAAGTGAGGAGTGAGGGTGAGGAAAGAGGTTTATTTTTTTTAAGTAATTGCTAAATAAGGGTAAGGGTAGTATTGGAAGATTGGGAAAAATACGGGCGATATCTAGTAACACCCATCAAATAAAAAATTCATTTTTTCTAATTAACAATCAATTACAAATGAATGATAAACAAATAAATATTAAATAAACAATCAGTACCATACAAATGAACAATCATTACAATATAAACGAACAATTTACATAAATAATATTTTCCTAAATCCAGAATCATATATTAATTAGAGAGAGAAAGAAAGAGAAAAGAGGGGCTCTTTTTTCAAAATTCACGAATAGCATCTTCTGAATCATGGCTTAGTAATTTTATGAGGTTTTCTCCCCCATTTTTGCTAAATCATGGCTAGACTGAAAAAATCTTCCACCTCATCTCCCTTATCTCATTCACATGCGTCTCAAACTACCTAGCTCTATGGTTCATTTGAATGGGGCTGGTTTAGCTGAGGGTCGTATTAGGGTTGGCTCGAGTGGAGATGGTTCTACTACGGTGGTGGCTGGAACGGTTTCAGCGGAGGCAGTGGTGGCTGGAGCAGCTGCTACAGGGCTGGCTCAGGAGACTCGATGGCCGTGGCTGTTCCTACGAGTGGTCCAAGGGGAAAAGTTGATGCTGCTGCAGCAGTGGGTCCTTAAACAATGGCTGGTGCGAATGGTGCTTGGGCTAATGTTGCAAAACAATCTTTGTCTTCCATAGGTATGTCCCTTAAATTTGTTACTCGTTCTTCTCATGATGGCAAAGTTTGTGCTGTGCTTGAATATGACGAGGTTGCTAAGGGGTCAAATATATGGGATAACTCTTTGATTTTTTATGTTATTGGTGCTAAGACTACCATTTATGTTGTCTCAAATTATGTTGTGAAAAATTAGAATCATGTGGCTAAGCTTGAAATTTCTCTTCATGGTGATGGTTTTTTTGTATTGAGATTTCAATCTAAAGATGATGTGCGTGCTATTCTTTATGGAGGTTCGTATATGTTCTTTGGTAAACCCACTATGGTTAAGATTTGGTCACCGAAGTTTTATTTTTATGAGGAGGTTCTGCGCACTATTCCTATTTAGGTTAGATTTCCCAATTTACCTTTGAATATTTGGAGTCATGATTATTTGAGCAGATTGGGAAGTGTTGTTAGTACTCCAATTTGTGCGGATGAGTGTACCACTAATCAGAAGCTTATTTCATTTGCCGGCTTTTAATTGAGGTTGATATTACTAAGCCTTTGGATAAAAGTATTTTAGTTAAAGGTGTTGATGGTGAGATTTTAGAGCAGCGTACTTTTTATGAATTCATACGTACTGAAGGTCACAATAGCACTCAAGAGGGGGGTGAATTGAGTGTTTCTTTAAAATTTTATTTATCAACTTTTTCTTGATTTGTTCTAGCGATAGAACCAGATAACTGGTTTAGCAACGGAACTATCTAAAATAGTAAAACAGTAAATGTAAAGAAAATAAAGAACACACAGATTAACGAAGTTCGGGAATTATGCCTACATCCTCCTACTCTCGCTACCAATCTTTTATTAATCAACTCTGATGAACAAAAGATAGTACAATTGCTATCGTAAACTCATACGACAGACTTCCTCACTCTCAACCCAAGAGTGTTGTTTCGCACTTGAACTCACAAGCACTCGCAAATGAACTCTCAAATGCTCCCAATCACTAACCCCTCTATTAGTGACGAATTACAGAAAATTTCTCTCAAATAATGATGCTTCTCAAAAGCTTACAAGAGATGAAGTTAAGATCTGGGTTTTTTCGAATGCTCTTGTAGTTTGTAAACTGTTCTGTTTGATCTTTTGGACTCTCGAAAATGTTGCTCCATGAAGTATTGGAGAGTCGTGTATCTTGGTTACTTTTTGTTCATTAAGTGCTACTATATACAGACAGTTAGAAAAACCCAAATTATTCCAATCAAGAGGGCTTTTGTAACCGTAATGACTAAACCCATTTAACGTCGAGATCAAATATTCGAAATCAAAAGATCTCGTAGATTTGTTAAGATCTCATAAAGATACGTGGGTTTGTTAGCACTTAACATTGATTACCAAACTAACTTAACCACGTGCAAAATCTTTAAAGAATTCAAGAATCGAATTCTATCAAATTATTTGGTGGGTTAGTTTGTTAACCTGCTGGTCTACTGAACTGTTCTAGGAACTGTTCTTCAAATCAGTCGTGTTACAACCACTAGAAACTAGTTTGGTGTTTGCAACATACCAAGATCAAACATCATAAATCTACTAAACTACTTAAACATTCTATACAACAAAAATACCAAGTAAAAACCCTAAGGCTATTCTTCAGTCTTCATGTTCTTCACTACTTGGACACTTGGATTCTCCATTGATAGCACACTTCAGTTTTGATGAAGCTATTCTACATGTCTCAAGTACTGAAATACCTGTATGTCAAACATGCACAATACAATATACAATATATGACATGAAAGGTAATGTTACTCAGAATGAGTAACACAAGTATAGTATACCTCAGCTGTTTTCAGAACAACTGCATAAACTCATTCAATAACAACTATTCCTGCCAACTGTTTTCAACAGTTGTTTGTGACACCTGTGTTGTCACACCTATTATGAATCATCTGTTTGTCATCACTCAAAACATCAAGGGTCTCAACAAATTCCCCCTTTTTGATGATGACAAACCTTTTGAAGTTTTTTTTGTAGTAAATAAGTTAGTCACAGAATGCTTCAAAACATATGGAACTATTTTTGATTTTTTATTTAATTTTCTGACTCAAAAAGAAAATAACAAACTAACTCAAAAATCCTAAACCCTAAGAGAAATAACTAACTATTTCAGATTATTTCAAGACTAAGAACAACTATGATGAAAGATTGCAAAAATCTGGCCATGAGAACAACTATCCAGCTGGAAAAAGAAAACTTTTTTTGACTCAACTAACTAAACAGAACTATTTTCTCAGACTATACTAAACACTTAGGCTTCAGGAGTAGTAATCAGACTAAGGCTTATTCTACTAGTCTCATTTGGCTTTATCAAAACTTCAAATATGACCTAATTTCCCCCTTTTGGCATCATTAAAAAAAATTCACAGACAAGTAAACCAAGCAAATTACATGCATTCATCCAAAAAGATAGGCCATACTACCAAAATGTTAAACCTGTCCAAATTCACTAGTGAGTCATCAACTCACTATCCCAAAAACAGTTCAAATAGTTAGCAAAAGAAACCATTAGAGTATGAAAGGAAACCAAATTACAGACAAATTGTTTTGTAATAAGGTAAGGAAAATAGAAATACTAAAGGCAGATTGGTAGAATGGGAAAGGGGAATAAGAAGGCTAATGGCAGGCATCATTCATCATCATCATCATCATCCTCATCAATCTCAGCATCAGAATCAGAGACTTCATCATCATCTTCAGAAACCTTTACATCTTCTTCAGATTCTTGTGCAGCTTCCTCTGTTGAGGAAGATTCTCCTGCATCATTCTCACTATTAATTGGTTCCCCTGTTGGTTTAGATTTTTCTGAAGTTTGACCAACATCCTCTTTTTTTTCCCCTGCCATTTGTAACACTTGAAGTTCTGTAGCTATCAGCTTCTTCTGCAGAGACACCTGTTTCTGAGCCATACTATCTGTCAACCCTCTGACCAATGTCATTAACGTGCTAAGGGTTTCCTCCTGCTTTTAGTGGGTGTGACCTTAGGAGAGTCAAAAATCTCCTATTTGATTGTGCTACCTGATCTAGTAAACCTTCTGCTTATCACCTGAACTGGAGGACCCTTCGCCTCACCTACAATCTGAACTTCGTCTACTTCAGCCACTTTTGGCTCTGCCTCGACACTTTTATCCTTTAGATCCTTCTCTTCATCCTGCACATTGATCATCTTCCTGATCATCCTTCTCAATTTCCTCTGAAATCTTCTCTAGGGTTTCTGACACAATCCTGTCAGCTTGAACATTGTCACCCTGTTATTCCTCCTGAACTTCAGCTTCGGTTGAGGGTTCATTTTGAGTGCTTTGAGGTGATATGGGTTCAGTAGATGGAGGTACTATGGAGATAGGAGTGGGAGAAAGTAGGGCTTCGGTTTCGAGGGTTTTCTCAGCTGGTAATGAAGTGGATTTGGTGGTTGAGGTTGATTTTTTGGTGGAGGTTTTTGTGGTTGAAGGTGGTTTTGGTGTTTGTTGCTCAGTTTTCTGAGGTGTTGCTGCATCTGACACATTACCCTTGTCAATCGAGCTATCAGATTCTGCTATGGAGGGTGATGAAGATGCATTCCCTGAACTACCCTTCTTCTTTGCCTTAGCTAGTCCCTTTGTTCTTACCATTTTTCTTGCTTGGATTTGTAGAGAATGTTGAGAGATGAAGGATCTTTGAATTCGAGACAAGATGAAGTAAGAGAGAGATGATGAATTAGCTTGAGTGTAGAGTGATATAATGACAGTGAAGCAAAATAAATCTGGGAAGTGGGAGTAGTGGTCAGTTACAAAAGAAAGAAGTTCAAGAGAAAGTACAATAACTTCCTTAACTGCCACTAAGTGAAAGGCACGTGTGGAAGTTTCCTTCCATCACTTATGCATTCCTAAATAAAGAAAACCAACTGCCAAAGTACTTATCCCTTCAGAAGGAATAAAATACTTGTTTTAATTTTTGTCAAAAATTAATTCAACAAAAACATATCTGTAGTATTCTGCTGTTCACCTGTATTGGTTCAAATCACTACACATTTCAACTGTTCTGGGCAACTTAGACAACTCACCTGTTCATGCATCAAGATATAACAAATGGAATCAACAAATTTTATGCAAGCAATCCATACATCCATGAACATTAATCTAGCCAAAAGAAATGAGTTCAATCACAAGAAGCCTTTTTCAACCAAATGGACCATTTTTTATTACCTGTAGTCTAACTAAAAGAACCTTGACCTAAATCTAAGTAAAGTCCTATTTTCTAATTCTGATTAGTCCTAAAAGCAACCTAAGTCTACAAAAAGAAATTCTACCTAATGGCTTAGTGAAGATATCAACAAATCTGATCCTCACTCTTGCAGAATTGCAACTCAACTAAACCCTTTTCAACATTATCCCTTAGGAAATGATGTCTTATCTCTATGTGCTTGGTCTTTGAGTGCTGAACTGGATTTTTGGAAATGTTAATGGCACTAGTGTTGTCACAGAAGATAGAGACTCTATCTAACAACACTCCAAAGTCTTTCAATTGACTCTTTACCCAAAGCAATTGAGAACAACAAGCAGCAACTGCAATATATTCAGCTTCTGCTGTGGATAAAGCTATAGTGTTCTGCTCATTGGAACCCTATGAGATCAAACATGAACCCACAAAGCGTGCCATACCTGAAGTACTTTTTCTGTCAACTAGGAAACCTGCATAATCAGCATCAGTATCTCCAACCAGTTCAACTGTACTACCTTTTGGATACCATAAACATAAATCATCAGTACCTAATCAGTACCTAACAAATACCTGATAATTCTTCTTACGGCTTTCAAATGTGATTCCTTAGTGCTACTCTGAAATCTGGCACATTACCCTACAGAGATACAATATCTGGTCTGCTGGCTGTGAGATACAATAATGATCCAATCATGCCTCTGAACAGTGTAGGATCCACAGCTGTTCCTTTGTCATCTGTATCAAGCTTTGTGGAAGTTGGAACAGGTGTATCATATGCCTTACTGTTCTGCATGCCATACTTCTTTAGAAGTTGCAGAACGTACTTTTGCTGATGTATCATGATTCCTTCATCAGTTTACTTGATCTGTAGGCCAAGGAAGAAACCAAGTTCTCCCATCATGCTCATTTCAAACTCGCTCTGCATAAGATTAACAAACCCAATCTCTGATTTGTAGCACCAAACATTATGTCACCAACATATATTTGGACTACAATCAGGTCAGACCCTTTTGTTTTAGTAAACAAGGTCTTATCCACTGTTCCTTTGATGTACTCCTTTTTCATCAAGAAGTTGGACAATCTTTCATACCATGCTCTAGGAGCTTGTTTTAAACCATACAAATATTTTTCCAATTTATTTTAAAACATAATCAGGGAACTGTGAATCAGTGATACCAGGTGGCTGTTCCACAAACACTTCCTCTTTCAAATATCCATTTAAGATAGCTGTCTTGACATCCATTTGAAACAGTTACATATTCATGTGTGCAACTGTAACTACCCGTATTTTAGACAACGACGTTAGCGGTGATAATGTCGTAAACAAACAATTATCAATCGATTCAATAATAATAATATAACTAAAACTCATGAAAAAAAAGTTATTCAATCTTATTATTAATGAAATCCCAAAGTCAGAATGAACAATTAAATATCTAATCCTGAAAATAGGGTTCCTCAACTTGAAATAAAACTAAAACTACTAAATAGGAAAGTAAAACAGGTGCTTAGATCTCTCGACAAACACTCATCCCAACGCTAGACTTCATTTTGCTCACCTGCAAAATGAAGGTTGGGGTCCACCGTCAGTGGCGAGTAACTATATTGTCCTACTTAGAAGTAGAACCACATTACATAAAACAATAGGTTAGAAACACAGGAAACATTACATAACAATAACGTACATAGAAAACATACATTACCATCATCAAAGTTACGCAGAGGAAACAACATAATTATAATCATTCAACATTCACATCATAACTCAATCAACACGACATCTCAAGATCAGTTTACAAAACAATGACAAGACTTCGCTCGGTCTACAACCGATAACATGACCAACAAACAAACAAACTTGCCCCACTCAGTTCATCACCGATGATCCGATAGACCCGCTCAGTTTATCGCCGATAAACCGATAGACACAACTCACTCGGTCTTCAACCGATATACACAACAAGACATCAAACAAACAAACATGCCCCGCTCAGTTCATCACCGATGAACCGATAGACCCGCTCGGTTTATCACATATAAACCGATAAACACAACTCGCTCGGTCTTCAACCGATAGACACGACTCGACTCTGACAATACTCAAAAGACGCCAACTAACAATCCAAACTCAACATCACATTTGGCCATCAAGAATCCAAATCAAAATCAAGATTACTTCACCAATTCGCAAAGAACCATCATAACGATTCCATCTACTAAATTAAGACTTCAAGAATAAGCAAGAGACAATATAAAGGTTCAATCTTGGTCATAGAACCAAGATTGACGCATGATAAGAATTAAAAACTTAAACTTTCAACAACTAAAATAATTCATGAATTCGAGAAGTTAAAAATCCAAACTTTATTCTTCAAACTATGCATAAAAACAATTAAAACTTATGCTTCAAAACCATAAGAATTCACACATGAAATCATTAAAACAATGGTTTTAGAACACCTTACTTTGCTTCGAAAATTCATGAGGCAACAACAAAATTCAATAAGAACGAAATAACATAACAAGAAATAAAAATCAAACCTTTGAACAACATATTACACGCATAAAAACAAGAAGGAAAAACAATTCAAGAAATCATCAACTTGCTTCAAGATTCACGAGAAAGATCATGCAAGAATTGCTAACGAAAAATAACTTAAAATGTTTCATCAAGATTCATAAAATTGAACATAAAACGACATAAAAATCCATGCTTTGGTTCATTCAATTCACACGCATAAAACAAGAGTAAGGAATGATTTAAGAACTTCATAAACTTGCAAGATTCAATCAAGATTAGAAACAAAGATCACATAGTAACATGGCATGATTAATACTTGTTCAAGAAACATCAAATAACAAGAAAGAAATCAAAACAATCACTCAATACCACTCGGCTATCTCACGCATAGGATCAATAACAAACAACAACTTTCTATACTATTATCCTATGTAATCTAATCCTATTCCTAAGTAGAAGAGCTAGTTACCTATCGAAGCAAGACACAAAAACCATGCACCAAACCACGCCCAAAGACACGGCTCCACTCGCCACAAGGCACGGCCAAGGCAAGGCTCAAAGCAACCAGTGCACGAACTTGCTTTGATCTCAAAGGTTGAAGGTGTGATCTTTCTTTGATGAATGTGAAAGATGAATTTAGAAGGGGGATTAAGAGGGGTGCCATGAGGTTAGAGAGGGGATATGGGGTTTTCTTGAGTGATGAATTGTTATAATGATTATGGGAGGAAAAAGTGTAGGCTTTAGGGGTATAAATAGATTTAGGCTTCACTAAATAATAGGAAAAAAGTTACTAGATTTTAGGAGAGGTTTAGAAGTGAAATAAGGGGAAAAATAATAAGGGGGCCGGCTAAGGGGAGGTTCAAGCAAGGTTTTTGGGCTCGATTCATCACATATAATTAAGTCTTTTTGCCCAAATTAGGATGTTTAGGCTTAAAGGCTTAATTTCACACGAAATTTTACGCCCCAAAAATCCGGGTCGTTACAGCAACAAAGGCTATTAGAAGTCTAATTGCTTCTAGTCTAGCTACTGCTGCAAAGGTCTCATCATAGTCGATGCCTTCTTGTTGATTGTATCCTTGCACCATTAGCTAGCCTTATTTGTAACTATGGTACCCAGGTCATCAAGTTTGTTTCTAAAAACCCACCTGGTACCAATCACAGATCTTCCTTTGGGTCTAGGTTCAAGATGCCACGCACAGTCTCTTTCAAACTGGTGCAATTCATCTGGCATAGCTATGACCCAATCTGGATCTTGAAGTGCTGTTTTAATGTCAGCTGGTTCTATGTTAGACAGTAATGAGGAAGATGCACAAATTTTTTGGTAAATAGATCTTCTGGTTTTAATCCCTTTATTGATGTCACTCAATATTTGCTCAGTGGGATGAGAAGATGATTATTTGAAACTTTTAAACATTTGATTAAATTGTGCATTTCCTTTATTAGAACCAGATGGCATGTGTTCCCCCTCAAATGATGCAGACTGGTGCTCTCCATGGGAAACACTTGCTCACCTTCATGATTAAACTCTCTTACCTGTAACTCAGTTGGATTGGGGACAGGATCTCCAGTTCCCCTTGAGTTGTTTACCTGATTCTCATCTGAGTCTCCTTGATCCAGGCAATTCTCCATTCAGGTTTGGAGGCACATTGGGTGAGCCTGGTTCTGTTGGGTCTTCAGTGCCTGTACCAGTTGGCTATTCTCCATTGAATTCCATTAAACCAATGGAGTCATCATGTGTTACCAATGGTCTTAGCAAGGCTCTATTTAGAATGTAACAAGTTGTATGTACAGCTTCTTCCAAAAACCCTTGGGGAGACCACTTTCAATCAACATTGTCCTAGCCATCTCTGCCAATATTCTGTTCTTCCTCTCAACTACTCCATTCTGTTGAGGTGTTCTTGGGGCAGAAAAGCTGTGACTTACTCCATTTTCTCTACAAAAATTAATGAAGCTTGCATTATCAAACTCAGTACCATGGTCTGATCTTATGGCAACCAGTGTAGTGCTCAACTGGTTCTGTACTAGTTTGATCAAGGCTTCAAACTCTTCAAATGTCTCATCATTTGAGGATAGAAACAATGTCCAAGTGTACATGGAAAAGTCATCAACCAAAACACAAACAAACCTATGCCCATTTCTGCTTTTGCACCCTCATGGGTCCACATAAATCAATATGGATCAATTCAAGTGGTTTGCTTGTGCTGATCACTGTCTTCGGTTTAAAAGAAGATTTCACATGCTTGCCTTTAGCACATTCAGGACAAACTCTGTCAATTTCATACTTGATGTCAGGTAGACCAACAACCAAGTCATTTGACTTAAGCTTGTTTAGAGTGTTAGGCTAGCATGTGCAAACCTCTTATGCCAAAGCCATTGATTCTTATCAGTTACAACTTTCAAACAAATGGACTTGTCCTGAGGAATTTGATCTAGATAAGTAACATAAATGTCATCTTTTCTAGTTCTTTGGTAGACCAGTTCACCTGTTTGACTGTTAACTATGTGACACAGGTCGGCTTAAAGTTCAACTCTTATGCGTTTGTCACATAATTGAGAAATACTCAAGAGATTATGTTGCAAGCCTTCAACATAATAAACATTGTCTATAGCTTGGGAGAGAGACTTACCAACCTTACCTAGGCCAACAATAGTACCCTTACTGTTGACCCCAAATGTTACTCTTCCCGCATCATAGGCTACAAGTGAAAGGAACTGTTCTCTATGTCCAGACATGTGTCTTGAGCAAGCACTGTCCAAATACCAATAATTATCTCCTTTCAACTTGCCCAGCAAAATTAGATCAAATATTAGTCCTAGAACCCAAATTGGTTTGGGTCACAGTTAACTCAGACTGGTTCTTCCTAACCCAGACCTTCTTAACATGTTTAGTGTTTCTTTTCTTGCTCCTTTTCTTGTGGATGCAATCATCAATTATGTGACCACATTTTCCACGGTGGTAGCAAACATGCATGTCCTTGGCAGTCATATATTTTCCCTTTTTAAACTCAGTTAACCAGGTGGTCTCTCTGGGTGACCAGTTAGGCTTATCTTTCCTTCTGGTATACCCTAGACCAGCCTTACCTTTGTTGCTCTTCAGAGACATAACTTGACTTAAGTTCTTTTACGCATTTAACAGTTTGTCCACAAGTTTCTGACTATTTTGGATCTCATGTTCTTTGGTTTCAAGAATCTTCATTAGATGACTGTTCTTGTAATCTAAGGATTTAAAATCACTTTTAAAATTTGCAAATTCTGATCTCAGATCTGAAACCAACGACCGATTCAGATTGTGGTCATACTATTTTCTGTTGGGCTTTTTGAGATTATAAAGCTCAATATGTAAATCACATATTTGACCCTCATAATCATCAATCATTCTACTGACCTCAGTGATTGACTCTACATTAACCATGGTGGATTGTGTTGTTCTAGCTGAGACAAGCTCCTTACGCAAACCTTTAACTTCTTCCAAAAGAAGACAAAAACTGTTTAACAGACCAGATTTTCTTAAGGTTCCTGCCTTAGTTTTAACAACATCAAGATTAATTGGGTCCTCTTGGTTTTGCAAGAGATTCAGCAGGGGACCAGTTAGATCTTCCTCATCATCAGATAAAACATTATGTGATGTGTTAGATTTAACTGTTTCTAATTCCACCTTGCATTGATCAAGTGAAACTTCTAATTCAGTTATTTCACTTTTCAGGTTAAGACATAACTCCTCCAAATGATCACAACTGGCATTAGATATTTCACATTCTCGAGTTTTTTCTTTTAATTTCTTTTTTACCATCTTTATATGCATTACTCAACTAAAGACATTGATCTAGCATAGTTTCTAAGCATTCAAGCATATTCTCTCAGTCATACTCATACATGTCCGCACGGATTTTGGAAATTGTTACCTGTTGAGAGCTTGATCCAACTGTTTTCCCCATGAGGCACACATGTGATGAATTGTTCTCCTGAACTGGCTCACCACTTTGTTCAAGGATGGTTGTCATACACTTCTCGTCATCAGGGATTTCTCCTTCTTCTTCATCAGAACCGGAGTTAGAATTTCCCTAGAGAGCTGCTACCATAGCTCTCTTATCTTCCTTCCTGGACTGCTTATCTTTCCAGTTAGGATAGTCACGAATGATTTGAACTGTTTCTCCACACTTGAAACATCCAGCGTTGAAGGTGCTTTGCTTTCCTGAACCCTTGTTACTCATGTTTTTTCTTTGAGCCTTAAAGTGTTTCTCAAATCTTTTTGCATCATAGCAATGTCATCTTCTTCTTCAACTGTTCCCTTCATTGCAACACTCTTGACTGGGTCTTTTTCACTCTTTGAATCAACTAGCATTTCATGGGTCATGAGGGAACTAATCAACTTTTCTAGAGAAAGAGTTGATAGATCATTTGCCTCATACACTGCAGTAACCTTGGTTGTCTAAGACCCTGTCAGACTTCTTAACACTTTTCTAACCAAGTCCTCATCAGTGAAGGTTTTTCCAAGAGACTTAAGATCATTTACTATTGTCATAAATCTTCCAAAACTGTCATTAATGTTTTCATTTCTATTCATAATGAAGGATTCATATTTAGACATTAGTAAATCAATCTTAGAACGTTTTACCTCACTGGTGCCTTCATAGGCAAGTTAAAGAGTGTCCCAAATCTCTTTGGCTGAAATACATGCTGATATTCTGTTTGTTTCACTTTCACCAATAGCTTGTTTAAAGATTGACATCGCCTTTGCATTTTTCTCTAATTTCTTGAAATCTACACTTGTGTACTGGTCTTCTGTTTTAACAACTATTTTGCCAGAGTCTTCACTGATGGTGATTTGAAACGGACCGTTCTTTACAACCAACCAACACTCGTAGTCTATACCAATGATGATGTTCTTCATCCTGTTTTTCAAAAGGCATAGTTCTTGCCATTAAACTTGGGTGTCTTGTTGTCATACCCCATTGCACTTAACTCGTGGGAAGCCATGATCTTCTTTTCTAGGTGTTACCCTTGCAAAAAGCACTGGCTCTGATACCAATTGAAGGTCCCAATAGCATAGCACTCAAGAGGGGGGGTGAATTGAGTGTTTCTTTAAAATTTTCTTTATCAAATTTTTCTTGATTTGTTCTAGCGATAGATCAAGAGAACTAGTTTAGCAGCGGAAATATCTAGAACAGTAAAACAATAAATGTAAAGCAAATAAAGAACACACGGATTTAACGAGGTTCGACAACTATGCCTACATCCTCCTACTCTCGCTACCAATCTTTTATTAATCAACTCTGATGAACAAAAGATAGTACAATTGCTATCGTAAACTCATACAACAGACTTTCCTCACTCTCAACCCAAGAGTGTTGTTTCGCACTTGAACTCACAAGCACTCGCAAATAAACTCTCAAATGCTCCCAATCAGTAACCCCTCTGTTATTGACGAATTACAGAAAGTTTCTCTCAATAGATGCTTCTCAAACTCTTACAAGAGATGAAGTTAAGATCTGGGTTTTTTCGAATGCTCTTGTAGTTTGTAAACTGTTCTGTTTGATCTTTTGGACTCTCGAAAATGTTGCTAAATGAAGTATTGGAGAGTCGTGTATCTTGGTTACTTTTTGTTCATTAAGTGCTACTATATATAGGCAGTTAGAAAAACCCAGATTATTCCAATCAAGAGGGTTTTTGTAACCGTAATGCTTAAACCCATTTAATGTTGAGATCAAATATTCGAAATCAAAAGATCTCGAAGATTTGTTAAGATCTCATAAAGATACGTGGGTTTGTTAGCACTTAACAATGATTACCAAACTGACTTAACCACATTGCAAGATCTTTAAAGAATTTAAGAATCGAATTCTTTCAAATTATTTCGTGGGTCAGTTTGTTAACCTGCTCGTCTGCTGAACTGTTCTAGAAACTGTTCTTCAGATCAGTCGTGTTACAACCACTAGACACTAGTCTGATGTTTGCAACATACCAAGATCAAACATCATAAATCTACTAAACTACTTAAACATTCTATACAACAAAAAGACTAAGTAAAAACCCTAAGGCTACTCTTCAGTCTTCATGTTCTTCACTACTTGGACACTTGGATTTTCCATTGATAGTTTTGATGAAGCTATTCTACATGTCTCAAGTACTGGAATACCTGTATGTCAAACATGCACAATACAATATACAATATATGAAATGAAAGGTAATGTTACTCATAATGAGTAACACAAGAACAATATACCTCAGTTGTTTTCAGAACAACTGCATAAACTCATTCAATAACAACTGTTCCTGTCAACTGTTTTCAATGGCAGTTTGTGGCACCTGTTTGTCACACCTGTTATGACTTATCTGTTTGTCATCACTCAAAACATCAAGGGTCTAAACACTTACTTATTGTGTTAATTGTTGCGACGTTGGGCATGATTGTTCTAAAGGAAAAAAGAACGACAAGCAAGCTAAATCCTCTCTACGGCTGGTGCCTAAAAACACATATCAAACTAGTGCGGGGGGATTAAATGCTGATGGGCCAAGTGTTGTGGTGCACTTGGATACTGAACCAGTTGGCACTACTACAAAGCTAGGCTAAGACAACAATTACATTGCAACACTTTTTATATTTGTTACATTTTTTAACCAAAATTAAAAAGTGGCAACACTTTTAACTTAAGTGTTGCATAACTAAATATTATGCAACACTTATATATATTTAAGCAACAATTGTTTAAAAGTGTTGCACTTTTACAAATTTAAGCAACATTCATACCAACATATTGGACGAAACGTTGCATTTTGCGAAATAAAAAGAAGAGAGAAGGACGATAAAACTTTTAAAAACGCCATGAAATTATATGACAAAACGTAGGAGCTAAGACTTCATTCATACAACTTCCCTTTTACACTACTAAGCTGATGAAAACCTAAGTTCTACACCTTAATTTCATTTTCAATCTTTCCATCTTGCATTCTGCATTTTCATTCTTCGCTTTTTATTCTTTGTTTGCTATGCTAATGATTTCATTTTTTCGCATTTTCATTCCTCGTTTGTTTCACTGATAAAAAAACGAAAGAGCTGAGACTACATAGCTAAATTACATTTGTTGCGCTGTTGATCTCTTCGAATTGCGTCATCGTGAAAAGGTTATCTTTTGGCTCATCTTTGGTTAGGGTTTATATGAAATTTCAACTCATTTTTACAAGTAATTGTTGGATTTTTGGGCTATTTTTTCCACAAATTTTAATTGTTACTTATCATCTTATTTTGTTCATCTTTCGTTAGGGTTTGTGTGAATTTCAGCTCAATTTGTAGAAATAATTTTTAGATTTTTGGGCTATTGTTCTTCCCCAAATTGTAATTGTTACTTATCATCTTATTTTTTTTTTGGTTTCTATTTCATCCCTAATTTTGCAATATCATAATTGTTGTTTAGTTCTAATCCTTTATTACTCCTACATATCTCCCCATTGATAGCTCTAATTCTATACTATCTTGAAATGAAATTTACATCGCAACAACCGTGACATGGCCCACAATCAACGCATCATAACCGTTTCCATGACTCCACAACCGTTCCCGCGACCGTAACCGAAACCGCAATTTCAAACCATGATGTCATCTTTTAGTTTATTATCAACAACATTGAGAAATTGAAACTTATCATAAACTTTGAGAATATTTTTTGGTTTTTGTTTGTGTGTGAATGGTTGTTATCTTGTGGAGCCTTGATGGCAAAGTAGGCATAGTAAGTTGTAAACTAATTAAGGTGATCATATGTTTGCTGCCGATTTTTTTATCCTGGATAGTTTTATCTTAATGAATTAATGCTTGCCTTGATGGTGTAATTTTAGTAAGCTTGATCAATAGAGTAAGCCTACCATGTTGGGAAAACATAATTAAACTACCACGATAGGTGAAAGAAGGTATAATACACAATGCTTTT
The DNA here is from genome assembly GCA_951394345.1 of Salicornia ramosissima. NCBI lineage: Eukaryota > Viridiplantae > Streptophyta > Magnoliopsida > Caryophyllales > Amaranthaceae > Salicornia > Salicornia ramosissima. Next base: position 25,806,696 of record OX596235.1, read on the forward strand.
TTGTTTTAATTAAATAAGAAAAGTTCTTTGACTTTTATAATGGAATTCCAAATAACTACTTGCTAGAAATAAGTCAGGGTACTAATTGAATGCCAACAATAATATCTTTGTGCATATCTCTCTTTGGTAGTGAAAAAACTGGTGAGTCAAAGTCAGATCATTGTATTGACCATTGAGTGAAGAAACTAGCACCCTTTAATCCCGCCGAGATTAACATTCCATCTTTCTATAAATATTATGAGAATCAAGATCATTAATTTATTGATTAATGAGTATTTCAAATGCCTTTTTGTGTAGCAAAATGAAAATCCTAACAAGCAACCCCTCTTTGGTTCAATTGTTTGAGCGCACTTGCGAAAGAGATGAAAAGATTAAATACGCTGTTACATATGAAGATACTTCCTCCTGAGATTGTTTAGCTTAATGTTATGGTCAATTTCCATTAACCCAAGTGCAGGATCGTAGCCGGGAAACAGGGTAAGTAGAAAAGCTGGAAAGCGGAAGAAACAGTCTAGCAGTAAGACGTGTAGCAAAATCCGATGAGGAAACTTCTAGGAGGGGCCATGAATCTGAATTCAAACCTTTGATGGAGTCAAGTAACAAATCCCTATTATCATGCAATATACTGAGAGACTCGTTCAAACAAGCATTAAAGGAGGTTTTTGTATGTCAGCTAGGAAATAGGGAGTGATTGGCTAAAAAGTCGGCAACAAACTTGTGTACCTAATATTATAAATAGGGTATAGGGGTCTATAGGAAACATTCATTCGTTTTACGAGTTTTCTTCCTCAATTACACTTTAGAATTTCCAACCTATCAAGGAACAACGTTCATTGTAATTTGTACTCACCATTTTGTATAGTGGATTGGTAAACTCAAAGCTACCTGCAGTTTTTCCTCACCATTTATGTTCTTTATTTCTTGCACAACCATATGTCATATAGCTTGACAATCCATCTGTGGTTCGTACTAGCTTAGTCTCATACCCGAGTGCAGATTTAGCATAAATATATATACTGAGCATGACATCTGGTTCTAGAACTCAAAACAATACCCCAAATTCAAATCAAATGGAAGCCCAACTCCAAACAATACCCCAAATCCAAATCAAATGAAAGCCATGTCCCAAGCCCTGAAAGAAACCCAAGAATAGCTAAAAGCAGTGCTGGAAGCAGTCAAGGCCAAAGAAGAAACCGTCGCCACCTTACAAAAGGAGTTAGAGTCCGTGAAAAGTGGTATCCCCAAGAAAAACAAAAGAGTTAACACCAACGATATCCCAAACTTCACCTTGAGTGATGATTCCGATAAAGACGATGCTAAAGAATTAACCCCGCAGAATAAGGAGAAAACATCTAGCAAACTGGACGAAGAGAAAGAAGGTAAAGACGAGCTAGAGACCTCGCTTACCTCGAAGGACATGCGTACCTCGAAGATGATGAAAATGATGTACAAAGCTTCGGGGTTCCACGAACCAGAGTTGTTCGAAAAGAAGAACTACTCCATTTACTGCTGAGATAGTCGCGAACATGCCACCTAAGAAGATCAACATCCCTTCCTGGAATAACCTGTATGATGGCACCACAGACTGTAACACCTCGTTCATTTAATCACAAGGGTTTGCAACAGAAATAACATTAGAACGGAAATGTCACTCTAGGGAAAATATAATAAATGGAAGTGTTTCCGTAATTAACCCTGCTTCCAGAACATTTCCATTTGAGGACCTACTACTAATAGACCTAAACTGAAATTATAAGTCCCAAAACAACTATTACAAAAATTATGTCATTTTAAACCCAATTAGGAAATTATTACATTAAACTAAAAGTTCAAAGCTCATTAATTGAGTGACTGAAACAGAAGGCTAAGTGAAGCAACTTCATAACAGGGAATCCTATTTCCAATGCTCACATTCCCAAGCCTATGCAGATAGCTCTATAAACCTGCATCATCTGTAAATAGAATATAACAACAAACAACCATCAGTGGGGAGCAACTAGATGTCCTCTCTCTCCAACTAAGTTTCATAGCCTAAGAGTGTTACAAGCATTAAAACATAAATCACGAGTGAGAATCCATAGAACTATATCAATCTCAAAATAGTAAATTAAGCGAACTATTACCTATAACATCATCATGGAAGTGAAACCGAGCCAACGATTCCTTAAGGGCATCAAGAACAAGTCAATTCAATCGCAGCAACCAAACATATAATGAAGCTATTTTCAAGTAATTCAAAATCAAGCGTATCAAATCGGTATGGAAGCTAACATATGGCCTTACTCTCCCTACCTTCTTCAAACTCATTATCTAATAGCCAATTATGTAGGGATGCTATCATATGACCTTACTCCCTACTGGTAGAGATGCTAACATATGGCCTTACACTCTACCATTATCAAATTATCAACTAGTAAAGAAGTAGGGATGCTATCATATGACCTGACACCCTATGAGTAGAGCTGCTACCATATGGCCTTACGCTCTACCCCTTTTTATTAACTCTTCAACCAAGAAAGAAATAGGGATGCTATAATATGGCCTTACACCCTATGAGTAGAGTTGCTATCATATGACCTTACACTCTACCCCTTTCATTTTCATTTCAAACCAATAAAACATTTTCATTAAAACGACATTGAATTTAATTATTAACAAAAAAAAAACTCATGTAGAACCCATCAAAATCAAGTTTCTTTACTTCATTTCATCAACCATCACACTATAGTTAATCATCACTTAACTTAGCACATAATACCACTTAAATTACATCAAAATACCACCATTTCAATCATATGTTGCTGCTGTGCAACAACATTCATCAACTTTGGTCATCAAGCAAATCAAACCCAAAATTAATCAAACTTTTACTAATCTTTCCAAACATGTAATCAATAATTATCAATACCAATACACACATAAACAAGTCACTTTCTTAATCTCCAACATTTCATAACCAATTCGGACAGAAACCACCCAATAAAACAAGGGCAACAACATTTACAACACACAAACAACCAAATTTGTAATTCTGGACAGTCTGTGTGAAAACGTCCATAACTCGTAGTTCAGGTATACCCAAAACAAACCATTTGTACCATTGGAAAATAGACTTGAAGAGCTTCGATTTGAGTATTCATGGGGCCAAAATGAACAACGTTTGCCCCCTCAAATCCCCTGTACAAATAGACCATACCAACAGCCAAAAAAAAAATCCGAAAATAACAACTTTCACAAAACCATCATCAACACTTTACCAATTCAATCAAACCATGAAATCAACTTAAAAGCAATATTAATACCAAGATCACAACAAGCTAAAGCAGATAACACATGTAACGACCCGCATTTTAGCAACGTTGTTTTCGACGAAAACAACAACACGGATCATTATTTACCATAAACTTTCAATATTAAATTCATTAATAACAGCGGAAGCTCTAAACTTAATTCAATTTAACCAATAAATAGTCCAGCACCAATAAAATACTAATGTCCATTATTACAAACAACTACGGAAAGTCCATTAAGAGTTATTACAACGACTAGGAAAACATATAAGTATAAACTACTATCCTCGCAAGCACAAAATCCCAGCCCATGTGTAACCCAATTACTCTTCTTCTGTACCTGAAAAGGGATTAGGGGGTCCACAGTCAGTGGGGAGTAATTAGATTGTTCTACTTAATCAGTAGAGCACAACTAGAAACATAATAATCAGAATAAGTCAAAAGAACTTTCGCACAAGTCGACATAAATAACATTCATAATCATTAGAATTCAAGTACGCAGCGGAAACAAGACACAATAGAATTCCATATCAAGACTCCCAAGACAAGCTAATACTAACTCTAGACTTCTAGACTTTCATTATTGACTCTCAGATTCTAGTTCACTTCAAGGGTGCTAATCCATGACAAGTCATATGCTCGTAAGGGGTTAACCACAAAAGGTCTACTTCCCCCAACTTTCCTTGTCTCATGCCGGCTCAACTACAAAGGATCTACTTCCCGAGCACTAGGATCTAGAACTGTCCCAAAACCACAGAAGGGACAGTGGCTTCGACTATACCCATGTTCATGGCTCTTTAGCTACTAGATGGGCGATCACTTCATAGATTATTATCTTTTCAAGTTCATCATTCTAGTTCACAATTTGACTTTCATTGACACGACTTGACTTCTAATCAATTCTAGTTCAACTTTACTTGACTCTATAACTCTAGACAAGGACTCAATAAACTCGACACTTGACCACAATCATACGAAAATCTTCATGCAACAATATCATTCAGTTCAACAAGTCCAAACATAAGAGCATGCAATAATCATAATTCAACAATATAATTCAATCAATGGAACAAAATAGAATTCGAAAGCTTACCCATTACTTACCATTAGTACACGGCTTTTACAAGAACAACAATACAACAATTCATCTTCATAATTCATAAAATTAATTCAATCATCAATATAGAATACAAGTTTAAACTAGCTAGAATAATTTCAAGAAAGTCCAATTTTTATATCATTTAAAGGATGAAAAATCAACCCTTTTATTATTCATAACACTCGAAATTTTCAAGAAAGTATAACAAAAATTCATACTTTAATCTAGTTAAAATACTAGCCTAACTAATTACTTAAACAATTTCAAGAATGGGTTCAAGGTCTAATCTTTTATCTTTAAAACAAATAAAAATCAAACCTTTTTATCGAAAATATCACATGGTTAATATTAGACAATTTAACAAGGTTTACTCTTACTTTTATAATTCTAGAAATATCAAGATTAGATTAATAATACCGTATTAACATTACAAAAATTCATGTCTAGATTTTATTTAAGAATTCAAACCATACTATTGTTATTCTAAGATTATCACACGACTCCTTAGTTTAGCTAATCACGATTATAAATTTTAAACTTCAAGAACTTTACTAGAAAAAGAATTAATTCAACAAATTCATCAAGGTTTATTAATAGATCAAGATTATGATTAAAAGATCAAGTTTTGTTTATGAAAATATTTGAGCAAGGGTGTTGTTCACAGCATAAATTCGATCAACATTCATAACTAGTTCAATCATTCAATCATCAAACTTAATTGGCAAGAATCATGGAATAAGCATAGAATATGATAAAAATATGAAATAAACTTATCAAAACATATTGGAACCAAAGTGACACCACTCGACAATCACGGTTTCATGCCAATATATAATTCGAAATTTCATAAGCAAGATTCTAAGCAGTTCTACATAGTTCTAAACCTATTCTAAAGATTATATAACTAATCAATCCTAAAGATTAAATAAAGCAATCTAATTACCTAACAAGAAAGGTAAAGGCTCGAAAAAGGCTTGAGGCCATGGGGTTCACGAGTCTTCTTAGGCTCCTTTTGATCCTCTTACTTCAATCCTTGGATTCTCAGAATCAACCGAAAGTGTCTTTGGGTTTTCTAGAGATTTTGTAATTGATGGAGATTATTTTTGAAGAAAGAAAGTTATGAACTCCTCTATGCATGAGGGTGCCGTGAGGCTTCTTAGTCATAAGGAATAATTGGCTCCTAAACTTTAGTAGGATGATTAGAATAAAAGTTAGGTTTTTAGGAGAGTAAAAAATAGATGTAGATTGATATTTTTGGTTCACAAAATAGAAATTAAATAATTAAAAGAGTTTATTATTGGGGGGGGGGGGGGCGTGTGGTTTGGTGAGCATGAGGGAATTATTGGGCTTGGGTTTTGTCAAAATGAGGTAAAAGATTTGGGCAAGGTCAATGATTAGGATAAATGTGTAACCACCTTTAGGAAAATATGGGGTTACATCCATTAGAAGATATAATAACATAAAATAGAATAATAAGATAACATAAAATAGAAGATAATAAGATAAAATAGGAAAATATGGGGTTACATCCATTAGAAGATATAATAACATAAAATAGGATAATAAGATAATTAAAGCGATAGAAAATAGATCAAATGGAAAGAGGGAAAAGAAGTGGGCTTGAATTATTTTGGGCCAAGGTAGGAAATATGGTCCAAACACTAAAATAGTTTTTGGGCTTGAAATGAATTCCTGAACTGGATTATTATTCCCAAAGCTAACTTTTAAATTGGGCCAGAAATCGTATGAAAGGGCCATTCAAGTCTGGTTACCAAGAAAGGGACTAAAATTACTTCTAACCCCTACTTAGCCAACTCGTCATTAATTCAACATTAAATTCGAGTCGGTCCACAACCTTGAATTGCTTTAAGATGGGGTTTTAGGAACCTAACGGGTTAAGGCCAAATGAAGGAATATAAGATAGCCATCAAAAGGAAATTTGCTTGACACATTTTATAAAATATTAATAACATAAATTCCCGGAAAATAATTTTAAAAAGATTTTCCATTTATAAAACAGAGAATGCATTAATAGTTTCGAAATAAAATTTTAAGGCAATAGGAAAGGCAAACTTATCTAAAATTTTAACCCCAAAAAATACGGGGTGTTACAACACAACCCAAACAATTTGATTATCATCAAGAACAAGAACATCAAGTTTCCTACAACTTCAAAAACAATTATTCTTCCTGCTTTAGATCATGATTTTTGCAATTGAGATTAGTATGAACGAAATTAACAACCCTAATACTTATAATATAAATCTAAAACATATAAACCTAAGCTAAAGATAGATTATGCTAGTTACCTTAGTTTGTAGATCAAGAGAAAAAGAGAAGATTATGAACAAGAGGGAGAAAATTGCCTCCTTTGATAAATTTTGCTTGATTTTTCCTTGAAAGCTTGAAGTTTTTTTATGGAAGAAGAAAGAAAAGGGGCTGGTTTCAGCAGCCAAAGGAGGAGGAAAGTCAGAGGGAGAAAAGGAGTGAGTTTATTTCAATTGTTCCTTCTATTTGTGACCCATAAAGCACACATGACCCTAAAAGGTCCAAATGTCCAAACAAATGAAGTTCAATCCTAATATTAACGAAATAAACTCCTTGTTACTCCCAACATTGCCGGTCAACCTCCAAATAAGTCTAGTCAAGGTTTCATTTCGGTTCGACCGCAAAAACGAGCACAGACAAAACTATTTACAAATCTTCACAAAAAAATATAAAAATAAAATAAAAAAATGACGAAACTAAACATAAATTATTTTCAATTATTTAAAATAATAATAAAGATCATTTTAAGTTAGAAGATAATTATTTACAATAAAAATACATTTTCGGCCAAAATTAATATTTTGTTTACTTTTAATTGAGAAAAAATAAAAAATAATATAATTACCAATAAAAATAATAATTTTTTATTTAAATTTTTTTAAAATTTGTGGAAATTTTAGGGTATTACATAGACCCTGTTATCACGTGAATCATTACAGGCAAAAGATGATGTACTTACCAATACCTGCTCATAAGCTAGATGCAACTTTATGCAAAAACTTTGGAGGAACTTTAGATGGACCTGCCATACAATGGCTGATTAACCTGAAAGCAGGGTCAATCCTTAACTTTCCTACTTTAGCAGCCAAGTTTTGCAGCCAATTCTCTAGTAGTCGAGCACTCGAAAACTATTCCAGCGATCTATATCGGATTGTACAACGTCATAAAGAGCTAACTCGATACTATTTGGATCGTTTTAACAAAGAGATGGTCGGGATCACGGATGTCGATGGTCGCACCTCTGTGGAAGCCTTCAGAAGGGGAATCTCTCCCACTTCTAAGCTGTATTAGGAGCTGACCCTGTACCCTGCTTCAAGCTTCAAGGATGTGAGACGTGGGGCCAAGGCTAAAATCCGTTTCGAAGAAGATGAAACGCCTCGAATAGGCGGACCAGAGCCTAGGAAGCAGCAAAATCGAGTCTGGAGGTACTAGCCATATCCGAAGAAGGATCAAGACCAGGTAAACTCAGCTATACCTAATCAATAGATATCTGATCACTCTATTTCTTTTGTTGCAGGTGTACCAGATATACACGGGAAGACAATGAAATACCCCAGCCTATCCTCGTACCGGTTTAACACTGACGCTAAGGGCTTAGTCAAAGCTCTAAGGCAAATTGGAGAAAGGGTAAGGTAGCCTAAGAAAAGCACCAAACCCGATGCAGAAAAAGACAAATCCAAATGGTGTAGCTACCACCAGGACCACGAACATATAACCAAGTAGTGTATCCAGCTTAAGAAGGAGGTATCCTAGTTGCATAAAAAAGGACAATTGGACCACCTACTACATACTAAAGAAGCGGTAATCAACCAATCTGTCCTCCATCAACGTCATCCAGCTAGGTAATCAATTCTATCAGTGGTGGATCAGATTTCTGTGGACTAACATATTCTACAGCCAAAAGAGTAGCAAGAGAAACTAGGCTAGTCTCCAAAATATCCAAGAAACCAGTATCCGAAGCAGAGAAGAAGTTGTTAGAAATGCCTGTAAGTTTTGAAGGAGATAATCTGGAAGCATCGGAACATCATGATTGTCTAATCATATCAATGTATGTCAACAACTTCCTAACCAGGAGAGTCCTAGTAGATAGCGGAAGCATAGAAAACATCATTTTCATGGAAGCTCTAGAAGCAATGGGGCTAGGAGAAGCAGACGTGGTGAAGAATACCAAAACCCTTGTTGGCTTTAGTAGTGAGACCAAGAAAACTGTCGGAGAAGTGACTTTACATACATGGGCAGGAGGAATCAATATCTCTAGCACCTTCAACGTAGTAAACTCCCCATCAACCTACAACATCATACTCGACATGCCCTGGATTCACAAAATGAAAGCAGTACCATCAACGTTCCACCAGGTCGTGAAATTGCCCACGCCCTGGGGGATTCAAGAGATCAAAGGCGAGAGAAAAGCTGCTAGAGAATGCTATAGTAGCTACTTGAAACCAAAAAAGCAGTCCATCTAGCAAATACAGCAAGGCCCAGCTCCAACAACACCTAGTGAAATGCTACTCGATGAAGTAGAGATGGACCCATCCAAACCTGAACGTTATGTTATTGTAGGGGCGCCACTTTGACCCTACAACAAAAAGAAGCGGTCATTGTAGGGGTCGTTTCCAGCTGCCTACGTCACGAGTTGTTTTGAATGCTCGTTAACGCCACACGTGAATGTGGTCTAGTAGGAGTCGCCACCGTGCGTTTTATACGGTCCACGGACACCGAAGAAATACCAATGCCAGGAGCAATTAACTACATATGGTTGTGCACCAGAGTATGGGTCTGGGGACGGGTTACGAGCCAATCATGCATTGGGCCCGCCCATCTGTAAGCGGTCTCTACTAGGTCTCTTTTTGTGGTTATACTGTTATTATTCCCGAATTCAGAGATATCTCAGATTATATCCTAAAAGTGCATATTACTAGGTGGGTTTATTTTATTTACAAATTATGGCTAATTTATTGGGACCACTTTGAATTAAATTCATATTAAAATCCTAAAAATAATAAATCAAATAAAACATGAATAAAACACATAATAAAGAAAAATAAAATAAATCTAAAAAATAAATAAAAATAAATATGTACAAATTCAAGAAAAACACAATTAAAATTATGATATTGACAGAAATATTCTTGTGCGATTTAACACTTTAATCAATTGACCACCGTATTCGGATTAATAACTTTAATCGTCATCTTTATTACTTAATCAAAACCGAATTTTAATATACGACTCTCATGAACAACGACATCCAATCACTACGGAATTTTATTAACCATGGTGATTATTTTGATATGCAATTTAATTGACAAATTTATTTCCTCATGATCGCATACAAAGTAATTATCAAAATATTTATAACAACATTGTTGGAAAAGAAAATGTAGCGACCATTTCATGACACAAATTTCAATAAATTGAAATCTTGTGATATAAATCGCATATGTAAGAAATAAATTCAACAATTATTGCCATTAAACCACTATTATTCAATTTACGAAATAAGTTGTATGAGAGTCGGTATTAATATATGGTTATGCAAAATACGTGGATGAATTAATAATCATTACGCATATAAATTACAAAATCAAAACATTGAAATTCACTAGATTAATGAAGATTAAATAAATCATGGCAACATTGTTATAGGTTTGATTAAAGCATCAATTCGCACATATATATATGATCTGGATTAACTATCGAATTAACCCATCATAGGTCATCATTTTAATTGATTTATAAATATAAAAATAAGCTTAGAATGAATATAATTGAAGTAGAGAGTTTAGGAATTCTACCTTATAACGCCTTTGATTAAAACAATTAAGGGGTGTTTGATGATGATGAATGTTCAAAGTTGATTGAGTTGATGATTTGCAATGTGTTTAATGATGTTTTGAGAGATGTTTGATGTGGTATGAATGTTTAGAGTTGAACTATACAGTACAGAAGAAGGCTCGGGGTTGTGGGCATGTGTTGAAATGCTTGGAAGGAGGTGTATTTATAGGCCAAAAGCAGCAACGAACGACCCGGGGAGACTACATGCGCCTAGACGCAGGTCTGGTCAGATCCGGGTCGATGTTTTTGCTTGATTTTGCGCGTGATTTACGTGACTTGATCCGATTTTTATTTGATTACGGAAATATTCTTTAATCTTTTGATATTCCGGAATATTCCGGGGTGTCCCGGGATGCTCCGGGATGTCCCGAAATGTTCCGGAATGCCCAGAACGTTCCGGAATGTTCTAGAAACCTCCAGAAGCACTAAAAAATTACAGAAAAATTATAAAAAGTACAAACAACATTAATATGCTTCGCGGAACAATTTTTAACATTCGGAAATGACGAAAATGCCCCTAAGCATGCAAAAATCCTAAAAAATCTATAAAAAGCTCTCAAAATACGATAAAAATACAGAAAAATAGGAATAAATTATAAAATTGTTTTTATGATTTTTTAAAAATATTTTATGATGCAAAATGACATTTTTTAAATTTTTTTTATGAATATAAAGAATGGGAAAATGCACAGAAAAATATGAAAGATATATAAAAATGAAGAGGGGAATCATGAATAAATCCCGTAATCATCGCGAATCCTAATAAACGCTTCCAAGGAAATTAAAACATGGTTTAGGCAATTGTTTGGGGTGTATTATGTGTTTTCATCGTCAATTCCCCTTAGTAGAACCTTCTGGCAATATGGTACGTTCATTATTAGTCTCTACATTGGGGAGACACATTTAGGTGTCTACAGTCATCACTTTTCCAAGACAGAATGCAGATTGTTTTGCTTGGTCACTTGAAGATATGGTCGGAATCGACCCTACGATCATTGTCCACAAGTTGAACGTAGATCCAAATATGAAACTAGTAAAACAAAAAAGGAGAAAGTTCGCACCAGAAAGAAACCAAATCATTAATGAAGAAGTTGAGAAAGTCCTAGAAGCATGGAAGATTAGAGAAGTCAAATACCCATAGTGGTTGGCCAATGCCAATGTCCAAAAGATCCATTCTCTTTGCCACATATCGATTCAATGGTTGATGCAACATCAGGTAATAAGATGTTGACATTCCTAGATGCATACTCAGGTTACAACCAGATCCTGATGCATGTTAACGACCAAGAAAAAATGGCGTTCATCACAGATAAAGGTATATATTGTTACAAGGTAATGCCATTTGGTCTTAAAAATGCGTGTGCAACCTACTAGAGGCTGGTGAATAAGATGTTCAGAGATCAACTTGAAGATACTATGGAAGTGTACAGCGATGACATGCTGGTGAAGTCCAAGAAAGCTGAAGATAACATTCAACACCTAACCGATACATTTAAAATACTCAAGAAACACAACATGAAGCTGAATCCAACCAAATGTTCATTTGACGTGGCAGCAGGTATGTTCCTCGGGTACATAGTAACACAATGGGTATATATATATATGTACATATATATATATATATAGGAATAGGATCGTGTGAGAAAGGGTGCTTTAGGTGAGAAGGATTTTTATGTGAGAAAACATCTGCACCGTTGACAATTTTAGATCTAAGGGTTCATGTCTGATCTTTATTTTTTTAGTAAGGGCAAATTGGTAATTTAATTTGATTTTATATATTTCTAATTTTTTGTTAAAAAAATCTGTTTTTTTTTTGGTATAAAATGTTACGCTTTTTTTTTAAAATCATATATTTTTTTTTTAAAAAAATCTGCTTTTTTATAAAAAATTTTTATTAAAAAAATCTGTTTTTTTTTTTAAAAAAATTATTAATTTTTTTCCTGATTTTTTATTTTTTTTAAAAAAAATCTATTATATATATATAAAATCTAATTTTTTAATCTAAAATTCTACTTCATTTCTTTTTGTTCGGAAGTACATCTTAATATGTTCCAAACTTTATGAGTCATGTTCTAAAATTTTTACGACATGTTCATAATTTTATAAGCTTTGTTCTAATTTTTATACACCATGTTCTAAATTTAAAAACCATGTTACAAAGTCACCATATTCTAATGTGTATGTGTGCTTAAAATATTAAAAAGCCATATTTTAAAGTAGTTTATTGCTTGTTTTATTTTAAGTAGATGAAATATTAAAAATTTTATACATCATGTTCCAAATTTTATAAGATATTTTCAAAACTGTATACAATAAGTTTGAAATTGAATAAACTTATTTTTTTAAAAATAAATAAAATGATACAATTATAATACAATTATTGACCTTTTGTACAAAAAATATAATAAAAAATATACCTGAAAAATTCAATATTATTTCAAAATATTCTTAATATTTTGTATTGAGGTTGATATATGGAACCCGTAAAAAAATAACTTATTTAATGTTCTAAATTTTATTAACCATATTCTAAATTTTAATGATATGTTCTAAATTTTATATGACATGTTCTAAATTTTATCTGACTAATTGACTATATGAGAGGATAATGGTTTAACAAATTCCAAATTTTAGTTGTTTTTTTTATAAAACATAAATTTAAGTTTTTTTTTTGATAAAAATTAAATTTAAGATTTTTTGATAAAAAAATAAATTTTAAGTTTTTTTGGATAAAAAATAATGTTTTTATTTATCCCCTAACAAATAGAGGTTAGTTACGTAAGTTTTTTTAGTTAAAAAAAATTCGTCCATTAAATCCTAACCATTAGATCTCACTGAATCGACGCTCTAGAAATATTCTCACATAAACAACTTTTCTCACCTAAAGAGGCTTTCTCAGATGATCCTGACCATATATATATATATATATATATATATATATATATATATATATATATATATATATATATATACATACATATATATCTCTAAATCTTTAGACAAATGCCATTTGTTTTATAACGTCTTAAGAAAAAGTAAAGGGTTTAAATGGACAGAGGAGCATGAAAAAGCACTCCAGGAACTAAAGCATTACCTGATGACCCCACCTCTGCTATCCAAACCTAACCTAGGTCAAATCATGCAGCTATACCTAGCAGTTAATGAAAAAGTGATAAGTGCAGTACTAGCGAGAGAAGCTGAGAACCAACAACTCGCCGTTTATTATGTAAGCAAAACTCTTTTGGATGTTGAAACTAGGTACTCTTCGCTAGAGAAACTGGTATTGGCCGTAGTTACAACATCCAAGAAGTTGAGGCATTACTTTGAGTCTCACCCAATAGTAGTGAGTACCAATTACCCAATTAAAATAGTTTTGAAAAAACCTGAACTTTCAGGAAGAATGGGTAAATGGTCCATAACACTAAGCAACTTTGACATAAGATATCAACCAAGACTAGCCATTAAAGTTACAGGCATTGGCTGACTTTATGGCAGATTTTAGTCCAAAGTTAGAACCCAAAGCAGAATATGAAATGTTGCAAATGAACCAGATTACGGGTCCACAGGTTTGGAAACTATACGTAGATGGTTCGTCCAATTTCAGTGGTGCATAGCTGGGGTTGTACTAAAATCATCACAAGGAGAGATGATAGTATAATAAACAACCTGCGACTTTGCTGCTACTAATAATGAAGCAGAGTATGAAGCTTTGATTGCAGAATGACGTTCGCAAAAGATCTCGGAGCTACAAGTTTAGACGTTTACAGTGATAGCCTGCTGGTTGTAAGTCAGATCTAAGGTGAATTCGCGACCAAAGATTCCAAAATGATAGCTTACCTCGCTGCAGTCAAAGAAAAAACCAAACAATTTCATCCTTTCAGCATCACACAGATACCCAGAGACTAGAACACCCAAGCTGATGCACTTGCTAACCTAGGGTCAGCACTCAAAAACTGCAACTTCAAAAACGTCCCATTGATACACCTAATGAGCCCTGCCATATCCAAGCCAGAATCGGATACCTCCGTCATAAATTCTACTTCAAAATACATACCCTAGTTCCAACCTATTTTTGAATTCATGCAGGATGGAACCCTTCCACAAGAAGCCAAAAAATATAAAAGTGAAGTCCTAGTCAACCAGCTACAAATTACGAGATGGTGTCCTGTTCAAAAAATCATCTAAAGGAATAATAATGCTGAGATGTTTATCAGAAGCCGAGTGGCCTACAATCCTTTTAGAATTCCATGACTGTCAATGTGGATCACACATAGCCGAGAGGTCATTAGCCAACAGAATCTTCAGCTATGGATACTATTGGCCAACCATCAAAGAAGACACTCACAGGTATGCCTCTAAATGTGTTAAGTGCGAAAAGCATTCAGGTTGTCCCATCAGCCAACACAATAATTAAATCCAATCCTTAAGCCGTAGCCCTTAATGAGGTAGGGAATGGACATAATTGGCAAACTACCACATCACCAAGGCAGAAAACTTACATGCTCGCAGTAGACTACTTTTCTAAATGGATATAAGCAAAGGCATACTCTCAGGTAAGGAACAAAGAGTTTATATCATTTTTATGGAATAACATCATCTGCAGATTCGGGATCCCATCCGAAATTATATGTGATAATGGATCCAGTTCATTAGCGACAAAACCAGAGCCTTCTGTAAAGAATGGAATATAGATTTACACACTTCCACACCCAGGTATCCTCAAGCGAATGGTCAAGCAAAGTCCAACAACAAAGTCATCATTAATGGCTTCAAAAAGAGGTTGGAAGCAAAAAAATGGAGATGGGCAGAGGAACTACCTAGGATCTTATGGGCCAACAGGACTACACCTAGGTCGGCTATAGGTAAGACTCCTTTCTCCCTAGTTTATGGCTTCGAAGATGTATAACCAGCAGAAGTCGTAACCCTAACAGCCAGGTACGACCTACTTACACCTGAGCAGAACGTTGAAGAGCTATCTTGTGATTTAGACACTATAGAGGACCTTAGAGAGAAAGATCTAATCAGGAATGCAACTTACGAAACTATAGTATCAAGAAGCTTCAACAAGAGTGTAAAGATAAAAATGTTCCAACCTAAAGACTGGGTCCTTAGGAAAATTTTTCAAAATAAGCAGGAGTTGAATGCAGAGAAACTGGGGGCAACATGGAAAGGCCCTTATCAAATTGAGAAAGTCGTTGGCAAAGGTGTGTACCGCTTAGTAGACACTGAAGGTATACCAATCCCACGAAGTTGGAATGCTATACATTTGAAAAATATCATTTCTAAAGATATGGGATAACAGATCATAGCATACCAATTAAGTCAGGTACATAAAACACATTGACCCCTTAGCCAATGGTAAAAAAGTTCAAACCATTAAGCATACAAAATTGTTCAAAAGAAAGCCAAATCCAGAATAAGCATACGAGCCAACACTGCGCCAGATCATAACCCTATGCCGCCAACGGTCTCAGCAACTTCCTCCGGATAAGGAGAGGGGCCACCCTTCTTGGTAGAATCTTCCTGGGTCTCAGCTACAATGATAGGTAAAAGGGTAGGGCTGAGGTCGCCTACAGAACCATTTTAAAGGTAAGAATTTATATAGGCATGAACCTCAGCTTCAGGTTCCTTCTAAATGAGACACTGATGAGCTACTTGAGCCCTCACAAACAGAGTGGTCTCAGCTTTTATGTCCTTCACCTCATCCTTAAGCTCTGCGATTATCTTTGAGCGGTCGTCCATGTAATAACCCAAAATTTTGGGCTATTTTAAATTTTTATTTATTATTTAATTACTTATTTTGATGGGCAAAAGATTCTAACCCGAACTAAAAATCGAGCCCAAACTCTTTACCTTGTTTTGTCAATCTAGGACCAGAGCCCAAATTAGCCCTTAACCCCACAAGGTCCAAACCCTTTTTATTTATTCCTTTTAATGAATTTTTTTATTTCTATTAATCTAAAAACATATCTAGAAAGATCCTACTTTTATCTTTCCTATTGCTCTCCTAAATTTTAGTAGTTTTCCCAACAACTTTTTAAGGAGATTAAAACCCCTTTTCGTACTATTCTTCACGGCACCATCAAAAACCAAACATCAATATTTTTCTATTCCTTCTTTTCTCTTCTACAAATAAAAACTTCACATTAAATCTTGAAGCTCACAACAAACCATCCAAAAACTATTGAAGCAAGAAACAAATAGAACAACACTAACTTTGTTCGAGTATCACACACGGCCAAAACATCCACCACCTTCGAATCTTGACCATTAATTGAGGTAATTAGATGTTTTACCTAATCTGTGAACTAATCAATTATATAATCCATAGAACAAGTTTAGAGTTGCTAGAATTGCATAGAGTTAATTTAGAATTGTTATGAACTATTTGCTTGTGAAGTTAGAATGATGGCCGAGTTGTACTTAGGGTTTTGATGATTATATTCTATGTTCTAACATGATTTCATACTTCTTTTATGATCATTGCCATGGTTTATGATGAATAAATTGATGAATTATCACTTGCTTGAAAAACCAAATTGTTTATAATCAATCATGAATTTCGAATAACAATTATTTCTCAAGAATCAATCTTTCTATTGTAATCTTGTTCGTAACATGTTGTATTATGAGTTTCTTGAATTAATTTTATTAATTGGTTAAGTTCTTGAATTAAAAATGGCTAATCTTGATTTTCTTAAAGAGGGATGTCGAATGAAGAGTGGTTTATAGTGTAATATTCGAAAATCTTGAATTATTATTAAAGCATGGATTTTTATGAAGTTGGTCTAATATAATTATTGTTATTGTTTAGAATTAATAATTAAATTCTTGAATTATATTTTTGTTTATTATTTATTCATGAAATTGTCGTGTGTATTAATGACCGTGAATTGATGAAGTAATATGAGTGTGTAAGTTGCTATTGAGTCTAGAAGTCAAAGTTAGAATGTTTGACCTAGGGTTGACTAAGTGATAAGTTAGATTGACTTAGAGTCAAAGTTATGAGTTTAAACAGAATAATAATAATATAATAATGAAGGAAAGGAAAAATAGTAAGAGGATATTGTCTTGTTTCGATCTTTGGCTAGGAAAGACTTGGTATTTAAGATGGCCGGTATACGTGTCGCACCTCTCTTTCCTAGGATTTCGAACATCTCAGTTCCAATTACGGTCAACTAGTACTTCCAATTATGGTATACTCTACCGGGTATAAGAAATTGACGGCTGGCATGCATTGATGATAATTGGAATTGACGGACAGTTATGCCATAATTAAGGAATTGACGGCTGGTATGAGCACCATATACATAATAAATGTTGAGGAAATATGATGATGAATTGGTCAATGAAAGATAATATAATGGAGCAATGGAGTGCTATAGTTGTATGTTGAAGCCGGACCAGTGGAACAATGAAGTACATTTGTCGTACTTTGAAGTTGGACCATTGGAATGGTGGAGTACAACTGTTGTACGTTGAAGTTGGACCAATGGAAGATAATTTAAAGGATTAGTGGAACAATGGAGTGCAATAATCATATGTTGAAGTTAGACCAGTGGAACGATGAAGTACATTTGTCGTACATTGAAGTTGAACCATTGGAATGATGGAGTGCGATTGTCGTACGTTGAAGTTGGACCGGTGAAAGATAATGAATTGAATAATGAAAGATGAGTTGTCACAGTCTATGGAGTCTAGAGTCTTAAGGTGACCCTAGCTAGTGAGTTGGTTTAGTTATGTTAGGTTGGTTTCCGCTGCGCATCTGATTGTGTGATGTGTTCTCGTGATTTATGATTCGAATATGTAACCATGTTTCTGTTATGTGATAAGTTTGTTATGTTCTGTTAATTATATTATTGATTGCGCGTTCTACGATTACGTAGAACATTCTAATTACTCCCCACTGACTGTGGACCCCCCATTCCCTTTTCAGGTAATGAAGCAGAGTAATTTGGGTTATAACGATGGTTGGGTCTCTTGAGCGAGCAAGCGTAGCAGTTTTAGCTATCCTTTATTAGTAGACTTAACCCTGTTATAGAATTCTAGTAGCTTGTACTAGAACTTTAGCATTTTTAAGACATTTTTGGACATTTTATGAGTTTGTTCAATTAATTTTGTTTAATAAAAGTATTAAGTATTAGAGCTTCTGCTGTTATTATGGAATTTAATATTGAAAGTTTATAGATAATAATGATCCGTGTTGTTGTTTTCTCCGAAAACAGCGTTGCTAAAATGCGGGTCGTTACAGTCTAGATCCTTCTGCAAGCGGCCAATCCGCTTGTCTGCCTTGTCAGCTTGAACCTGGAACCCTTCTTCCAGCTTCTCGAGTTCAGTCTTCTTCACCTCTTCATACTGGTTAAAGTTCATTTTTAGCCCTTCATTCTCAGCCTTCACCTTTGTAACCTCTTGGTTCACCTGATGGAACTTCGCTAGTAGTGATGCAGGATGGGATGGTCCAACGAGCGACTTCAACGGTCAACGACTTCATTTTTGTTCACTTTTTACTTTTATAGTTTTGAGCTCTTGCTTTAGCTTAATTTCGTGTTTTTTGGGTTGTAATAAGTAGCCTAAACTCTCATTTTATTGCTTTAGTTAAGTCAGCATGTGTAACGGAGATAGAAACACGGGCAAAGGAAGCAAGACCATTCAACAACCAGTAGCATGGGGAAAGATTTGCACGACCGTATAGAGGTTAGGGGCAAGTTTCAGGATTGCACGATCGTGCAGGGGAATGCTGCACGACCGTGCAAGCACGAAGGTTTTCGACACGATGCACGACCGTGCAGGCTAACGTTGCACGACCGTGCACGATCTAGAGAGTTAGTTTCTGGCTTACACGACCGTGCATGGTTGTGCTGCACGACCGTGCACGGCCTTGCACCTATTATTCGTATTTTTGCTTATTTCTCTTGTTTTGTTTAGTGTCTTTCTAATCTTGCCCCTTGATTGCTTAGAGATTAATAGCCTAGATTAAAAGCTTCATTAGGGGTTGCTTAGCCTTTAAATATCATGCTTTGCCTCATTTGTAATCACCTTTTTGTTGAATTAAAAATCTGAGATTTTCTCTGTATGGTATTCTATGTGAAGCCTCCTTCCTTTGTGGTTGCAAATCTTGCTAAACTTTGTGATTGATAAGTCATCTTCTAGTCATTACCTTTGTGATTTTGATTATATTATGTTTAGCTCTTGATTATTAGTCCTTAGTGAGCTAATTTTCAAGTTCATATCCCCTTTTTATGTTTGTTTTGGTGTTCATATTTGGAGCTTAATATAGACCTACGAATTTCTGAAATTTTATGAGTTTTTGCTTGTTTTTAAGACCCCATCCTACATCAATTGGTATCTAGAGCTAGAGGTTTGAATACCTCCATGATCCTTGGGTTAATCATTGAATTTTTTTTTGAAATTTTGCAGTTGTTTTATGTGCACACAAGGTGTTTGATGAAATGTCTAGGTGATCTTTTCATGCTTTAAAAACCATACTTCCTTGTCTAATCATACTAGGACATTGAAGTAAGCCCTAACTCCAGAAAAAGAAGTATCCTCCTTCACCTAGCACCACAAAATTCTTGTTTGAAGTTGTGATTGTTGATTGTACTCTAGGTGTTTGTGAAAATGTCTATGTGAGTTTTCCTTCTTTAAACCCTGTATTTCGTTATCCTATCATCAAAGGGTATTGAATTAAAACCTTTAACTCCACAAAGAAGTATCCTCCATCATCTAGTCCACAAATTTCTAGCCATATTTTATACATTCATACATCATGGATGATGAAAGGAGGGATGATGGGTTTGGGAATGCACCTCTAGTTCGAGCTAGGCTTGATAGAGTTGAGAAGAATGTTGAGGAGTTAAAAGCGGGGATGACTAAATTATTTGACACTTTTGAGAGGAATTTGGGGCATATTCCGAGAATTCAAACACATGAGGATGCCATAGTGGGAGAACTTGAAGTTGAGCAACCTAAGAGTCCAAATGATCATGATGTCAAACTTGAACTTCCGGAATTTGATGGTAGTTTGGACCCTAATGAATTCTTTGATTGGTTGAGGAGCATTGAAAATATTTTTGAGTACAAGAGCTATGATGATGAAAAGTAATGCAAGCTAGCCATTGTAAAACTCAAGAAACATGCATCAATGTGGTTTGAAAATTTGAAGAATCGAAGAAAGAGAGAGGGTAAATCCAAGATAACTTCATGGGAGAAATTGAAGAAGCACATTCAAAGGAAATTTGTTCCTAGGGATTTCACTCAAAGTGCCTACTTCAAGATGAATTCTCTCAAGCAAGGTTCTATGTCGGTTGAAAGTTACACAAGAGAGTTTTAGAAGCTCTCCATCTTATGCAATGTTGATGAAGCTTTAGAACATAGAGTTGCTAGATACATCGGCGGGTCGGAAGGTAAATTGGGGAACAAAGTTGAGTTACATGAACATGATGACCTTGATGATGTGTTTCAACATGCTCTAAGGTTGGAGAAATACTCCAAGGGGAAGAACGAAGATCACTCTCTTATTGTGATGACGTGGTTGAAGAAAACAAGCAAAACAAGGGGAAAGCTCCTACGATTGCACCTTCCAAGAATGGGGTTGAGAACCGCAAGAAGCAAATTTGTTTCAAGTGCCAAGGGTATGGACACATAACTTCCCAATGCTCAAACAAGCGGGCTTTGATGATTCGTGAAGCAAAGGAACCCGAAGGCGATCTTGTTGAGACATCAAGTGATGATGGGGAAGAATCGCTAGTGGTTGATCCCGATGTTGGACACGTGTTAACTTTGCAACGTGGCCCACCATTAGAGGTGGAACCCCTAGAGGGCCCAATTGAAGGAAAGGTAACATCTTCTAGTTCTTTAAATTCTTTTAAAATTTTCAAAATGGAATTGGATGATGAATACCATGACCCCACTTATGATATTTGGATGAGCTTGCCTAAGAAAAATCTTGAACACATTCATTTACTTCATGGCTTACATTCTTGTTATGGAAAACTTGATGAACCCCAAGAGCCTAAGTTGTTTCAACCTTGTTTTAACATTGACAAAATTGAGGCTGAATTGAGGTTTGAGCATGTCACTTGGTTGTTTGCAATGCTATATGGTAATACTTGTACACATGTTGGATGTGACTGCTCTAGGCATGGTATGGATTTTCTTGGTGGTAGCATGCATGTTTTGAACTACTCTTGTGTTGGGGAGTCAATGTTGGCATCTATGACATTGAGGTATGGATTTTTGAGGTGGCGGGTTAGGTGCGGCAATGCTTTTCTTGCTTTATTGGTTGTTGTATGTCGGTTGGCGTTGGTGGTGTTACTCGTTTGGGTAATATTGGTGTATGATCCGGGTGACCTATGATGGGCAATCGGAGTTTGGATTGGTTTTCTCTAGCTCTATCTACCGGGTTTAGTGGAATTGGGTCTTGCGATTTAATGGTTGTCTTCTCTCCATTCCTTGTTGAAGGCGAGGATTTGAGGGAATATCCTTTTTTAGAAGAGGAGTTTGATGTAGGACGGGATGGTCCAACGAGTGACTTCAACGGTTAACGACTTCATTTTTGTTCACTTTTTACTTGGATAGTTTTGATCTCTTGTTTTAGCTTAATTTCGTGTTTTTCGGGTTGTAATAAGTAGCCTAAACTCTCGTTTTATTGCTTTAGTTAAGTTAGCATATGTAACGGATGTAGAAACACGAGCAAAGGAAGCAAGATGGGGCATATACACGGCCATGCACGAGCATTGCACGACCGTGCAACATCTAGTAGCATGGGGAAAGATTTGCACGACAGTGCAGGCTTAATCTGCACGACCGTGCAGAGGTTAGGGGCAAGTTTCAGGCTTGCACGACCGTGCAGGCTAATGCTGCATGACCATGCAAGCACGAAGGTTTTCGACACGATCGTGCATATTAGGCTGCACGACCGTGCAGGCTAACCTTGCACGACCGTGTACGTTCCAGAGAGTTAGTTTCTGGCTTGCACGACCGTGCACGGCTCTGCGCATATTATTCGTATTTTTGCTTATTTCTCTTGTTTTTAGTGTCTTTCTAATCTTAGCCCTTGATTTCTTAGAGATTAATGGCCTAGATTAGAAGCTTAATTAAGGGTTGCTTAGCCTTTAAATAACATGCTTTGCCTCATTTGCAATCACCTTTTTGTTGAATTAAAAATCTGAGATTTTCTCTCTATGGTATTCTATGCAAAGCCTCCTTCCTTTGTGGTTGCAATTCATGCTAAACGTTGTGATTGGTAAGTCACCTTCTAGTCATTACCTTTGTGATTTTGATTAGATTATGTTTAGATCTTGATTATTAGTCCTTAGTGAGCTAATTTTCAAGTTCACATCCCCTTTTTATGTTTGTTTTGGTGTTCATATTTGGAGCTTAATATAGACCTACGAATTTCTGAAATTTTACAAGGTTTTGCTTGTTTTTGAGACCCTATCCTACATCAAGTAGAGAAGACCCAGACTCCGACATTTCTTTCATACGTTTGGCAATGACCAGGTTGTTCTGCAGGTTCTGAAAGAAAAGCAAGAAAACAGTTGGCATGTGTCATGTGTCAAACCTGGTGCTGGTGACCAATCCGTCGACTCACCAAAACGAAGCAAAGAAAAAAGAAAGGGGCACTAAAATGCTAGACAAGGAAAAAGGTCGAACCTGGTGCTGGTGACCAATCCCTCGACTCACCAACACCTCAGTGTCATGTGTATGAAGTCATGTTTCTGCAGAAGGGAATAAGAGCTGAGAAGCAGTTGGCATTATACCATGATCCACACCATGTCCAGTTAAGAAGTTAGTAGGAACTTGAACGACACGAGGATCTGCATGTTTACTGAATGGAGTAGGAGGAGTAGACCGAAGGGGAGCTACGTCAAGAGGGTCCTCAATCCTTGACTTCTTAGAAGGGGTACCAATGCTTGTACCCATAGCAGTAATAGTGTCGACAGTCACAGCCGTACCAGTACTCGAAGTAGCGGTAGCCCCTCACTTCAGCCTCCACTTTTGGGCCCTCTGCATCATTTCATCAGCATTACTAGAAAATCCTCGGGATGTTGGGGCCAGGTACCATATGAGTAAGAAACAAAAAGGCCAAAACAAAACAAACAAGACAAAAGTAAAATATAGTACTAGATGAACTCACCCAATGTTTCACTTAAGCAATTAGGGAGGTCGTAGCAAGGAGGAGGGTACAACCTAGAGGAAGTCCGGTGTTTCTCGGAAAATTTGATGAACTTTCGAGCACGGTCTGAAGGAGCACTAGAGTTAGAGGAAGGCGAGTCTAAATCTGCACGAAATCAACACATGTAAGGAATGCATGTTAATACTCGAGCCATTCCCCTGTTTCACCCAATTGGGATTTAGGAACAAACACATATGACTCCTTCCATCCCCTATCATTCACATATTTGTCAACCACCATGTATGGGCACCCAGGTTTCTTTTTTAAAGAATAGTTACAATTTGGACTTCTCCTCACCATATAGGCACTCATTAAGTCCTCGTAGGTAAAACCCTTTTCCCAATCGGCAGTTAGGTAGTCTATTAAAGCCGTAATTCGCCAAACATGAGACCCTAATTGGCCGGGATTGACCTTTTAATGGGTTAAGAGGGAACAAACTAGGGGGAAAATGGGAATTTGTGACCTAAATCGAAGGTGTAGGTGTAAAACACACACAGATCATCAGCAACATTTTCAGGATTGTCATAGGGCTGGGGGACATTAAGACGGTTTAGGGGGAAAGTTTGCTTTAAGTCAAATTTCCTCTAGTTGGTCCACCTGGACTATGCTAGGGTAATGATCTTCTGCTGTCACCATTGTCAAAGTAATTGATTCTAAATTTAACCCCCACCAAATTCTCAAGATTAACGGCAAAAACCAAGAAGAGAGAAGAAACTTATTACTAACTCAAATTAAGGATAAAAAAAACTAAGTACAAAATCAAGAACGAAAGAGGAAGATTTACCTGAGTGAAGTAACAGGAATCGCCTAACGAGAGCAGGATGAAGGAAGTTTTTGGTAGTTGAAAATTTTGAACAACAATTGAACAGGGCAACGGATAGAATTTACAGATGGTAAGTAATACGGCAGTTGAGGAATTAGTCTTTATCACCTGCAAATTCGTCTTTCTTCCAACTATCATTTCAGTTATTACACTTGTCCCATTCCCATACACTATTGAGAACGTGTGGGAAGTGGAATTTTTTTTTTCTTCTTATTTTCTTTTGATTAAAGCTGTACTTTTGATGCATGGCCCTTTTAGGAAGTCGTGTTATTTCCCACTTGTGACTTTTTTGGCCAAAGTGTCCAGTTAACTAATGAAGTAGAACTCGCAGGTTGTGAAGAGTGAAGTTTGCTAACCAACGAGTTGGGGGTAAATTGTTATGGTCAATTTCCATTAACCCGAGTGCAGGTTCATAGCCAGGAAGTAGGGTAAGTAGGAAAGCTGGAAAGCGGAAGAAGCAGTAAGACATGTAGCAAAACCCGATGAGGAATCTTCTACGAGGGGCCAAGAATTTGGATTCAAACCCTTGACGGAGTAGAGTAACAAATCCCTATTATCATGCAATATACTGAGAGACTCATTCAAACAAGCATCAAAGGAGGTTGTTGTACGTCAGCTAAGAAATATGGAGTAGTTGCCTAAAAAGTTGGCAACAAACTTGTGTATGTAATATTATAAATAGGTAGAGGGGTCTATAGGAAACATTCATTCGTTTTACAAGTTTTCTTCCTCAATTACACTCTAGAATTTCTAAGCTATCAAGGACCGACATTCATTGTAATTTGTACCCACCATTTTGCATAGTGGATTGGTAGACTCAAAGCTACCCGCAGTTTTCCCTCAGCTTTGAGGTTTCTGCATCATCACTCTCTGGTGTTCTTTTTCATTTCCGTTCTTTATTTGTTGCACAACCATACATCCTATAGCTTGACAATCCAACTGTGGTCCGTACCTGCTTAGTCTCATACCCGAGTGGAGAAGGGGCAAAATCATGATATTTAGATCCATCCCTAAATCGTGTCACATTTGTAATTTTTTTTTGATCTAAATATGAAGGTCCCAATAGCACTCAAGAGGGAGGGTGAATTTAGTGTTTCTTTAAAATTTTCTTTATCAACTTTTTCTTGATTTGTTCTAGCGATAGAACAAGTAAACTTGTTTAGCAGCGGAAATATCTAGAACAGTAAAACAGTAAATGTAAAGCAAATAAAGAACACACAGATTTAACGAGGTTCGACAACTATGCCTACATCCTCCTACTCTCGCTACCAATCTTTTATTAATTAACTCTGATGAACAAAAGATAGTACAATTGTTATCGTAAACTCATACGACATACTTTCCTCACTCTCAACCCAAGAGTGCTTTTTCGCACATGAACTCACAAGCACTCGTAAATGAACTCTCAAATGATTCGAATCACTAACCCCTCTCTTAGTGACGAATTACAGAAAGTTTCTCTCAGAAATTTGCTTCTCAAAAGCTTACAAGAGATGAAGTTAAGATCTGGTTTTTTTCGAATGATTATTCCAATAGTTTGAGAGTTTGTAATGATTAAACATATTTCGTGGGTTTGCTGAGAACTCAAATGATTAAAAAAACCTATATATAGGCAGTTAAAAAAACCTAGATTATTCCAATCAAGAGGATTTTTGTAACTATAATGATTAAACATATTTAATGTTGAGATCAAATATTCGAAATCAAAGATGTCGAAGATTTGCTGAGATCTCATAAAGATACATGAGTTTTTTAGCAATTAACATTGATTACCAAACTGACTTAACCACGTGCAAGATCTTGAATGAATCTAAGAATTGAATTCTTTCAAATTATTTCGTGGGTTAGTTTGTTAACCTGCTGGTCTGCTGAACTGTTCTAGGAACTGTTCTTCAGATCAGTTGTGTTACAACCACTAGACAATGGTCTAGTGTTTACAACATACCAAGATCAAACATCACCAAGATCAACCACTAAACTACTTAAACATCCTATACAACAAAAATACCAAGTAAAAACCCTAAGGCTACTCTTCAGTCTTCATGTTCTTCAATACTTGGACACTTGGATTCTCTATTGAAAGCACACTTCATTTTTTGATGAAGCTATTCTCCATGTCTCAAGTACTGGAATACCTGTATGTCAAACATGCACAATACAATATACAATATATTACATGAAAGGTAATATTACTCAAAGAGAGTAACTCAGGAGCAGTACACTTCAGTTGTTTCAATACAGCGGTATAAACTCATTCAATAACAACTGTTCCTGTCAACTGTTTTTCACAACTGTTTGTGACAACTGTTTTTCACACCTGTTTGGCTCATCCGTTTGTCATCACTTAAAACATCAAGGGTCTCAACAAATTCCCCCTTTTTGATGATGACAAACCTTTTGAAGTTTTTCCTGCAATAAACAAGTTAGTCACATAAAGCTTCAAAACATATGGAACTATTTTTGAATTTTTTGAATTTTCTGACTAAAAAATAAAATAGATAACTAAATCAAAAATCCTAAACTCTAAGTGAAATACTAACTATTTCAACTTAATTCAAAACTAAGAACAACTATCCTGAAAGTTGAAAAAATCTGGCCATGAAAACAACTATCCAGAACAAACTTTTATTGACTCAACTAAACTCACTAACAACTAAACACACTAACCAGAAATATTTTTTCAGACTATACTAAGCACTTAGGCTTTAGAATTAGTAATCAGACTAAGGTTTATTCTACTAGTCTCATTTGGTTTATTAAAACTTCAAAGACCTATTTCCCCCTTTTGGCATCATTAAAAAAACATTCACAGACAAGTAAAGCGAGCAAAGTTCATGCATTCATCCAAAAAAGGTAGCCATACTACCCAAATGTTAAACCTATCAACAGTCACTAGTGAGTCATCAACTCACTATCCCAAAAGCAGTTCAAACAGTTAGTAAGATAAATCAGTAGAGTATGAAAAGAAACCAAATTACAAACAAGCTGTTTTGTAAAATGGTAAGGAAAACAGAAATACTATAGGCAGATCAGCAAAATGGGAAAGGGGAATAAGAAGGCTAATGGCAGGCATCATTCATCATCCTCATCCTCATCAAGCTCAGCATCTGGATCAGAGACTTCATCATCATCTTCAGAAACCTCAGTATATTTTTTAGATTCCTGTGCAGCTTTCTCTATTAAGGAAGATTCTCCTGCATCCTTCTCACTATCAATTGGTTCCTCTGTTGGTTTAGATTTCCCTGAAGTTTCACCAGCATCCTCTTTTGTTTCCCCTGCCAACTGTGACACTTGAAGTTCTGTAGCAATCAGCTTCTTCTCCAGAGACATCTGCTTCTGAGCCATAATGTCAGTCAACCCTCTAACCAATTTCATCAAAGTACTAAGGGTTTCCTCCTGCTTTTCCATCCTTCCTAGAAGGGGAGTGAGATCTGCTGAAGAAGTAGACACACTACTCTTCCTTTTCTTAGGAGTAGGTAGAAAAGGCTCCTAGTCTCTCCAAACAAGCTGAACCAGATGCTTCCAGTCTCTTGATCATCACAGAATCTTCATAGAGAATTTATGTCCTATAAATGTCTCACAAGCCAATTTGATACCTTTCTTGATCATCACAGAAGTTACTATTGAGCCATATGGAAGAGAGTGGGATTGGGAGTTGTTGCACACCATCATGTGATCTAGCATCAGAGAGGGGAGATTGATCTTAACCTTCTTCATCATTAGGTACATGAGTACCATATCCATTATCCTAACAGAACCCCTACCATGTGCCTTAGGTAAAAGAACCTTGTTGCATATAGAATGCAGTACCAACATGATAGGCTTAGACAGATTCTTAGCAAGATATCCATCTTTCTTAGCTGAAACTCTTCCAAACAAAAACTTAACTACGTCATTAGTTGTGACCCCACCAATACTGGGCCAACCATTAGAACATTAATGTGAATACCCATCCATAGGTATCTTCAAAAACACAGACATAGAAGCTACAGACAAATCCAACTTAACTTCAAAGACAGTAGAGCTAATACTCATATCAAGGCACAATTCTAAATTCTCATAGAACACCTTAATATCCTCTACATAAGCTTTTCTAGTAGTCTTAAACAAATCCATCCATCCTTGAAATTCTAAAATTTCATTAACCTCAGACAAAGCAGGCATATCAAAATAACCTTCCTCACATCCACAACCAGGCATAACATTCTTATCAGTAACAGTAGGCGAAAAAGTAGATTTACCTTTAGCTATTTTGGGAGCAGGTGTTTTCCTCTTCACAGCTTTAGAGGGTGTGCCCTTTGGAGAGTCATAAATCTCCTGTTTGATTATGCTACCAGACCTAGTAAACCTTCTTCTTATCACCTGACTAGAGGACCCTTCTCCTCACCTACAATATGAACTTCTTCTTCATCAGCTAATTTTGGCTCTGCCTCGACACTCTTCTCCTTCAGAACATTCTCATCAGCCTGCATTGATTCATCCTCTTGATCATCCTCATGATCATCCTCCTCAATTAGCTCAGAAACCATCTCTAGGATTTCTGACACAATCATGTCAGCTTGAATAGTGTCACCCTGTTATTCCCCCTGAACTTCAACTTCGGTTGAGGGTTCATTTTGAGTGGTTTGAGGTAATGTGGGTTCAGTAGATGGAGGTATTATAGAGATAGGAGTGGGAGAAAGTAGGGTTTTGGTTTCGAGGGTTTTCTCAGTTGGTCAAGATGTGGATTTAGTGGTTGAGGTTGATTTTTGGTGGAGCTTTTTGTGGTTGAAGGTGGTTTTGGAATTTTTTGTTCAGTTAGCTGTGGTGTTGTTGCATCAGACACATTGCCTTTTTCAATCGAGCTGTTAGATTCCGCTATGGAGGGTGATGACAACACATTCCCTGAACTACCCTTCTTCTTTGCCTTAGCTAGTCCCTTTGTTCTTACCATTTTCTTGCTCGAATCAGAGAATTTTGAGAGATGAAGCTCTTTGAATTTGAAGCAAGATGAAGAGAGAGAGAGAGATGATGAAATAGCCAAATTGTAGAGTGATATAATGGCAGTGAAGTAAAACAAATGTAGGGAGTGGAAGTAGTTGTTAGTTGCAAAAGAAAGAATTTCAAAAGAAAGAACAATAACTTCCTTAACTACCACTAAGAGAAAGGCACGTGTGGAAGTTTCCTTCCATCACTCATGCATGCCCAATCAATGAAAACCAATTGCCAAAGTACTTATCCCTTTCAGAAGGAATAAAATACTCCCTCCGTAACTTAATTCTGGCAACATTTGCCATTTTTGGATGTAACAAAATTCTGGCAACAAACTTATAACTTTCTAAAAATGGAAAAAAAATTATCTTCTTATTTACAATTTGGCCATTAATTAACAACTCAAATTCATTTAATAACATTTTTATAAAATTAAACCTATTCATTACACAATTAATCATTCCCACAAAAATTCAACCACCAAAATTAAATAACCCACCATTCAACTACTCATCCTCATTTAATAACTACCACCCACCCAAATTCATCAAACTTATCATCAAATCCTTTAACTACTCATCACGGGTTGAAGAACCCTAATTCTCATCTTTCAAACCCTAATTCTTCTGCTCCGCCTCCTTCTGCTCTTCCTTTAACCCTACTTCTCCTCCTCTCTCTCTCTTCTCGAATCCAGCAAACGTCTTGTTCTTCTTCCTCACTTCATCTTTTACTTCGTCCTTTCCTGTTCAATCATGGAAGATCTTTCTGTCTTAAAGAAAGCAAGTGAGGTTGAACAAGATTAACACACAAAAAATATGCTTAATCTTGCTTTCGAGTTGATGACTTCTGGTCATACCCAACATTGGGAAGAGCTGTACGAATCGGGGGAGTATAAGCTACACATGAGTTATTCTGGGGTTTGTGTGTTTGAGGAAGTTATGTGAGCTTTAAAGGAGGAGAAGGAGAGAAAAAAACCGACAGAATGGTGTGTTGTGTGTGCTATTCCTGCTGTAGCTTCGGACGACGAGCAGATGAAGAGTCCCATTTCTAGATCTGTGGCTTCGAAGTCGAAAGGTAAGGAAAAAATTGAGTCCCTTCAATGTGTTCCTAGGGTAAGCAGTTCTAGCATTCGTAGGATGAGGGGTAAGGGCATCAAAATTTGTGAAGTGGAGGATGTGCAGATGAGGGAAAGAGTAGAGGAGGTTGTTGAAAAGGAGGGAAAAAACAGAGGAGGTTGAAAAAAACGAAAAAATATTGACAAAGGGAAACGGATAAAAACAGAGAAGAAGAATCATGATATGACAAGTGAGGAGAAGCATTGTAAGCACAAGGGACATCATTGTAATTCATGCAATCATTAGGTGGGGATGAAAATTCATAACCAAACTGCATAGAATCACAACTAGGAGAGGGGGTAGGAGGCATACCATAGTTGGGTTGAACTTGTTGTGGGTTTGTGCCCATATCCCACTCATATGAGTCTTGAGCTAAACATTTGAAGTAGTCAAAAGCATCATCCCAAGAAAGTGCTTGAAACCCTCCATTATGCCTATACTCAACCAAATTGAGAGTGAAATCGTTCAACCCAGCGTAAAGTACTTCACATAATCCACGTGTCCCACCAAAATACTTGTTGGGAAATACTTCACGCACCCTATCGAAAAACCTCCAAAATGGCTCATTCTCAAATTGCGGAGGAATTGAGAAACTAGCCATTCTTGAAAATGAGTCTCAAGATATGTTACTTGTAAAACCAAAGCTAAGCAAAGGGTTAGCAATGACAAGAGAGAATAAAAGGAAGAGTAAAATAAAAGAAAAATAGTAATCACAATAAAAGAAAAATCAAAATCAAACTAGAAAATGAAAGCAATAACTGAAATCGCAAAAATAACTCAAAAACAATTCCAATCAAGTCACACCTCCCCGGCAACGGCGCCAAAATTTGATCGGGTCCCAGGGGTCGTTACTTCCTAGGTCCGGTCAAAGTATAAAAAACCTATTCCCTAACTATCCTAAATGGGTAGTATAATGGAGTAAGGGGTCGAATCCACAGAGAGGTAGGTGATCGGGATTGTTTCTAGGCCAATCTTGCTATTTGAGGGTCTCTTTTTGGGGTTTTTTTGGTAAATTGGGATTTATAAACAATGAAACTAACCAAATTAGGCTACAACTACATCTACAAGTAAAGTCACTAGGGAAGGGGGAAAATCATGATATTGCAAATCATCAGCATGAACAATCATTTAGAAAGCACAAATCAATTATTTCAAGCAAGGAGATTAGTTAATGCAAGTGGGCTTAGATTTCTCAACCGACCCACTTACATAACATCTCAACCTAGACCAAACCAAACACCATGGATCGAATCGCTCGGTAGACTAGATCTCTCATTCTCTACCTCGCTCACAATCCGGTTCGAAATACCCTAGACCTTTTCTAACATATTGTCTCTAACCTCATGCTTAGATTTCTCAACCACACTTGGTTAGTCCAATATTCTATCCTAGAAGTTGGCCAAACTCCTAATCTAGCATTTTAATCCATGTTAGAAAACAAGCATCAACAAATAATTTCACACCAAACTAACAATTACTCCATGTTCAATAATCAAAATACCATCATTTTCCCCCTCCCCTAGCTAGAAATCTAGCCTAGGAGAGGGATATTCATACTAAAAAAAGCCATAAATAAAGCAAGCATAATAGAAGAAGTAGAGAAACTAATAGACATGGAAGATAACAACTAGACTTGCAAATACTAATTCAAAGATTTAAACTTAAAATCTCAAAAACAATGAATAAGAAACTATAGCTAATGATAAATAATAACTCAACAAATGATGACATACAAATGATGAACAAATAACAAAGAAAGAAAGATTGAGAGATATTACCAAACTAGAAGATTAAATAAATAGATTGATTGCAAATGGAGAATAGATTGTTGAAGATTACAAGCTAAAAGTATCAAAACTCTAGTGTTTCTCTCTCTAAAAATACTGAAAACAATGCTAAATTAAGTGGTAATTTCGTGCCTCCTAAACCTAGAAGAGTTGGGGTATTTATATATTACATGAGTGAGAACAAATGGACGCGCTGAAACTGGGCCAAGGGAGCGGACGCTCCAGGGGTTGGAGCGGACGCTCCATGGGTTGGAGCGGACGCTCCATGCATGGGCGAGCGGACGCTCCATGGGTTGGAGCGGGCGCTCCATGCATGGAGAGCGGACGCTCCATGGGTTGGAGCGGACGCTCTGGCCTTTGCTAGCAGCCAATGCCTTCTGATCATGGGCCGAGCGTCCGCTCTAAATTAGAGAGCGTCCGCTCTGACATGTCAGAGCGTCCGCTCTCATATTTAGAGCGTCCGCTCTGAAAAGACTGCGCAAAGAGCTGATCTTGTAAGGCTCATAACTTTTGATGTAGATCTCTGATTGGAGCGTGTAATATACCGTTGGAAAGCTCTTGAACTCTAGTTTCCAACACAATAGGCCCCGCATCCAAAAAGATTTCCAGAAAATAATTTATGCCCAAAATAGTGGAGGGTGGTCAAAACCGGCTTCGAATCCTTTGGCGTGGACCTAAAACAACTCATGTTAAATATCAAAGCACTTGTATTCGCATTTCCTCTCAAAAATGCATAGAAAATACCCAAAAATGAAACGAGACCCAAATCTTGGTAACATGTAACGAGCGGAGGAAAAACCAATTAAAAATGCACAAATATGGGCAAAACAAAGAATAAAAAGAATGAAAAATGACCTATAAGATGGTGCACAAATGCACCGATCAAAATCCCCCCAACTAACCCTTTGCTCGCCCTCGAGCAAAGTCAAATTGATTCCCGAACCACAGGATAACAACACCAAGTAATGGAAAATAACAACCTAATCAAACACAGCATATTTACACTAACTCACTGTCGTAGGAATCACGGTCATTTTTAGCGTAAATGACAAGCCATTTAAACCTCAAAGTCGTCAATGAGGACGAGTGATGCTCTCGTAAGGGTTTCCAAAGAGTTTAACCCATAACTCTTCCAACAATAGATCAAGGCAGAGGTTAACGAAAAGTCGAAAACAAAGAAAACAAAAACAAAAGGAAGAAAAATAAAACAAAAATCCCTAGTCGGACTTGTAAATGGATCAAGGATCAATGAATGCAAACCTTTCTAAGCACTAGCGGAAAACATGCTCAAAAATGTCTAAGTTAAGGTGGATAGTCAAATAAAACATGCTACATAGAAGAACTAGAGAGAAACAATCCCCTTTTCGCTCTACAACCAAACAATCACAAGCTAAGCTAGTTTCATCTCCACCCTTTGAGGTAGCTCCTCATGACTCCCCGAAGGAGCCGGAAGAACAAAAAGGAGTAACAATTTAGGCTACCCGACATCTCATCATAACAAAGCCGCTCAATATGCTTGAACCATGACTTCCTCCACCGACTATAACTCAACTCTCTAGGATCAAGAGGGCTTAAGGGTTGTAATGTAGGGCTAGGGTAAGGTAGGAATGAATTTGGCTTGTGGTGCTCAAAACTTAAATAGTGAAGCAAATAAGTGCCAATGAGCAACAAATAGCAAACAAACTCCTAATACGCCATACACATACACACAAAATCCCCCAAGCTTATTCAAAGAAATAAACAAAATTTGAAAAATTTTACAAGATTTTTCGCAATATTCCTCCTCCCCCAAGCTTAAATGACACAATGTCCTCATTGTGAAAGAGAAAGGAATAAATGCTTGCCTTTTTTTTCTTTCTTTTTTTTTCACCTTTTTTTTTTTCAAATATTTTTTTCAATTATTTAACACGACCTTGCCTTTTTCAACTTAGGTCGGCTTTTGCTTGCAACTATACAAATCAACACGTTTGCGCTTAGCAAACCTCCTTACTTCTCCACAAATTTCCGATACAAAGCAAATACAAACCACAATGCGCCAATTGCTTCACTATACCTAAAAGGATATAAGACAAAACAAGGGGCATACAAGGCTAGTAATGTGGCTAGAAGAAAGGAAAGGCCAAGCTCAAAAGGTTCCAAATGATAAATGCAAAGCAAAAAAAACTAGAAAAATGAAAGAAGCAAGACAAATAAAAAAAAAAAAAAAGGAAATGAAAAAGGAAAAAAATAAAAAAATAAAAAAATGGAACATAACTAGGAAAATGAATGCCTCTGTCCTCCCCTAGAGTAGCTCGGTCGCGGTCTCGGCGAGTCATGAATCAAGTTCTTGATCAAGCTAAGTTATGACAAGGATCCTATCGCCACTCAAACAAAATAATGTTGAAGGCTTGAAAGATTTGACATTTCCTCACATGTTAAGGGTAGTGGATTGCAAATACTACCTCCAGGGATTCAACTAGCTAGCAAAGCATCACCAATCATTCCACAACCTAAGAGTTTAAGTTTCATGAACTCTAAAGCTCTAAAACCTAGCACATGATATTTGAAAATCAACCCCAACATCTCAAACCATGTGGACCGCTAACAATTAGGAAAGAATGCATTCAATGTCCAAGACTCTAAAGTGATCAAGTCCAAACTAAAAACAAGACCAAAAATACACTTTGCCTTGAAAAGAAAAGAAAAAGAAATGGAAAAAAAAGGAAAAACAAAATAAGAAAACTATACAAAAGTGAGGAAAACAAAATCCAAGCATGAATGACTCTCAAATAAGCAATCAAGAATCAAACAAATAAATAAATCGAGGCCCAACGCCATCGATATCCAAATGTCCTCAAGGGCTTAAAAGCCAAAATTAAAAGCCAAACATCCTCGAACAATCATCTCCTCCTAAACCTAACCCTAAAACTAAGCAAACAAGGGAAATAAAAGAGGAGAGTTTGGAAAGATCTCACCAAAGCAGGCTTCATCAATTTCTTACTTCAATTTGTCTCAAAAGGCTCTTTAAGTTCCTCAAACCTACATACACATGAGACAAGTCCAAACTTCCAAAATAAAAGCATTAATAACATAATGAAAATGAAAGATCAAAAGGTCCTCTCCCCCCCCCCCCCCCCAATTCGAATGAAGCATTGTCCTCAATGCTTCAAACAAGTTCAAAGGGAGGGAGGGAGGGAAAGGAAAATAAGAGGAAAAGAGAAAATAAGAAAAATAAAACTATTTACAAAGGGAGACCATTTAATCTAGTAAATAAGATTGCAATGATCTCAAAAGCTTGTCATGTGCAACCGCACATGACTCAATGAGTATCACATAGGCAAGAGTATACAATAGAGTAGGCACAAAGTGAATCAATACTCTATGCCTAAATGATGAAGAAAAAGCAAAATGAGAAAATTTACAAGGAAAAATGAAAAAATAAGAAGAAAAATCAAAACAAAAAGAAGAATCAAAAGAAAAAGAAGAATCAAAAGAAAAGGAGGAAAAATTGTCACTACTATACAACTTTGCTACAATGGTATCAACAAGAGAATCTTGGGGGTCATGAGTGGTAAGAGGATCCTCAAGTGGTGGACAAGTGACATAGTGAGGAAGAGAAATAGGGAAAGAAGGAACAAGATCAAGACTCTTGGAGAAAGGGGCATGAGTGGATAGAACGGGCGTCATGTCCTCGCAAAAACTCTCACTCACATCACAAGAACTCATAACAAGAGCACTCCTATCCAAAGCTTCTTCACCTAAAGATTCATCTCTCAACTCATCACCTACATCATCTACATCCACAAATAAAGGGTTGTGATAATCACGAGTTTCATAAGCATCCTCAAAGAGGGGGTTTTCAATCTCTAAGCCAAACTCATCATCATCACTATCACTAGAGTCACCATCTTCACTTTCAATAACATCTAAGTCATCAATTGATTGAGGTGGGTTAGGAAGAGACTGAATAATGGAGTCAATGGGAGAAGGGGAGGCAAAAAGAGAATCTAGGGATTCACAAACTTCCTCAAAAGCAACCTCTTCCTCTTCATGAATTGGACTCACCAAACCTAGGCATGGCTCATCATCATCACTACTCCAAAATCCATCATCAACAAGCACAATTTTCTCCCTCAAAACATTTTCTTTCTCTACATAGGGAGAACCACCATCAAAATCATTCGAGGACTTAGATTCATAAACACATTTTCCATAACCTCTCTCCTTGTCTATCCTCATTAACTCACGTATCACATCCTCACACTCTTGGTCGGTCATAGAGGGTACTGGATCACACTCCTTCACTAACCCATTGCTCTCATCCTCACATTCAAGAGGGGTAGGGGTGTACCAAACATCTACTCTAGATTCAACATGTTCAACACATTCAATGCTACTACACATTAGTTCCTCTAAGTGATTCATGGCATCAAGAGTAGGATTCATATCATAGACTTGAGAATGCATCACATCATTTAAATTAGGGGATGAATTAGCATGCGGGGGAGAGGAATGATCATCAACACACATGTTCCTCCTTTCTAACTTCATGTCATCGCAAAAGGATTTTATGCAATCTAAGATAAGTTGTGTATCAAAACTTGGAGCATGCACCTCATTAAAATTTTGACTTAGAGAAGAAGAATCATGATATGACAAGTGAGGAGAAGCATTGTAAGCACAAGGGACATCATTGTAATTCATGCAATCATTAGGTGGGGATGAAAATTCATAACCAAACTGCATAGAATCACAACTAGGAGAGGGGGTAGGAGGCATACCATAGTTGGGTTGAACTTGTTGTGGGTTTGTGCCCATATCCCACTGATATGAGTCTTGAGCTAAACATTTGAAGTAGTCAAAAGCATCATCCCAAGAAAGTGCTTGAAACCCTCCATTATGCCTATACTCAACCAAATTGAGAGTGAAATCGTTCAACCCAGCGTAAAGTACTTCACATAATCCACGTGTCCCACCAAAATACTTGTTGGGAAATACTTCACGCACCCTATCGAAAAACCTCCAAAATGGCTCATTCTCAAATTGCGGAGGAATTGAGAAACTAGCCATTCTTGAAAATGAGTCTCAAGATATGTTACTTGTAAAACCAAAGCTAAGCAAAGGGTTAGCAATGACAAGAGAGAATAAAAGGAAGAGTAAAATAAAAGAAAAATAGTAATCACAATAAAAGAAAAATCAAAATCAAACTAGAAAATGAAAGCAATAACTGAAATCGCAAAAATAACTCAAAAACAATTCCAATCAAGTCACACCTCCCCGGCAACGGCGCCAAAATTTGATCGGGTCCCAGGGGTCGTTACTTCCTAGGTCCGGTCAAAGTATAAAAACCCTATTCCCTAACTATCCTAAATGGGTAGTATAATGGAGTAAGGGGTCGAATCCACAGAGAGGTAGGTGATCGGGATTGTTTCTAGGCCAATCTTGCTATTTGAGGGTCTCTTTTTGGGGTTTTTTGGGTAAATTGGGATTTATAAACAATGAAACTAACCAAATTAGGCTACAACTACATCTACAAGTAAAGTCACTAGGGAAGGGGGAAAATCATGATATTGCAAATCATCAGCATGAACAATCATTTAGAAAGCACAAATCAATTGTTTCAAGCAAGGAGATTAGTTAATGCAAGTGGGCTTAGATTTCTCAACCGACCCACTTACATAACATCTCAACCTAGACCAAACCAAACACCATGGATCGAATCGCTCGGTAGACTAGATCTCTCATTCTCTACCTCGCTCACAATCCGGTTCGAAATACCCTAGACCTTTTCTAACATATTGTCTCTAACCTCATGCTTAGATTTCTCAACCACACTTGGTTAGTCCAATATTCTATCCTAGAAGTTGGCCAAACTCCTAATCTAGCATTTTAATCCATGTTAGAAAACAAGCATCAACAAATAATTTCACACCAAACTAACAATTACTCCATGTTCAATAATCAAAATACCATCATTTTCCCCCTCCCCTAGCTAGAAATCTAGCCTAGGAGAGGGATATTCATACTAAAAAAAGCCATAAATAAAGCAAGCATAATAGAAGAAGTAGAGAAACTAATAGACATGGAAGATAACAACTAGACTTGCAAATACTAATTCAAAGATTTAAACTTAAAATCTCAAAAACAATGAATAAGAAACTATAGCTAATGATAAATAATAACTCAACAAATGATGACATACAAATGATGAACAAATAACAAAGAAAGAAAGATTGAGAGATATTACCAAACTAGAAGATTAAATAAATAGATTGATTGCAAATGGAGAATAGATTGTTGAAGATTACAAGCTAAAAGTATCAAAACTCTAGTGTTTCTCTCTCTAAAAATACTGAAAACAATGCTAAATTAAGTGGTAATTTCGTGCCTCCTAAACCTAGAAGAGTTGGGGTATTTATATATTACATGAGTGAGAACAAATGGACGCGCTGAAACTGGGCCAAGGGAGCGGACGCTCCAGGGGTTGGAGCGGACGCTCCATGCAAGGGGAGCGGACGCTCCATGGGTTGGAGCGGACGCTCCATGCATGGGCGAGCGGACGCTCCATGGGTTGGAGCGGGCGCTCCATGCATGGAGAGCGGACGCTCCATGGGTTGGAGCGGACGCTCTGGCCTTTGCTAGCAGCCAATGCCTTCTGATCATGGGCCGAGCGTCCGCTCTAAATTAGAGAGCGTCCGCTCTGACATGTCAGAGCGTCCGCTCTCA
This sequence comes from Salicornia ramosissima, assembly GCA_951394345.1. Classification (NCBI taxonomy): domain Eukaryota; kingdom Viridiplantae; phylum Streptophyta; class Magnoliopsida; order Caryophyllales; family Amaranthaceae; genus Salicornia; species Salicornia ramosissima. Next base: position 25,845,546 of record OX596235.1, read on the forward strand.
TATTTAGAGCGTCCGCTCTGAGAAGACTGCGCAAAGAGCTGATCTTGTAAGGCTCATAACTTTTGATGTAGATCTCTGATTGGAGCGTGTAATATACCGTTGGAAAGCTCTTGAACTCTAGTTTCCAACACAATAGGCCCCGCATCCAAAAAGATTTCCAGAAAATAATTTATTCCCAAAATAGTGGAGGGTGGTCAAAACCGGCTTCGAATCCTTTGGCGTGGACCTAAAACAACTCATGTTAAATATCAAAGCACTTGTATTCCCATTTCCTCTCAAAAATGCATAGAAAATACCCAAAAATGAAACGAGACCCAAATCTTGGTAACATGTAACGAGCGGAGGAAAAACCAATTAAAAATGCACAAATATGGGCAAAACAAAGAATAAAAAGGATGAAAAATGACCTATAAGATGGTGCACAAATGCACCGATAAGTGGGGAAATCAAAGGAGGTCGAACTTGTTTTACTGACCTCTTCTGATGATGATAATGAGTTGAAGGAGGACATACGAAACAATGACTGGGTTAGGTTTGTCAATAAGTTCTTGTTTGAAGAACTTAAGAAGATCCCAGATGAAGTTGTTGACAGCTTTGTTCAATCTGAACAAAGCCCAGATAAGTAACTCCTTATCATTTAATTTTTTGCATGATTTTGTGGTTTAATATAATCTGCTTCATGAAATTTTGGCATGCATTGGTTCCTTATTTTTTTGGAGTTTTATATTTTATTATGATTTCTGATTTTTTTGTATGAGATCTGAAATTTATTTAATGAGATTACTGAAATTTTTTATGAGTTTTGAAGTTCTTTATGACTTATGAATTATTTTGATGAGTTCTGATTTACTTTGTAATGAGTTTCGAATTATTTTTATGAGTTCTGCAATTTTTTTCATTAAGTTCTATTAATTTTTTATGCTTTGTGAATTATTTATGTGTTGTGTTAATTTTTTATGACCTGTGAATTTTTTTCTAAGTTTTGCCTGATTTTTTGGTAACAATTGTATGGTGTATGACTTCCCATTTTTTGTGACATGATCTGTTCAGGTTGATCTCCTTTGCTGGGTGATTTGTTGGTAAAAGTTTGTATGGTGTTTGAGTTCCCATTTCTTTATATGTTCTGTTGAGCTTTATCTCCTTTGCAGGGTGATTTGTTGGTAAAATTTTGTATGGTGTATGAGTTCCCATTTTTTGATATGCTCTGTTGAGCTTTATCTCCTTTGCTGGCTGGATTTTTGGTAAAAGTTTGTATGGTGTATGAGTTCCCATTCATTGATATGTTCTGCTCAGCTTTTTCTCTTTTGGTGGCTGAATTTTTGGTTAAATTATCTATGGAGTATAAGTTCCCATTTGTGTATGAGTTCCTACTTTTGGTTGCCACTAAATAGGGGGGAATGTTTAGAATGATGGATGATGTAAATTTATTTTTGGTCCTCAGATTTTTAAAAAACAGTTTTCCCTACAAAACATCCCAATGAAAATTTTGAGGGATGTGTATGCTTGTGTTCATTTGAGTCCCCAATTACTTAATGAAACCCTATGAACTAAATGATGAAGGGACTCATGTTCATATATGTTTGTCTGTGTGCAAAGTTGCTCTAGTGATGTGTTGTTGTAGTAACAACCACACTATTGAAGAAGCTTTACATGGTCAACTAATTTGTGAAAATATGTGGTCTGATGGTGAGGGTTTAGGCTTTACTAAGAGCTTTTAAAAACACTTTCATTGCCATAAAATGTGCATACTTTCATCCCTAGCAATTAATTTTGCAAGAACACCATATTTCTTTTCATTAGTAAATGTCATGACATTAATCACATGATTTACAAAAAGTTGTTCCACCACTATTTTCAATGTTTACAAAAAGTTGTTTCACCACTACTTTGATACTCTACAAAAAGTTGTTTCACCACTACTTTGATCACATCATTTACAAAAAGTTGTTTGACCACTACTGACTGCCTTATCTTACTAAAAATTGCCTACAATTTCAAATAACCAAATGCCTAATTATACTGAAAACACTATACAAAAAGTTATCTTTTTCAGTATTTGCATTTGGTTAGTTGAGGCAGTCCAAAAGGTTGTCCTTCCAATGTTGTTACATCATGCTTTCCTCTACTGCTTCCTCTGCATCACTATCCATTTCATGAGTAGCATCTAGGTATGCACTATATTGTTCCTCCTCCAAGAAATAGGCTTCAACATATTGAGAGTTGTCCCTCATACTTTCCTCACTCGCTGCACCTGTTCCACCTCGGTCATCAGTTGTTAGTTGTCCATTCAGATGGGATACTGCATCCCTGATCACCTCCTCATCCACCTCAATCACTTAGGGTAGTAGCCCCAATCTTTCTAATCTTTTCTTCCCTATGTGAGGTACCTTGTAGTTATTAGAGCCCTTCACTCTAAGTTCCTCTAGCATACAAAGTTGCAATGATATCCATGCATACTTAATTAGAGTTGGGGAGAAATCATCATAGGCTTCATTCACTTTCTGAATTAAATCATCAACATTTTTGGGGAATGATTGGACTTTATAAAGCCCTAAATAGACCTAAGTCTAACACATTAAAATCTAGAGATTGGGCTGGTTGGTTGATTAAATGAATGTTGAACCCATCAGCACTTGCTGCTGCCCTGAATTCAGGGTCTGAGTCCTTCAAGTGAGGCCTTGCATTGTCTTGTTGTATTTCAATTTCTTTTGGCAGAAACTCTAGCCACTTCTCTTTGATTGCTAGTAGTACTTTAGCCAGAAGCATCTCCCTTGTTACTTGCTGATTCACATTGTGAATTGCTTTTGTCTCTATTGTGCCTGCTTCTCTGTTTTTACTCCTTTTCTTAGCCCTTTCATAAGTGACAAAAGGGAAGATGCCAAACTTTCCATCAAATAATAATTCACCATTGTCATCATAGATTGGCCTTCCTGTCACCCCCATAAACATCACTTTAATGCTGTAGTTTTTTGATTTTGATGTTCTGTATGGGTCTATCTCCTTAGGCAGCAGGTAGAATCTTCGTGTTTATGGATTTAAATAAAACCACTTCTCATCAATGTGCACTGTATTCCTCATTTCCACAAATTTTGCCTTTGCATCTGCAGTACTTGGAACAATGTGTGATAGCACCCACTTCATTCTGTCAATCTTGTTTTTATCACTTACATGTGGATGGTTAGAACTAGTGTGAGCTCTTAGTAAGCCTTTTTTGAGTAACCTGAACACATGCATATGTGAGCACTTTAATGCCCCAGCGTATGCTCTGTATTTCCCCCTTAAATGCAATGGTGCAGACTGCAACCATTCCTCACTGTTTTGATAGTATGGCTTTCTGCCAGCTCTTCCTTTTTTTTGGTTTCTAACATCAATGACTTCCCCCCTATCTCTCTGTTTTTTGGCTCTATTGAATATTTTTTATATGGTGCTTCTGTTTACACCCATTTGTGTGGCCATTTTGGCCTGGCTTCCCCTAGGCAGTCTGCCTTCATTCAACATACCCATCAACTGGTACACCATTTTAGTTTTTTCAGCTTCAGTTAAGTCCTTAATAACTTGACTAACTAATGCTTGTTGCCATGTTTCAGTTCTTGCGACTGTTGAAGCTATGAGTCCCTCCTCCTTCAGCAGAGTATCAATGTCATAGAATCCATCTTCCATATCATCTTCCATTTTGGTTTTGATTTTTGAGAAGATGAAGTGAATGTGCACTGTGTGTGCTGTGTAATTTTTTGAACAGATTAACCTATTGTGCAGTGTGTGCTGTGTAGTGAAGGTGTATATTTAACAAACTTACCTGAATCAGTGATGCTGTGTACTGATGATGGGAAGCTGCTGATCTGCTTCTATGAAGAACTTGGTTTTTTTGGTGTTTGTAAAGTTGCTGTTTTGAATGATGAACAATTGGATGTAATGATACAATTTATAGGGGATGGGTTGTCTTTGCTGAATTTGGGGGGAAATTTGAAAACATTTAATGAATTTTGGTTGTAAAAAAAAATTCAGGGAAAAGGGGGAAAAAAACTCCCTCCATTTTTTCCCTTAAACATTCACGTGGGTTTCCCATTTAGAGGGCCCACTGCAAGTTTTTATTTATTTATTTATCTTTCCCTCCAAAAATGTCACCATCATCTAAATACTTAACAATTAATTCTTCTCTCTCCTCCATACAATTACAACACAATTAACAGCCTAAGAAAAAATGCCTAGGAGTCCGTGATTCCCCTCTTTGTTGCCAGAATTAAGTTACGGAGGGAGTACTTATTTTGATTTTTGTTAAAAATTAATTCAACAAAAACACTTCTGTAGTATTCTGCTGTTCACCTGTAATAGTTCAAATCACCATACAATTCAACTGTTCTGGGCAACTTAGACAACTCACCTATTCATGCATCAAGATATAACAAATGGAATCAACAATGTATATGCAAGCAATCCATACATCCATGAACATTAATTTAGCCAAAAGAAATGAGTTCAGTCATAAGAAGTCTTTTTCAACCGAATGGACCAATTTTTATTACCTCTATTCTAACTAAAAGAACCTTGACCTAAATCTAAGTAAAGTCCTACTTTCTAATTCTGATTAGCCCTAAAAGAAATCTAAGTCTACAAAAAGAAATTCTACCTAATGGCTTAGTGAAGATATGAGCAATCTGATCCTCACTTATACAAAATTGTAACTCAACCAGACCCTTTTCAACATTATCCCTTAGGAAAAGATGTATTATTTCTATGTACTTGGTCTTTGAGTGCTGAACTGGATTTTTAGAAATGTTAATGGCACTAGTGTTGTCACAGAACAACAAGCAGCAGCTGCAATATATTCAGCTTCCGCTGTGGATAAAGCTATAGTGTTCTGCTTTTTGGAACCCCATGAGATCAAACATGATCCCACAAAGTGTGCCATACCTGAAGTACTGTTTCTGTCAACTAAGAAACCTGCATAATAAGCATCAGTGTATCCAACCAGTTCAACTGTACTACCCCTTGGATACCTTAAACATAAATCATCAGTACCTACCAAATACCTGAGAATTCTTCTTACTGCTTTCAAATGTGATTCCTTAGGGTTACTCTGAAATCTGGCACATAACCCTACAGAGAATATAATATCTGATTTGCTTGCAGTGAGATACAATAGTGATCCGATCATGCCACTGAACAGTGTAGGATTCACAGCTGTTCCTTTGTCATCTGTATCAAGCTTTATGGAAGTTGGAACAGGTGTATCATATGCCTTATTATTCTGCATGCCATACTTCTTCAGAAGTTCCAGAAGGTACTTTTGCTGATGTATCATGATTCCTTCATCTGTTTTCCTGATCTGTAGGCTAAGGAAGAAACCAAGTTCTCCCATCATGCTCATTTCAAACTCACTCTGTATAAGATCAACAAACTAATTACATAATCTCTGATTTGTAGCACCAAATAGTATGTCATAAACATATATTTGGACTGCAATCAGGTTAGACCCTTTTGTTTTATTGAACAAGGTCTTATCCACTGTTCCTCTGATATACTTATTCTTCATCAGGAAGTTGAACAATCTTTCATACCATGCTCTAGGAGCTTATTTTAGACCATACAAAGCTTTGTCCAGATGGAAAAAATAACCAGGGAACTGTGAATCAGTGAAACCAGGTGGCTGTTCCACAAACACTTCCTCTTTCAAATATCCATTAAAGAATGCTTTTTGGATATCTATTTGAAATAGTTTCATGTTCATGTGTGCAGGAAAGGCTATTAGAAGTCTAATTGCTTCTAGTCTGGCTACTGGTGCAAAGGTCTCATCATAGTAGATGCCTTCTTGTTGATTGTATCCTTGCACCACTAGTCTAGCATTATTTCTAGCTATGGTACCCAGGTCATCAAGTTTGTTTCTAAAAACCCACCTGGTACCAATCATAGATCTTCCTTTGGGTCTAGGTTCAAGATGCCACACACAATTTCTTTCAAACTGGTACAATTCCTCTTGTATAGATATGACCCAATCTGGATCTTGAAGTGTTGTTTTAATGTCAGTTGGTTCTATATTAGACAAGAATGAGGAAGATGCACAAAAGTTTTGGTAAATAGGTCTTTTAGTTTGAATCCTTTTATTGATGCCACTCAATATTTGCTCAGTGGGATGAGAAGATGAGTATTTGAAACTTTTAAACATTTGGTTCAATTATGCATTTCCTTAATTAGAACCAGATGGCATGTGTTCCCCCTTAGGTGATGCAGACTGGTGTTCTCCATGGGGAAACACTTGCTCACTTTCCTGATTAGACTCACTTACCTGTAACTCAGTTGGATTGGGAACAGGATCTCCAGTTCCCCCTGAGTTGTTTAGTAGATTCTCATCTGAGTCACCTTGATCTCCTCCAGGCTCTTCTCCATTCAGATTCTGAGGCACATTAGGTGACCCTGGTTCTGCTGGATCTTCAGTGCCTTGACCAGTTGGCTTTTCTCCAGTGAATTCCATCAAACCAATGGAGTCATCATGTGTAACATTTGAAATCTCAGAGTACATGTTAAATTCATCAAAAATAACATGAACACTCTCTTCAACACACAGTGTTCTCCTATTAAAAACTCTGTAAGCTTTACTGTGTGGAGAATATCCAAGAAAAACTCCTTCATCACTTCTAGGGTCAAATTGATCAAGTTGTTCTTTCCCATTATTGTGCACAAAACATTTACATCCAAAGATTCTTAGATGTGCAATATTGGGTTTTCTACCCTTTAGAAGTTCATAAGCTGCTTCCTTTACCAATGGTGTAGCGACCCAAATTTTTGGGCCGTAAAATTTCGTGCGAAATTAAGCCTTTAAGCCCAAACATCCTAATTGGGCCAAAAGACTTAATTTAATATTTGTTGAAGCAAGCCAAAAACCCGTGCTAACCCTCCTCCTAAACCTACCCTCCCCTTTATTTTATTTTTTTTTTTTATCAATTTGATTTATTTACCTTAATTATTTAATTAGATCTATTTTGTTTAAACCTAGAAACTCTACTTTTATCTCTTAACAACCCTACTAAATTTTAGGAACACCAAACCCTCATTTATTCCCCTATGGCTGGCCCCCTCTTATTTCTTTTCCCCTTAATTCTCAATCCTAAACTAACTCCTAAAATCTAGTAAACCCATCTCCTATTATCGAGTAAACTATATCCTATTTATAACCCAAAAGTAAAACCTTTGTTCCCTACTTCATTATATGATCAAACCCAAACAAAACCTCTCTCCCTCTTATTCTCCACTTGACATCCTCTCAAAAAACCCCCACACAAATTCTTCTTTCACTTCATCAATTCAAAATAAGCATCAAAGATTGGTCTAGCCTTCAACCCATCATCAAGCTTGAACCAAGCGACGAATTGTTGGACGTGTTTCTTGCCCTAGCCGTGTGAAGGGACGTGTGGGACAGTGGTGTTGGGCGTGTTTTTGTGTGATCTTCCTTTAGGTAACTAGACCTTCTACTTAGGAATATGACTAGGTTGCATAAGATGATAGATTTAGAATAGTATTTGAATGTTGTTGTTTTATGCGTGAAAGCTGAGTAGTTAGGTTGCTAGATTTCGAATTCCTTCTTGTTTCATATATGATCTTGATAATTCTTTAATGCTATTTTGTTATCTAATCTTGTTTGATGAATCTATGCTTGAATCTTGGCATGTGTTTGTTAATTCTTTAATCGTTCGTTTCTTATTCCATGCGTGTATGTTTGAGTGTTTAAAAGTATGGATTTTTATGTTGTTTCTTAATCTATCTTGAACCGTATTCTTGTGTAAGTTTTATGCGTGTGATTTTCGGTGCCAAACCATTGATTTTTATTTCGCTCTAAGAACCTTGTTTTCGAGTCTTGAATGAATCTTGTGAGTTCTTGAACCGATCTTGCCTTGATGATGCGTATGTTGATGATGATTTGCAAGCATCATTTTTGTTTCTTGAATCATTGTTTAATCTTATTGAATTGATAGTTCTTAAGTGTTGTTCTTGGTATTTCATGCGTGAACCGTGTGATGATCTTGTGTTGAGTAAAGTTGATGATTTGTTTGGATGATTATGCGAGTAGAAATTCTTGATCTTGTTTGATGTTTTGTTTTGTATATTTTGAGTCTTGTCGAGTCGTATCGTGTCGAGTGGTTAAAGACCATGCGTCGAGCGATTGAAGACCGAGCGTTTATCGGTTCCTCTGTGATGAATCGTGCGGGGCAAGTTTTGTGTGATTGATTGTGAGTCAGAGTCGTGTCGAGCGGTTAAAGACCGTGCGTCGACCGGTTAAAGCCTGAGCGTTTATCGGTTCATCAGTGATGAATCGTCCAGGGCAAGTCCTTTATTGTTGGCCATGCTATCGGTTGTAGACCGAGCATTGTCTTGTTATTGAACTTGTGAATTGAGCGTGTTATGCATGGAAGCGCTGGCTTGATTTGGTTAATTGATATTGTTGTTCATGTTTGATATGTTTCTGCTGCTAACTCTAATGTTGATTATTTTGTAACCTGTGAACGTTGTTGTTTCCTGTTTCTAACCCTGTTATTTTATGTAATGTTGTCCTACTTCTAAGTAGGGCAGTCTAGTTACTCGCCACTGATGGTGGACCCCCAATTTTTTTTTGTAGGTAAGCAGAATAGAGGCCAGAGTCGGGACGAGTTGACGAGTGTCTTGGCCCCCGTTTTATTTTCCTGTTTTAGTAGTTAGATTTATGTCTTGTTTTAGGACTTGGATTTTGGATTAGTTTGATAATTTGTTTTTGGGATTTCATTATTAATAGTATTAATATTATTTTCCATGAGTTTTAGTCACATTATTTTGTTATTAAATCGATTGGTAATTTCCTGTTTACGACGTTATCACCAATAACGTCGTTGCTAAACTGTGAGTTGAGTGCTTTATGTAATCAAGAGAGGAATTTAGATCACAAAACCCTGAAACTGTAGTGTGAGCAACATTGGGTAGTAACCTGGGTTAGGAATAAGTTTTTATTCTCTAGTTTCGTAGGTTTCTTGTGTTGTTATGTTATCTTTCTTAACCTGATTACTCTTTTGCAGGATGGCGTATTCAACTCGTTTCATCAACGGCCGGAAAGGACGTCGCGCATTAGAGTATGCAATTCGCCCTTTAGCACAACGAGGCGTTCAACCCTCCAGTCAACGGTCTACCTTTGATCGAATTGCCCATCATCGACCCCCGACCTACGAGGGGACTGCTGGTCCGGTGGTGCTAGAAAACTGGGTTCGAGAAATAAGGAAGCTTTTTGAAGCTACTAAGTGTCCAGAGACGGAGAAGGTTCCAATTGCCACCTATTATCTCAACGGTGAAGCAGACAACTGGTGGAGTACGATCCAGCCAAGGCTCGAACCGGGAGAGTTAGTCCTCTGGCCTGAATTCATAGAGAAGCTTCAGGAGCGATTCTATCCCGATGAGCTCCGATAATAGAAGAAAGAAGAATTCCTCACCTTGACTCAAGGATCGATATCCGTGCAAGCCTATATGGATAAGTTCACTAAACTATCCAGGTTTGCCATGTCAGTGATTGCCTTGGAGTCAGAAAGGATTAAGAGGTACATCAAGAAGATGGATCCCCGCATCCGAGTTCACCTAATTAGTAGCGGTGCTACGACTTTTCAACGAGCTTATGAAGTAGCTCTAGAGATCCACGCATCGATAGCGGAGGAAGACGAAGCAAGGAAGAGGTTGCAGGAGTTCTTTTATCAACCTGCAGCCAGGAGGCCTCGATATGAAGATGGCGACGATCCACAGCAGACCAACCAACTCGTTCAAGAGCAGAGTCGGAAGATATGCAACAGCTGCAAGAAAGTTCTGCACCCAGGTAGAAGATGTGACGGCACCCCTATAGTGTGCTACAACTATAGACAACCGGGTCACAAGTCATCTTCCTACCTGAAGAAGCAAGGGACTGACCCTACAAGTGCAGGCAACTGGTAGTATTTCCAACATTGCATGTTGTGTTCTATGATTATGTGTTTACGTGTGCTTCCTAATGAAATTTCGAGGACGAAATTTTCTTAAGGAGGGGAGATTGTAACGACCCGAATTTTATGGCCGTAAAATTTCGTTCGAAAATAAGCCTTTAAGTCCAAAAATCCTAATTGGGCCAAAAGACTTAATTTAATATTTGTTGAAGCAAGCCCAAAACCCGTGCTAACCCTCCTCCTAAACCGGCCCTCCCCTTTATTTTTATTTTTTTATGAATTTGATTTATTTACCTTAATTATTTAATTAGATCTATTTAGTTTAAACCTAAAAACTATACTTTTATCTCCTAACAACCCTACTAAATTTTAGGAACACCAAACCCTCATTTATTCCCATATGGTCGGCCCCCTCTTATTTCTTTTCCCCTTAATTCTCAATCTTAAACTAACTCCTAAAATCTAGTAAACCCATATCCTATTATCTAGTAAACTTTATCCTATTTATAACCCCAAAAGTCCAACCTTTGTTCCGTACTTCATTATATGATCAAACCCAATCAAAACCTCTCTTCCTCTTATTCTCCACACGGCATCCTCACAAAAAACCCCCACACAAATTCTTCTTTCACTGCATCAATTCAAAATAAACATCAAAGATTGTTCTAGCCTTCAGCCCATCATCAAGCTTGAACCAAGCAACGAATTGTTGGACGTGTTGCTTGCCCTGGCCGTGGGAAGGGACGTGTGGGAAAGTGGTGTTGGGCGTGCTTTTGTGTGATCTTCCTTCAGATAACTAGACCTTTTACTTAGAAATATAACTAGGTTGCATAAGATGATAGGTTTAGAATATTGTTTGAATGTTGTTGTTTTATGCGTGAAAGCCGAGTAGTTAGGTTGCTAGATTTCGAATTCTTTCTTGTTTCATGTATGATCTTGATAATTCTTTAATGCTATTTTGTTATCTAATCTTGTTTGATGAATCTATGCGTGAATCTTGGCATGTCTTTGTCAATTCTTGAATCGTTCGTTGCTTGTTCCATGCGTGTATGTTTAAGTGTTTGAAAGTATGGATTTTTAGGTTGTTTCTTAATCTATCTTGGACCGTATTCTTGTGTAAGTTTTATGCTTGTGATTTTTGGTGCCAAAGCGTTGATTTTTATTTCGCTCTATGAACCTTTTTTTTGAGTCTTGAATGAATTTTGCGAGTTCTTGAAAGTTCTTGAAACAATCTTGCCTTGATGATGATCTGCAAGCATGATTTTTGTTTCTTGAATCGTTGTTTAATTTTGTTGAATTAATAGTTCTTGAGCGTTGTTCTTGGTATTTCATGCGTGAACTGTATGATGATCTTGTGTTGAGTAAAGTTGATGATTCATTTGGATGATTATGCGAGTAGAAGTGCTTGATCTTGTTTGATGTTTTGTTTGGCATCTTTTGAGTCTTGTCGAGTCGTGTTGTGTCGAGCGGTTGAAGACCGAGTATTTATCGGTTCATCTATGATGAATCGTGCGGGGCACATTTTGTGTGATTGATTGTGAGTCAGAGTCGTGTCGAGCGGTTAAAGACCGTGCGTCGAGCGATTAAAGCCCGAGCGTTTATTGGTTCATAAGTGATGAATCGTGCGGGGAAAGTCCTTTATTGTTGGTCATGTTATCGGTTGTAGACCGAGCATTGCCTTGTTATTGAACTTGTGAATTGTGTGTGTTGTGCATGGAAGCGCTGGCTTGATTTGGTTAATGTATATTGTTGTTCATGTTTGATATGTTTCCACCGCTAACTCTGATGTTGATTATTTTGTAACCTGTGAACGTTGTTGTTTCCTGTTTCTAACCATGTCATTTTATGTAATGTGGTCCTACTTCTAAGTAGTACAGTCTAGTTACTCGCCACTGACGGTGGACCCCCAATTCTATTTTGTAGGTAAGCAGAATAGAGGCTAGAGTTGGGACGAGTTGACGAGCGTCTAGGCCCCTGTTTTATTTTCCTGTTTTAGAAGTTAGATTTATGTCTTGTTTTAAGACTTGGATTTTGGATTAGTTTAATCATTTGTCTTTGGGATTTCATTATTAATAATATTAACATTATTTTCCATGAGTTTTAGTCACATTATTTCGTTATTAAATCGATTGGTAATTGCCTGTTTACGATGTTATCACCAATAACGTCGTTGCTAAAATGCGGGTTGTTACAAATGGTCTTTGCAAAGCTCTATTTAGAATGTAACAAGCTGTATGTACAACTTCTTCCCAAAAACTCTTGGGGAGACCACTTTCAATCAACATTGTTCTAGCCATCTCCTCCAATGGTCTATTCTTCCTCTCAACAACTCCAATCTGTAGAGGTGTTCTTGGGGCAGAGAAGTTGTGACTTACTCCATTTTCTCTACAAAACTCAATGAAGCTTACATTGTCAAACTCACTATCATGGTCTGATCTTATGGCAACCAGTGTAGTGCTCAACTGGTTCTGTACTAGTTTGATCAAGGCTTCAAACTCTTCAAATGTCTCATCCTTAGAGGATAGAAACAATGTCCAAGTGTACCTGGAAAAGTCATCAACCAAAACACAAACAACCTATGCCCATTTCTGCTTTGCACTCTCATGGGTCCACATAAGTCAATATGGATCAATTCAAGTGGTCTACTTGTGCTGATCACTGTCTTTGGTTTAAAAGAAGATTTCACATGCTTGCCTTTAGCACATTCAGGACAAACTCTGTCAATTTCATACTTGATGTCAGGTAGACCAACAACCAAGTCATTTGACTTAAGCTTGTTTAGAAGTGTTAGGCTAGCATGTGCAAACCTCTTATGCCAAAGCCATTGATTCTTATCAGTTACAACTTTCAAACAAATGGACTTGTCCTGAGGAATTTGATCTAGATAAGTAACATATATGTCATCTTTTCTAGTTCCTTGGCAGACCAGTTCACCTGTTTGATTGTTAACTATGTGACACAGGTCGGCTTAAAATTTAACTCTTATGCCTTTGTCACATAATTGAGAAATACTCAAGAGATTATGTTGCAAGCCTTCAACATAATAAACATTGTCTATAGCTTGAAGAGAGACTTACCAACCTTAACTAGGCCAACAATATTACCCTTACTGCTGACCCCAAATGTTACTCTTCCCGCATCATAGGCTACAAGTGAAAGGAACTGTTCTCTATGTCCAGACATGTGTGGACCCCAAATCCAACAACCAAAAATCCAAAACCAAATACAACACAAGCATAAAACACAAAGTAGTCATCCAAACATGAAAAGCCACAAGAAAACCAAGTAAGGAAAATCACGCACCAAGGGAGCACAAGTATAACCATGCTTAACTAGTGAAAAAAGTGTAATACTAGTAATAAAAACATCAAAAGATAGAATAAAATACCTTGAGGATGTCAAAATTACTCACAATTACCTTAAAGAACTCCACCACGAAAAAGCCCTACAATGAAGAACTTTGAACCCTAGGTGAAGAATTCCCCAAAACTTGTAAATTCGTGCCCAAAATGCTTGGAAAGAGGGTGAGAATGTGTTTTGAAGATGGATAATGTAAAGGAAATGGAGGAATTGAAGAGGTTGATAGGGATTGGGGTTAGAGAGAGAAGGGGAGAGGAGAAGAGAGGGTAACGAGCTCGCGAATTCTGAAATCTCCCCTCCGCTACTCTATTTTAAAACAACACCAGAAAACGTTCTGCTGAGTTGTCGTGGGCGCGAGGCAAGAAGAGGCGCGGGCGCAGGGCTAATGTCGTGGGCGCGAGGCAAGAAGAGGCGCGGGCGCAGGGCTAATGTCGCGGGCGCGACTAAACGTGGCGCGGGCGCGACAAGAGAGCTACAACAAAAGCTAGCTTGCAATCGTCGCAGACAAGGAGGATTTCTTCGTGGGCGCGACAAAATCCCTGTCCGCGACTTTTAAAACACCCCAAGTACTTGCATAGCTTTAGACCTTACCACGTTCTCTCTTCATAACTTTCCACGCCATGTCCCTACACACAAACAATATCCAAACAACACCCGGTTAACGTTCACTACAACATTCCATGTTTCTACCGTCTGCCTTTTAACGTTCGCCGAACAAGCGGACGTTAAATTAAAATTAACGTCCGCCCATTTTTCTCAACGTCTACCAAGATGGACGTTTTAATAATGGCAAATTTATAATTTAAAAATCAAAGTAACGTCCATTTTTTACCAAATTAACGTCCGTTAAAGGCGGACGTTAAAAACACGGATTTTTAAATCAAGGGTCGTGAAATTAACGTCCGTGTTTTTAGGGATTAACGTCCGCCTTAGACGGACGTTAAAAACACGGAGTGCAAATTAAAAGAACCCACCCTTTTTGTTCTTCATTTGCCGTGATTTTATCTAATTCAATTCTTTCTCCCTTTCTTTATCTCTTTCTCTCTCTCATTCTTTATCTCTTTCTCTTTCTCAATTCTTTCTCCCACTTTCTCTTGAAGATACAGAGATGGCATCCATGGAAATACAAAGTAACGACACCATCAGGTTTTACTCTCTCACTCTTTCATTTCTTTTTTTTTTTTGTTTTTTTTTGGGGGATTTTAGATGATTTTTGAGGATTTATTTTTTCAGATTTGGGGTTTTTTTTCTTGTTTTTGTTTTTTCAAATCTATTTTCATTTTTGTTTAGGTGTTTTGGTTTTTAAATTTCAACTTTTCGTTTACATTTTTCAGATCTATTTTCATTTTGTTTACTTTGGATATTTGATTTTTGGGAATTTTGGAATTTATGGGTTGGTTGTTAATTTTTTTATTTATTTATTTTATTTTTCAACTTCATTTTTTTAATAATTATTCTCTGTTTCCTTTTTTTTCTGGGTTGGTTGGTATTTTAGGGTTTTAATTTTTTTGGGTTGCTAATTGTGTTCTCGGTTTGATTGGTTTTTAAGGGTCTAAATTTTCTTGGGTTGCTATTTTGTTTTTGTAGACAAGAATATGATTCTAGAATTGAAATTAAGGTCCTCAAAATGGTATGTCTGTATTTTTTTTTTGCTGTTTTAGATTCTTTTTAATTTTCGCTTATGTTCATTTTTTTGGTTCTGACTTCGCTTTTTTATGTATGATTTTTGGTTGCAGATTTTTGTTCTTCATCAAATTTTGTGGATTCTAGTTGAATATGTTTAAGTGTGTTTTATTTTAGTTGTTTGGATATATGTTGAATTTCATAGATAGTTAATAAAATTGTATCTATGTAAAACAAATTTGATGTAAGTTGAACAATACATCTAAAAGTTGAATAAAATTGTATTTTTTATAATTTATTTATTGTTGAATTTTTAAAAAATGAATAAAATTGGACCATGCTTTGGTTCCAATTTTATTCTTATTATTTTATTTTTATTTTTGGTGTTGAGAATTAACGTCCGCCATTTTAAAGTAAGCGGACGTTAATTTTTGTCTTTAGGCGGACGCTACCAATATAAAGTGGACATTAATTAATTAACGTCCGCCAGACGGACGTTAATTAATTAAGTAACGTCCGCCAAGCGAAAGTTAATTAAGTAATTAACGACTAAAAAATATCCGACAATGGTCTAACGTCCGTTGGCGGACGTTAATCTAATTTGCGTCCGCAATCCGCTAATTTAACGTCCGGTTATGGCGGACGTTAAAAACACGGAATCTTGTAGTGGTTATTGCTAGCCAAGGCTAGATCTGGGACTCGGTCTTCAACCCGAAACGACCATTTTGTGGCCGGTTAGGCACCGGGTCCCTAAGCTAATATAACCAAGCCAAAACCGGGACTCCCTCCCCTCGCTAAGCTTAAAGCTCCGGGCAACAAAATCATCCCAACAAGCACAACAACAAAATAAAAATAAAAATAAAATAAAAAATAAAATAAAATTAAAAAATTAAAAAATACAATAAAAATAAAGGCATCTAAAAGAAAATAAAATAAAAATAAATAAACAAAAGAAAATAAAAAAGACTAAATATATTACAAATGCTTGAATTTATGGTCCCAAGCTCGACCCTTCATTCATCGGTCATCAACTAAGGATCCACCGTAGAGGTGGAACGAAGGATTAACTTCCCGACCATGTGTGGCTCACCACCGCCCCAATATTGCTTGAGGCGTTTCCCATTTACCCATAAAGGCTTATCATTTCCCTTGATCAAATAAGAACCGTAGGGTCGTGTTTCCAACACCTCAAATGGACCACTCCACCTAGATCGGAGTTTCCCGGGGAAGAGCTTCAACCTTGAATTGAACAAAAGAACCCTGGCTCCCACATTGAACTCTCTAGGGGTAATGATCCGATCATGGTACTTCTTGGATTTCTCCTTGTAGATCCGGGAATTCTCATAAGCGTCAAATCTAAGCTCCTCGAGCTCATCGAGTTAAACTAAACGGTTTCAACCCGCCTTCTTCAATTCCAAATTTAGTTCTTTGATCGCCCACCATGCCTTGTGCTCCAATTCCACGGGAAGATGACAATGATTTCCCATAGACAAGCCGAAATGGAGTTGTCCCAATTGGTGTCTTGTAAGCTGTGCGGAGCGCCCATAAAGTATCATCAAGCTTCAATGACCAATCCTTCCGGGTTCTATTCACCACTTTTTCAAGAATACCTTTGATTTCTCTGTTAGATACCTCAACCTGTCCTTGGGTTTGAGGGTGATAGGGAAGCCCTACCTTGTGTTGAACACCATATTTTGTCAAGAGCTTCTCAAATTGTTTCTTTGCAAAATGAGAGCCCCCATCACTGATTATGCACCGAGGAACTCCAAACCGAGGGAAGATTATTTTCTTGAGAAGTTTCATCACCACCTTATGGTCATTGGTGGGGGATGCTAGGGCCTCAACCCAGTTCTTGACATACTCTACGGCCACCAAAATGTAGTGATTGCTACATGAAGATGGAAATGGGCCCATGAAATCAACACCCCACACATCAAATGGTTCTACCTCCAGGATGCCTTGCTGACGCATCTCATATCTCCTAGTGATTCCTCCGGTTCTTTGGCATCTATCACACCCTTTCACAAATTTGTGGAGATCCTTGTGCAAATCTGGCCACCAAAATCCGCTTTGTAGGACCTTAGCCGAAGTTTTCCTTGGCCCACCATGTCCACCACATTCTGCATTGTGGCATTGATGTAGGATTGAAGGGACCTCCTCATTTCTCACACATCTTCTAAAGATCCCATCACTACACTTCTTGAACAAATAGGGATCATTCCAAAAGTAATGTTGGGCTTGTTTGTAAAATCTTTTAAGTTGTTTTCTTGTGAGATCATGAGGAGCTACTCCGCTTGCTAAGAAGTTAGCAATATCCGCAAACCATGGAATAGAACCCAAGGCAATGGCCATGATGGTCTCATCCTTAAAGTCTTCATCAATAGGGAGTCTTTGCTCATCCGGTGATATGCGAGAAGTTGGTATCCTTGAGAGATGATCGGCTACCAAGTTTTCACTTCCCTTCTTGTCCTTGAGTTCCATGTCGAACTCTTGAAGCAAAAGAACGCACCTAATAAACCTTGGCTTAGCATCCCTTTTGGCCATAAGATACTTCACCGCGGCATGATCGGTGTAAACCACTACCTTGTTGCAAACCAAGTAGGGACGAAATTTCTCAATAGCAAATACCACCGCCAACATCTCCTTCTATGTGGTGGTGTAGTTCCTTTGGGCATCATCCAAGGTTCGGCTAGCATACGAAATCACATGTGGCTTCCCATCTACTCTCTGGCCAAGTACCGCACCTACACAATAATTACTAGCATCGCACATTAGCTCAAATGGCAAGCTCCAAATTATAGCTTGCACTATAGGTGTGGTAGTTAAAGCGGTCTTTAGGGCCAGGAATGCATCATAATAAGTTTTATCAAAGACAAAATCAACATCTTTTTGCAACAAAGCGGTCAAAGGTTTGGCAATTTGAGAGAAGTTTTTAATAAAACACCGGTAAAAACCGGCATGTCCAAGGAAAGCTCTTACCCCGGTCACCGATGTCGGTGGGGGAAGTTTCTCAATTGCCGAAACCTTTGCCGGATCCACTTTAATTCCCTTCTTGGAGATTTTGTGGCCAAGTACTATCCCTTCCCCTACCATGAAATGACATTTTTCCCAATTGAGGACTAGGCTAGTGTCTTGGCAACGTTGGAGGACTCTTTTTAAATTTTCCAAACAAGAGTCAAAAGTTGAGCCTCCAACACTAAAATCATCCATAAACACCTCAATATCCTTTTCTAGCATGTCGGAGAAGATGGTAGACATACATCTTTGAAATGTAGACGGGGCATTACCCAAACCAAAGGGCATCCTTCGGTAAGCATAAGTCCCATAAGGACAAGTGACGGTGGTCTTCCCTTGATCATCAGGATGGATAGGAATTTGGTAAAATCCCGAATATCCATCCAAAAACCAATAGTGTGTATGTATTACCAACCTCTCTAACATCTCATCAATGAAGGGAAGAGGAAAGTGGTCTTTCTGGGTGGCCTTGTTCAGTTTCCTATAATCAATGCATATGCGCCACCCGGTGACCGTCCTCATTGGGACATCTTTCCCACCATCCCCCCTTACAATGGTCATGCCTCCTTTCTTAGGAACAACATAGACGGGGCTCACCCAAGCACTATATGAGATAGTGTAGATGATCGCCGCCGCTTTGACCTTATCGATCTCTTTCCTCACCACTTCTTTTATGGTAGGATTAAGTTTTCTTTGTGGCTCAATCGAGGAGGCATCCTCATTGTCAAGAATAATTCTATGCATATTTAAGAGAGTGGGGAAGGGGTTTGAGTTCTACCTTGGGAGGAGGCTTAGAACTCTCCTCCTTCACATCATCGTTGTCCTCAAGGACATCACAAGCAAGTATCTCTTCATTCTTGAGAACCGGAGCCTTATCAAGTGCCTCCATCATTTGTTTCCCATTCTCACTCATCATCAAGGTCTCATCCTCATTCAAAGCTTCAAGTACTGGGTCTTGGGGTAGGAGTGCTACCCTTCCTAGAACATCAAGTTCCTCTTCCACAAGATTCACCCTATACACCTTCTCCACCATGGGCTTCTTCATAGTTTGGGAGAACTCAAACACCACATGCTCATCCGCAACTTATCACTGCTCCCAAAGTTCTCAAAGCCTTTCTTCCCAATAACAATGGTGTAGTGGGGTCCTCCTCAATGTCCATAACCACGAAGTCACAAGGCACGATTACATGCCCTATTTGAATAGGCACATCTTCAAGCTCACCTCTAGGACATCTAACCGACCTATCCGTAAGTTGGATGGTCTTTCTTGAAGGAAGAAGTGGGAATTTCAACAATCTTGCAATAGACAATGGCATCAAGCGAACACTAGCTCCAAGATCCGTAAATGCTCCCCTAGGGTCCAAATCACCGGTTTTGACGGGCATACAAAAGCTACCCGGATCACCTAGCTTCTTAGGAAGCATCTTATCAATGTAAGCACTCACTTGGTAGGGCACTTGAATCACCCCCTCACTAGGTTTCCTCTTCTTTGCAAGAATGTCCTTCAAGAATTTCGTGTATGAAGGAATTTGTTGAATAGCATCCAAGAATGGGACATTAATGTGAAGTCCCTTGATTTCCTCTCTACTATCCTTTCGGGGTAGGCAGGAGGAGGCTCAAACCTGCTTGCTAGTGATCGGGGCTTAGGGTTCGTTACTTCCTAATCCGGTCAAAATTAATTACCCTAGGCTAACCTAATAAATAGTATAGGAAAGTAAGGGGTCGAACCACAAGAAACTAGCAGATTACTTAGTCAAGTTATTGAGTGAAAAGGGGGTTTTTAATAAAGAGGAAAGGTGACTAAACTACTTTAACGAACTAAATCTAATTAAATAAATTAAATTAAAATGAAGTGAAATCAACGATTAAAGGCACTAGGGAAAGGGGGAAAACATGATGTTCCAAAATTCAAGCACGGAGCAACCACATAGCAAGCATAAAATCATTTGTTTCAAGCAAGGAGATTAGTTTATGTAAGAGGCTAGGGCTTAGATTTCTCAGCCGACCCACTCACACAACATCTCAACCTAGACCAAACCAAACACCATGGATCGAATCGCTCAGCAGACTAGATCTCTCATTCTCTACCTCACTCACAACCCGGTTCGAATTACTCTAGACCATTCCTAACATGTTGTCTCTAACCTCATGCTTAGATTTCTCAACCACACTTGGTTAGTCTAAGATTCTATCATAGAAGTTGGCCAAAATCCTAATCTAGCATTTCAATCCATGTTAGAAAACAAGCATCAACAAGTTATTTCATACCAATCTAACAATTACTCCATGTTCAACAATCAAAATACCATCATTTTCCCCCTCCCCTAGCTAGAAATCTAGCCTAGGAGAGGGATGCTCATACTAACAAAAGCCATAAATAGACCAAACATGATAGAAGAAGTAGAGAAACTAATAAACATGGAAAATAACAACTAGACTTGCAAATACTACCTCAAAGATTTAAACTTAAAATCACAAACACAATGAACAATAGATTATAGCTAATGACAAGTAATAACTCAACAAATAATAACATACAAATGATGAACAAATAACAAAGAAAGAAAGATAAGAAATATTACCAAACTAGAAGATTGAATAAATGGATTGATTGCAAATGAAGAAGAAATTGTTGATGATTACAAGCTAAACTATTAAAACTTTTGTGTTTCTCTCTCTAAAAATACTGAAAATAATGCTAAGTTCTTGATATTTTTCGTGATGTTCAAACCTAGAAAAGTTAGGTATTTATATATTACATGAGAGAGAAGGGGAATATTCGGAATGAGCCGCTGCAGGTGGGAGCGGACGCTCTGAGGGTTGAGAGCGGACGCTCCACTAATACGAAAAATAGACGAGCTGGCAACAAGTACTGGGAGCGGACGCTCTGAAGAGGGGGAGCGGACGCTCCATGCATAGGCGAGCGGACGCTCTGAGGGTCGGAGCGGACGCTCGGTGGTAATTGGACGTGTTGAGGCTGGGCAAGGGGAGCGGATGCTCTAGCTCCAACAAGAAGCTCCTTCATCCTCGACAAGGAGTCCGAGCGGACGCTCGGTGGGGGTGGAGCGGACGCTCAGTGCTAGGGCTGCAATTCCATTCCACTTCAAGCTTTGAATTGTCACTCTCGGGCTCGAGCTTCGCACACAAGGCTCCGAATGCTTTGGCGTGGACCTGAAACAACTCATGCAAAATATCAAAGCACTTGTATTCCCATTTTCTCTAAAAAATGCATAGAAAATACCCAAAAATGAAACGAGATCCAAATCTTGGTAACATGTAAGGAGCGGAGGAAAAACCAATTAAAAATGCACAAATATGGGCAAAACAAAGACTAAAAAGGATGAAAAATGACCTATAAGATGCTGCACAAATGCACCGATCAAAATCCCCCCAACTAAGCCTTTGCTCGCCCTCGAGCAATGTCAAATTGATTCCCGAACCACAGGATAACAACACCAAGTAATGGAAGCTAACAAACCTAATCAAACACACCATATTTACACTAACTCACTGTCGTAGGAATCACGGTCATTTTTAGCGTAAATGACAAGCCCTTTAAACCTCCAAGTCCCTTAGGAGGGCGAGTGAGCTCTCGCGAGGGTTTTCGAGCAAAGATTAACCCACAACTGAAAAGCGAGCCAAAGAAAGAAAGAAAAGAAAATAACATTATGACTTCCATGCCCAAGGTCACCCCTCATCAATATGGTTCACATATCCCCAAAACCTCTCAAATGGCTTCCAAGAGGAGCCATTCCACAAGAGGTGTGCTCGTAAATGAAGGGGCTAGAATGGGCTAGCAAGAAGTGTTTAAGGAGTGTCCTCGATAAACAAAGCAAACTTCATCTCACACACAACCATTGCTCTCTTTGGTAGTCTTTTCACTTATCCCCTAACGATCCACATGCTTGGCAAACCGTTCTGTCCCTAAAGTTCACATCGACATTCTTAGATTAAGTTGCGTAGTAGTGAGTATGCAAAGGACTTGTGGCTTGGCCACTTATTGCGTTTTTTTCTCTCTCTCTCTTTTTTTTTTGATTGAATAGGCTACTAGCCTTGTGGACATTGCCACTTATTGGACTCGATAAAATGTGCTTAGCACTGATTGACTCGATAGACATGTGGTGAAACCACTTATTGACTCGATAGGCATGGATGTTAGCTATGACACGAACTTTCTAGGAGAATCTTTGTGAACATTAGAGATTGATTCTTTTTCCTCACATACTTTTCATTGGGACATAATGTACTCATTTTTCGCTAAGAACAAGGCGTGGGATATAACCCGAACTTATGTTTACACCAAATTTGGAAATGCCCCCCTACTCATAACTCAAGGGTATTGGATCAAAGGAATCCACATATATCTCATCACAGGGGGTCATTCCAAGAGCAAAGAAACCAATAATTACAAAACAAACGAAAATCTTTTTGTATTTTTTTCCTTCTTTTTTTTTATATATTTTTTTTTACCAAGCTTAAAATAAAATAAAAAAGGACAAATAAAAAATAAAAGAAAATCGAGAAAACAAACCAAAAATCCAACTATATACGTGAACTCCACATAATGATGCATCATGGAAAAGAATCTAAATCATGCCAATATCACAATCAAACCACACAAAAAGGGGGAATATCTCAACCCCGGCAGCTAATCCTAATACCAAACATGCTTTGTATCTACCTATTCTTCTAATCAAATGCTAAAAAGGAGGGGTAAGGGAAAAGTCTCATCAAAGTGTTGCCGGAACTACACGGAATGGCCATCGTGGATCTCCAAAATTATAGCTCAAACCGGCACAAAGAACCTGTAAAACTACATCCAAACCATTTCTCCAAAACAATGATTAGACAAGAATAAGATCCTATCAACAATTCATCATTAAAAAAAAAGAAATAAAAAAAAGCAAGAAATTACCAAAACATCATCAAGAGTGAGAGAAAAAGCATTGCAAATACCAAGGGAATCACCACCGCATGCCCCTCCAAACATCCTCGTTCTTTTCCCCATAATATCGAAAAAATTATAGTGCAACCCCCTCCCCCCTCAACTAGATATGAGCACCATCTCGGTGCAAAGAGGGAGGGCGGGGCAAGGAACGGGGAAGCTAGTCGTCGAGACCGGGGTCGGACTCGGGAGTGTCATCCTTGAATACCACCCTCTCAACCGGATAGGGGTGAGACCAATGGTATGCAAGGGGATGACCAGAGGGAGGGCCATGGGGCTCCCACCCGCCATGGTAGTAAGGTGGGAGAGTATAACCTGGGGGGAGGGGAAGGCAGGGTCTCCACGGGGGTCACAACCGCCTGGGACGGTGTAATCAAACCCGGGGTGCATAGGGAAGTCGTCGGGGAGGGGGCGAGTGGATGATCCCGGACCATGCCAATATGGGTAAGTATACCCACTCCCATCCTAATTAGGGACGAGTCCCTCTTTGGGAGGGTGGTGAGGGTAGTTCACCGGGGGCAAAAAGTATCCCATGTTGACCTGGTGGTCATACATCTGTGCGACGAAAGGGTGGGGGGGTGGGATGTCGTCCACAGGTGTATGAGGCGGAATCATCCTCTCAAAAGTGCTCATGCGCTCGGAGATGTCCCCGAGGATCTTACCAAATTCATTGAAATTAAAAGCATTTACCTCGGGGCCCCTGTGATGAGAAGGGGCCTCCTCATCCTCGTGCATGACCTCTTGGGCCTCCGAAGGCCCGACGGCTTCCTTCCCTTTGCGCCGCCTCTCTCCCGTTGCCCTGGCCTCCTCGGCCGCCTTTCGTACTTGCTCTTGTTTTTTCTCTGCTCTCTCTCTAGCCTGCTTCTCTCGGCCGCTCATATCATTTGGCTGCAAGGGGCGTAAGGGGACCGCCCACCTATTCTCAACATCAACCGGAGGGCGGGTGACAAAGGTGCATGGAAGGTAGCACCACGCCACCTCCTTCACCTTCCATACGAAGTTATTCCCTCTCTTGCCGGCCTTGGAGAGGTAACGAGCGACAATCAAACGGTCCGCATCTAGACGAGCCTTCTTCTCCAAAGGCTCCATCCCAAGTAGCTCCGCTTGACACCTCAACTTATAGGCTAACCAAGTCACCAAGCCTCCAAAGGTGATGGTCCCCGAGTTCCGAACCGACTCCACCTTCCGTGCAAAAAGGTACCCAAGGTTAGGCTTCCTCTCTTTCTCGTCGGTGGTGAAGTGCTTGGGGCCCTCGGCCGCCCACCAAAGCATGTACAGCTCGGGTGTGGAGACCTTCCCCAGCTCCCCCCTTGAGAAGAAGAAGTAGACAAGAAGCCTCTGGAAGTATCGGAGAGCCGGATGCAGAATGTCGGTTGACTTGGCTCGGTTCGATTGGTAGTCCTCGTCCCCTTCGGTGATGTCGAGCCACCAATCATTAATATAAAACATTTGGGCCGGGTCTCCATCCTCATCCACTCCTATGTCGGGCAAATCCTCCCCTGTGCACTCAAAGCTCCTTGCTTCCGGGTCAAATCCGAAGAAACCATTGAACTCCTCCAAGGTGTAGGAGTAGTCCTTGTTGCATAGTCGGAAAGTGACACGGAAGCGACCGTCTTCCCCTTCAATGGGGCTCAGGGAGAATGATGTGACAAATTCTGTGGTCAAGGTTGTGTAGGAGAGTGGAGGTTGAGTGGGGTTTTCCTCTTGTGCATCTCTATCCGCGTATACCCACTCGTTAGAGATCTCCTCCTCCATGATGCCCTCTATCCCTAAGAACCTCGCAAACTTGCGCACATCTTCGTCTATATCCATATCCTAGCAAGTAGCTTGGTCATAGAACATGGTGGGCTTCATGTCCCGGGTCAAAAGTTTCTCATATGCCCGTTGGTGTTTGCTCTCCCCAAATGGAGGAGTATAGGCCCTGGGGCGCACCCCTTAACTAGAGGATTGCCCCTCTTGGCTCGGCCCCCTTTGGCTTGGGGATCGCCTTGAGCGCTTCCTTGAGCCAAAATTGTCCCTATGAACAGGAGAGAGAAAATTAGCAATTTTGGATTGATGGTTGAGAACTCAAAAATTAATCCTAAAAAAAAACATTCCCCAATTTGTGCCTCCAAATAAAAAAAAAAAACAAACAACCGATGTGAGTAAAACTCACAATCCACCAAAACAAAACAAACAAAAACAACTAGCTAAACTAATGCCAACACTATGCTTGGAGATTATAATACAATGGCCCGTACTCATAAAATACATCAAACAACTCCCTTGCTCACAAATTCATATCAACATGCTTAATTCCCAAAGTAATAAGTCATACACAAGAAATATGCTCAAACACTAATACTTAGGCTAAGAGCAAATTTCATGGTCAACCAAAATTTACTAAGAGAAATTAAACAAGAAGCAAAACAAAACAAGAGCATGGGGCAAGAATTTGGGGGTTTCATGGCCAAAAATAGGGTCCAAACTCAAAAATTCAATTGCTAGATTCAAGCACCTAAAGCAAGCTTTCTACCAAAATCAATGCTAAAAAACATCAAAGAACTTGAATTTTAGCAACCTATACTCATCAAATTCACAAGGCAAGAACACATTCAAACACACACTTACATACTTCATTCAAACACTCAACAACATAAATCATGAATAAATTCAACAAAAATTGAAAAATTGAACATGAAATGCATACATAACCTTGAATTAAGCATAAATAAGGAGTTTGAAAGCATTACCAAATGGATTTGAGCAAAAATATTGAAACCCTAGGTGAGAGAAAACGAAAAAAACGAGCCCCCAAAACAGCCTAGCCGTGCGAAAATGGTGAGGAGAGAGAGTGGCTTGAGTTTTTGGTGAGAAATTGGTGAGATTTGATGAAAAAATGGAGGTTTTGAGAT
This sequence comes from Salicornia ramosissima, assembly GCA_951394345.1. Taxonomy (NCBI): domain Eukaryota; kingdom Viridiplantae; phylum Streptophyta; class Magnoliopsida; order Caryophyllales; family Amaranthaceae; genus Salicornia; species Salicornia ramosissima. The sequence continues at coordinate 25,871,306 of OX596235.1, forward strand.
GGAGATTAATGGGGTTATTAGAGAGTATGAGAGGAGAGAGAATAAGAGGTTGGTTGTGTTGAGAAGATGAAGTGAAAATGTGGAGGTGAATGTCGACCCCCATTCTGTTTTAATTCAATTTTTTTTTTCGCTGAAAGGACTCGGAGCGGACGCTCGAACAAGGCTGGAGCAGACGCTCTCCCAGCACTCTCAAAAGCAGTGATCAAAGTTGGCACCTACGAGCGGACGCTCTTTCCAGCCAGAGCGGACGCTCTCTCCAAAAAAAAAAAATAGTATGGAACTGGGCACCTACGAGCGGACGCTCTCCCCCCAAAAGAAAAAGCAGTATGCAAATGGGCACCAGGGAGCGGACGCTCTCACCCCACGAGTGGACGCACCATCACTTCAAGGAACTCTCTGCCTAAAATTACCCAATGAGAGCGGACGCTCCTCACCCAAGAGCGGACGCTCCATCACTTCAAAACAACTCCACTTACTATTTTGGCACTCACCAAAAGATTAGCCAATTGTGGGGCAAAAAGGTTAGTAATGGCCATTAAATTGCCCATCTTATGCCTCAAAAAGCCTGGAATTCCATGGAATTTAGAAAAAAATTTGAAAAGGGAGACCTACAATGAGCTCTACCCCCCTCACAACTCCCAAGCAAGAAATGGCAATTCCACAAATACAAAAGCTAAAAACTAAAAATGTTCAAACAACTATTCACAAAAAAGGATACACGGCTTGCCTCCCGGAAGCGCTTCTTTAATGTTATTAGCTTGACGCGGCCCCCCACCACAAAGGCGGAGGGCACGAAGAGTGCTTAGTTTAAGGTCCCAAAGCATTGGACCATCCATGATAAGCTTTCAATCAAAAGAGGGATCATCCCTCACAACATCCAACCGCAAGCAAGAAGGGTCGGGGATCTCTTTGTTGGAGTAGTACTTCTTTATCCTTTTGCCGTTGACCTTGAATACATTGTCTGTAACGACTCGTATTTTTGGGCCGTAAAATTTTGTTTGAAATTAAGCCTTAAAGCCCAAAATCCTAAATTGGGCCAACGGACTTAATTTAATAATTGATGAAGCAAGCCCAAATCCACCTTTTCTTTCCCCTCATAACCGGCCTACACTTTATTTTTCCCTAATTCATTTCTATTTTATCTATTTTAATTATCTAAATTATCTACTCATATTATCTAATATAAAAATCCTATTTTTATTCTCCTAATCATCCTACTACATTTTAGGAAACTAATCCCTAAGACCACTAAACCCTAGCCGGCCCTTTGGTGTTTTCCCCTTCAAATTATTTTTCCTCAACTAACTCCTATTAATTAGTAAACCTAATATCCTAGTAATACTTCAAAACCCTATTCTTTGATTACTAATTATATGATCAAACCTAAGCAAAATTTACCCTTTTCCTTCTAAAAAGTACACGGCCCTAGGCCATATTATCCTTAATCTATTTTCTTTTCAATTCTTCCTTTCTTAATTTAGTTATTTTAATCCCTTTTGCAGATTATAAACGTTTTCTTACTGATAAATCGTAAAGTTGGGCGTGCTTTCTTGATTGTTCTTTAGCCAGGTAACTGGCTATTCTACTTAGGATTAGGATTAGATTGCATAGAATAATAGAATTAGAACTATAATTTGCGTAGAACAATTAGGAATCCATAGCAATAGGATTTAATAATTAGAGTTGTTGCTTGTTCTTGTAATGCCGTATATGATGATGATGTTGGTGTCATAATAATTTTGTCAATTGCTATAACTTCATGATTTAATCTATGATCTTGATCTTGATGGCAATTATTAGTAATAATCGAATGAATTAAAAGGTTGAACTTTTTGCACAAACTCTTGTTTATACGCATGGTTCTTGGACAAGATTGGGGTTTCTTGATTATTTTAAAGTATAAAACCCATGTTTTCTTTTAGGGGATTAGATTATGTAATGTTAGGAATCATAAGATTGAACTTTGTTATGTTGACTAAGTGTGTTGCGGTACTCTATGCCATGTCATGTATTTTTTTTTGGGTCAAATGCTTGAATTGTTAATTCCTCAACGTTTGATAATTACTCTTGGAATTCCGTGAAGACCTTGGGCCGTTTCTTTGATTTCTTGAGTTATGCGAGCAGTAAGATGTAAAAAGGCATGATATCTTTTTCTTGGTTGTTATGTCATGCGTGAGTTTGAATTCGTGTGATGATCTGATCTCGTTTGGTGTTTATGAGTCTTGTCGAGTCGTGTCGTGTCGAGCGGTTGAAGATCGCGCGTCTATCGGTCTATCGGTGATAAACCGTGTGGGTCTATCGGTTCATCAGTGATGAATCGTGCGGGGCAAGTCTTGTGTGTTTGATTGCGAGTCAGAGTCATGTCGAACGGTTTAAGATCGTGCGTCTATCGGTTTATCGGTGATAAACTGTGCGGGTCTATCGATTCATCAGTGATGAATCGTGCGGGGCAAGTCCTTTGTTGCTAGTCTTGTTATCGGCTGTAGACCGAGCGTTGTCGTGATATTGAATTTGTATTTATGCGAGTTGATAAGTGTGTATGATGGTTTGATAAAATTGATGTTGCTATTGTTGAATGATAAGTTCCGCTGCTTATTCTAATGATTGAGCTTGTTATCTGTAATTGTTGTCGTCCCTGGATTCTAACCCTATTATTGTATGTAATGTGGCCCTACTTCTAAGTAGGATAGTCTAGTTACTCGCCACTGACGGTGGACCCCAATTTTTATTTTGCAGGTATTCAGGATAGAGTTTAGAGTTTGGCTGAGAGTTTGTGCTTTTCCGGCGGCATCCAAATCCATGTTCAAGTGCTTTAAAGCCCACCAAGCTTTGTACTCTAGTTCCACCGGTAAATGACACCCTTTTCCATAAACTAGCCGGTAAGGAGTTGTACCAATCCGAGTCTTGTAGGCTGTCCGAAGAGCCCACAGCGTATCATCCAATCTCTGTAACAGCCCCGGAAATTCGGACCTTTTTCCTTCCTTTATAAAAGTTAAATTTTACAAAAATCATAGCCCGAATTTCTAGAGTTGGTACTCGTACGCCCACCTCTGATAAGAAATGGGTATACGAATAAGTAAAAGCAGGATCGTAATGTTTCCAAATTCCAAAATGGATTTCATTCATAAATACCAAAGCCATAAAAATGTTTAAATCCAAAACATTAAGAGTTAAAACAACTTATTACAAGATGTTCAGCTAATGCATAAAGCCTATGATCAAAGGGTTTAGCTAATTCCAACAGGCATTCCTCATCGGCCTCAAACAAGTAAGCCATCCTACTACTCACCTGCACAAAAACCCGAAGGAAAAACAACAAACAAACAATAACACAAAAATCAGAGAAACTGAGTATGATCGACTCTACCCCGTAAAACGGTTTTGGTTTAAAAAAAAACAGTTGACACACAAGAAACATAGAACATCGGTTGAACCAATATTTATCCAATTCACAAATTTTAGCGCAATTATTATCCAAGATTATTTAATTGGGAAAGTGAACGCGATAGGGCCTGTTTCATCCCGTGACGAACTTTTCGGCCTGGCCTGCAGCTTGTCGACAGAATGTCCCGAGTGTATACACCCCTCACAGAACTAATGCGTATCCACAAGTGCGCGCCAGAAGTTCAGGAGGAGGACGAAAGCAGATTATAACAGTTACAAAGTTTCAACGACGATTCAACACATGTTTGACCTATTGCATGTCCACCACAACAATAGGCCCACATTGGGTACTCCCCAATGAGACACCGTTCATCACCCTAATAGGTCGTCACCGTTCGGGCTACTTTCCCTTTGAAGATTGTTTCACTTTAAGTTTAGGTTCATTTGGTTTAGAAAATCATTTGAGTGAGAACAATAACCTCAAAATAAATCAATCAAACCAAAATTCCGCACTTTAAGAATTCTCCATGAGAAATCAAACCATAAGGCAACCTTGCCTATCCAAAATCAACAGCTCAATCATCCATCGTTCATTCACAGACACCACTTATACTTCTTAATTCAAGGCAAGTTCAAACATTCACCAATCCATAACCAACATTCCATGACGTAAATAATTCATTAAACACTCGAATTGCTAAGACCGTCAAGCTTTTCAAAATCATATGCATAGGAGAAAATTTTCGAAAGAGTAATAATATACTCATAAACACATTTTTCGAAAATATGTATGTATATGTATACTAAATAATTTTCAAAATAAGTAAAATAAAATTTCATAAAACATTTGGAGATTTTAAGTTACAAAAATCATAATATAAATACATGGCATAATTTCGAAAATTAGAAATTGTATTTTCAATTCATGGACATTAATTTTCGAAAATTTCAGATTTTATAAATAAGATAAATAAGCTTACTTTGGACATCTAATGGGTATTTCGTACACAAATTTTATGGTCTAAAACACATGTACACAACCCTTAGTCAAAAAACAAGTTTTATTTTGATTTTTGAAAATAACGAAAGCATAATTAGGCTATTATAAAAATCTGGACAGCAACTATAGTTGGCATAGAATGCCTTTAAAACCATCATATTAGCCCTCAAAAACGTGGCTAAAACATCCCTTGAATGCCCATGCATTCACACGAAAAATACTACCACTATGCACACAACCAATCATAATTTTACGTAATCAAAACAATCTTAAAAACAATAACTAAAAGAACTACTTAAACATGCATATAACTTCTACTAAAGCATAAATAAACATAACTATAAAGCATTAAAACTACGCTAGAACATAAAACTAAGCATGCTAAAACAAAAGCGTAAAAAGAAACTAATCTAACCTAAGCATACAAGAACCTAAGGCTAAGAAAGCGGTAGACATCAAAGCATACCTCAACGTCTGGAAGGCTACTTTAAGATTCGCTCCCTCCTTAGAAAATTAAACTCAATTCTCTCGGTTATTCTTCCGTGAAAACTTTTCACTTGTTACTCCTCTTTTCTTAGAGGAGAAGTGGAAGAAATGTTGAAAGAATTGTGAAGAGAATTGATGGGTGAAGGGTGCTATTTATAGGATGGGAGGGTGTAGGAAAGTTGTAAACTTTCCATGTGGGACAAAGAGTGAGTGGTGGTGGTGTGAGCCGTGTGGGAGGAGGATAAGGGAGGGGTGTGTGGTGGTGAGGTGGTTTCGGGAGTTGTGTTGTCAAGGCTTAAATGCTTGTTGACTATTTGCTAATTAATCTAATTACGCAGCAAATAAAATACGTCATGCATAAAACGACCTTTGAACTAGAGAAAGTTTTGCTGAAAGTTTCACCAACGAAAGGAGTGAAGAGGTTTGGGAGAAAAGGGAAGCTAAGCCCTCGGTATATTGGACCCTATGAGATACTGGAGTGAGTTGGTGAGGTAGCCTACAAACTAGCCTTACCCATTGAACTAGAGAAAGTCCACAATGTTTTCCATGTGTCACAACTTACGAAGTATGTCCATGACCCGAGCCATGTTCTTCAACCTGAGTCAGTCCAGCTTGAGAGTGACCTTTCTTTCGAAGAAAGACCTGTTAGGATCCTCGATTCTAAAACGCGGGATACTCGGACCAAGAAAGTAAAGTTGGTGAAAGTCCTATAGACGAACCAACAAACGGAAGAAGCAACGTGGGAATCCGAGGACGATATGAGGACTCGTTACCCAGAGCTTTTCCAGTCAGGTATGTGACAGTTTCGGGACGAAACTGCTTAAGGGGGAGAGGATGTAGTACTAGCTCCGTAAGTTCGAGGACGAACTTTGTTTTTAAGTGGGGGTAGATGTAATACCCGTAATTTTTTTCAAGAATTTTCAAAAATAATATCTTCTATAAAAAGGTTTTACATTTTATAAAAGAACTTTTCGAATTATTTTCAAAGGTATTTATGATTAAAACAAAGTATTTTGCCATAATATTATTTTTAGAAAATAATAAGTTATTTTTGAAGTTAGAATATTTTCAAAATAAATAAAAATGTACTTATATTCTTCGAAAATAATATATATATATATTGCGAAAATTATTTTATTTTATGGAAAAATATTTTTGGTAAATAAAAATATTTTTATGGATTAGAATTTTATTTTTAAAGGTCGTTTTAAAGGCTTAAATGCTTGTTGACTATTTGCTAATTAATCTAATTACGCAGCAAACCTCTTTCTAACTTTGTTTAGCCATTCATCGGTCATTTGTTTCTCTTGGATTTCATCGAAAATCGTTGGTTCCAAGGTGAGTGCATTTAGTTGGACTTCCACTTGTCCACGCTCCACAACTTCCAGGTCAAGCTTTTGAAATTCGTTGCAAAGTTCTTTCGTCATCACCATGACACATAGTGAAGGACTCGCCTTCAGACTTAATGCATCAGCTACTTTGTTCGCCTTTCCCTCGTGATACACAATCTCCAAATCGTAATCCTTTATAAGCTCCAACCATCTCCTCTGTCGCATATTCAACTCATCTGAATAAATATGTACTTCAAACTCTTGTGGTCGGTGTAGATCTTACATCTCACACCGTAAAGATAATGCCTCCAAATCTTTAGAGCAATAACTACCGCTCCCAATTCCAAATCATGGGTTTGATAATTCTGTTCATACTGCTTCAGTTGTCGTGAAGCATATGCTACAACTTTTCCATGTTGCATGAGCACGCAACCTAATCCCTTCTTCGATGCATCGCTATAAATCTCAAAACCGTCACTTCCAGAAGGTAGCGTCAATATTGGCGCCGTAGTCAGCCTCTTCTTTAACTCTTGAAACGCGTGTTCACACTTCTCGTCCCATTGAAATTTCATGGTCTTCTTAATCAGATTGGTCATTGGTTGTGCTATTTTTGAAAAATCTTGCACAAATCTCCGGTAATAACCGGCCAATCCTAAGAAACTTCGTACTTCCGTTACATTCGTTGGCTGCGGCCAATCGGAAACTGCTCTAATCTTGGATGGGTCAACCGAGACTCCTTCTCTCGAGATCACATGACCAAGAAATGTAACCTTATCCAACCAGAATTCACACTTCGAGAACTTCGCATACAACTCCTTCTCTCGAAGTACTTGTAATACCTTTCTTAAATGCTCCTCATGCTCTTCATCACTCCGCGAATACACAAGAATATCGTCGATAAAGACGATAACAAAACTATCCAAATAGGGTTTGAATGTCCTATTCATGAGATCCATGAACGCGGCTGGGGCATTAGTGAGTCCAAAAGGCATTACGGTGAACTCATAATGTCCATACCTTGTTCGAAAAGCTGTTTTGGAAACATCTTCCTCCGAAATCCTCAGCTGGTGATAACCTGATCGCAGATCGATCTTTGAAAACGTAGTGGCATCCTTCAATTGATCGAAAAGATCATCGATCCTAGGCAATGGATACCTATTCTTTATCGTGACGTTGTTCAATTCACGATAATCGATGCACAGCCTCAATGTGCCATCTTTCTTCTTAACGAAAAGCACGGGTGCTCCCCAGGGTGAAACACTGGGCCTAATGTATCCCTTCTCCAACAATTCCTCCAATTGTACCTTTAGTTCCTTCATCTCAGCTGGTGCCATTCTGTAGGGCGCCTTCGAAATCGCTCCCGTCCCCGGTACTAAGTCTATCTTGAACTCCATCTCCCTTACCGGTGGCATCCCCGGGATTTCTTCCGGAAATACATCTTCGAATTCCCTTACTACTGGAATTTGGTCAATGGTTTTCTCTTCTAGGCTTAGGTCATTGACATGAAACAAATAGATAGGGTGTCCTTTCCGTGCATAGTTTTGAATGGCCATTGTGGAAATGATCTTGACTCGGGGTTTCGAGGAAATTCCTTGGTAAGAAATTCGGTTCCCTTTTGGTCCTCTCAAAGAAACTTTTTTATTGTGGCACTCAATCCTAGCCTTGTACTTACTTAACTAATTCATTCCTAGGATAACGTCAAAGTCACCTAGTTCGAACTAAATAAGATCAGCGGGTAATTCTGTTCCAGCGATGTTGACTGGAACATTTTGGTACAAGACACTACAATTCACAACATCTCCCTTGGGAAGAGTTATGTTCAACTGACACAAAGACGAGGTTTTCAAATTGAGTTTTGTGGCAAAAGGAAGGGAAATAAATGAATGAGAAGCTCCAGAATCAAAAAGCAAGTAGGCGGGTGAGGAGTTGACAAGAAAAGTACCAGTCACTACGTTGCCGTAGTTGTCTGCCTCATTTTGATTCATCACAAAAATTCTTCCATTGTTGGCTCTCCCATTCCCATTCGCATTACCATTGTTGTTGCCATTCCCATTCCCATTCCTTCCATTATTTCCATTCCCATTAGCACCTCTATGATTCCCGCTTCCCTGTGGCGTGTTATTCTGATAAAAGCGGTTGCCATTCTGACCACCATTCCCATTACCATTCCTGTTGAATCCCGCGTTGTTGTTCTGCCCACCATTTCCTGGACGATTATTGTTGTTCCTTCTGGGACAATTGATCGCCTTGTGGCCTGGTTCCTTACATTCGTAGCAAAGGTTAAGGTTTCCTAAACAGTCACGGCCTGGGTGGCTCTTGTTGCACCTTTTGCAGACATAGAAATTATTCTGCCTTTGGTTTCCCTGATATCTGTTGTTGTTGTTGTTGTTGTTGTTGTTGTTGTTGTGGTTATTATTGTTGTTGTTAAATCGATTCTGTGGTTTAAAATCTCCACCAGTTCGAGGCTTCTTATCGAAGTGTTGCATTTGAGTGTGCTGACCCTCCTTTCTCTTATTTCTCCCAAATACTTCTTCCTCCCGTTTCAGAATTCTCTCCATGTTTGAGGCCTTAGCATACGCCTCCGCAAAAGTCTCCGAAGTACTTCCTCCTAACCTCTTTTGGAGTCGAAAAGCTAAACCGTCTTCAAAATTTTGGACCTTGGCCCTCTCATTAGGTACCACATTAGGACAAAGCTTGGCTAACTCGTTGAATTTGTCGGCATACTCTTGTACGTTCATTGACAATCCTTGAGTCAATCTACAAAACTCGTTAAACTTCTGCCTTCGAATGTGCTCTGGAAAGAAACGAACTCGAAGAGCTGTCTTGAATTCCTCCCAACCAAAATCTCCTTGGGCTCTCAACGCTACTCCCTCACTTTCCCACCAAGTATCTGCTTGCTCCCTCAGATAAAAGGTGGCTTGGTCTAATTTTTGGTTTTCAGGAGTTCCGGCTGCGGTAAACATCTTATCGAAGTCCCTAATCCAGTTTTCAACCAACATTGGGTCCTCTTTCCCGACAAACAAAGGTGGTTTAAGGGCAGAAAGCTTTTTGGCCATTGCGGCTTGGGGATCATCATTGTTGTTTTGGTTTACTTGGTTTTGAAGGACTAGACCAAAGTTTTGGGCTAACTGTTCAAGTGAACGAAGTCTGGCTGTAAGTTGTTCGGGTGTTTCGGCCATTGGTCGGTTTCGTTGGGTCCTAGATCGAGTATTAGCACCGTTATTCGACATAGACTGCGGTACTGATAGAGAAGGACGGTGTTACCACCGTGGAAAGCTAACGCTTACGAGGAGGACAAAGAAAAAGAAGAAAAGCAAACTTGAAATAAACATACCAATCATTCATATATTCATATTAATTTCAGTTTTAGGTCGAACGACCTTACACACCAAAAATTTACCATGCCCAATTCGATCAGCAGATCGATCACACATAATTACAATACCAAAAATTCCGCCACGCCGAATTGGTCTACTAACCAATCACAAATAATTACATCACACACCAAAATTTTACCACACCGAATTGGTCTACTGACCAATCACACATAATTACAAAAGTACGAAAATACAGAAAAGTAATAACATAACAAGTTCAAATCACCACTCTTACAAAAAAAATTCTATCCCATGTTGCTATCCTCAAAGTTGGGGCTTGACCCTTGCTGCTCTCCTACCCCTACTATCAGCTTAGGTGGATCGAGGTTGTACTCATGTTCTTGTATGGCATCAATTAACTGTTTCTCTAAATAGTCGAGTGTGAGAAACCACTCGCTCTTGTAGGAATAACGAGCAAAGTTGGGTTCATCTTTGGAGATCATGATGTCGGGGTACCTATTCTTGACACGAAATAGTGCACCTTTTGTTGGAAGGGTTTCAATGAGGACATGTGCTTGCCTATATTTTCGGTTGTAGTCGGATATCCCATGCATGTGGCTGTAGTGATAGCTTTTAAGGCAGAGATTTAGACGGTGAATAAAAGAACGAACATCCTTTCCTTCTCTAATGCAAAGATGATAAGGTGAATCTGGGTGGGTATAGACCACTCTTCTAGGGGGGACTGCATTCTTCCTAGCTGAATGATACTAACGAACCATCTAGAAAATAGGAGAAAAAACACAAAATCAAATAGAAGTACTTTTAAGAAGTACTTGCAAATAAACACATAACCCCATCATCGTAGTCCCACTCTCACGAGTTGGTTCTAACTCTAGGGTGTGAAAGTTTTTAAAATCCATTTTGAAATTCGTTTTCGAAAACATCGGCTCTGATACCAACTGTAACAGCCCCGGAAATTCGAACCTTTTTCCTTCCTTTATAAAAGTTAAATTTTACAAAAATCATAGCCCGAATTTCTAGAGTTGCTACTCGTACGCCCACCTCTGATAAGAAATGGGTATACGAATAAGTAAAAGCAGGATCGTAATGTTTCCAAATTCCAAAATGGATTTCATTCATCAATACCAAAGCCGTAAAAATGTTTAAATCCAAAACATTAAGAGTTAAAACAACTTATTACAAGATGTTCAGCTAATGCATAAAGCCTATGATCAAAGGGTTTAGCTAATTCCAACAGGCATTCCTCATCGGCCTCAAACAAGTAAGCCATCCTACTACTCACCTGCACAAAAACCCGAAGGAAAACAACAAACAAACAATAACACAAAAATCAGAGAAACTGAGTATGATCGACTCTACCCCGTAAAACAGTTTTGGTTTAAAAAAAACAGTTGACACACAAGAAACATAGAACATCGGTTGAACCAATATTTATCCAATTCACAAATTTTAGAGCAATTATTATCCAAGATTATTTAATTGGGAAAGTGAATGCGATAGGGCCTGTTTCATCCCGTCACGGACTTTTCGGCCTGGCCTGCAGCTTGTCGACAGAGTGTCCCGAGTGTATACACCCCTCACAGAACTAATGCGTACCCGCAATTGCGTGCCAGAAGTTCAGGAGGAGGACGAAAGCAGATTATAACAGTTACAAAATTTCAACGACGATTCAACACATGTCCGACCTATTGCGTGTCCACCACAACAATAGGCCCACATTGGGTACTCCCCAATGAGACACCGTTCATCACCCTAATAGGTCGTCACCGTTCGGGCTACTTTCCCTTTGAAGATTGTTTCACTTTAAGTTTAGGTTCATTTGGTTTAGAAAATCATTTGAGTGAGAACAATAACCTCAAAATAAATCAATCAAACCAAAATTCCCCACTTTAAGAATTCTCCATGAGAAATCAAACCATAAGGCAACCTTGCCTATCCAAAATCAACAGCTCAATCATCCATCGTTCATTCACAGACACCACTTATACTTCTTAATTCAAGGCAAGTTCAAACATTCACCAATCCATAACCAACATTCCATGACGTAAATAATTCATTAAACACTCGAATTGCTAAGACCGTCAAGCTTTTCAAAATCATATGCATAGGAGAAAATTTTCGAAAGAGTAATAATATACTCATAAACACATTTTTCGAAAATATGTATGTATATGTATACTAAATAATTTTCAAAATAAGTAAAATAAAATTTCATAAAACATTTGGAGATTTTAAGTTACAAAAATCATAATATAAATACATGGCATAATTTCGAAAATTAGAAATTGTATTTTCAATTCATGGACATTAATTTTCGAAAATTTCAGATTTTATAAATAAGATAAATAAGCTTACTTTGGACATATAATGGTATTTCGTACACAAATTTTATGGTCTAAAACACATGTACACAACCCTTAGTCCAAAAACAAGTTTTATTTTGATTTTTGAAAATAACGAAAGCATAATTAGGCTATTATAAAAATCTGGACAGCAACTATAGTTGGCATAGAATGCCTTTAAAACCATCATATTAGCCCTCAAAAACGTGGCTAAAACATCCCTTGAATGCCCATGCATTCACACGAAAAATACTACCACTATGCACACAACCAATCATAATTTTACGTAATCAAAACAATCTTAAAAACAATAACTAAAAGAACTACTTAAACATGCATATAACTTCTACTAAAGCATAAATAAACATAACTATAAAGCATTAAAACTACGCTAGAACATAAAACTAAGCATGCTAAAACAAAAGCGTAAAAAGAAACTAATCTAACCTAAGCATACAAGAACCTAAGGCTAAGAAAGCGGTAGACATCAAAGCATACCTCAACGTCTGGAAGGCTACTTTAAGATTCGCTCCCTCCTTAGAAAATTAAACTCAATTCTCTCGGTTATTCTTCTGTGAAAACTTTTCACTTGTTACTCCTCTTTTCTTAGAGGAGAAGTGGAAGAAATGTTGAAAGAATTGTGAAGAGAATTGATGGGTGAAGGGTGCTATTTATAGGATGGGAGGGTGTAGGAAAGTTGTAAACTTTCCATGTGGGACAAAGAGTGAGTGGTGGTGGTGTGAGCCGTGTGGGAGGAGGATAAGGGAGGGGTGTGTGGTGGTGAGGTGGTTTCGGGAGTTGTGTTGTCAAGGCTTAAATGCTTGTTGACTATTTGCTAATTAATCTAATTACGCAGCAAATAAAATACGTCATGCATAAAACGACCTTTAAAAATAAAATTCTAATCCATAAAAATATTTTTATTTACCAAAAATATTTTTCCATAAAATAAAATAATTTTCGCAATATATATATATTATTTTCGAAGAATATAAGTACATTTTTATTTATTTTGAAAATATTCCAACTTCAAAAATAACTTATTATTTTCTAAAAATAATATTATGGCAAAATACTTTGTTTTAATCATAAATACCTTTGAAAATAATTCGAAAAGCTCTTTTATAAAATGTAAAACCTTTTTATAGAAGATATTATTTTTGAAAATTCTTGAAAAAAATTACGGGTATTACATCTACCCCCACTTAAAAACAAAGTTCGTCCTCGAACTTACGGAGCTAGTACTACAATCTCAACGACCAATCCTTTCGCATTTGATTCACCATCTTCTCTAAAAGGTTCTTAATTTCTCTATTGGACACCTCGACTTGCCCTTGAGTTTGAGGGTGGTAGGGCAAGCCCACTCTTTGGGTGACTCCATATTTCTTCAAGAGTGCACGAAAGTGATTCTTGGCGAAGTGAGAGCCCCCATCGCTTATGATGCATCGAGGTACTCCAAATCTTAGGAATATAACCTTCTTGAGGAGACAGACCACTACCTTGTGGTCATTGGTTGGTGAGGCAATGGCTTCAATCCACTTTTTCATGTAATCTACCGCCACTAGAATGTAGAGGTTTCCACAGGATGACACAAAAGGACCCATGAAGTCGATTCCCCACACAGCGAAGGGCTCAACATGCAAAGTATAGTTTTGGGTCATCTCATGACACTTTGTAATTCCCCCAGTCTTTTGGCATCGGTCACATCTTTGGATGAATAAGTGAGTATCCTTGTGCAATGAAGGCCACCACAGCTTACATTCAAGAACCTTGGCCGCCGTCTTATCAACCCCACCATGACCTCCGCTTGGTAAAGAGTGACAATGCTTCAAGACCCCTTCCACCTCGTACTCCGAAACACACCGCCGGAATAACCCATCATTACACTTCTTGTAAAGGTAGGGGTCTTCCCAAAAGTAGCGGCGAGACTCCTTGATCATTCTTTTCTTTTGGTGGGAATTGAAGTCTTGAGGGAAATCTCCACACACAAGGAAATTCACCATGTCGGCGAACCATAGAATAGTCTTGGAGACGATTGCCATCAAAGCTTCATCACGAAGCTCATCATCAATAGGTAGCTCTTCCTCTTCATACATGGGATGATCAAGGGGCAACCGGGAAAGATGATCGGCCACATAGTTTTCACAACCCTTCTTATCCCGAATCTCAACATCAAATAATTGGAGGAGAAGTACCCATCGGATGAGGCGGGGCTTAGAATCCTTCTTGGCCCATAGGTACTTGATCGTCGTGTGGTCGGTGTACACTACCACCTTGTTGCACATCAGATATGATCGAAACTTATCAAAAGCAAAGACAACGGCGAGCATCTCCTTCTCCGTGGTGGTGTAGTTCTTTTGAGCTTCATCCAAAGTTCTACTAGCATAAGCAATCACATGAAGCTTCTTATCTTTTCTTTGCCCTATCACCGCTCCCACTGAAAAGTCACTCGCATCACACATTAGTTCCAAGATAAGTCCCAATTCGGGGCTTGCACTATAGGCGCACTAATCAAGGCACTTTTTAAAGATTCAAAAGCCTTAATGCAAGCATCTCCGAATTCGAACTCCCTATCCTTATGAAGCAAGTCGGTCAAGGGGCGCGCAATAGAAGAGAAATCTTTGATGAACCTACGGTAGAACCCGGCATGCCCGAGGAAAGCTCGGACTCCGGTCACCGTAGTAGGTAGGGGAAGCTTCTCTATTGCGGCCACCTTGGCCGGATCTACTTCAATGCCCTTTTTCGAGACTTTATTGCCAAGGACTATGCCTTCCTCAACCATAAAGTGCCATTTTTCCCAATTCAAAACAAGATTCGTCTCTTGACAACGCTTCAATACTCGCTCAAGATTAGCCAAACAATTGTCAAGGGACGAACCACAAACACTGAAATCATCCATAAACACCTCAATAACATCCTCTAGCATGTCGGAGAAGATAGCGGGCATGCACCTTTGAAAAGTAGATGGGGCGTTGCATAGACCGAAGGGCATTCTCCGGTATGCCAATGTCCGAAATGGGCATGTGAAAGTAGTCTTCTCTTGATCCTCGGGGTGGATTGGGTTTTGGAAAAATCCCGAATACCCATCAAGGAAGCAAAAGTAAGAATGTCCTACTAACCTCTCCAATATTTGGTCCATGAAAGGCAAGGGGTAATGATCTTTTTTCGTGGCGTTGTTGAGCCTACGATAGTCAATGCACATCCTCCACCCGGTCACCGTCCGGGTGGAGACATCATTCCCCTTGTCATCCTTGACAATTGTCATACCCCCTTTCTTGGGAACCACATGGACGGACTCACCCACTTGCTATCGGAGATAGCGTAGATAATCCCCGCCTCACAGAGTTTCAAGACCTCTTTCTTCACCACCTTTTTCATGGTGGGATTCAACCTTCTTTGAGGTTCTATAGAGGAGGTATGGCCACCATAAAGATGGATCCTATGCATGCACAAACTCGAACTAATCCCTTCCAAATCATCAATGCTATACCCGATGACCCCTTGATATTTTCGCAAGAGTTGCTTCAATTTTTCCAAAGAAGGGTCATCAAGGCTAGCATTGACAATAAAAGGGTAACAACAAGCATTATCAATGAAAGCATATTTGAGTGAAGGGGGAAGGGGTTTCAATTCTACCTTGGGAGGAGGCGTGGTCCTCTCCTCCTTATCCTCGGTTTGGATCGATGGGAGCTCGTCTAATGGTTCATCTTCCACCGGACAAGCTTGGTCAAGAGAGGCTTCAAGCTCCGTTAGCCTCCTTGGATTTCTCAACCCCATCTTCTAATTGCATAACTTCTTCAAGAGGATCTTCCCATCTTAGATGAACCCTTTCACACTCATCAAGCTCATCACTCACAAGATTAACCCGACAAAGCTTTTCAACCATCGGTTTCTTCATCAACTTAGAGAACTCAAACACCACTCTTTCATCGGCCACTTCACCAGTTATGGTATTATCTCGGCAATTCACTACTCCACCAAGAGTGTGAAGAGCTTCCCGACCTAGGATGAGAGGTGTGGTCGGGTCCTCTTAGATATCCATGACAATAAGGTCGCATGGGGCATTGAGATTTCCAACCCTTATCGGCACATCCTCGAGCTCTCCACAAGGAACCTTAGTAGAACGATCGGCCATTTGAATCAATTTTCTTGAAGGAACCATTTCATAATCCAAGAGTTTAGCAATTGAGAGGGGCATTAAGCTAACACTAGCCCCTAGGTCGGCTAAGGCTCCCTTGGTACCCAAATCACCAATCATGACTGGTAGAGTGTAGCTTCCCGGATTCCTTAGCTTAGGCGGCATCTTTCGTTGCAAGATCGCACTCACTTAAGATGGTAGACCATCTCATCAATTTGCTTCCTCTTGTTAGAAAGAAGTTCTTTGAGGAACTTCGCATATTTTGGCATCTCTTTGATTGCTTCAAGAAAGGGGACATCAAGAGTGAGTCCCTTCATGCATTCCATGAACTTTTGATACTTTGCATTGAGTCTCCTCTCCACAAGCCTCTCTGGATATGGAGGCTTTGGAGCATGCTTGGCAAATTTCGGTGGTGTGGTTGAAGTAGCATCTTCCAAACTTGCTTTTCTCCCCCTATCCTTTTTCTTTCTTTTGTCACCCCCCATCTCTTGGCCATCATTGTCACCCTTAGCATTTGAACTCTCCACCATGACCTCCTCTTCTACCACCTTGTCTTCTTCACTTTGGGGTGCCTCCTTATTAATTTGTTGCTCCATGGTAGGCCCATCATAAACTGTTCCCGATCTTAAATGGATGGCATTCACGTAGTGAGAAGCGGGGTTGGCTGAAGGTTGGCCCGGTAGCTTGTCAATAGAAAGTTGAGCCACTTTGTCGGCCAATTGGGCAATTTGGGTGTCGGTCATTTTTTGGTGGGAAGTGATTTCTTCGATTTGGGTGCTTTGTTGACCTAACTCCTTTTGGAATCCACTCATCTCTCTTTGGAGATTCTTGAATTGGTCTAAGATGAGTTGGGTGTCTTGAGTTGGGGTATGGTGAGGCATAGAAGGGTTAGGGAATGGAGGATTGGGATGATTTTGTGGAGGGTTAAAGTTTTGGTTGAAAGGTGGCTTGTTGAAAGGTTGCCGATTCGGATGATTTGGGTGGTTGTAGTACCCTCCTTGCACTAGTAGAAAAATCGTCAATGGATGCGGGGGTTTTAGGCCCTTTGGATGCGGTTCTGCCCCACAGCCAATGTCGTAGCAGCCATAAGTCTATGACCTATGGCTGCGGTTCCACCCGCATCCAAAAGTGAGTTTTGGATGCGGTTCTTGTAGGAACCGCATCCAAAGGTCTACTTTTGGATGCGGTTCCTACTAGAACCGCATCCAAAGCTTGGTTGCCTCTAAGAAAAAGGACTTATGGATGCGGCTCTCCCCCAGAACCGCATCCATAAGTCCTCCTTTTTTTTAAAAAAAAAAACAAACAATTTTTTATTTATAAATATAATTATAATATATATCCTGCAATAATAATTAAATGCATCGATATATATTGATAAATTGCAAATAAAAATGTGGAGCAAACATCTCTAAAAGTCAAACGCTTATCAAAATATAACATTCAAACGAACCAATAATAATGTTTTGTACATACAAAATAAATCCGTAAGTATATATCACAAACAATTTTCTGTAAGAAAACTAGCGCATTTGTCTCGAACCACACTAATTTCTTGAACAGTAAAATGTCCTTCCCTTGTTGCAACATCAATAATCTAGGTGTATGAAGAAAAAAAAAAACAAAAAAAAAAAAACAAATTATAATTGTTAGAAAAAAAAATGACCACGAATACGCAAAAAGTACGAAACATGCCCGAATGTTAAACAAAAAAAATGGTTCATCAAAATCATTGAATTAAACTCAAATATGCTTAATAAAACTCAAATAGACAAGCAATCAAGAAAAAATACAAAAACTTATAATAATCTACATAAATGTGGCCAAAACCACGCAATAAATCATGAACAAATAAGCATACATTCAACATTCAACCCATATGCGGCCAAAACAACACAAAAAGGCCCGCATATATTTAAATAACTTCAAAATCATGTAAACAAACTCAAACATGCCTAATACACCTCAAATAGGAAAGATATCATTAAAAAAATACACAAACACGCAACATTCAACCCACATGTGGCCAAAACAACACAAAAAGACCCGAATGCATTTAATTAACTTCAAAATCATGCAAACAAAATCAAGCACGCTTAATAAACCTCAATAGGCATGAAATCATGAAAAAATACACAAAATGCAACATTCAACCCACATGTGGCCAAGACAACACATAAAGACCCGAATGCATTTAGTTTATTTCAAAATCATGCAAACAAACTCAAGCACGCTTAATACACCTCAAATAGGCAAGAAATCATAAAAAAATATACAAACATTCAACATTCAACCCATATGTAGCCAAAACAATGGAAAAAAAATACCCAAATGCATTTAAGTAGATTCAAAATCATGTAAACAAACTCAAACATGCCTAAAACGCCTCAAATAGGCAAGAAATCATGAAAAAATATGCATACATTCAACATTCAATCCATATGTGGCCAAAATAACGAAAAAATACCCAAATGCATTTAAATAGATTCAAAATCATGTAAACAAACTCAAACATGCCTAAAACACCTCACATAGGCAAGAAATCATGAAAAAATACACAAACATGCAACATTCAACCCATATGTGGCCAAAACAACGGAAAAAAAAATACCCAAATGCATTTAAATAGCTTCAAAATCATGCAAATAAACTCAAACATGCCTAATACACCTCAAAAATAGGCAAATAAAAATCCTAATTCTCCACTACCTATCTACGCCACAAATCTAAACCGCCTCTATTACCTACAACAGAAATAAAGGAAGACATTGTTCATAACTGTCCCCTCTCCAAACTACAACAATCCCAATAAATCTCCAAACACCACCAGTGTAATCCGCATCAAGCGAATACCAAGTGTCTATCCTAACAATCTCTAAGTTCCATTCGTACAAGTTTCAACCTATTTTTCTTTGACAAGAAATATGTAAAATGCAGTGTACGGTACACTACATACCTTTTGTAGGTCTTCCGACTTCAAGCAAACAGAGACTACATCATGTATGTATCTCATCACATAGTACCCACACTCAACATCGTTTTGTTGTTGTGCACACTATTATAAAATTATGTGGAAAAAGAACACACATATATCAATACAATGAAAAGAAAATATTATTAATGAAATCAAAACGTATTTAATTTACCTTCACTGATATGATCTGAGGAGTAGTATCCCCTGCATGAAAATGTGATGCTCGCATTTTCTTCATGACACTGCAATTTCATTGACATATCAAATATAAAAGATTTATCCTAATGTAACAACATTAACCTTTATATAGTGTCTAAATGAAAATTATCATACCTTTTTATTAATGTCAAGATCAAGAACTTGTGTGGTGGTTCTACAAGACAGGAGTCAAATTGGTATATTTTGTTGGTGGAAGGTGATAACACTAAAAGCATCCAATGCTTACTACACTCAAATTTTAAGGCATTCATAAATCAAATGTGGTAAATTAATAAGATGATGAGATATAATATTGTCGTATAATCGACAAATAAGCAAATACTACTTACGCTTCAACGTAAGGAGCCAAAATCAACTTGCACTTATCCCGCCGCCCCCTCTGTCCCCCTGCCCACCCCCAACATCCTTGCCAGAAGCCCCCCTAACACGTGCCTGCAGCCCCCCACCCACTAAAATTCAAAGTAAATAATAAAAAAAAATTCAGAAATTAAAATTATAAATAAGAAATTATAACTTAAATTAAAGTAGATACTAACCCTAGATTTCAAAGGTGGAAGGGGCGGTGGAAGGAGAGTGTCCGGTGTTTGAGGGTGCGTACTCGATGGTGGTGCGCTGCGTGCGAAGACAACAGTTCGAACTTCGAACCACTACGTGCGAAGGCAACAACAGGCCGCCCACGAAGACAGCAGCAGGGCCGCAGCGACGGCACATACTCGATGGTGGTGCCCTGCTAGGATTTTGAGGGCGGTGCGCAGCTAGGGTTCGACGGAGGTGTGATGCTAGTCGTGGTAGAGCTCCTAGGGTTTGATGGAGGTGCTTTTTTTATCGTGAATGGTATGAGTGAGTATGAGAGTTAAGCAAATAGAAGTAAAGTTATAATGAATCGTTTGTTTTTTTGGGTAAATCAAGTTACCTATAGTGGCGGTTCTAAAACCGGCAGCCATAAGTTGAAGAACCGCATCCATAAATATTTTTGGTTGCGTTTTTTAAGAACCGCATCTATAAGTACATATGGCTGCGGTTTTTTACACCGCAGCTATAAGTAGTGCATTTTTTTCAATATTTTCAGTACTTTTGGATGCGGTTCCAAAAGAACCGCATCCAATGTGGCGCAGTATATGTGGATTTTTCTACTAGTGTTGATTGGGGTTGTTGTTGGTGTCGTTGGATTGCCCACCTTGTTCATAAGGCCTTTGGTTACCTCTCACATTGTCTCGGAAATCCCTTTGATTGTATTGGTAACCCATAGCCGCCACTTGTTCCGGGTGGAAATCCCTACCACCACAATAACTAGCATCATGGTTTGTACCGCCGCATTGTTCACAAGAGAAGACCGGAGCCTTGGTAGAGGGTGTAGAAGTTGATGTCGCTTGAGATTTACCCATCTTTTTCTCAATGATTTGCTCCATGTAAGCCTTCAATTGTTCGGGGTCAAGCTCATACTTCCCCGGCTTCTTGGTTGTTGCTCTTGATTGACCTCCCCATGCACAATCTCGCACCACTTCTTCAATTTTATCTTCTAGTTCAGCTTGGGGAACCTTAGAGATTTGGCCTCCACAAGCGGCATTGAGATGTGACTTGGGGATAGGATCTAACCCATCATAGAAAGTCCGGATGAGTTGGTTCTTAGAGTATTCATGATTGGGGCAAGCTCGAACATACTCATTGAACCTTTCCCACACTTCACTTAGTGACTCCCCATCCTCTTGTTGAAATGTAGCAATCTTCCTTCTCTTTTCGGCGGTCTTTTCTTCGGAGATGAACTTTTTGAGAAACGCCGAGGCCACTTCACTCCAAGTAGTCAATGATCGTGGCTTAAGATTCTTAAGCCATCTATAGGCACGCCCAGAGAGAGAGTGACGGAAAAGATGCATCCGGATGTAGTCTTGAGTCACTTGGTTAGTTTGAACCATGGCACAAAGCTCCAAGAATCGGTTGAGATGCTCAATGGGGTCTTCATGTGCCATCCCCGTAAATTGATTTTGTAAGACCATGTTAGTGTAGTGGGGATGTATGGTGAAATTAGTGTTGGTTGTGGGAAGGAGAAGCCCGCTTGTGAGCTCATAGTTGTCCGGAGCCCCAAATTCTTGGAACAACGGACCGGGATTTTCATCACCCATGCTTTCGGTTGATGTGCTCGATGTGTAAGGAGGGTCTTCCCCAAACTCGCCTAACTCTCGGTACAAGTTTCAAACCCCACGCAAAGTACGGTTGATCTCAAGGTTAATAGGGTACTCGGGAGGCCCTTGGGACCGCCTTTGCATTCAACACTTGCATCAAACACAACTAAGCAAGGCGTTAGCAATTGACAACACCAACCACAAATAACAACACTAATTTGATGATAGAGAAAATAAGCAAAGAAAATAAAGTGCAAAAAAAAAAAATAAAAAAAATAACGAACTGAATAACACCGTAGTGCCCCGGCAACGGCGCCAAAATTTAGTCGGGGCTTAGGGGTCGTTAATTCCTAATCCGGTCAAAAGTAATTACCCTAGGCTAACCTAACAAATAGTATAGGAAAGTAAGGGGTCGAACCACAAGAAACTAGCGGATTACTTAGTCAAGTTATTGAGTGAAACGGGGGTTTTTAATAAAGAGGAAAGGTGACTAAACTAATTTAACGAACTAAATCTAATTAAATAAATTAAATTAAAATGAAGTGAAATCAACGATTAAAGGCACTAGGGAAAGGGGGAAAACATGATGTTCCAAAATTCAAGCACTGAGCAACCACATAGCAAGCATAAAATCATTTGTTTCAAGCAAGGAGATTAGTTTATACAAGAGGGCTTAGATTTCTCAGCCGACCCACTCACACAACATCTCAACCTAGACCAAACCAAACACCATGGATCGAATCGCTCGGCAAACTAGATCTCTCATTCTCTACCTCGCTCACATCCCGGTTCGAATTACTCTAGACCATTCCTAACATGTTGTCTCTAACTCATGCTTAGATTTCTCAACCACACTTGGTTAGTCCAAGATTCTATCCTAGAAGTTGGCCAAACTCCTAATCTAGCATTTCAATCCATGTTAGAAAACAAGCATCAACAAGTTATTTCATACCAAACTAACAATTACTCCGTGTTCAACAATCAAAATACCATCATTTTCCCCCTCCCCTAGCTAGAAATCTAGCCTAGGAGAGGGATGCTCATACTAACAAAAGCCATAAATAGACCAAACATGATAGAAGAAGTAGAGAAACTAATAAACATGGAAAATCACAATTAGACTTACAAACACTACCTCAAAGATTTAAACTTAAAATCACAAACACAATGAACAAGAGATTATAGCTAATGACAAGTAAGAACTCAACAAATAATAACATACAAATGATGAACAAATAACAAAGAAAGAAAGATAAGAAATATTACCAAACTAGAAGATTGAATAAATGGATTGATTGCAAATGAAGAAGAAATTGGTGATGATTACAAGCTAAAACTATTAAAACTCTTGCGTTTCTCTCTCTAAAAATACTGAAAATAATGCTAAGTTCTTGATATTTTTAGTGATGTTCAAACCTAGAAAAGTTGGGGTATTTATATATTACATGAGAGAGAAGGGGAATATTCGGAATAAATGAGCCGCTGCAGGTGGGAGCGGACGCTCTGAGGGTTGAGAGCGGACGCTCCACTAATACGACAAATAGACGAGCTGGCAACAAGTACTGGGAGCGGACGCTCTGAAGAGGGGGAGCGAATGCTCCATGCATAGGCGAGCGGACGCTCTGAGGGTCGGAGCGGACGCTCGGTTGTACTTGGACGTGCTGAGGCTGGGCAAGGGGAGCGGACGCTCCAAGGGTTGGAGCGGACGCTCTAGCTCCAACAAGAAGCTCCTGCATCCTCGATAAGGAGTCCGAGCGGACGCTCGGTGGGGGTGGAGCGGACGCTCGGTGCTAGGGCTGCAATTCCATTCCACTTCAAGCTTTGAATTGTCACTCTCGGGCTCGACCTTCGCACACAAGGCTCTGAATGCTTTGGCGTGGACCTGAAACAACTCATGCAAAATATCAAAGCACTTGTATTCCCATTTTCTCTCAAAAATGCATAGAAAATACCCAAAAATGAAACGAGATCCAAATCTTGGTAACATGTAAGGAGTGGAGGAAAAACCAATTAAAAATGAACAAATATGGGCAAAACAAAGACTAAAAAGGATGAAAAATGACCTATAAGATGGTGCACAAATTTTGTCTTGGCCATTAGGGTTACCACGGTTGAAATTTTGAGAATTGTTGTTCCATTGGTTGCTTCCATACTCATGATTGTTCCATTGACCACCCCCTTGGCCACCAAAATTGCCTCCATGCCCTTGTTGATATTGATTAAAGACTTGCCCATGACTGTAATCCCTTTGATTGGAGAAATTGTTGAAGTTGTTGAAACCTTGTCCCCTTGGGGCTCCAATCGCCGCCACATGCTCGGGACTCAAACCACCACAATAAGAAGTATCATGATTGGTGCCCCCACAAATGTCACAAGAGAAGGCATTGACTTGGGCATTGGAACTTTGGCCGGAAGAAGACAATTTGGCGAGTTTCTTGTTCAATTGCTCAAGTTGGGCTTTGATTTGGGTAGAAGAATCAAGCTCCAATTTGCCGCCACATCCTTGAGTTTGCTTTCTCCTACTATTACCACCCCAACCTTGATTTTGAACCACCTCTTCAATAACCTCTCCAACTTGCTCTTGAGGGATCTTAGCAAGCTGGCCACCACAACCTGCATTCAAATTTATTTTGGACATATCATCTAAACCATCATAAAAAATACGCATCACCAAAGTATGAGGCAATTGGTGATGTGGGCATGCTCTCAAATAGTTGCTGAACCTCTCCCAAGCTTCACTTAGAGTTTTGCCGTCCTCCTGTTGGAAGTCCATGATCTTCTTCCTTCGTTCCGCAGTCTTCCACTCAGGTATTTATTTCTTTAAGAAAGCAGTGGTCACCTCTCCCCAAGTTTTCAAAGAGTTGGGAGGAAGACCATTTAACCATCTTTTTGCCTTGCCCGCCAAAGAGGACCGAAACATGTGCATGCGGATGTAATCTTGGGAGACCTGGTTTCAAGCTACCATAGAACACAACTCTAAGAATCTTTCAAGGTGGGACAGAGGGTCCTCATCCAAATTCCCCAAGAATTGATCTCCTTGCACCATCCATATGTATTGAGGATGAATGGTGAAGGTGGTGTCGGTGGTGGGAAGTTGGATACCACCTCTAAATTCAAACGGACCGGGGTTGCCAAAGTCTCTAAAAAGGACTTGCTCCCTCTCATCACCCATCTCTTCGCAACTTTGGGACCCACTAGAAGCTTCCAAAATAGAGAACTCTTCTTCTTCAAGAATACAACCAACACCCCTGTTTTCCGAAGCAAAGTGTAACGACCCGACTTTTTAGCTTGTCGATTTACGAAGGGTAATCAACATTCGGATCATTACTTAATCTAATTAGACCATAATTCAATATTACAAAGGAAAGAATTAACCTTTATTAACTATAGCTGCTAGAATCCATAATAAACCTCTAATTAATATTACATCAAAGTCTGAAAAATACTGTCCCAACATGCTGGGATCTTAGTAACAAACTAAATAAAGGTTTAAATAGTTCTGACTAAACTAGAATACTTAAATAGAGGCCCAAACTCTCAAGCCCATCCGGCGAAGCCCGCTCTAATCTGCTGCAACGTCACCTGAAACTGAGGGGGGGGTCCACCATCAGTGGCGAGTAACTAGGCTGTCCCATTTAATCGAGGGACCACCAAACACATAATAGCATAGAAATTGTCATAAAAACTGTAAAGAACTTAATACATGTTTTACATATAAATATACAAATTACGTATAAATGTACGTATAAAAATACATATAAAAGAACGTATAGACGTACGTATAAATGTACGTACAGAAATACGTATACAAGTACGTATAAAGATACGTATAAAGATACGTATAAATACACCTGCAGAGATACGGTTAGAATACGTATAATCTTCGTATAGAATACGTACAAACAACCCTGCAGATACGGTTAGAATACATACAAAATACATTCAACATTCGCATACATACACACGCTAACATACTCGAATAATTACAGAAATATACACAGCGGAAGACTTATAATATACTGAACTTGTACTTTATATTATACAACTTAGAATTATACTTCACCACCTTCTTACATGATATCATCAGTACATCCTAATCATATCTTTTCATAATCTTATCATCGAATTTCATATCATAATCTTATCATATCATATGTTATATCTTATCATAATCTTTCTTAATCGTAATTCATATCTTATAATTACATCTCATCTCATATCATAACATCAATCTTATAATAAGGGCATAATAGCTTCTTATCTTAACATATGCACTTATCATATCATTACATCAATCTTATAATAAGGACATAATATCTTCTTAACTTTACATATGTACTTATTATATCAACTTAACTTAACATATCATCTTTGCGGACTGTCTTCTTCAGCTCGTAGCGAACCTTTGCGTTCGCAACTTTCCTAGAACACGTCGGGGTGAACCTTTGCGTCCCACCCGTAGCCCTCCTTTGCGAGAACTAAGCCTAAGCTATGGCCATAACTCCTGGTAGCGGCTCGCAGATACGGTTACCAGAAGGCTACATGTTCTAAGACCAAGAACTGCGCGGGGGAACCTTTGCGTTCGTCCCATGTGAGCAGTGGCATCGACTAAACCCAATTGATAACCTTTGCGTTATCGCAAGGGCGTCCTATCTTATTTAACCCGATTGATGACCTTTGCGTCATCGCAGGGGCGATCTTTATATTGTATCTTATATCTTTACTTAATCATATCATATCATATATTGGGAAATACTAGGTGACCGTAATAGGAAATGAAATGTTCGGAGTCCCAGGAAAGAGAGGTGCGGCACGTATAATGGCCACCTTAAATACCAAGTCTTTCCTAGCCAGAGACCGAAACATAACATGTATATCTATTACTCTGTTTCCTTTCTTATCCCTAGTAATATCTTATATATCTTCAAAACTCATATAATATATTATCCTTAAAATATATATATCATATACTTATAATCTTACCCTTTCGGATACTAATTTTAATATTATATCATATACTAATTTGTAACCTTATCCAAAGTAAGATAATTGTATTAATAACACTATTAGTATTTGGCCCTAATAAACATGTTACTAATATTATTATTCCTTTTTATCCCTACACTTTACAACTTATCCCCAATAATTATTTTATCCGTAACTTATATTACTAAATTATTCCTAAATTAATAACAATTCAAAATCAACTAAATTTGACTATTTCCAGCAATTTTACACGGCATTCCCAGAATGTTAACAAAATTTAATTAATTTCTTAATTTATTTTAATTAAACAACTAATTACTAAAAATTAGCAAATTAAAATAAAAATCATATTTTTCCTAATTTTCTTCCACACGACGTTTTAATATCTTTTAATAAAAATTATTTAATTAATTCATATAATTTAATCTACAGCAAACACTTAAATTAAATAAACAATTCTTACGAAAAATTATACTTAACATAACATAACAAGATTAAAATCATACATACACGGCATATACATATAAACAAGAAATAACACAACTTTTAATGTTTTAATCTTTAGCTCACTCGGGAGAATCCCGAGAGTAAGTAGATTTTAGAATATAATTCAAGAACAAATTTACATATTCAAGAATTTAAAGATTCATGGAATTAAATAAGGATTTAAAATAAAGATTCACATATTTAATCTAGCATGTTCAAGATTAGTATAAAAATAACATTTTTATTTCCTCCTTTAAATTTTGTACCACTCGAAAATTCAATAATTAATAATAGCATATTTTAATAATTCAATTGCCCTATTTTATACAATCTGATTTTTAAAGAATTAAATTAAAAACGACCATCTAAAGATCTCTAAAAATCTGGAAATTTTTATGGGAGCTAAATATGGGTTCAAGTATTTACGTGCATAAATTTCGTCTAAAAATAACATCTTTTACTATTTTTAAGTGATTTTATAACTAACCAGTCAGATTAGGCTGAATTCGGTTTCAGAATTTTATGCCATATCAAACGATCTTTAAAAATTACGAAAATTTAACACAAGCTGTAAAACATTATCACTGACTTCCATATAAAATTTCGTAGCATTCCGAATTGATTAAGTACACTAATAAATTCGTAAACCTATTCTGGACAATTTTACCGGTTTGAAAGATTAAATTTTTATAAATAATAAACGGACGAATTTTGCCACGAAATAAATCATGGTTAATAATCAAACAGTAAACCAGATACCATGAAAAATTCATCAAGAAATAACAAGATTTGATTGGTAAATAAATTATACAAGATCATACATAAAATCAAGAAAATACATAAAAATCAATCAAGAAATTCATGCTTCATGCTCGACATGTTCATATGAAAACAATATTAAACTTCCTACAATTTTCATGCTTCAATTCCTAATTAACTATGTGTTTTTCTACCCATAGATTAAAGAGGAAAGCGAAGTTACCTTAATCGCATAATATTCCAAGGCAAAAATCACCCCTTGGTGATCAATTATGCACGGCTAGTTAAGAGGAAAAAGGAGGGATTTTCTTGTTAGAGTTTTTGTGACTAAATGCAAAAATAGGAACAAAAGAGGACACTAGTTCCTATTTATAGAAAAAGAAAATCAAAACAAACCCTAAACAACACCATAGGGCTGCCGTGATTTTTAGGAGATTATAAGGGAATTAGTTAGGTTGTTTGAACAACCAATTTGAATGGGTTTTAAAAGAAATAAATAAATTAGGTTAAATTAATTACCAATTAAATTAAGAAATCAATATTGGCCCAAACCAAGGAGGTAGCCGGCCATGAGGATAAGGAAAAGAAAATTGGGTCTTTGGCCCAATTTTGGAAGAGAAAAGAGTTGGGCTAAAAATCAAACAGTCCAATTCAATGGGCCTTTTTGGACTAAAAATTGAATAAATACTATTAATAACCACGAAATTTTCTGGCCCAAAATTCCGGGTTATTACACAAAGAGTCTCCGGACTTGCCTTAAGGTGCGGTCAATTTTCGGGTCAAAAAGGAGATGTTGGTCCCCTTGAGACCTTCTGTGCATCCACCAAAACTAAGTAAAGGGTTAGCGATGACAAGCACGCAACAAACCAATGCAAAAATTAAGAAAGCAATAATTCAAACAAAATAAAATCCTCAAACTTCATCAACCGTTGTTTTTGGGTCTCTAATAACCAAATACCCCCGATGAAGTATAGTGGGGGTTATCGAACACAGGGAACAATGAAGATTTAGGAATGAGCAAATTAAAATGAGTGAGGATCTTGTTTTTGGGGTTATTAGGGTGAAAAATTACAATTTCTACACTAAAACTAACAACTGTCAACAAAAATAAACTAAGCACAAAATAGCTAAAAACACAAGAAAATCAACAAATAACAAGCACTAGGGGTTATGGTTTCGGATTCACTAGACTTGGGGGATTTACTTCAAGCAATTCTATGACTAATCTACAATTTAGGGAAGAGGAACAATCTCTCTTCAATACTCAAAATTTTTCCCAAAGACAATGTGTTGGGGAGTTGATTCATCAACAAAGCCTTTCCCAAGGTCATTTGAAAAATTCACAGCTCCCACCATGGGTGCAAGACTTTTTCCTAGTTTCACCATTCAATCCCTTGACAAAGCAAAACCAATGAAATTTGGGCAAAGAAGAAATACAACAAACAACTTATAGACAAAGCATTGAAGCATTTCAATACAAGTCCTTCATAAATCCTTCCCCATAAACCCTAGCAAGAAAACTACTCACTACTCATGGAGTTTGAAGCAATAACAATGGAGATTGAAACTAAATAAATCTTAAGCATGATTAAGAAGTGAAAACAAGCAATAGAACAATCAATACTAGCATTCAATAAACAAAAACACAAAAAAAAATGAGAAGGGTGAAGAAATAATACCAAAAGATTACTTTGATTAAAAATGGAGAATGAATAACAATGGAGTTAAAGCTTTTTCTCTCTACAAATCTACTTTCTCTCTCTAGTTTCCTCTCTACTTCTCTCTATACAACATCGTCTAAAAACTATGAATAAATTTTTTTTTCTAAGAGAGAAATTATATATTATTTTTTCGCCGCAGCAATCTTGCGCGACCGCGAGAAATGAGGAAAAACGGGCGCGACTTAAGAAAAGGAAAAGGGCAGTGTCGCGGGCGCGCTGGGCCAAAGGTCGCTTGCGCGCTGCTAGTGTCGCAGGCGCGACTGAACAGATACGCAGGCGCGACGCGGGCTGGAGGCATGCTGCTGCAGTAGATTGTCGCGGACAAATGTAGAGCCAGCGAGGGCGCGCCAAAATCTCTGTCTGCGCCTTCCAAAAGCCAACCCTATCAAATTTTCAACTATAAGCTCGGGCTCTCAGGAAGGGCCGGCACACTTTCCGAGGCATCGGGTTATGGGCCCGGGTTGCTGCTGAAATTACAAAATCGCCCTCGGGCTCTCTTAGCCTTGATTTTGGGGGTCACGGAACTGTTGTACGCATCTCGAAGCTTATTTCAGGCCTCTCACGACCCTTGTCGGCTATCGGGAACCGCACGAGAATGCACGAGTAAACTACATGAATATACACAAGGCATAAGAGATACATAATTGCTCATTTATTGACAAAAATGGCAAGAAACCATCTTTAACCTACTTAAACTCGAAACAAACCAAACCTATGCAAAAAGGACTAAAAACTAAAGAAAATAATTCTAAAAGGCATTGAAAATAAGCGAAAACAGCCCGGAAAATAGGTCCAAAAATGGACCGATCAGTACCTGAAAAGGGAATTTAGGGTCCACAGTCAGTGGGGAGTAATTAGATTGTTCTACTTAAAAGTAGAGCGCAATTAGACATATAATAATCAGAATAAGCCAACAAAACATCCACACCAATTAACAAGATTAACATTAACATATAGATATAAGACACGCAGCGGAATACAAAATACACTAGACTATCTATGACCAGACCTTTCATTCAATGCTAGTACTGACTCTAGACTCTAGACTTCATTATTAACTTTCAAGTTCCAGTTCACTCAAGTGTTCTTATCCGTGACACAGTCATATGCTCGTAGGGGTCAACCACGAAGGATCTACTTCCCCAACTTTCCTTGCTCATGCCGGGTCAACCACTTTTGATCTACTTCCCGAGCACTGGGATCAAGAACTGTGAAGTCACTTTAAATCATCTTTCATAATTCAAGCAATTAATTCAATCATCTAATTAAAATTCAAGCCTTAATTAATTAAACAAAAGAATTTCAAGAAAATACTTAAAATCTAATCTTTATATTAAATAAACAATAAAAAATCAATTCTTATTATCTCTCATCCCACTCGACATTTTCAAGAACAATTAGCATGAAATCATGTTTTAATACAATTAAAATACAAGCCTTAATTAATTAATTTAATTAATTCCAAGAAAGTGATCAAAGCCTAATCTTTTATCATAAAAATAATAAAAATTAACCCTTTTTATCCATTATGTTACAGGGCTTTTATCAAATAAAATAACCAAAATTTACTCTTTCTTTATAATTCTAAAAATATCAAGATTGAATTCATAATACTAAATTAATTAAATAAAAATTCATACTTTAGATTTTGTTCAAAATTTTTGAACCAAAATGTTGTAATGAAAGACATAATTATCACACGGCAATTATTACTAGTTCAAGATCATGATTCTAATTTTCACGAAACAAACTAAATAAAGAATCAATTCAAGAGTAGTCATCAAGATCATCAATGGAACAAGATTATAGCAAAAAGATTAATTCTTGAATGGTATCATCACTCGAAAAATAGAGTAATCACACTGCTTTTACACGACATAAACAATAAAAATAATTCAACAATTTAATCATCAATTTTAATTGTTAAGAATCATAGAACATGCATAAATTTATGTCAAACACATAAGAAAATAATCAAAACCTTCATCTAATCATTCGACAATCATCAATATATCTCATCAAACAATTCGAAATTTATTCTAAATAATTCTAAACAATTCTAAAAAGTTCTAAACCTATTCTAAAGATTATAAGACTAATCTATTCTACAAATTAAGTAAAGCAATCTAATTACCTAGCAAGAAGAACAATATGCTCGAAAATCCTAAGATGGTCGAGTGGTCTAACAGGTCTCCTTAGGCTCCTTTTGATCCTCTTGCTTCAATCCTTGGGTTGTTGAATCAATAGAACGATCTTTAGAAGTTTTTGTGATCTGAATACTGTGTTTTTAATACCAACTGTAACGACCCGTATTTTATCAACGTTGTTTTCGAAGAAAAAAACAATACGAATCTCAAATAACTAGAAGTTTTTAAGGCCAAAAATAATTAATCACAACGGAAGCTCTAAACTTATTCAATTTATTTAATTAATAATAAAATAGTCCAAAACAATTAAAAATTACTAAAGTCCATTAGTAACAAAACTACGAAAGTCCATATAAATTACTATTACAAAGGCTAGAATCACTATAAGATAGCTAACAACTAAAACTCACTGCTCACAATCCCAGCCCTTGCGTTACCCAATTATTCTTCATTAGTACCTGAAAAAGGAATTTGGGGTCCACAATCAGTGGGGAGTAACTAGATTCTTCTACTTAGGAGTAGGATTAGGTTGCATAGAATAATAGTCTTAGATTGTTAGTTGTTGTTGTTTTAATGTTTCGTGGATTAGCCGTTTGGCCTAGGGTATTAGTTTAATTTCTTGCTTGTTTTTTCATGATTCTTGATTGATCTTTTCATGCTATATTGATCTATGATATTGCCTTGAAGTTATTACATGATTTTCTATTATGAATCTTGATTCTTGTTTTGTTCTTGTTTAATTGAGGCATGTGATTATATGAATTCAAGCATGGATTTTTATTTTGTTTATATGCATATCTTGTTGAATTATGAATTGTTTGCTAATTGCCTAATCTTGTAGTTGAATTTACGTAATCTTGTTGTAGTTTATGAATCTTGAATGGTTATGAATATTAGGGTTATGCGTGTACTTGTGTGGTTTTCAAAGCAATGATTTTTATTTCTTTTTTGAATATTGTTATTGAATCTTGAATGAATCTTGTGAATCTTGAAGTTTATAGTTGGAATCTTGAATCGTTGGTGGTTGTGTTTCATGAGTGTGGTTTGATGTTTTAAAATATTGATTTTGATCCTTGTTTGTTATGTAAACTTGCTGAATCTTGAATTATGTTCTTGTTTGGAATTATGCGTGTGAATGCAATGTCAAGTTCGGATTTTGATTTCGTTTTGGACCTTGTTTGATGGTTGACTTGCGTAATGTGGAGCATGATGATTCGATTGATGTTATGTTGGTATCTTTGAGTCTTGTTGAGTCGTTTCGTGTTAAGCGGTTAAAGATCGTGCGTCGAGCGGTTAAAGGCCGAGCGTTTAGCGGTTCATCTATGATGAATTGTGCGGGGCAAGTTTTGTGTGATTGATTATGAGTCAGAGTCGTGTCGAGCGGTTAAAGATCGTGCGTCGAGCGGTTAAAGACCATGCATCTAGCGGTTCATCAGTGATAAATCGTGCGAGGCAAGTCCTTTTATTGTTGATCATGTTATCGGTTGTAGACCGAGCGCTGTCTTCTTATTGAACTTGTGAATTGTGCGTGTTGTGCCTGGAAGTATTTGCACTGGCTTGAATTGATTGATGTTGTTGTTGATGATTGTTATGTTTCCGCTGCTATCTCTGATGTTGAACTTATATTGTAACCTGTAAACTTTGTCGTTTCCTGTATTTCTAACCCTTTATTTATGTAATGTGGTCCTACTTCTATGTAGGACAGTCTAGTTACTCGACACTGATAGTGGACCCCCAATTCTATTTTGCAGGTGAGCAGGATAAAGGCTAGAGTCGGGATGAGTTGGTCGAGCGTCTAGGCTGTTGTTTTCTTTTCCTGCTTTTGCACCTAGTTTTATTTCTAGTTTTTAGGACTTGATTTTGGTTTAATTTAACCTTTGTATTTGGGATTTCATTATTAATAATAATAAATGTTATTTCCATGAGTTTTAGTTATATTTTTACGTTATAAATCGATTGGTAATTGCCTGTTTACGACGTTATCACCGTTAACGTCGTTGCTAAAATGCGGGGTGTTACACTCTCTGCCATACTCATACATGTCCTCACGGATTTTAGAAATTGTTACCTGTTGAGAGCTTGATCCAACTGTTTTCTCCATGAGGCACACATGTGATGAACTGTTCTCCTAAACTGGTTCACCACTCTGTTCTAGGATGGATGCCATACACTTCTCGTCATCAGGGGTTTCTCCTTCTTCTTCATCCGAACCGGAGTCAGAATTTCCCCACAGAGCTGCTACCATAGTCTCTTGAAGGCACTCTTATCTTCCTTCCTGGACTGTTTATCTTTCCACTTAGGACAATCACGAATGATGTGACCTGTTTCTCCACACTTGAAAAATCCAGTGTTGAAGGTGTTTTGCTTTCCTGAACCTTTGTTCCTCATGTTTTTCCTTTGAGTCCTAAAGTATTTCTCAGATCTTTTTGCCATCATAGCAATGCCATCCTCTTCTTCAATTGTTCCCATCATGAGGGAACCAATCAACTGTTCTAGAGAAAGAGTTGATAGATCCTTTGCCCCATATACTGCAGTAACGTTTGCTGTCCAAGACTCTGTCAGACTTCTCAAACTTTTCTAACCAAGTCCTCATCAGTGAAGGTTTTTCCAAGAGACTTAAGATCATTTACTATTGTCATAAATCTTCTAAAACAGTCATTAATGTTTTCATTTCTATTCATATTGAAAGATTCATATTTAGACATTAACAAATCAATCTTGGAACGTTTTACCTCACTGGTGCCTTCATAGGCAAGTTCAAGAGTGTCCCAAATATCTTTGGTTGAAATACATGCTGATATTCTGTTTGTCTCACTTTCACCAATATCTTTTTGAAGGATTGACATCGCCTTTGCATTTTTCTCTAATTTCTTGAAATCTGCACTTATGTACTGGTCTTCTGTTTTAGCGACTATTTTGCCAGAGTCATCACTGATGGTGATTTGCAATGGACCATTCTTCACAACCAACCAACACTCATAGTCTATACCAATAATGATGTTCTTCATTCTATTTTTCCACCAGGCATAATTCTTGCCATTAAACTTAGGTGTCTTGTTGTCATACCCCATTGCACTTAACTCATGGAAAGCCATGGATTTTCTTTTCTAGGTGTTACCCTTACAAAAAGCACTTGCTCTGATACCAATTGAAGGTCTCAATAGCACTCAAGAGGGGGGGGGGGTGAATTGAGTGTTTCTTTAAAATTTTCTTTATCAACTTTTCTTGATTTGTTCTAGCAATAGAACCAGTAAACTGGTTTAGCAGCGGAAATATCTAGAATAGTAAAACAGTAAATGCAAAGCAAATAAAGAACACACAGATTTAACGAGGTTCAGCAACTATGCCTACATCCTCATACTCTCGCTACCAATCTTTTATTAATCAACTCTGATGAACAAAAGATAGTACAATTGCTATCGTAAACTCATACGACAGACTTTCCTCGCTCTCAACCCAAGAGTGTTGTTTCGCACTTAAACTCACAAGCA
This sequence comes from Salicornia ramosissima, assembly GCA_951394345.1. Taxonomy (NCBI): domain Eukaryota; kingdom Viridiplantae; phylum Streptophyta; class Magnoliopsida; order Caryophyllales; family Amaranthaceae; genus Salicornia; species Salicornia ramosissima. Next base: position 25,906,225 of record OX596235.1, read on the forward strand.
CTCGCAAATGAACTCTCAAATGCTCCTAATCACTAACCCCTGTGTTAGTGATAAATTACAGAAAGTTTCCCTCAGAAATTTGCTTCTCAAAAGCTTACAAGAGATGAAGTTAAGATCTGGGTTTTTTCGAATGCTCTTGTAGTTTGTAAACTGTTCTGTTTGATCCTTTTGGACTCTCGAAAATATTGCTCAATGAAGTTTGTGGAGAGTCTCACTACGTGGCTTATTTTTGTTCATTAAGTGCTAATATATATAGACACTTAGAAAAACCCAGATTATTCCAATCAAGAGGGTTTTTATAACTTCAATGATTAAACCCATTTAATGTTGAGATCAAATATTCTAAATCAAAAATCTCGAAGATTTGCTGAGATCTCATAAAGATACGTGGGTTTGTTAGCACTTAACATTGATTACCAATGTAACAGCCCCGGAAATTCGGACCTTTTTCCTTGCTTTATAAAACTTAAATTTTACTACAATCATAGCCTGAATTTCTAGAGTTGCTACTCATACACCCACCTCTGATAAGAAATGGGTATACGAATAAGTAAAAGCAGGATCGTAATGTTTTCAAATTCCAAAATGGATTTCATTCATAAATACCAAAGCCGTACAATGTTTAAATCCAAAATATTAAAAGTTAAAATAACTTATTACAAGATGTTCAGCTAATGTATAAAGCCTATGATCAAAGGGTTTAGCTAATTCCAATAGAGATTCCTCATCAGCCTCAAACAAGTAAGCCATCCTTACTACTCACCTGCACAAACCCCGAAGGAAAACAACAAACAAACAATAACACAAAAATCAGAAAAACTGAGTATGATCGACTCTACCCCGTAAAACGGTTTTAGTTTAAAAACAGTTGACACACAAGAGACATAGAACATCAGCTGAACCAATATTTATCCAATTCACAAATTCTAGAGCAATTATTATTCAAGATTATTTAATTGGGAAAGTGAACACGATAGGGCCTGTTTCATCCCGTCACGGACTTTTCGGCCTGGCCTGCAGCTTGTCGACAGAGTGTCCCGAGTGTATACACCCCTCACAGAACTAATGCGTATCCGCAAGTGCGCGCCAGAAGTTCGGGAGGAGGACGAAAGCAGATTATAACGGTTACAAAGTTTCAACGACGATTAAACACATGTCCAACCTATTGTGTGTCCACCACGACAATAGGCCCACATTGGGTACTCCCCAATGAGACACCGTTCATCACCCTAATAGGTCGTCACCGTTCGGGCTACTTTCCCTTTGAAGATTGTTTCACTTTAAGTTTAGGTTCATTTGGTTTAGAAAATCATTTGAGTGAGAACAATAACCTTAAAACAATCAAACCAAAATTCCGCACTTTAAGAATTTTCCATGAGAAATCAAACCATAAGGCAAACTTGCCAATCCAAATTCAACAACTCAATGATCCATCGTTCATTCACAGACACCACTTATCATTCTTAAATCAAGGCAAGTTCAAATATTCACCAATCCATAACCAAATTCCATGACGTAAATAGTTCATTAAACAATTGAATTGCTAAGAGCGTCAAGCCTTTCAAAATCATGTGCATAGGAGAAGATTTCGAAATTAATATAATTATACACACATTTTTCGAAAATACACATGTACATATATACTAATAATTTTCGAAATTAGTAGAATAAAATTTCATAAAGCATTTGGAGATTTTAAGTTACAAAAAAAATCATAATATAAATACATGGTATATTTTCGAAAATTATAAATTATATTTTCAATTCATGAACATACATTTTCGAAAATTTCAGATTTTATAAATAAGATAAATAAGCTTATTTTGGACATCTAATGGGTATTTCGTACACAAATTATATGGTCTAAAACACTTGCACACAACCCTTTGTCCAAAAACAAGTTTTATTTTGATTTTTGAAAATAACGAAAGCATAATTAGGCTATTATAAAAATCTGGACAGCAACTATTTTTGGCATAAAATGCCTTTAAAACCATCACATTCGCCCTCAAAAACATGGCTAAAACATTCCTTGAATGCCCATGCATTCATACGAAAATACTACTACTATGCACACAATTATTCATAATTTTACGTCATCAAAACAACCTTAAAAACAATAACTAAAATAACTACTTAAGCATGCAAATATCTTCTACTAAAGCATAATTAAACATAACTATAAAGCATTAAAACTACGCTAGAACATAAAACTAAACATGCTAAAACAAAAGCGTAAAAAATAAACTAATCTAACCTAAGCATACAAGAACCTAAGGCTAAGAAAGCAGTAGACATCGAAGCATACCTCAACGTCTGGAAGGCTACTTTAAGATCGCTCCCTCCTTAGAAAATTAAACTCAATTCTCTCGGTTATTCTTCCGTGAAAACTTTTCACTTGTTACTCCTCTTTTATTAGAGAAGTGGAAGAAATGTTGAGAGAATTGTGAAGAGAAGTGATGGGTGAAGGGTGCTATTTATAGGATGGAGGGGTGGAGGAAAAGCTAAATTTTTCCATGTGGGACAAAGTGGTGTGTGATGGTGGATGAGGGCCGTGTGGGTGGGGATAAGGGAGGGGTGTGTGGTGGTGAGGTGGTCTCGGGAGTTGTGTTGTCAAGCATTAAACACTTGATGACTAATTGACCAAACACTTAATAATGCGGCAAATAAAATACGGCATGCATAAAACGAACTTTAAAAATAAAATTCTAATCCATAAAAATATTTTTATTTACCAAAAATATTTTTCCATAAAATAAAATAATTTTCGCAATATATATATATATACATTATTTTCGAAATATATAAGTACATATTTATTTATTTTGAAAATATTCCAACTTCAAAAATAATTTATTATTTTCTGAAAATAATATTACGGCAAAATACTTCGTTTTAATAATAAATACCTTTGAAAATAATTCGAAAAACTCTTTTATAAAATATAAAACCTTTTTATAGAAGATATTATTTTTGAAAATTCTTGAAAAATTACGGGTATTACAACCAAACTGACTTAACCACGTGCAAGATCTTTAAAGAATCCAAGAATAGAATTCTTTCAAATTATTTTGTGGGTCAGTTTGTTAACCTGCTGGTCTGGTGAACTGTTCTAGTAACTGTTCTTCAGATCAGTCGTGTTACAACCACTAGACACTGGTCTGGTGTTTGCAACATACCAAGATCAAACATCACAAATCTACTAAACTACTTAAACATCCTATACAACAAAAAGACTAAGTAAAAACCCTAAGGCTACTCTTCAGTCTTCATGTCTTCACTACTTGGACACTTGGATTCTCCATTGAAAGCACACTTTAGTTTTTGATGAAGTTATTCTCCATGTCTCAAGCGCTAGAATACATGTATGTCAAACATGCACAATACAATATACAATATATGACATGAAAGATAATATTACTGAAAGAGAATAACTCAAGAACAATACACTTCAACTGTTTCAATACAGCTGTATAAACTTATTCAATAACAACTGTTCATGTCAACTGTTTTTAACAGCTGTTTGTGACAACTGTTTGTCACACCTGTTTGACTCATCTGGTTGTCATCACTCAAAACATCAAGGGTCTCAACAAAATATATGGTTTATGAGTTTAATTCCTAAAACTCATTGGCGACTCCTACTAATACTGTCCCTTTCGTTATATCTTTTCTTCCCTCTATCCAGTCCGTTCTCCCTTCCATCGCCGATACGCCTAGGTCTAAAATGACCTCTTGGCAACTACGAGAGGGGGAAGAAAAAAAGTGGGGAGTCGATTGTGGCTCCTACAAAAATTTTCCTCTTGCAGAGTCACGAAGCTCATTAGCGGCACCAGGAAACCTAGAAGGGGAATATCCTCTTAGGATTCTGAGTGGTGATTCGGTCCAAGGTAGTTGAGAAAAATAAGGTACAACCTATGCTCCTTTGACCACACCAAAGGCAACGTCAGCAATCTGTTGGGCGTAGTCCGCTTCTCATGGGGCTGTAACGACAATGAGGGTTAAGCAAGCCTCACTATAAGTAGGGTATTTAGGGTTATAGAGAGGGATATATTCTATTAAACAGAGATTATACTCATCCTCTCCCCTGATCATTGTAATTCATTCAATACTCTTCATCTCTTACTTCAGAATTAGCTTTAAGATTCATTGTAACCTGTAATCAAAAAATTAAATAGCGGATTGGTGGACTCATAGCCACCCGCAGTTTGTCACCTATTTAAAGGTTTTCCGCATCACCATATTTGTGTGTGCTTTGTTCTCCCTTTTTCTATTTACAATCTGCAAACACATCATCACACGTCGATCCAGCCATAAACTAGTCTTAGTTGAATCAGCCAACTCGCATAATGTGTGGATTTTCGCATAAACAACCTCACTCGGCCATCCAACAGGGCCGAGTGAGGCAAAAACTAAAAGTTGCCCACAACACAACCCTCAACCTATTCAAGGTCGAAATTGTTAGCTGGTTAACTTATTGGGCATATTTGACAGCTTGAACCGAAATATAAATTAACTGAAAGAAACTGAACTAAAATTTAAAATTAACTGTTGCAATACATAACTATTTTGGGTTCAACCTATCGTTGAACTTTTAACTGATTGGGTATAAACTGGAAACTAAACTGAATTGAACTGTAGATATAAGTCAACTGAAACTGAATCGGACTGAAAAAAATAAATTGAACTGAACTGTTTCTAAAATTAACTGAATTGATAAAAACTAAATTGTTTGGGTATAATCATAATTGAACTGTTGAACTGAATTAACACTTCTAGGTACAAGCGGTTGTTAAATCCTTTGACCAGCTTCACATCTTAAGCAGGTATTATAATTGTCAAGTGAATTTTATGGGTTTGGATTTAGTACAGGTTCCAGATTTGTAGTTGATAATTTGGTTCTAGTTTAGTGATCACCAATATATAGACCATTACTTTAAGTAAATCGGGATCTTTAGCTCAAGCATCCATCCATGCTAATTATTTCTGACCACCACAGTCTACCAACTTTTTTTCGTAAAATAAATCTCAATTAAGTTCCGACTGAGGCATCCTTATCTGTCTAATCTTAATTATTTTCAAAAAAAATATTTTCTTAATTGACATAGGGGTTCTTTGGTTGCTTAAAATAAATGGAGGAAAATAGAATTTATGTGAATTTGAAAATGGGGTGATTGTTTGGTTGTATTAAAAAAGTGAAATGGGGGAAGTTGAAATTCATGGAAATTTGGATTTCCCACAAAGTGTAGAAATTTAATTACTCACACTCCCCTTGGTCAATAAAAATTCACATGAATTGAAAATTCCTATATGCCAATCAAACAACATTGAAGAATTCCTAGGAATTTCACCAAAGGAAGTAATTTCCCATGAAATGAAATTTTTCATGAAAATTAATTCCCATGGCAACCAAACATGCCCTTAAAAAATTATCGATCGGCGGCCAATACGTGTTGGAACATTTATGAATAAATGGGCTAAGGCATTGAACAAAAGTTAAGTAGACTATGGAAAAGAACGTTAAAAAGGTCAGAGAACTTTTCGCACCCCGCGAGGGAATTTTCGCACCCCGCGAGGAGGTTTTCGCACCCCGCGAGAAACCTACTGGAAAATCTGGACATATTCTTTCCAGTGCTCGCACCCCGCGAGAGGTTGTTGCACCCCGCGACAGTGTCTCTGGAGAATTTGAAAGGTTTGTTCGAATTCTTGGATTCTTTTCCTAGGATACCTTTACGTGTTTAAGCTTGTCTTTTGAGCTTCTATGCTGATGTAAAGGGGATTAAATCAGAATGAATGTGAAGATTAAGAGATAGCTTAGTAGATGGAATCATCCTAATATCATTCCTTAAACCAAGCTACTCATAATTTCGTAATTCAAGAGGCTTAATGTATGGATTAAACAGAGCATTTTCTTAGTTCTTCCATCTACTTATGTGCCTATAAATAGGCATGGTTTTGTTCATTGCTATACACAAGAATTGTAATAACCCGAAATTTAGGGCCAGAAAATTTCGCGGTTAATTAATATTATTTTATTATTTTAAGTCCAAAGGGTCCGCATATTTGGACTGTTTACTTTTATTTCGTCAATCTTATCCGGGAACCGGGTCCCGTAGCCCATACTTTGATCCCTCTTGGTCGGGCCCCTTATGTAATGGACAAGAGGACATTTTTTTCCCTTTCTAATTTATTATTGATTCTATAATTATTTAATTGTAATACCCCGTATTTTTGTACATTTATACATGTATTTTTATACGTATTTTATAACCTATACACGTACTTTATACGCCTAAAAGAATAATTTATATGCTTACGAATTAGGATTAACAAAATGGTTTAAAGTTAATATTTATAAAATATTATTTATTGGGCATTTAAATAACTTATGTATATTTATAAAGGAATTTTATAAAATCGTATTTGGAAATAATATTAAAGGTTTTAATTATGTATTTTGGACGTCGTTTATAAAAATAAAATATTTTGGTTTGAAAAAGGTAAAAGGAAACTAAAATTGGACCTAAGCTATATATATACACATAACGTAAATCCAAAACAGATCAAACCCTAATTCAGAAAAGGAAAAGAGAAAAAAAAAAAAAAAAAACTTCTTCCTCCTCTGCCGTGATACAAAGTACAGAGGAAGAAGAAGATATACATATATGTATATATGATAACACCACCACAGCAACCACCAGCCAACCTCACGTCATCCATCACCGCTGCCCTCATCCTTACCTCCGCTGCCGGTCGTTTCAATCCTCTCCGACCACTGTACCACCGGTGCTTCACCGGAGCAAGGAAGAAAGGAAGAAAAAGGGGGATTCCACAGCTAGCACTGCCGCGGCCGCGCCACCGCCGGGGATGGTCGTCGCCGTCGTTCCGTCCGCTCGCCAAGCTGCCGCCGTGTCTGCGGCCGAGCCTTGCTGCGGTATTTTTCAAACAGAAAAAAAAAAAAAAAATACTCCTCTTTATTTTTTATCTTGATTTAAACCTTGTTTAATTATGTTAAAATCTGAAATTATATTTATGATTATACATGTTTTGATCTTAGATTTTGATTTGTTATAATGATTTAAATTCTGATTTTTTGTTTGATGGTTAGAGTCAAATTTCAGATTTTATAAATATTGTTCAAGTTTTGTTTAAACCCTAAAATCTTGATTTTATGTATGTTATTTATATATGTTTTAATCCTAGTTTTAGTTTTGTTTAAGGGTAATTAAAATTCTGATTTTATATGTTATTTATTTAAAATTTCAGATTTAGGTATTATTGTTAAAACCTTATATAAACTTGTTAAAAATGTTGTGTTTTATGATTTTATGTACTAGGATTGGTTTATATGTAGTAGGGCTTGATTTTATAAGTTTTTAGAGTATCAAACATGGATTTTTGGAGGTTTTAAAGGTGTTTAAACTATTTAAAAGTTGCTGGAATTTTATTAAATAGATGTTTAAATGGTTATTTTTAATAATTAGTAGTCTATAGTTTAATATATGATTTCTATTTGATTTTATATGGTTTTCGGGGCTTAAAGTTTTGCTTTCATAAAGTTTTTGAAAGTTTTAAGTTGCTGTGATTTTATTTTAAGTGTCTTAAAGTAAAGTTTTTTTTTTAGAAATAGTTGTTTTGTGTGCGATAGTGAGTAGGAGGTATCGGGTAGCGTTAGAACTTTAAAATTCGCGTTTCGAACGTTTTAAAAGGTCTTTTAAATAATTGATACGCGTTGAAATTTTTATTGTCGTACGCTAAGTCGATATTACGATTATTTAAATTATTACCTAATGTTTATTTTATTAAGAGGACGCATAAATATAATTTTGGAATTTTATAGAAGCTGGAATTTTGTAATATATACTTAGGATAGTTTATATGTTCAAGGGAATTAATTAGTCCCATATTTTACTGTAGGAGACTTTGAATTCAGGGAATTCAGTTAACTGTGGCTAATAGGGTATACTATACCAGGTACGTATGTACGCAAGACTTAATTCCGGAAATAGCAGCATGATTAGGGAATTGTATGAATGCATTGAAATGTTATGTTCATGTATGTATGGATGAGTGTGGAAAAAAAAAAAGAAAAGAAAAGATTTGATTATTTCGGTTATTCTTCACTTTGTGAAAATTTGTCAAGTGTTATGAATTCCCCAGTGTGGGTTGATTATTCTGATTATGGAAAAGAAAGGTATGTTGCAAGTTAGACAAGGAATTTGTTATTACTCACCTGTTGAGTCTAGAGGTGTTTTACTCGCTCCCTCTGGGAGATTGAGACTCGGTAGTATTTTGTTTTACTCGCTCCCTCTGGGAGATTGAGACTCGGTAGTATTTTTACTCGCTCCCTCTGGGAGAATGAGACTCGGTAGAAAGATTGGCTAAATAAAATTGGTTATGTGATCACCTAGACCTAGAGGATTTAAAAACGGAAAGTGTGTTGCATTGATGTTGAGTGATGTCTTGTATGGGGTGAGTTTTCGAATTTACTAATTTAAATATGATAAATCACGTAAAGCGAAAGAGGATTCACACCAAAACTCTTGGAACGTATACACCTTGAGTATGAACATATGGGGGAAGCTAAATAGCTTCCTACGAGGGGTACAAGACGTTGTTCACCCTTGTTTATTTTTATTATTTTGGCCTGGGATCCCGCCACTCTTAAGTGGCATCGTTTTTACCACTCGACTCGCAACCGAGTGGGGCTCTAGTGGGCATGGTTACTTATCTTTGGAAACCCGTTCAATGTTGAATCCAAATCTCCTTATAAACTGATAGAGTCTAGGAATGTATGGGATTGGTCATATAGTGTATAGCAGGTTATCATTTGCATTATTTATTCATGTTATATTATATGTGCATATCTTGTTGTATATATGTACTCAGCTTTTGCTGATTACGTGCTTTTGTGTGTGCTTTCTTTGGTCATGGCCCTCGCCTTAATGACCCTGTGATGAACCAATTTATACACTCGTATTATTGGGGAGCAGCATTTACACAGGTCAACTTAATGATGTGAAGTTCAAGTTTTCAGCATACGCATGGTCTTGGGATTGGTGTGAAGAGAGAATTTTTATTAATGTATTTGAGCTTATTTTAAAATATTATTTCATTTAATTTATTTGGTTTAAATAATTGTTAAAGTCTTTCCGCTGCAAAATTCTGAATAAGCCGAAACGTTTTCACACGTGGCGGTAATGCTTTGGAAATTTCCATTCAAATATATTTTATGTCACAATTTTAAATAATGTTTAGAGTTTTCAAGTAGGGAATTTTTAGGGTGTTACATTAATTACTAATATTCTAATTATTTTGAATTGGTAAACCTAGTCCTAACCACCTTGCTAAGTCTCCCTATTTCCCTCCACTAACCCTATTCTTGCTCCCCAATTTCACGGCTCTTTGTTTGTTTGTTTTTTTATTTTATTTTTGTTTTCTTTGTTCCTTATATTTAATTAGGAACATTACACTCTTACAATTCTTTACCTATTTTTCAAATACTCAAAAACCCTAATTCCTCCTCTTGTTGGCCGTGTATAATCAAGATTCCAAAGGGGTGATTTTTCTTGATTTTCTTCCTAATCTAAGGTAATTAGACTTTTCCCTTTAGATTTGGTACAAGTTAATTGTATAATTAATTAGGATTAAGCTAGGAAAATTGATAGGAGTAGTATCATGATCACCTAAAAATTTTCGAGTGACATATGATTTTTATTTTGTTATTTTCTTGATATTTTATAAAATCTTGATGAATCTTTACATATTTTAATTAATTTTATGCTTAAAATAATTTAGTTAAATGTATAGTTATGTTGAATAATTGTATGAAAATTGTTGAATTTTGTTCTTGATTATGTTCTTGAATGTCGAGTGATGCATAGAATATTATGATGATTTTTGTGATAATATCTAGAATTATTATTACTAATCTTTGATTAATCTTGAATTTGATCATGTTATTATATTTTCTTGAAATTTTTCTTGATATTGTTTATTGCCCTAAAAACCGTGTGAAATTAGGAACAAAAAGAGTTGGTTTTGATCTTGTTCTTGTCCAATCTTGGTAATTTTATGCTCAAAGCATGATTTTATTAATTGTTAATAAGTTTATTTGATTAACTATTGATAGTAGTAGTTAATTAACTTAAGTGTCAATTTTTGATTATTTTGTATAAAATGTCGAGTGGCATAATGAATGAAAAATAGGATTTTTATCATGTTTTAGGTAATTTTTGTTGTTAAATGTTAATTAAAATGATTTATTCAATTGTTATGAATTTATTTGATTATTGTTATGTTGTCAAAAATGTCGAGTGGTCCCTTTTAGTTTTGATCAATTTTAGTATAATTTTTTACTTATAATAATATTTTAGAAGGTAATTTTAGGAATTAATATAAATAGAGGAATTAAAAAGAATTAACAGGGATAAGTTACAATATGAAGGAAAGTTACAATATGACTAAAAGGACAAGTTATAAGAAGATAATAATTAGTGGTCTCACGATGGCCTTTAGAAAAGACAAAATACGATACGGACGCCCATTTGATGATACACGAGTCATCAGATCGGGTTAAGTCGAAGCCACTGCCCTACTGCGGTCTCTGGGCAGTTCTGGATCTTAAGATATGTAGTCGTCTAAGTAGTAGTACACGAGCTGCTATTTAGGGGTTATGGCCATAGCTTAGGCTTAGTTCTTGCAAAGGAGGGCTACGGGTTGAATACACGGATTCTTCCCGGCATGTTTTAGGAAAGTTGGGATGTACACGGGAATCCTTACGAGCTATAATGACCAGTCCAATAAGATGGTTAAAAGAAGGGTTTTGGGTAAAATATGACAAGATAAGTATTTCACGGGAAGGATTCTGTTATATGTGTATTTACGTGTATTTTCGTGTGTATAAGTTGTATTTATGTAATGATAAGTCTTTCGTTGCGTACGTCTGGTAAGTCTGTATTATATGTATTTTTGGTGTACCTTGTACGTGTATTCCATGTCTTCTGTACGAGTATCTTTGGCCTGTATTTATATGCGTATCGTATCCGTATTCGTCTGTATTCGGTATGTATTTTTATCCTTATTTTATACGTATATTGTATGTATTTCTAACCGTATTTTGGCAGGTATTTTATATGTATTGTACTCGTATTTTTTACGTATTTTTATACATATTTTCCTACGTATTTTTCTACGTATTTTGTATGTATTTTTCTACGTATTTCATATGTATTTTATATGTATTTCCTACGTATTTTTCTACATATTTCGTATGTATTTTTATACGTATTTTTCTACGTATTTTTATGCGTACTTTTCTACGTATTCTTGTATGTATTCTCGTATGTATTCTTATGTATTTTTGTATGATTTTCCTGGTTGACTCTATGCTATTATATGGTTAGCGATACCTCATTTAAGCGGGACAGCCTAGTTACTCGCCACTGACGGTGGACCCCCCCATTTCAGGTGATGATGCAGACGCATAAGTGGGCTCCTATATGATTCGGGTTGTGTGTTGATGAGAGCAGTATAGTGGACCCGGTGTCTAGTTTATGCCTTCTTTTAATTATTAAGTAGTATATCCCAGCCTGTTGGGATGGAACAGTATCATTTTACGTATTCTAGTATTTGTTTTTGGACTTTTAAGATATTATTTATTTAGTTTGGTTAATAAAAGCAGTATTGGATTTTAATTTATTAAAATGCTATCTAGTTTATGTTGGTAAAGATCCATTTGTCGATTTCCTTCGTAAATCGACAGTCCAGAAACGTCGGGGTCGTTACAGTTGGTATCAGAGCATAGGTTAAGACCCTAAAGTTACTTCTCCATAAGTAACTTTGAAAGATGAGCGCTTTATGTATCACGAGTGAAACTTAGCCTAAAATGGAAACCTAAGTGAGTGAAGCCATGGGTAGAAGCCAAGGATAAGATATTTTAATGCTTTCTACATTCTTTTACGTCAATATATGCTTATGTGTGCTTAATAACTTGAATCGTTGGTTACAGAATGTCGACTCCAAGACCCAATTTTCGACTCCGACACCGGAACCTGGAAGATACTATTCTCACGTTAGCACAGAGGAGTGTTCAACCTCAGAACAATCAGTCGTCCTTCGATCGGGTTGCACGCCTTCGTCCGCCGGTCTATGATGGGGCAGCAGACCCGACCGTTTTCGAGAACTGGATTCGAGAAATGCGGAAGATGTTTGATGCCCTAGCATGTTCTGAACGGGAAAGGGTTCCGATTGCGGCCTTTTATCTAAAGGGCGAAACTGACAACTGGTGGAGTACATTGCGGGCCAGTCCCTAGACAGACCTAGAGCTGAGTTGGGAGGACTTCACTAAGAAAGTCCAAGACCGGTTCTATCCTGATGAACTGAAATGGCAGAAGCAGGAGGAGTTCCTCTCATTCACCCAAGGCAGCATGTCCGTTCAAGCCTACACAGACAAATTCACAGAGCTCTCTCGGTTTGCAACTGCAGTCATACCTTCTGAAGCTAAGCGAGTCAAGAGGTACATCAAGAAGATGGATTCCCGCATCCAGGTTCATGTGATCAGTAGCAGAGGAAGACCTTCCAGGAGGCGTACGAGGTAGCTCTAGAAGTCCAAGCATCGGTCTCTAATGATGACACAACCAAAAAAAGGGTAGCTTCGGTTCCTACTCCAGCACCAACTAAGAAGACCCGGTTCGAGTCTACTCCGAAGCCTCAGCAAAGTGCTCGACCAGCTCCAAGTCAAGGCCCGAGGATCTGTCAAGGCTGCAAGAAGGACTATCATCCGGGCAAGAGATGTGATGGGTCGCCGATCGTGTGCTTTGATTGTGGTCAAGAAGGTCACAAGTCGGTGTTCTGTCCTAAGAAGCGTCCAGCAACAACAACTAGCCAAGCACCAGTTAAAAACAGGATCTTCTGCATGACTCAGGAGGAGGCGGATGCTCAGCCTGATGTGGTCACGGGTACCTTCCTTGTCCATGATATTGATGCTTATGTTTTATTTGATACAGGTGCTACTGTGTCTTTTGTTGCTAGATCTTTCATTGTAAAAGCTAACCTGACTGGAGAATCTCCTGTCAAGTCTGTAATAACTCTACCTTCGGGAGAGGATTTTGCCTGTCATCGGGAATACAAAAATGTCCCCATTGTGATCTCGGGGGTACAGTTCGAAGCTGATTTGAAGGAGTTTCCTATGATCGAGTTCGATGTGATCTTAGGAATGGATTGGCTGGCGAGGTATCAGGCAACTGTTCGATGTCAAGATCAAGCTATCACTTTGCGTGGTCCCAACGCAAAGAGAGTAACCCATGTCGGGAACCCCATCAGAAAGGGCGTGAAGATAGTTTCTGCAATGAAGATGCGCAGTCTACAGCGCAAGGGTGAGACAGTGTACTTGTGTCAAGTCAAGGATGTGACCAAGGAAGAACAGTTGGAAGCCATTCCGGTGGTTCGTGACTATGCAGATGTGTTCCCGGAAGAGTTGCTAGGGATACCACAGGAACAGGAGATGGAATTCAACATCGATTTGGTGCCCGGAACTGCTCCAATCTCGAAGGCTCCATATCGTATGGCTCCTGCAGAGTTGAAGGAGTTGAAGACCCAGTTGCAGGATCTAATCGACAAGGGTTTCATAAGGCCCAGTGTGCCTCCTTGGGGTGCTCCGGTATTGTTCGTCAAGAAGAAAGATGGCAGCATGCGATTATGTATAGATTACCGGGAACTTAACAAGGTGACTATCAAGAACAAGTATCCTTTGCCCAGGATTGAAGATTTGTTTGATCAGTTGAAGGGAGCCAGTGTATTCTCCAAGATTGATCTCAGGTCGAGGTATCATCAGATTCTAGTGAAGCCGGAAGATATATCGAAGACCGCATTTCGCACTAGATACGGGCACTATGAATTTGAGGTGATGCCGTTCGGTTTGACCAATGCTCCTGCTGTTTTCATGGATCAAATGAACCGGACTTTTCATCATCTCTTGGATGTGTGTGTGGTGGTGTTCATCGACGATATTCTTATCTATTCGAAGAGTGAACAAGAGCACACTCAACATTTACATCTGGTGCTAGATGTCTTACGGGCTCAGAAGTGGTTCGCAAAGTTGTCTAAGTGCGAGTTTTGGCTCAGGGAAGTAGCCTTTCTAGGGCATGTGATCAATGCGGACGGTGTCAAGGTAGATCCAGCTAAGGTTAAGGCAGTTGTGGAGTGGCACAGTCCTAAGAATGTGGCCGAAGTTCGGAGTTTTCTTGGCCTAGCAGGTAATTTGAAGTATTTAATAAAGTTATTATACTATCTATGCATGAATACTTACCTGTGAAATTTTCTATATCAGGTTACTATCGGAGATTTGTGAAAGATTTCTCTAAGGTAGCAGCACCTATGACCAAATTGTTGCACAAGGATTGCAAGTACGTGTGGATCGATCAGTGTGAAGAAGCTTTCCAAGCCCTCAAACAGAGTCTTGTGTCTACACCAGTTCTTGCGTTGCCGAATGAAGGTGTGGGTTATGAAGTCTACAGTGATGCGTCTAGGAAGGGTCTAGGTTGTGTTCTGATGCAAGAAGGCAGGGTGATTGCATATGCTTCGAGACAACTCAAGGTTCATGAGCAGAACTATCCTACTCACGACTTAGAGTTGGCAGCTGTAGTGTTCGCTCTGAATATTTGGCGACATTATCTCTATGGAGCTACTTGCAAGCTGTTCACCGATCATAAAAGCTTAAGGTACATCTTCACTCAAAAGGAGCTCAATATGAGGCAGCGACGATGGCTCGAGTTGATCAAGGATTATGACCTCTCAGTTGACTATTGTGAAGGGAAGGCCAACAGGGTAGCAGATACCCTTAGTCGTAAGGATCATCATTCACTTAACAGGATGGCGGTTTTACCTAAGGAAATCTGTGCTGATCTTCGCAGGATGGAGATTGAGATGGTAATGCCGGGTAGTACACGAGTCTATCTTAGTGCTATGAGTATTGAACCCAGTTTGTACTAGGAGTTACGGGAGAGTCAAAGAGAAGACCCACAGCTCGAGAAAATTCGTGAAGCCAAGCTTCAAGGTAAGACAGGAGACTTCATGATTGATTTAGACGGTGGTATGAAGTTCTGTAACAGGTAATGGAGTTAAATATTATAGTAAACTGTTTTCACCTGATGGATACTAATTTTTGCTCCGTCACAGGTGGTGTGTGCCCCAGAGTTCGAGATTGAGGAACCGGATCATGGAAGAAGCTCACAATACTCCTTATTCGGTGCATCTAGGTGGTGGGAAACTCTACAAGGACCTGAAGGAATATTTTTGGTGGCCGAGGATGAAGCAAGAAGTCGCAGACTTCGTTGCACAGTGTCTGACTTGCCAGAAAGTTAAGATTGAGCACCAAAGACCAGGTTGTCTGTTGAAGCCATTGTCGATACCCACATGGAAGTTCGATTCCATATCTATGGATTTTGTGGTAGGCTTACCAGTGACATCTACAGGATTGGATACTGTTTGGGTTATCGTGGATCGTTTGACTAAGGTCACCTGATTCATTCCGATGAAGGTAACTTGGTCGATGGAGAAGATGGCGGAAGCTTACTCGAGGGGGGTCATACGGTTACATGGTGTGCCTAAGGATATAGTGTCCGACCGAGATCCCCGATTTCTGTCACGGTTCTGGAAGTCGTTGCAAGAGGCTTTTGGAACTAAGCTTAATTTGAGTACAACTTTTCATGCAGCTACGGATGGGCAGACGGAACGGACCATCCAGACGCTAGAGGATATGCTACGGGCTTGTGCGTTAGATTTCCAGCAGACTTGGGTTAAATCTTTGAGCTTGGTGGAGTTTTCGTACAACAACAGCTATCATGCTAGTATCAAGATGGCTCCTTATGAGGCGTTATATGGGCGCAAGTGTCGCAGTCCTACTTGTTGGAGTGACATCAGCGATGCTTTGGTGATTGGTCCTGATCATATCAAGGACACGGTGGAGCAGGTGAAGATCATCAGGGCAAGGTTGCAGGCAGCTCAGAGTCGGCAGAAGTCTTATGCTGATCGTCGTCGGAAGCCGTTGGAGTTCCAGGTTGGTGATAAGGTGTTGCTGAAGGTGTCTCCGATGAAGGGTGTGGTTCGATTTGGCCAGAAGGGTAAGCTCAGACCGAGGTATGTTGGGCCATATGAGATTCTGGAGCGGGTTAGAAACGTTGCTTATCGGTTGGCTTTGCCTCCGGAACTATCGAGGGTTCATGATGTATTTCATGTGTCTCGGCTACGGAAATACGTGAATGACCCTTCTCACATTATTCCGGTGGAATCATAAGAGATTGAGCCGAACTTGACCTTTGAAGAGAAGCCAGTGCGGATTTTAGATCGCCAGGATCGGATGTTGCAGCGTAAGGTGGTACCTTTGCTTAAGGTACTCTGGCGTAGCCAGAAGTTCGAGGAGGCTACTTGGGAGACAGAAGCTTCCATGAGGGATAAGTATCCCAAGCTTTTCGAAGCAGGTACGAAGTTGGTTTGATTGCTTGTATGTTCTATTTTGTATTGTTTGATTGTGTGCGTCTGTGTATGTATTGAGCTTCGTTAAGTAAATTTCGAGGTTGAAATTTATTTAAGGAGGGGTAACTGTAATAACCCGAAATTTAGGGCCAGAAAATTTCGCTGTTAATTAATATTATTTTAAGTCCAAAGGGTCCGCATATTTGGACTGTTTACTTTTGTTTCGTCAATCTTATCCGGGAACCGAGTCCCATAGCCCATACTTTGATCCCTCTTGGCCGACCCCCTTATGTAATGGCCAAGAGTACATTTTTTCCCTTTCTAATTTATTGTTGATTCTATAATTATTTAATTACTAATATTCTAATTATTTTTGAATTGGTAAACCTAGTCCTAACCACCTTGCTAAGTCTCCCTATTTCCCTCCACTAACCCTATTCTTGCTCCCCAATTTCACGGCTCTTTGTTTTTTTTTTTTTTTTTTAATTTTTGTTTTCTTTGTTCCTTATATTTAATTAGGAACATTACACTCTTACAATTCTTTACCTATTTTTCAAATACTCAAAAACCCTAATTCCTCCTCTTGTTGGCCGTGTATAATCAAGATTCCAAAGGGGTGATTTTTCTTGATTTTCTTCCTAATCTAAGGTAATTAGACTTTTCCCTTTAGATTTGGTACAAGTTAATTGTATAATTAATTAGGATTAAGCTAGGAAAATTGATAGGAGTAGTATCATGATCACCTAAAAATTTTCGAGTGACATATGATTTTTATTTTGTTATTTTCTTGATATTTTATGAAATCTTGATGAATCTTTACATATTTTAATTAATTTTATGCTTAAAATAATTTAGTTAAATGTATAGTTATGTTGAATAATTGTATGAAAATTGTTGAATTTTGTTCTTGATTATGTTCTTGAATGTCGAGTGATGCATAGAATATTATGATGATTTTTGTGATAATATCTAGAATTATTATTACTAATCTTTGATTAATCTTGAATTTGATCATGTTATTATATTTTCTTGAAATTTTTCTTGATATTGTTTATTGCCCTAAAAACCGTGTGAAATTAGGAACAAAAAGAGTTGGTTTTGATCTTGTTCTTGTCCAATCTTGGTAATTTTATGCTCAAAGCATGATTTTATTAATTGTTAATAAGTTTATTTGATTAACTATTGATAGTAGTAGTTAATTAACTTAAGTGTCAATTTTTGATTATTTTGTATAAAATGTCGAGTGGCATAATGAATGAAAAATAGGATTTTTATCATGTTTTAGGTAATTTTTGTTGTTAAATGTTAATTAAAATGATTTATTAAATTGTTTATATGATGATTTTATGAATTTATTTGATTATTGTTATGTTGTCAAAAATGTCGACTGGTCCCTTTTAGTTTTGATCAATTTTAGTATAATTTTTGACTTATAATAATATTTTAGATGGTAATTTTAGGAATTAATATAGATAGAGGAATTAAAAAGAATTAACAGGGATAAGTTGCAATATGAAGGAAAGTTACAATATGACTAAAAGGACAAGTTATAAGAAGATAATAATTAGTGGTCTCACGATGGCCTTTAGAAAAGACAAGATATGATACGGACGCCCATTTGATGATACACGTGTCATCAGATCGGGTTAAGTCGAAGCCACTGCCCTACTGCGGTCTCTGGGCAGTTCTGGATCTTAAGATATGTAGTCGTCTAAGTAGTAGTACACGAGCTGCTATTTAGGGGTTATGGCCATAATTTAGGCTTAGTTCTTGCAAAAGGAGGGCTACGGGTTGAATACACGGGTTCTTCCCGGCATGTTTTAGGAAAGTTGGGATGTACACGGGCATCCTTACAAGTTATAATGACCGGTCCAATAAGATGGTTAAAAGAAGGGATTTTGGGTAAAATATGACAAGATAAGTATTTCACGGGAAGGATTCTGTTATATGTGTATTTACGTGTATTTTCGTGTGTATAAGTTGTATATTTATGTAATGATAAGTCTTCTGCTGCGTACGTCTGGTAAGTCTGTATTATATTTATTTTTGGTGTACCTTGTACGTGTATTCCATGTATTCTGTACGAGTATCTTTGGCGTGTATTTATATGCGCATCGTATCCGTATTCGTCTGTATTCGGTATGTATTTTTATTCGTATTTTATACGTATATTGTATGTATTTCTAACCGTATTTTGGCAGGTATTTTATACGTATTGTACTCGTATTTTGTACGTATTTTTATACTTATTTTCCTACGTATTTTTCTATGTATTTCATTTGTATTTTTATACATATTTTCCTACGTATTTCGTATGTATTTTTATACGTATTTTCTACGTATTTCGTATGTATTTTTATACGTATTTTTCTACGTATTTTTATACGTACTTTTCTACGTACTCTTGTATGTATTCTCGTATGTATTCTTATGTATTTTTGTATGATTTTCCTGGTTGATTCTGTGCTATTATATGGTTAGCGGTCCCTCATTTAAGCGGGACAGCCTAGTTACTCGCCACTGACGGTGGAACCCCCCCTCCCCATTTCAGGTGATGATGCAGATGCATAAGTGGGCTCCTATATGATTCGGGTTGTGTGTTGATGAGAGCAGTATAGTGGACCCGGAGTCTAGTTTATGCCTTCTTTTAATTATTAAGTAGTATATCCCAGCCTGTTGGGATGGAACAGTATCATTTTACGTATTCTAGTATTTGTTTTTGGACTCTTAAGATGTTATTTATTTAGTTTGGTTAATAAAAGGAGTATTGGATTTTAATTTATTAAAATGCTATCTAGTTTATGTTAGTAATGATCCATTTGTCGATTTCGTTCGTAAATCGACAGTCTAGAAAAGTCGGGTCGTTACAAGAATCACAAGAAAATCTCTGAAATTCTAAGTGCTTATATACAACTTGTTAGCATATAGATATCTCTAGCTAATTTATCTAAGTGTGATTCTAAACACAACAAACACAAGTCCTTTTGTTCTTATACTCTAGAGATCACTTGAGTATAAGGTTTTCGTTCTCCTTTGTATCTCACTAATCGTTCGTGGTAACCCGGTGATCTAAATATAAGGGGCGAATCGAATTAGTAGAAAAGTGTATTTCCACGCCTTGGAGGGTCAATTGTTCATCACATCCTTGCTCATCACCAACAAGCTACTAATTCGATTTTTTGCAAAAATGTCTACACTAAAAGACTTGACGATGAACATCCAAAATTTGACGAAATTCGAAGGCGTGGGTTTTCGCTGGTGGCAAAAGAAGGTCTATTTCCTTCTAACAACCTTGAATGTGGTATATGTTCTCACCACACCTATGCCTCCTTATCCTAAGGAGGGCAAGGAGGAACTGGCACCAACCACAAGGAAGAGGACAAAGTGGGAGAACGATGAATACATATGCCGAGGGCATATTTTGAACACTCTATCCGATCCCCTATTCGATCTCTACCAAAATGTAGAGAGTGCAAAAGACTTATGGGACGCTTTGGAGGCGAAGTACATCGCCGAGGACGCATCAAGTAAGAAGTTTCTTGTTAGCAATTTTAATTCTTTTAAGATTACTAATGATCGTCCTGTCATGGAACAATTTCATGAGATTTACCACATATTAACCCAAATCCGTGCTCATGAGATGGCAATGGATGAATCCATTGCGGTAGCATCCACAATTGATAAATTACCACCCTCTTGGAAGGACACTAAAAACACCTTAAAACATAAAAAAGAGGACATAAATATGGACCAATTGGCTAATCACCTCTTAGTTGAGGAGAATATCCGGGCTCAAGAGAATAAGGAAAAAGATAAAGAAAAGGAATCAAACAACAATGGACAAAAAACTACTATCAACATGGTAGGGGTTGGTGGTTCCAATGGAACAAAGAAATCCAACAACAATTCTAAACCAAAGAATGCTACAAACAAGAAGCGAAATGCTGTAACGACCCGACTTTTTGGACTTGTCGATTGACGAAGGAAATCGACATTCGGATCATTACTTAAACAATTTAAACTATAAATGGAATTAATTAATTAAAATTAAGCAACTTATATTAAAAATACTGAACTAAAATCCAAAAGTCAAATAAGGCATATAGTGCCCAAAGTGTTACATGAACTAAGTAAATGTCTTCCCAACAGGCTGGGATTATAAATAAAAACTATATATTGTCTTATAAGTCCTGGAATAACTAAAATAAATCTAAACTTCATCCACACTCAAACCCATCCAACGGAAGCCCGTTTTTTGCTGCTGCATCGTCACCTGAAACTGAGGGGGGGTCCACCGTCAGTGGCGAGTAACTAGGCTGTCCCGCTTAATTGAGGGACCGCTAAACACATAATATCATAGAATATACACATGAAAACACACATAAAACCTAATAAAATGTATACAAAATATATGAGATACGTATAAAAATACGTACAAAAATACGTATACGAATACGTATAAAATACCTGCAGAAATACAGTTAGAAATACGTACAAAATATGTATAAAGGTACGTATACCATACGTATAATTATGCCTGCAAAATACGGTTAGGAATACGTACAAATACGAATACAACACAGGTATACATGTACACAAAACATACGATTACAAATACATATATCATTACATCATACGAGTATAAATACGTATGACGTACCTGTACAAATACGTACATCAAATCATACACAGCGGAAGACCTATACAATTAATCCCTAACTTATACTATATGGTTTCCATAATTCCGTAATCATATCATATCTTAACATTTCATTTCATCCATACCATATCTTATAATTCATATCACATCATTATCATCTTTCATTGGACCGGTCACTATAACTCGTTGTGGATCTCGTGTTTCACCACAACTTTCCTAGAACATGCCGGGGTGAGCTCGTGTACTCAACCCGTAGCGGATCTCATGTTTCACCACTAAGCCTAAGCTATGGCCATAACCCCTAAATAGCAG
Organism: Salicornia ramosissima; assembly: GCA_951394345.1. Lineage (NCBI taxonomy): Eukaryota > Viridiplantae > Streptophyta > Magnoliopsida > Caryophyllales > Amaranthaceae > Salicornia > Salicornia ramosissima. The sequence goes on from OX596235.1 coordinate 25,927,670, forward strand.
CTCGTGTACTACTACTTAGACGACTACATATCCTAAGACCCAGAACTACTCGGGGGAACTCGTGTGTTCGTCCCATTGAGCAGTGGCTTCGACTTAACCCAGTCTGACTACTCGAGTCATCAGGTGGGCGTCCTTATCTTATCTTATATCTTTCAAATCTTATATCTTATCTTATATCGGGAAATACTAGGTGACCGTATTCGGAAATGAACCGTTCGAAGTCCCAGGAAAGAGAGGTGCGGCACGTATATTGGCCACCTTAAATACCAAGTCTTTCCTAGCCAGAGATCGAAACGATTCGTAATCCTCCTACTCTGTTTCCTTTCTTTCCCTATTAATATCTTATTATAACTTATCCCTACTGCTACTTAATAATAATATAATACTATTGATAATACTATTCGTAATACTAATTATAATAGCAATAGTAATATCTATCCCTTCATATCACAACTTATTCCTGATAATTCCTTTAATTGTAAATTTTATAATTTTAATAACAATTATTCCTAAAAATATTATAAGTCAAAATTAAACTAAAATTGACCAACATAAAAATTTGGCCACTCGACAAAAGATAAATAAACTCATAAATTCATCATATAATTAATTTAATAAATTACATAAAAATACAATTAACTACATAAATTACCTAAAACATGAGAAAAATTATACTTTTCATATTTTACACTACTCGGAAATCATGGAAAACAATACCAAAATTACATCTTTAATTAATTAAATTCAACAACCATTAAATCATAGCAACCTTTATAATAAACATTAAAATTATCCTTAAAACACCATATTTTACACAATCTGATTTTAAAGTATTAAATTAAGAACCACCATTAAAAGGTCTCGAATAATCTGAAAATTTTTATGGGAGTTAGATGTAGGTTCATGGATTAATGTGCATAAATTTCGTCCAAAAATAACATCTTTTACTATTTTTAAGGAATTTTATAACTAACAGATCAGATTAGGCTGAATTCAGTTTCAAATTTTTCTGCCATAATAATCGATCTTTAAAAATTACGAAAATTTTACACAAGCTGTAAAACACTATTACTGACTTCCACCTAAAATTTTGTAGCATTCCGAATTGATTAAGTATCCTAATAAATTCGTAAACCAATTCTGGACAGTTTTACCGGTTTGATAGATTAAATTATTTCAAGCAATAAAAGGACAAATTTTGTCACAAAATAATTCATGATTCATAATAAAACAATAAAGAAACTTCCATGAAAAATTCATCAAGAAATAATACGATTTGATTAAGAAATAAATTCATACAAGTAATTATTCAACAATTGCAGATTCCAAGAAACTACATAAAATAATCAAGAAAATTTCATAATAATTCATAAATATTACATACTATCATCAAGAATAATTACATAATAACATCATCATGGTGTTCGACTTTTCCTAGATGAACATGATACTAAATCCTAGCAATTTTCATGTTTTAATCCTAATCAACTATATGATTAACTTGTTCCAAAATTAAACGGGTTAGCAAAGTTACCTCTGATCGCTAAAATATTCCAAAGAAAAATCTCTCCTTTGGCTTATGGAGGTTCACGGTTTTTTTGATGAAGGAAGAGAGAGTATTTTTCATTCAGGGTTTACGAGCTTTAGCAATTAAAACAAATAACAATTGCTAAGCTACTATTTATAGAGTAAGAAAAGCAAAAAGGAACCCTAATAAAAACCCTAGGGCAGCCGAATGAGAGGAGGGGAAATAGGGGGAGTTGAGCTTATTAGGGAGACTTAGTTATTTAGGTAGACTAGGCTTTTTATTTAGGTAGACTAGGCTTTTTACAATTTAAAATAATAAATTAATTAATTTAATTAATTAAATAACATAATTATCTAATTAACCAAATAAATCAAAATAAATAATAAGTTGGCCATACTAGAGAGAGGGCAGGCCAACATGAAGAAAAGAAGGACAAATTGGGTCACTGGCCCAATTTGAGAAAAGAGAGCAGAATAAAAACAAAACAGTCCAATTTTAAATGGCCCTTTGGACTTAGAATTAAATAAATTGAACTAATAACCGCGAAATTTTCTGGCCAAGCTCAAAATATTTAGATTGCTACACAAAATAACAATTAATTAAATAATAATCAATTAAATAGTTAATTAATTATACATTTAATTAATTAATAAAAATTTTAAAATATCCCAAATTTTCGGGGTATTACAAATGCGGTGTCTTGTTGGATATCACTACAAGAGGGATTGCCCTTCAAAGAACAAGAAGGGGAAGAAGGATCAACCAATGGTTGATAAAAACCAAGGTATGGTTGCACTTGTAGCTTTAAATGAACCAACTCATTTTGTTGCTATGATTTCTGAAATAAATATTGTGCAGGGTGACGACTCTTGGTGGATTGATTCGGGTGCCTCCAGACATGTGTGCAAGGACCGACATTTGTTCAAAACTTTTCAAGATTTGAATGATGGGCCAACATTGTACATGGGGAATGATTCTACGGTAAAGGCCAAGGGAATTGGCCAAGTAGAATTGGAATTAACCTCGGGAAAAATACTTACTCTTAAGGATGTTATTTTTGTACCCGAAGTTAGGAAAAACCTTGTGTCAGGAGGTATTTTGAATAAATTCGGATTTAAAGTTGTTTTTGAGTCAGATAAATTTATCGTTTCCAAAGGTGGCATTTATGTTGGTCAGGGGTATTATTGTAATGGTATGGTTAAATTCCATGTTAATAATAAAAGTAGTGATTTTATTTACTTGCTTGATGTTTCTTCTCTATGGCACAATCGGTTATGTCAGGTGAATTATCGTCGTTCATATGATATGTCTAAAACAGGGTTAATCCCACATTTTGATTTAAATATGGAGAAGTGTAAGACATGTATGTTAAATAAAATCACAAGGACCCCTTTCCATAACGTGACAAGACAATCGGTATTGCTTGATTTGGTGCATAGTGACTTATGTGATTTTCATAGCTCACCATCTTTGGGTAATAAAAAATATGTTATAACTTTTATTGATGATTTTTCAAGATATTGTTATACATACTTGTTATAATCCAAAGATGAGGCAATTGAAATGTTTAAGATCTATAAAACCGAAGTGGAATTACAACTTAATTTGAAAATTAAAATATTTCGGACGGATAGAGGTGGAGAGTATTATGACCCAAATTATTTTAAATCAATTGGCATCATTCATGAAACAACCGCGTCGTATTCACCACAAAGTAATGGTGTTGCGGAAAGGAAAAATCGGACATTAAAAGAAATGGTTAATTCCATGTTATCTAACTCAGGTCTAAGTGATGGTTTTTGGGGCAAGGCAATGCTAAGGGCATGTTATGTCTTAAATCGAGTTCCTAATAAAAGGAACAAGGATACCCCATATGAACTTTGGTTTAAAAGGAAGCCTAATCTTACACATCTTAAAGTGTGGGGTTGTAGGGCAGTCGTCAAATTGACGGAACCCAAACGTAAAACATTGGGTGAAAAGGGTATTGATTGCATATTTATAGGCTACGCTCAAAATAGCAATGCGTATAGGTTTTATGTTCTTGAACATAATGATTTTGTCTCTATTCACACCGTGATAGAGTCAAGGGATGCCATTTTTAATGAAACACGTTTTTCATCAATTCCTAGACCAAAGGACATGGTACCTAGTACTAGTTCCGGGATTGTGGATGATCCTAATAAGGATCATGATACTATAATTCCAGAAATTAGGAAAAGTAAACGAGCTAGAAAAGAAAAATCTTTTGCACTGGATTTTCAATTATATTTAGTTGAAGGGTCAAGGGAGTCCATTGTGACTCAAGTTCCATATGTTTACCATATGGACGAGGATCCGAAAACGTTTGGTGAGGCTATGAAGTCTCATGATTCCACATTTTCGTAGGAAGCCGTGAATGATGAAATGGATTCAATAATGGGTAATAACACTTGGATTTTATTGGACTTACCTCCGGGTTGTAAACCTCTTGGTTGTAAATGGATCTTCGTTAAGAAGAAAAGGGTCGATGGAACCATACTAAAATATAAGGCCCGGTTAGTGGCCCAAGGTTTTAGGCAAAAATATGGTATATTGACTACTTTGACACTTATGCTCCGGTAGCTAGAATAGCTACTATAAGACTTTTGATAGCCTTATCGGCGATTCATGGTCTTGAAATTCACCAAATGGATGTGAAAACGGCATTCCTATATGGTGAATTGGAGGAGGAAGAAGTGTACATGAATCAACCGGAAGGCGTTGTTATCAAAGGACAAGAAAACAAAGTGTAAACTAATTAGATCTTTGTATGGACTAAAACAAGCACCTAAGCAATGGCATCAAAAAATTTACAATATTGTCTTGGCTAACGGGTTTAAAATAAATCAATCAGATAAGTGTGTATATAGTAAATTTGACAACGGTAAAGGTGTTATAATTTGCTTATATGTTGACGATATGCTTATCTTTGGGACGGATTTGGATGAGGTAAATAAAACCAAAGCGTTTCTCTCAAAGAGCTTCTCAATGAAAGATTTGGGTCAAGCGGATGTGATTCTTGGTATAAGAATTGTGAGAGGTAATGGAACGGTTTCTTTAACACAATCTCATTATATTGAGAAAGTGGTAAAGAAGTTCAATGAGTCGGTTTCAACTCATTTTGCTACTCCGATAGATCCAAGTATTAAATTGGTTCCGAGTAGTGGTACCCCAATTTCACAATTGGAGTATGCAAGCTTGGTCGGAAGCTTGATGTATGCTATGACTAGCACTAGACCGGATATAGCATTTGCTATTGGTCGGTTAAGCCGATTTACTAGTAATCCTAGTAAGGAACATTGGCAAGCTTTAAAAAGAGTGTTGAGGTATTTGAAGAAAACCATAGATTATGGTTTGACATATACCGGTGAGCCTTCTATTTTAGAAAGATTTACGGATGCGAGTTGGATCTCCAATAAGGAGGATTTTTCATCCACAAGTGGATGGGTGTTTCTTCTTGGAGGAGGTGTCATTTCATGGGCCTCTAAGAAGCAAACATGTATTACCGATTCCACTATGGCTTCGGAGTTTATTGCTTTAGCTTCTTGTTGTCAAGAAGCGGAGTGGCTTAGGAATGTGTTGAGTGAGGTTGACTTATGGGTGAAACCAATGTCACCTCTTGCTATCCATTGTGATAGTGCTTCAAAAATTGCTAAGGCTTATAGTAAAGTCTACAATGGCAAGTCAAGGCACATTGGGGTTAGAAATAGCTATGTACGGGAGATGATCAAAGATGGTAATGTGACCATTGGTTTTGTTCGGTCTAATCTGAATTTGACGGACACATTCACTAAACCGTTGCCAAGGGATTCTTTGAACAAAATGAACAAAGGGATGGGTTTAAAGCCTATTGTACAAAGTCAATAAAATGAAACTGAATTTGACGTCCAATACAACGTTGGATCTCGAATTCAATGAGGATAGATTTTATATGATTTTCTGAGCACTTGAAAGTTTACATCCCGAGGTAAGTGCTCAGTCTACTGCAATGTTAAAGGAGGTTGAATTGGGTTTTTCAATTCTTAATAGATCTTTGTAATTGGCTCAGTTGCAGGGCCATGTGCGTAAAGATCTACCTATGTGAGCAAGAAGTTTGGCCGCTTCATAAAGTCTAGGCTTTGCTTGAAACGTTCATGAATAGATATGTACACCATGGCGACATAGGTGTAGGAGGTTAAAGGATATTTGTTTGTGTTCATGTGTATTACATTTTCAATAATTCGTAGTGTTTGTGTAATTTAAAGCTTAATCTATTATTACGAATGGGATTATTGTAAAATGTATATACTAAGTAGAAATTCAATCGTTTCGATATTTCTATGCATGATCATGTAGTTGTGTTTTATGGTACAAGTTGTGGTTTTAGCTTGTCAACATTTATGTCATAAATGGGAGGAGGATTGTTGGAACATTTATGAATAAATGGGCTAAGGCATTGAATAAAAGTTAAGTAGACTAGGCAAAAGAACGTTAAAAAGGTCAGAGAACTTTTCGCACCCCGCAAAAAGTCTTCGCACCCCGCGAGGAGGTTTTCGCACCCCGCGAGAAACCTACTGGAAAATCTGGACATATTATGTCCGGTGCTCGCACCCCGCGAGGAGTTTTTCGCACCCCGCGAGGAGTTTTTCGCACCCCGCGAAAAACCTGCTGGAAAATCTGGACATGTTTTGTCCAGTGCTCGCACCCCGCGAGAGGTCGTCGCACCCCGCGACGGGTCTGTTCACACCCCGCGACAGTGTCTCTGGAGAATTTGAAAGGTTTGTTCGAATTCTTGGATTCTTTTCCTAGGATACCTTTACGTGTTTAAGCTTGTCTTTTGAGCTTCTATGCTGATGTAAAGGGGATTAAATCAGGATGAATGTGAAAATTAAGAGATAGCTTAGTAGATGGAATCATCATAATATCATTCCTTAAACCAAGCTACTCATAATTTCATAATTCAAGGGGCTTAATGTATGGATTAAACTCAGAATTTTCTGAGTTCTTCCATCTACTTATGTGCCTATAAATAGGCATGGTTTTGTTCATTGCAATACACAAGAATCATAAGAAAATCTCTGAAATTCTAAGTGCTTATATACAACTTGTTAGCATATAGATATCTCTAGCTAATTTATCTAAGTGTGATTCTAAACACAACAAACACAAGTCCTTTTGTTCTTATACTCTAGAGATCACTTGAGTATAAGGTTTTCATTCTCCTTTGTATCTCACTAATCGTTCGTGGTAACCCGGTGATCTAAATATAAGGGGCGAATCGAATTAGTAGAAAAGTGTATTTCCACGCCTTGGAGGGTCAATTGTTCATCACATCCTTGCTCATCACCAACAATACGTTAACTTTAATCCCCAAAAATTGTAATTATTTTTCGAAAAATTCTCTATTTGGATTAACATTGATTAGAATTAGCGTCTGTTTCACTATCCCTTTTGGATGGTTTCGTCCCAGAAAACAAACACTTTATCTACATTCAAGGAATTTTTTTTTATTTTCAATTTTTTTTTTAAAAAATAACAGTGAGTGTTGAGGCTGTTTTGGCGGCAGTGAACGTGGGGCTTGGATTTTGTGGTTTTGAGCTCTCACAAAACTGCAAATTGAAGAGGTCAAAACAATCAAATTGGTACACAACAATGTTTGACTTGGTATTCAAGAATATCACAGAACTACATCCCATAATTGGGAATAATATCATGTGTGTTCATAACATGCGACGCATAAATGCCTTACCTCGAACCATTTAATTGGTATTTAAGCAGCTGTACAATGATTAGCACCCAATGGTAAACTAACAAACAATAACTTACTCCATATATATTATAATGCAAACAAATAAAGTACTACCAACCTGTATTGATGCATGACCCGGCCCCTTATTATCTTCCAAAGCTTGTACTATCTAGATCCACAAACCTTATCTAAAACAACAGAAACACAATTCAAACTTGATGGAGTTGAGTTCTAGCATCAATTACAAATGGAAACTTTGCTTATTTTTTGGGTCATTTAGTTGTTTAATCCTCTTGATATTTTTCAATCAAAATTGCCTAAATCAATGGTTTCTTACTGATGATTATGTAACAGAGGAAGAGAAACCAATGTCCAACCTAATTTCGAAGCCATCAATGTCCTCTACCAATAATACCACCACTATTACCCCATCATCACCAGATTATACTAGTATTACATCTGCTAAAAATCAGATCACACAACCAAAGTCAACTCAAACAGCAAGCAAGAAATGCAACATATTTGATGGGAGATGGGTTTATAAGCCTGAAGCGGTTCCTTACTATAATTCAAATACATGCCCTTTCATTGAAGAAAAGATGAACTGCCAAAAGAATGAAAGACCGGATCTTGAGTATGAGAAATGGAAATGGGAAGCTAAAGATTGTGATCTACCATTGTAAGTGCTTACATTAACCGGTTTATACCAAAATATTAGCATAGGATACGTAATCACAAAATAATACCATTATCATGTCTTTGCTATGTGTTGTAGGAAACAAAAACAAATTTGTAAGTGAAACAAATTTCCTTACATTCTTAATTCTTGTGAAAACAATTATCATTTCCGAATGGTAACCATATACGTTTCCTCAGAGATATCAAACAATTAGTAAGGGTAACATCAGTTCAGGAAGCCTTTGGGACGAAGCTGAAGTTGAGCACCGCTTTTCATGCGGCGACTGATGGTCAGACTGAGAGGACCATCCAGACTTTAGAGGATATGCTTCGAGCATGTACTCTGGAGTACCATCAGTCTTGGGTATGTATGCTCTGTTTGATAGAGTTCTCCTATAATAATAGCTATCACTCCAGCATCGAGATGGCTCCGTACGAGGCCCTGTATGGCAGGAAATGTCGGAGTCCGAAATGTTGGAATGATATTAGTGATTATGTGGCTTTAGGACCTGAGATGGTACGTGATACTATCGAGAAGGTCTGAGTCATCCGGTCTAAGATGCAAGCCGCTCAGAGTCGTCAGAAATCCTACGCCGATAATCGACGTAGACCGCTGGCTTTCGAGGTAGGTGACAGTGTCTTGCTTAAGGTTTCACCGTTCAAAGGAGTGGCACGCTTTGGTCAAAAGGGGAAACTCCGACCAAAATATGTGGGACCTTACGAGATACTGGAACGAGTTGGGGAGGTGGCATATCGATTGGCATTACCACCTAGTTTGTCTAATGTACATGACATATGTTTCCCAGCTAAGGAAATATGTACATGATCCTACCCATATTATTCCAGTGGAGTCGGCCACGTTTGAGCCGAATCTGACTTTTGAGGAGCGACCCGTCCAGATCTTGGATCGGGAAGTGAGGACCCTTCGGCGTAAGCAAGTCCGGCTCGTCAAGGTGTTGTTGAGAAATCAACACCATGAGGAGGCGACTTGGGAGACAGAGGCGTCCATGAGGCGGAAGTACCCGGAGTTGTTTGAGGGTGAGCGATCTCCTTTGCCTTAAATTTCGGGACGAAATTTCTTTAAGGAGGGGAGGTTGTAACGACCCTGATTTTATTGGTATTTTTGTCGTATATTTATGTGTATTTATGTGATTGGATGTATGGTCCAAAATTTATTTTGGACTATTTATTTTATTTTATGTGAATAATTTCGATTAAATTCGAATTATTTTATTTTGATTAATTATAATTCAGTTTAATTATTATTTAATTAATTAGAATTTTTATTACTTAATTTTCTAATTAATTATTTAATATTTTTGGGCTAAATCGATTTAAGCATGATTAATCATGCAAACTTGTAATTAGCCCAATTGATCCCCAAAGGCCCATTTTAGCCTCATGAAAACCGGCCCTTTGGTAATTAGTGGCCTAATTTCAACTTGCCATGCATTCACACCTTAACTAACCTCTATATATAGAAAGGTTAGTAAGGCTTAAGAATCCTTTTGCTCATTTGCCATCTTAAACACCTTTGATCATCACTTAGCCACAATTAAAAAGTCAAACACTCTCCCTTGCCTATAGTCACACGCCATTTTTGATGATTGAACACCCAACCATTGTTCATCATCCAAACTCTTCCAAAGCTTAAAGATTTGATTACTATTGATCTTTAAGTAACTTGTAACACAACAATCTCCATTTTTTATCAATCAAGACTTCTAGTTCGGGTTTGGTTTTGGGGGTTGTTCGTTAGGGATCATGTGTGCCGTGTGGATCGAGTGAAGCCGTGTGGTGGCTCGTGTGTGTGGTCGTGCAGTGGGCAGCAGTGCCGTGTTGGAGACGGTGGTGCAAGTGTGTGCAAGCCGTGGTGGTGCCGTGCAAGCCGTGTGTGTGTGCTGTGCAAGCCGTGCCGTGTGTGCGTGTAATCTGGGCCGTGTGGTTTGGTTCCGAGCAGCAAGTTTTTAAGTGTTTATCTTGTTAATCTTCATCAAGGTAACATGCTTTTCCAATCTAATTTGGTATACTATGTTTCATAGTATAAATTAAATGATTAGATTAGATTATTTGATGTTTTTTTAACCATGTTTATATGTGTGTTCTAATCTGAAATTTTGGGATTGTTTCATGATGATTATTACTTGAATATGATGATTTCATGATTGAATATGTTAGTATTAAGTTTGATGTTATTCATGTTCAAGTTTGATGAATTTTGGATACTAGAAAGTTGATGATTTCATGTGTTTTATTGTTGAAAGTATGCGTGTAATTTGATGAAGTTGGGATGAGTTCTTGATTCTTGAATGAGTTCTTGGTTGAAGTTCTTGAATCTCGATTGAGTTCTTGATTGAAGATCTTGAATCTTGGATGAGTTCTTGATGAGTTCTTTGAGTTCTTGATGAGTTCTTTATGAGTTCTTGGTTGAGTTTTTAAAGTTAAAGAAAGTTAAAGAAAAGGTTAAAGATTGTTTAAAGAGGTTGTAAGTTTGATTGGTTTACATGTTATTTCTTGAGTCAAGGCGTAAGATGCAACTTAAGAATTAACTAAGAATGTAAACTTCGATTTAAAGTTGAAGTTAGCTTGATTTCGCTACTAGACGCCTAAAACTTAGAGTAAGATTCTTTGTTTTTGAGTTAAGACGTTGCCCCTATCCTATCCGCGGTATTGGGATAGTTGGTGGTCTTACTATGTTGTCTTCGGATATGGATTTCCAGTAAGATTGGTTTCATGGGATTTGGGAGTAAGATTCTCAATCCTGACATAGTAGAAAGTTCGAATGCGTAAGATGCGTTCGTACGTGCGTAGTCCGGTCTAGTATGTGAATGATTGCGCCAAAGTTAAAGATTTGTTAGTTAATGGTCAAGTTAGTCGAGTCGGCATGATTAGTTGTCGTTATTCATTGTTGATAGTATGACATGATGATTCGCATGATTTGATGTATGTTGGCATGTTTGATTTAGTTGTTTAGTTTGTGTTATGTTCATGTGTATCCCCGTTAGGGTGGGACAGTTATATTACTCGCCACTGACGGTGGATTGTTGTTTACTTTTCAGGTAATTCTGATGATGAGGTCTTTGCTTAGCTTTGGGTTGGGCGAGTGCCGATGTTATTACTTAGTTTTTATGTTGTTATTTTACGATGTTTTCTAGTTTTATACTCTAGTAGTAGTAGTATGACTTTTGGGATTAGTTGTGTACAAACTTGTGGGTAATTGTACTTTTTGGTTTAGTATATATAATCATTTGAGGTTTGTTTTTAATTTTAAGTATTTTAGTTTGTTAGATCTGATTATTCGACTCGTCGGTTTCTTCCGCGCCGGTTTAAGCGAGTCGGGTCGTCACATCTAATCAGGTCCAAGTGTGGAAGCCAAACCACGGGCGTGGCGCTCCCAGTGCTGCTGGTAGGGGGGTGGGCAGCAAATTCTCTGACCACCGCCTGATCAGCAACAGTCAGCGTCTCGAACCCTACCCACTCCGTATTCCTGGGCTTGGCCCACTCAATCCTAGGCAGATATACATTAGGGTCACTGCTTTCTAGTGGGACCCCCAACCACAGAAATTCATAGTACCAGTGCCCCATTTCCCTGGGCTTGGGGTAAGTGGTAGCGTAGGTCTCATTGTCCTGCCTCAGGACTTCCACTGTCCACCACCCCTTTGGCACATTGGATCCACGATACGGCTTCAACCTGTACATAGTCTGGAAGACCCTTGAGCTCATAGGGAAGCCCCTGAACTCACACACCCAAATGAACCCAACCAGCCTTTGAATGGCGTTGGGCACCAGTTGTGACAGGTACACGTTCCAAACCTCCAACATCTCCACTATGAAGGGATGTAGAGGGAACCTTACCCCGGAGTTCAAATGGGCAAGGAAGACAGTAATGTGACCTGGTTCAGGATCCCAGGCACAAGAATCTGAAGAAGGAGGAGAAAACTGGTATCCATCCAGGCCAGAAGCCAAGGCGAGGATGTTTGCCCTGGACACCAAGCTCAGCTGGTGTATCTTCCCCAAGAAGGCCGCAGAGGGCTTGATGTGCATGACCCCATAAAGAGCGTCAGGGTCCTCCCATCTCACTGAGGTCCATCGTCCCTCAGCATCTTAGTAGTGGTCCCTGCCTATAGGACCACCAATTCTAATTTGGACCCTCCGTTCCTCATTCCTAACCACCAGGGCCCTGTCCTGCTCCGGCTCTGGTTCCTGTGGAAGTTCCCTCTCCATCTCCTGGAGCTGTTCAACGATGAGGGCATCACAACTTACATGCGGATCCTCATTGAAAATTTCATCCCCTTGTTCGTTAAAGGTCAGGGAGAACTCAGAGTTGCTAGGTTGTTCTGCCATTTTTGAAAGAAGAGTTGAAGTTTTTGAAAGAAATGAAAAGAGGAGAGGCAAATTCAGAGAGCTGAAAGGTAAGAGAGAGAATGAAGAAATTGGGAGAGTGAGGAAATTTTTGAATGAATTCTAAAAACCCCTCAACTCCTCCCTTAAATACACCTCTCTCGCCCTGTCAGCCCACTAAACACGATGGTAAGTGGAGCAATTAAAGTTGTCATAACTGTTGCTCCACGTTCCCCAACTGTAAAAAAAAAAAAAAAAAAAAAAAAAAAAAAAAAAAAAAAACTCTTCAAATTCAAAAGAAGAAGAAGACTGTTCATGATGTCCTGCTACCAAGACCAGGGCCCACTCGACAAAATCCACAAAAATTTATACTTAATTTTTATGGACTTGGGGGGCAAATTGATGGGGAAAAATGCACCCATTAGCTATTGGGCCAGCCACATACAAAGCTAAGGTCCAATCCAGCCATCAACGAACAAAAGAGGTCCATCACAAGGAAAGCCCACAAAAAGCATCAGGCCCAGGTACAAGCCAAAGTCTGTACAAGGGACCTGACCACCTAAATCCATGCTCAAGCACATACCTGGTCAAGATCACATCTACCAGGTCCTGAGAACAGCAGCCTGGTCCAGGTCCAACCTACCAGGTCAAAGGAACGCCTAATAGGTCCAGGGTTACTGACCAGGTCCTGTTCAACCTACCAGGGGCAGTTTTCCTCGTATATTCTCAAGGTATTATAAATACTCCTCATCCATGCACACGCAAAGGTATCCAAAAAATATCAAACACACCTCAAACTTCTCCCTCACTTTCTCTCTCTACATTCTTATACTCTTACACCTTACTGACTTGAGCGTCGGAGAGTCTTTCCCCGGAACACCTCCGGGGGTAGATCACGCTTGTTCTTTGTGCAGATCGACGAGCACATCACGTGGAATCTGGACTAGCTCTCAAGCCCATAAACACACTTACATTGTTGTGACCTAAAAATCACCTCAACATACTCTATATCAAAATTATTAATGATATATATATTAAAATATAGAAACAACGGAAAATAATAACCCCACTTTTATTTCACCAGAAAATAATATCAGTTAACAATAATTGAAAGACCCAATAAAAGAATACATGTTTAAAGGTTGGATTATTCTTTACTCTGTAAAAGATTACATTGTTAGTGGAATAACGGTAAAAGGTGGGATTAATAGTTTTCATTTTTTTTAATATCCTAATTATGCCATACTATATTTAATAATAACAAAATTAATTACATGTTTCTGGTTTTTTCCTCTAGATTTAATGGAAGAGATATGCTAGAAAGGCTTAGAAGCAAAAGGGTAATTCTTGTGGGAGATTCATTAAACAGAAACATGTGGGAGTCCCTGGCTTGTCTATTATATTCCTCTGTTTCTTCCTCAACAACTGAAGTTGATGCTGACGGCTCAAATTATAAGGTGTTTAAAGCGAAGGTAAACTAGATTGTTTCTACAAAATACACCCTCCCTCTATCTCTTTATTCTGTTTTTTTTTTTTTTGAGAGTTATCTCTTTATTCAAAACTAGATAATATCCGTGCAATGCATATTTTAATTTTTTATAATTTACTATTACAAAAAAAAATTCTACTCCCTCTGTTCCCAATTGTTTGCAACAATTACTTTTTCACACCTCCCAACACACGATTGTAAATGAAAATATCTTTAGATACATATAATAAAAAATTATAACAATTACATATTAAAAAACTACACATCGGGCCAAATCAAACGAGATCCGATCCCATTTGACTATATTTTTCTTATAGGTATAACATTATAGAGAGTTAAAGTTGTCATGTGAACTGTAAAAAAAGTCAGATTATTGCAAATAAAGGGGGGCGGAGGGAGTATTAAATAAGCCAAAGGGGAGCATGGTGTCCCCCCTCAAAACTTTCTAAAATCTCAAGTTGTATCACTCTTAATTATTAAGGAAAGTTATTACAATTTTAAAACTTTTTTTTAAAAATAGTACAATATATAAAATACAAAAAAGTAAAACAAAAATACCAAAATTCATATATTTAAATTCTCTATAAATAGACATCCATATTAATATAGTTCATCAAATAAAAATTTTACATTTTGATTCTCGTAGAAATTAAGTAGCCAGTAGAATACGAATGAGCATGAATTTGACAGATTTTTCAATTTTTCCAACAAATAATCTTTATTTTATTATTTGCTTAGACAAATTAATAAATGTATTATTTAAAATACCATCGCACACAAAGCGTGCATGGAAGGCTAGTATGATAATAATGAAAGTGCACAAGTTGTCTCATATATAAAACAATGATTTGCACTGTAATTGAAGCACGTAACATAGTTGTAATAAGTTAAAGAGATAGATTATTACATAAAATTAAGTTGTTAATGTATTATTGACCAATCAAAAATCAATGTTAGCCGATCAACCCTCAAATAAAAGTAGTTTTGAGGCTTTTATTTCCACCCTAATTAGCCTAAAAAATAATCAGATTTTTTTTATTTGTAATTGTACAATCAAGCAATTGAAAATTGTTGTAGACATATACGGAAGCCATAATAACGAAATTGTTGCATATTATTATAGTGAATGATTCAACATTAGAGACCATGAAATAAGTTAGTTCTACAACAAAAGACTAAAATCAATGAAATAAAGTCTAAAAGGCCCGAAAGACAAGTGAAACGAAGCCGAAAATGGGTCCGAAATGGACCGATCAAAATCCCCCAAGCATGCCTTTTGTTGGTCCTCAAGCAAAGAAAATTATAGAACAATGGAAACCAACTCAATTTCTTAGGAGTCACAGTCACTTTTAGCACAAGTAACAAGTCATTTAAACCCCAAAGTTGCAATTGAGAACGAGTATGCCCTTGTAAGGGTTTCCAAAAAGTTTAACCCATAACTCTTAGCAACTAAGAACTATGCTAAAAACAAGGAAAAGGGAACCTAAAGAAATCAAAGGAAAATAGAAAAGAAGGAAAAGAAAAACGAAACAAAAAAAAATCGAACAAAAAGCAAAGGAAAATAAATAAGTTCTCTAGCCAACTCAAGAGAATGTGCATAAAAGAACACAAAGTTTCCTATATTTACCAAACTTGGCATGCAAAAGACGTAAGAAATTGACCCAAAAGGAAAGAAGAAAGGCAACTTAAAAAACTAGGCACAACCTAATAGTCCTAAAGCTAGCTAGGATTGTCTCGTGATTCTACGAAGGAACCGGAGAGAAAAGGGAAAACGGATCCGTTGATAATGGATCATTTATTTTAGGGTTTGATCACTCTCCTTCTTTGTCCGCTCAATATACTTGGCTAGCTTCCCCAATGATAAGGAGAACTCAACCCCACATGGGTGGAAGGACTTCTTATGGATGTAATGTAAGGCTTGGGTAAGGGTATGGACAAATTTGGCTATGTGGTGGTGCCCTAAAGAGAAATACAAAATACAAGGGATTACAGTAAACCAAAATCTGGGGAAAATTCCTCCCCCAAGCTTATTCAAGGAACAAAACTACAAAATACTAACCAAAAACACACAAAAAAATGAACACATTTTTTGGGTTCTCACCCCAAGCTTAAAGGACACAATGTCCTCATTGTGAGAAATAGAAGAAGGAATATTTTGATTTTTTTGATTTTTTTGGAATTTTTGGAAATTTTCTTCTTTTTTTTGTGTTTGAATTTTCTCTTTTTTTTTTACTTTTTTTGGAACTTATTGATGACCTTGCCTTTTTCACACTTGGTCGACATTTATTTCACATGGAAATTCACAAATGAGAGATCCAAAGATGCTTGGACTTCACATTTCCAAAGCTTATAACCATACAATTAACAATCAAGATCCCCTTACTTCACTTGTACCTAAAAGGTGAAAGAAAAAAAAAAAAGAAATGACTTGTAACGTGGGTAAAAGATAAAAAAGCTCAAGCTCAAAGTGACTCCAAAGGTGATTGAAAAAATGAGAAACAAAAACCAAAAAGCGGGAAAAAATAAAAAGAGTGAGTGAAAAGGGAGAAAAGAAAAATAAACTAAGAAGGGAATGCCTTCGTCGTCCCCAAGGGCGGCTCGGTCACTTGCTTGAAACTTGGGAAATCCTAACCAAACTCTCGATTAAAGCTCAAAGGTAGAGGAAATTAGCGCTCAAAATCTAACAACGAATGTAGGAGGCTACCTAAAATCGCCACCAATGTTCAAATACTCCTAGTAGACATCAAATTCCCCAAAGTTTTAACCGATTTTACCACAAGCTCTAACATAGAATAGAAAAGTTTGTACAAGTTTTCAAAACCTCGCTAGCTCCTAAAAGGTCAAAAAAAAAAGTTGCTAAACATGCCTTATTCACTAGAAAAAAAACAACCATTCAAATATGCACAAACTAATAATCATCATCATCATAGGTGAATTGAGAACGAAAAAAAAGGAAGAATAAAGAAAAAGTAAAAAAGGGAAGAACAGGGGAAGGAAAAAACTGATAAAAATAAAGGAAAAGAAATCAAAACAAAAGAAAAGAAAAAGAACAAGAAAAATAAGAAAAAATAAAAGAAACTAAAAATAAAAATATCAAAACTAAATTGGAAGAGGCGGAAAACAAGCATGCTTAACTCAATTCAAGCAATCAAGCAACCAATCAAAATAAAATCGAGGTACAATGCCATCGATATCCGGTTATCCTCAAATAAATGGCTTGAATGCCAAAATAAAAGTCGTACATCCTCGATTATCAACTCCTCTTAAATAAAACTAAGCAAACAAGAAATAAAAAGGAGTAGGGTTTGGAACAATCTCACCAAAGCAAGCTTCAAATTAAAGCAACACAAACTCTAATTCCACTTGTGTAGTACCATCATCTATCCAATTGAGTTGCTCAATTGTCAAACCTGGAAAAGAAGATATAACAAAGAACCAAACGCAAGAAAAAAAGGTGCAAAGAAATAAAAGAAAAGAGGGGAAAGCCAAGGACAACTATGTACAAGTGAGAAGGACGTCATCTAGTTAATAGCATCGCAGAGCTCGTAGTAGCGTGTCATGGACATCACCACTAAATCTAGATAGCACCACATAAGCAAAGGGAAGGAAATAAGGAAAATGACAATGTAATGTCATCCTTTGCTTATGCGGAGAAGGGGGGACAAAATGAACAGAAAAAGAAAATCTAAAAGAATTGAAATCAAAATCAAAATAAGAAAAAGAAAAAGAAGAAAAACTGTAATTACTATACATTTTTGTCGGTATGGTATCAAGAAAAGAGTCAAGAGGCTCAAGTAGGAGTTAAGACTCATTAAATGGTGGACAACAAACATAGGGTGGAAGACAAATGAGTGATGAAGGATCTAGCTTAGGACACACGGCCTAGGTGAGGTGGGGCAAGAACGATATTCAATGATAATAGGAGGCTTAACATCGTCATCCTCAAAGAGAAGATCTTGATGCTCACAAGAAAAACTAAAAGAATTGAAATCAAAATCAAAATAAGAAAAAGAAGAAAAACTATAATTACTATACATTTTTATCGCTATGGTATCAAGAAAAGAGTCACGAGGCTTAAGAATGGGTAAAGACTCATTAAATGGTGGACAACAAATATAGGGTGGAAGACAAATGGGTAGTGAAGGCTAGGACATACGGCCTAGGTGAGGTGGGGCAAGAACGAGACTCAATGATAACAGGAGGCTTAACATCGTCATCCTCAAAGAGAGGATCTTGATACTCACAAGTTTCCTTATCATCCTCAAAAAGAGGATTTAGAAACTCACAAATGTCATCATTCTCAAAGAGAGGATTCTCATAATCAAAACAAAAATCCTCATCCTCACTATCAATAGAGTCATCACTATGGGCTACGCCACCATCACACTCACTTAAAACCCTAAGATTTTCTCCATACTCAACAGTGTTGACATCAAGAAATGCAAAAATGTCATCGACTAAAAGGAACAAATCATCTTCCTCCTCAACGAAAACATGGAGCTTGGACGAATTAGGTGAAGAAACAAAGGAAGGGGTGATGGGATCAAGGGGAGAGGGAGATGCAAAAATGGATTCAAAGGATTCTTCATAATCCTTTAGAGCAACATCTACATCCACTTGAATCGGATTCCTCAAAGTAGGGCTTGAGTCATCCTTGACACAACCGCCCTCATGGTCAATCGTAAATCCTACATCCTCTAATCAAGATTCTATTATCTCAAGTTTCTTTACTAATTTTCTTATTTTCTCAAAGATAGCTCTCCTTCCCCCTCCTCCTAATGGTAGACATTTATGCACCTCAAAAAATTTGTTAATCAAGTCATTATAGCCCTTTATCGCTTCAGGAGTACAGACATTTGTATGAACAAAGTTAGAAGGCCTTAGAAACTCATCAAGAGGGAAAGGTCATAGCTAATTTCATCACTAGAACACATGAGAATCTCGCTTGTAATGCGTGCAATCATATGAAAAATGAAAATTAGGAAGCACATCACTACAATTAGGAGAAAAAGGAGGAGATGAACCAAAGTTAGGTTGAAATTGGCTAGAATGGGTACCCATATCACATTCATAGGTGTCTTGGGCTAGCCAACAATAAAAATTCCAAGCATTACCTATGGTCAAAGCTCAAAACTCACCATTATGCATAGACTCAACAAAATTCAAAGTAAAGCATTCAAACTTGAATATATGATTGCCACAAATTTGACTTCACACATTTGCCACAAATTATAAGTGTGGCAATGGAGGTAAACCTTAAACACGATTAAAATACACCCAAAACGACTCACCTTCAAATTGAGGAATAAAGAAATTAGCCATCATGAAATCAAAAGCCAACAAATGCAAGAAATAATTATTAAGGGAAAAAAATTTAAAAATTAAAAGAAAGGAAAAAAATGAAAGCAATATCTCAAAATACTAGGAAATCCTAAAATACAATCCCAATCAAGCCGTACTTCCCCAGCAACGACGCCAAAATTTGGTCGGCTCCTAGGTTGTTGTGGCCCTAAACACTTATCAAATATACAATTTATAATTCCGAACTAACAAATACATAGTATTAGTGGAGCTAGGATCGATCCACGAGGAACAAGGTAGATTGGAATTCATTTTAAGAGAATATAGAAAATTGAGCTTCTATTTTTGTTATTTTCTTTGAATTGAGGAAAATTTAACAACTAAATATGAAAAGAAACTAAATCTAGGATAAAAAGAATCAATGCAAAAAGCTCTATGGATAAGACTCCTTGAATACTACTTTTTTGGAGGATTGTCGATCATTGAAAACCAAATATGATTTGAGAAATTAAATTGCCAAGTAAATCTTCAAAAATCATTAACAAACTCATTCCCAAACCTTCTCTCGAATAGGCATTACGAAATCTTAGGATATGCTAAATTAACTTCTCTCGACTAGCCAAAGTAGCAAATCCTAAAATCGAGTTTGTCAAGGTACTTTAATCAATTTACAATTCCAATTACTATCTCTAGTAATTTAGAAAATTCTCCATATAAAATCTTGAAAGCAATCTTGAAAATTAAATCTAAAATCAGTAGAACTCAACATGATTACTTCAACAAACAAGCATTAAAAGCAACAATAAATTTAGGAAATTTAACAATCTAATAAACTCAAGCATTCATGGAAAAAAGATTACTCATTCTAATAACAATCTAATAAACTTAAGCATGAAAAGCATCCATAGAATCAAGTCATTCGCCCAATCCCTAGAAAACCTAATTACTCAAGCATAATTGGGGAACAACATGGAAAAGAGATTAAAGTAAAATTCTAAGCAAGAAAACATGAATTAAACTTAAATATAACAACAAACAAGCAATTAAACTAAGCAAACAAGCAAATGCAGTAATTAAACACTAATCTACTTGCAAAATATGAAAGACAGAAGAGTAAAAGCAAAAGAAGTTGATTGAATACCTTGAGAAGAGTAGATGGTGACATGAATCAAAGAGAAATTCAAGAAATCAAGCCTAAATCTAGCCTAACCTACTCTAATCTAGAGAAAAGCTCCTAATATTACCCTAAGTATGGTCTAAAAGTCTCCCATTAGTAAATGAAAACCCCAAATATGTATTAGTTACACGGCCAAAAACAGAGAAATCGCTGCTGCAGGCTTGCACGATCGTGTAGTTATAAGCTACATGCTCGTGTAACGGATTTGGGGCTCTCTGGAAGCTACACGACCATGCAGGGTAGTGCTGCACAATCGTGTAGATCTGTACACTCGATCTTCAAATGCTCATATGTCCTTCGTTTCTTAGCGAAATTGAGCATATGATATATCAAAATCAAGCTCTTGGAATAAGGAATCTTTTCCAATTGGAATCACAAGAAAAAAAGTTATAAAAAAATATGAGTCTTTGAATCAGCCGATATATGCAAGAGCACTTGAAATGCTTCCAATTTTAGCCGAATTAATTAAGAAAACAAATAAAACTCAACATTATTGAATGAAACCATGAAATAAGCTAGTTCTACAAAAAAAGACTAAAAACAAATGAAATAAAGTCTAAAAGGCCCGAAAGACAAGTGAAACGAAGCCGTAAAATGGGTCCAAAATGGACCTATCAATTCCATAAGTTTATTAACTAGTACATGGCTACTAGCGCAAAGGGAAATGGGGAGCGAAAATGCCCCAACATAATGGTGAGGATCAAACTCCGGCCAAGAGGCTTAGAGATAAAGGAAAGCTCCATTGAGCAATACCCACGCCCTCGAATATGACTGATGGAGTGACTGTATAATAAAGGAAAGAAAAATCTCATAGCATTCTTTTACTTTTATTTTATTTTTTAAGATTTATTATTGTTAGTACAATTGTTTTATAACACTAAGAGCCTGTTTGGTAGGAGGGATTTGGGAGAGAAAACAGTAAGGAAAATGAAAATAGATACTTTCCAATGTTTTCTTGAAAAAAAACTATATTTGGGAAATTTGGGAGGATCAAAGCATATCATATCAGCAAATATAAGAATTTGATATTTAAAAGGAATAAGATAGTGAAAAAGAGAGTAAGATGTACAAGTATACAACATTTACTTCTCCCATGTTTTTGTCACCATTAAGGTTCCATTTAGTAGGATGTAAATTTTTTTCCCTGAAAATTGTTTTTCCATTTTACATTTTTTAGTTTGGAGTAAAATATTAAAATGTAAAATTTGGGGTGAAAAACAATTTTCCACCCTATTGAAAACATTTTCCCCAAAATTGGAATGAAAAAATTTTACATTACAGTTGGAAGGAAAACATTTTTCTCTCACAATTGAAAACATTGATTTTTTTTTGTTCAACTAAACAATAAAAAATGATTAAAATTCAAAATCATTTTTCATGCAAACAAACAATGAAAAACCTTTGTAAAAATGAATTTTCCAATGTATAACATTTTACGAAAAACATTTTCATTTGAAAACATTTTACACTTTATCAAACAGACCCTAAAAAAGAGGAATGTTTTCATTAATCAAGGAGACAGAGTGAAATGGGGAACACCAAAGTAAAGTTAAGTTTGATTGGGTGTACCCGGGTATCTAATCTATGGCAACTGGGTACGTTTGTTTATTTATTTTATACTCAAATTCGCAGGTGTGAAAGCTGAATCAATTGGATCTTACAAAGTCATGGCTTTCATCTATCTATACACACAGTATATTAGCGAGTAAGTAATTTTTTGGGGAGTTATATTTGAAGGATTTGAGTAAAATTGAATGACTTCTATTTAATTTCAAAAGGCAGTTGATTCTATTGATTTGATGAATTATGATGAGAGAATGAACTTACAGTTTTTATTGACTTCAATTTCTTGGCCTGATCTTCCAAGTTTCTTCAATGGAGATACATAATGAGAGTTTTTTTTTTCTTGGGAATTGTGAGAATAAGAGGGAAAAAATATTAAAGGTTGTAGGTATAATAGGTCATTAGTGTCAAAAAGTAATGAAGATGGGATTTTTAGATAATTGTGCAAATTAGGGATGTCAGTTTGGTTGAAACCCTTTGAGTTAACTGAACTGTTCATAACCTAAACTGAAAGTGACCCATAGTCAGAAATTGACCTGAACTGAAAGTGACCCAAATATTAATAACCTGAACTCACCTGAACCCAAATTGAATATGAACTGAGCTAATAATGACCCGTTTCGAACATGAAAATTCAAGAAGCTGAACTGAATTGAACTGAAATATAATTAACCAGTTACATAATTTGACCTGAACTGAACTAAAACCTAAAAGATTTTACTTGAATAATTCTATATCAAACATTTTATTTACAAAAGTGTCTGTTCACTATATATGAAACACTCTATGAAATGGATGGAGTACTAGTTGTAATAAAATTTGAAAGTACTTTTCACCAAGTGTTAATAATCATTTGACTCAAATTTGAAGAAGGTTCGGAGGAAATATTGGAAATTATAAGATCTGATCTTGTTGATGAATGAATAAAATTACTATTTCCTCGTAGAAAAAATCATTTGACTCGATTTATATGGACGTTAGTTTAAAATGCGGTTTTTTATACATACATACATACATACATATGTTAACCCTATAATATTGTCAAATTCTGATCTAATTGAAACTCTAATAAAACCCGATACAAACTGGCTTCAACCCGAAACATATTGTTTCTTATCGTTGACCCGTATTAACCTGAATCGTTTTGGACTGAACTGGTATAGGCCCGACCGTTAATGACCTGCTACCGAAATAGCCTGACCTGAACCGAACTGAACTGTTAGATGAGATAACCTGATTCAACATGAACTGAAAATGTGTCAAACCCGTTTTGGTCAACCTTAACATGTACTGTTAACCCGATTTGACATCCCTAGTGCAAATGTGGGATAATTATTGTCAAAACGTGCAAATGTTGATTATTTAACTCCAATTTTCCAATAATAAATGATATCTATATTTTGTATTTTCACTAATTGTTCGATACCATAATTGCTTGACCAATTCCATCACAAGAAAACAAAGGAAAATAATTTAATATATCCATTTTTTCCCGCTTGGAAATCTTAATTGCGAAAGGTTGTGAAGGAAGAGAAACTTGGGGAACTTTTGATTAAACTTAAATAAGTCGTGCTTATTTTTAGAAAATTCAGATCAGAAAAATTAAAACTATAATAATAACTACGGTCAGATAAAAAAACCAGATCAGGTCAAATCAAATTAAAAAATTTAAGACCAAATCAAATAAGGTTATAAAATTTCAGACGAATCAAACACACTCTTAATATAATGATTCCATTTAATACTTAAGAAGTGCATTGATTAGCCGCACTTCCTTTCGGTGGCAGGTCCCGGGATCTCCTTCCTCCAATCATGGGTTAATATTGAGATAGGAGCTTTTTGGGAGGCTACGATCCCATAAGTAATGATAAACTCTTAGCTGCTATATGCATTTAGCGGTTTTTAAATGAATGTCATAATTATTATACCGTACAACGCAATTATTGTCCTGTGTAACACAATTATTGTCCCAAGGGTGTCATTTATTGTCCACGTACTGCTTTGGCTTCACTTGTACGAGGGACCACTTCCATTTATTTCTAACACAAATGAAACAAATTGATTGACTTAAAAACAGCTAAATACATATAGCAACTAAGAGTAAATACTTAATCATGATCCCATTTATTCTCTTTAATTTGTTTTTAATACACATAATGCATAAAATATTATTATACCAAGACTTTGTATTTCATTTTTTTTCATCTCAGTTTTATTTTTTCAGGATTACAATGCTACAATTGAATTCTATTGGAGTCCATTTTTAATAGATTTTGATAAAAATCACACAAGTGGGAAAAAGGTTCTTGTCTTGGAAAAGCTTTCGCCCAATTATAAGCAATGGCATGGAGCTGATATAATGATATTTAACTCTGGGGCTTGGTGGACTCACACAGGAAAACTGAAAGCGTAAGTATTTGTCTCAGCAAAAAACCATTCCACTCCCTTGTTTTTAATTTTCCCTTCTTTGCGTTTTTAATGCACAACATTAAGCATCAACAAATTTATTACATATTTATAAGATTTATAAGAATTACAGGTTTAGACGGTATATATAGAGCTAAACCAAATTGGATTCCATATAACTAAAATATTTTAGTTACATAAATATGGTGAATGAGTGTCAAATCATAGGAATAGTATATGTAATCAACTATAGGAAACTGGATTTATATGCATGATAAAAAAAAAATGTGTGTGAGCTATAAATGAATGTATGTCAACATTAAAAAATGCTTTATGAAATGATTTTCTGATGATTTTTTATGTAAGTAATCGTCTAAGTATTATTTCAGCCAAAAGTATAGGCTGAAGCCCAAGAACTGGTTTATACTCTATCATGCCCCTCACACGAGAGAACGTTGGGTTTGAAATATGGATCCAGCATGAACCTAGCTCCCCACAGTCAGCCTTAATTAAATATTCCACTTTGAATGGAAGAGTGGTTAAAATTCAAATCCGTGACCTTCTTATCACGTTGGCTATGATATTATAACAATTAGGATTCCGGGGGATACAGGTTCACATTATTGAAATAGATAGGATGGGAGATCATGTGGTATTGGAGGTGAAGATGCAAGGAAAACTGTATGTGGAGAATTGTTGGACTATTGTCATTGATCACGTACTAGTAGTAGGGGAGAGACCAATAATGAATTTCTTTTTTGGTAAATAAGTATATTTTATACCAAAGAAAAGTGAACTATACAACCAAAAATTATCAACCCAAACTACTAGTAAATGTTGATACTAGATCAAATACTGTAAGCATTTGATCAACCCCTAATCTCAACTCATGGACCTGCTCAGGACAGACCCTGGCATGACATCAAAAAACACTTGTATGAGTATGACCTAGCTAAAGAAATACAAAAGAGAGTCATCCAAAAACTAATTAAAGAAAGAGAAACCATCTAAGGCTATGTAACTGTCAGGGTGTAAGGTTTAACAATGAGAAGCTCCATGCCCAACTCATTAATTCTGAGTGCAACTTTTAATATGACTTCCCTCACTAGCAGGTGTGGGGGCTTCATTGTTTTGCAAAAAAAAGTTGTTGTTTCTATTGGGCCAAAGGGTGTGAATAGACTCAGCAAAGAACATTGTGATGAGCTTAGTCTTCTCAGTTCCCTTTCTGCTACATTTTAGAACCCAGTCTTTAGTGTCTTCAAAATTTTGCTTCTGGATGGTAATTTGTAGATACTTCATCACTTGGCTCCAAACTTCATAGCTGAATTGAAATTCAAAGAACATGTGTGACAAAGTTTCTGCAAAATTCCCACATAGGGCACAGGTTAGATTACAGTCTATGCGCAATTGCTGCAACCAATCTGAGGTGCTGAGCCTATTTTGGATTGCTAACCAGAGTATGAATATAATTTATGGGGAGGCTTTGTTGTTGCAAACCAGTCTTCTCCAAGGCACTTTTTGGGCTAGCTTGGGGCCTTAATAGGATGTAGAGGTGCTTGATTCTCATTTTCTCATTGATGACCACCTTATCCCATCCCCCAACTTGTTCTACAATATTCCTGCATTTCTTGATTCTGCTTAGTACCCAGGAGCATTTTTTTGGCAGTTGATAGGACGAACCAACAATCCTTTCCTTTAATGTGGTACATATGAACCCATTTAACCTATAGGATAATATTTTTGTTGGTGATATCCCAGAGGGTTCTAGTCACGGCTTGTATGGAGAGAATGTTCCATCCTCCATTGATCTTGGGTAAGTATACCTGGGCCCATGCCATTGTGGCCATCCTGCTTGCTTCACTCTTTCCAGTCCATAAGAAAGTTCTGAACTTGCTTTCAATTTATTTGATGATTTATTTGGAGAGGATGAAGATTTGAGCCCAATAGGTTTGGATCCCAAAGAGAACTCCTTTGATCATTTGGATTCTTCCTGCATAAGAGAGGTATTTGGCATTCCAAGAATTGATTCTAGCAGTCACTCTTTCAACTAATGGCTTGCATTGGGCAATTGAGAGTTTTTTTTATGACAGAGGGACATCAAGGTATTTAAAAGGGATTGACCCTTTCACCACTCCTAGTAATCCTTGTAGTCTGTCTTGGTCCTGCAGATTGATACCCCCAAAGTAAACTTCTGTTTTTCTAGGTTTGCTGAGAGTCATGAAGCAGAGGAGAATTTGGTAAAATTCTCAAAGAAGAGGGAGAGAGAAGAGTCATCTGCCCTGGCCAGTAAGAGCAAGTCGACTGCAAACATCATATGAGTTATGTGAAGCTTCTCACATCTAGGGTGATAGTTAAAATTAGGTTGTTGCTTCAGCTCCTCAAGGCACCTAGACAAGTATTCCATTCCTAAAGCAAATAGGAAAGAAGAGAGAAGATCTCCCTGTCTAAGGCCTTTTTTAGCCTTGAAAGGAATCCCAGGGTCTCCATTAATGAGAATAGAAAAGGAGACAGTGGACACACATTCCATAATCCACTTGATGCACTTCCTAGGGAAGCTCATTTTTGTTATCATATCTTCCAAGAAACTCCACTCAATTGAGTCATAAGTTTTTTTGAGATCAACTTTTAACATGCATCTTGAGGAGAGATATTTGTGGTTGTATCCTTTCATCAAGTCTATTGCAAGGAGGATATTATCACCAATATGCTTCCCAGGTATGAACCCTGCTTGTGCTTCATTAACAACTTCCCCTATAACCGACTAATAATGACTTTACTGTTATGTTGTATCGATATGGACTTGGCACATGGTAGGGAAATGTAGACATTGACAAGGTGGATAATTCCAAACTGTTTGACAATAATTCAAAGGTAAAAAAGAATTGCGTCCATACTATATTGTTGTGTTAGAGATCAATTTAGAAAATTCTAGATGATTCATGGAAAATATAGGAGAATATAAATATCTAGAGATATTAGTTAGTAGAAATTTATTGTATTGGATTACTGAGAATAATCTAGATTTATGTAAATAACCATCATAAATAGGTAGTTTTTGCATGAGCTAAAGATGAGCCAAAAGAAGAGCAAGTAAGGAGAGAAAACTAAGAGAGCTCCCACAGAAATGTATTGATAGTGTAGGTAGAAACAAGTGTTCTACCAAAATAAAGTGAGAATGAGGACATGAGCTCTTAAGAAAAAATTGTTGTGATCAATTAATTATTATCAGTGAAATTACAAGTTCATCACATAAAATTTCGGGCCCATCATGTTGTTGTTGTTGTTGCACTTGACTACGCCGCCATGTTGTTGTAAGAAGCGATATTATATTGTTATTAGAGCGACCACCGTACGTAGTTACAACTTTGACTATGATGACTGCGTCCGGCAGCATGTCTGTTGCAATGCCCGAATTCTCCATTGTCGCATGTGCTTTGATTTTAAGGGAAATAGATTACTCAACAACAAAAGCTAGCATTAATATAATACTTTATCTGTTCTAAAATAGATGTAACACTTTGACTAAATCTATGGGAGCTTTTTGGTCAAAACGTTGTGAGTATTATGGAATGAAGGAGGATTTAGGAAGAACCATCAAAGATGCACTCTCATGCATGTTTGCTTCTTTTATCAGTTAATTAATGCTAGTCTACTCCAAAGTGAGCACACATCATCAAGATTTTGTAAATGAGGGGAGCACAACAAATTGTTGAATCACAGTAGCAATACCATTGTAGTCATAAGTAGTATTGTTTAAACCTACAACTAATTCTAAAACTAATAAGAGTTTATCGGGAAATGATAAAGGCACTACTAAAATTTATATGGGCACAACTCATTGTGAGAGCACATCTTATATGCTCCTTTCACAAAAGTTGTGCATATATCAATTTTAGTTGTGCCAATATAAATTTCCGAGTTCATCAGATCATCCAACTAATGAGTAGTAGCAATACCATTGTAATCAAGCATCTTCACCAACTAACGAGCCAAATCATCCATCAACTCCAATCCTATCCTCCATCATCATCAGCAATCATTTTAAACTTCATCATATCATCATTTTCAAGTGATAATGGGCAAATATGCCTAAAAAAATTCAGGGTCAAAACCAGGGCCGTCCCAAACAAATCGGGGCCCTGTGCCTATATTGTTTTAAAATCAAACGAGGGGCTCTAGAATTTTTTTTTTAAAGAAAGAATAATACAGTATAATATTATGTGTATTTTTTTTCCTCACAAAGGCAATTAAATTGGATATTTTGAATAAACTAATTAGGGAAAAAAAAGAAGCTCTAATCTTCTTAGCTATAAATAGATGTTTTCTTCTTTCAAAAAAATAAATAAATGTTTTCTAATAAAAGGTGTTGTGTGAAAATATTTTATACATATATGACTTCTTAATTATATATAAAAAAATTGTAAAAAAATAAAAAAGTTTCTTAACTATATGTATAAACAAACAAAAAAAAAACTGAAAATAAGAAAAACAAAAAAAAAAAACTGAAAATAAGAAAGAATCAAAAAACTGAAAAAAAAAAAAGAAAAAAAAAAAACTGAAGTCAAAATCTTAGACTTGGGACTCGAACCTGCAACCCCGCGCAGATTCGAGTAAACATGCGTAGAGCATATACCACTGGAACAGAGCATGAAACAATGCTTTATCATTACAACAATATAATAATATATGAAATTTTGGGCCCTTGTTAGTGTGGGGGCCCTGTGCTGTTGGGCTGGTTGCACGCTCTCAAGACCGGCCCTGCTCAAAACCAACCTAATCAAGGAGCCTTATAAGGGGGCATATTTAAAAACACCCTTTATCTCATCATTTGAATATATAATTAGTATCTGTTATTATAGTCATGACACATGAGAGGGAATGAAGGCGAGTAGAAGTATTGTCAATGGTAAAGGCGAATGATAAAGTCTATATGGTGCGCCCAGGACCACATAGCTTTTTGTGGTCCTGGAAATCTTCATTTTTTACTCTACAATCTTCATTTTTTTTAATCTTTAATCTTCATTTTTGTATACTATAATATTCATTTTTTTAACCACAATTTTTTTAAAAAAAAAACTTAAAGCTCCATTTTTTTTTAAAACTAATTTTTATACTACAGTATACAATGCTCCCGGGAGCACATAGAACAATTGTGGTCTCGCGCGTCAATGAGTCAGTTTAACAATTAAAATGAATATTCATTTTTTAATACTGAATATTCATTTTTTTTATACTAAATATTCACATTTTTTAAATACTGAATATTCATTTTACCGCAAATATTCCGAGCTTACATTCACGTTGGCAACAACTAAAATGAATATTAATTATTGTATATCGAATATTCATTTTTTAATACTGAATATTCATTTTGTTAATGTTGAATATTCATTTTATCACAAAGAACCTGAACCAACAATCAACTTTGCACGAACTAAACTTAATATTCATTTTCTAATACTGAATATTCATTTTGTTATACTAAATATTCATTTTACCACAAAAAACCTGAATTTACATTCACTTTTGCGATAACTAAAGTGATTATTCATTTTTTAATACTGAATATTATTCATTTTTTTAAATACTGAATACAAGCAAAAGATTAGCTTGTGCAGGTAACTATAGAATGTATTTACAGATTGTTCTTAGGGAAGTGGACGTGAAGATTTTAGTTGTTACCTACTCCCTCCGTCCCTTATTTTTGCAACATAGTACAAAACCTACATTTATAAGAGAGAATAGAAAAGTGGGGGGTGATTAATTTTTTTTTGTCATTTTGTGACAGTAATTAACAACATTTAATAACAATATGAATCAGCTTATAAAGTCATACTGTACATAATTACCAAAACACAAACCATAATTAGAGGAAAAAATACATTATTACACGCCTATTGCCAAAATTAGAGGAAAGATGACCATAATTAAAGCAAAAAATAACCATTAAATCGAAGATTTTTTTTTTTTAAAAAAGAGCAAAAATCAACCAAGCTAAAAAACAGAGTACATCCAAATATCAGCAAACCAAAAGAAAAACCAAAAAATTCAAAAAATTCCCATAAACAACATAAAAATCGACCAATTGAACCCAAATATATTAGATCTAATTATCTTTCCCACAAATTAAGTTAGATATACAACAAATCTACGAACTGAGATCTATACAAAATTTATTAAAAAAAAAAAAAAAATCCGCTGTAGATCTTTACGAATTTGGGGGCAGAAATTGAATCTTGCACCTTTAATGAAGAAGAGGACTCAAAATTCAACCTTCGTTTACACCGACGTTGTCCATAAAGTGATAGATCTACACCTTCTTTTTCCGGTGTGTCAAGGAGCACCATAGTAGAGGAATCAACACCCTTATTTTGTGGTGTTGGAGAAGAAATTTCGAGAAGAAGAGATGCAAAAGAGATGAAGAGATGAAGATCTGCAAAAATAAGGGTTTGCAGAGAAAAGAGGAAGAGAGAGAGGGAGAATTAGGGTTTGAGGGGAAATGAGGAGAAATGAGATGAACCAAGAAAAAAAATCGGGTAAGATGATAAAAAAAGGATGGGAGGGAGTAACTAGGTGGGTAGGTGTAATTAATTGGGTGGGTAGGTACATTTAATTAATGGTTGAATTGTAATTAAATGAGTATTAAAAGTGGTCCCCACTTACTTTGAAAGGAAATGTAGCAAACAATTTGGGACGGATGAAAAAGAAAATTCTTGCAAAAAAGGCGACGGAGGGAGTACTAATTAGTTTTTTTGATACGTAATTAAAAACAGTTATTTTTCACTCTATTTGCAGAATGGAATCCTTAAAAGTAGGAAGTCTGTTAATTTTTTCTTAACTCCTAAACTATGTCGTTTTGGTCAGGGACCACAGAAATCTACGTGGTCCTGTAACCATATAATAATTTGTGAAGTCAAAGTGAAATAAACCAACAGTATTAGAAGGGGTATCAATTCATTGATAATTATCTGCATTTTGTAATTAACAAAGGATATAAAAGCACGATGTTGAGAAGCTTCCAACCTCTAAAAATATACTCCCTCCGTAACATAAAATTTTCAACAATTGTTTTTGCACGCATTTTGAGGAAGCAGTTTAAGGATGTAAACGAAGTAATTAGCCAAAATAGTTTTAATACAAGCAAGAACGTGATTATAAGTTCCTAATATTAATTTTTATTTTGACTAATCCCTTTGTTTACACCCTTAAATCGCTTCCTCAAAATACGTGCAAAACCAATTGTTAAAAGTTTTATGTTACGGAGGAAGTATTAGATACTTCTTATAGAAATTGTAGAAGTTTTGGAAGTGAAATTGGTGGAACATATTACAAGTATGTCTATTAGTTTCTAACATGATAGCGACATGATAAAAATGGGAAAATTCTCATAGGATAGTAAGCAATTGGGGAACAACTAACTCACTGAAAACTACATAAAGCTGATCTGTCTAAACATTCATTAATTAATATTTTTATTAGAAACAACATTTGTTAAGCAAACCCTCTTAATTTATCATGCATTGAGGTTTAACATATCCTTAAAGTCTTTTATAATAATGCACCAAGGTGCATAAAGATAGGAAGTAAGTTGCTATAACATGGATCAAAAGACATGTTTATTACTAGATTTATCGAGAGCATAAATTTGGAGGAGATGAAAAATAAAATGGGTTTCATATTTAGTGATTTATCGAGGCAATGCATCATTTATTTTAGGGAAATACATCAATAATAAAGGGTGAAAATCAGCTAAAAATCCTAGAGTTTTAGAGGGGAAATTACCCTTCCACGAAATGCTACTCCTTTTAACGGATACATATATTAACGTTGAGATAACAGAGTGAGCACTGTTAATTAAAAAATCTAAGTTGAGGGGCATAGCCAGGGTCGTCCTTGCACATGTGCAAGGTGACCAACAGCACAGGGCCCCCAATTTTAAGGGGCCCATTTTCATATTTAGCCCAATATAAAAAAACAAATAAAGAAAGAAACAAATTAACCGTAATCTACAATGAATGTCAATTAATTACTCCAACTTTCCATATTCCATTTTCACATTAAAAAAATCATTCATTAATTGCAAATCTTAAATTTCCATGAATTAATTCTTCATCTTCATCTTCATATTTAGGGGCCCAATATTTTTGTACGAGAACAGTGCCCCAAAATTCAATGGAACGGCCCTGGGCATAGCTTAGAAGTTTCAAAAAGCATGGACACAACTTAGAAAGGCGAAAAACTCAGGGGCATAGCTTAGATAACCCAAAAAAAAATACAGCCATATGATATGGATGAAAAATCAAATTGTAAATTTGTCATGATGCTTGCATGCATTTAGGATTAATGAGGTGTCATCATGAAAACACAACTATAATGAAAAAGAAACCAAAAAAAAAAAAAAAGAAACAGTAACTTATGATTTTCTATATGTTTTTGTGTGTATAATACGTTTTATTTCTAAATATTATTTCATGTTGGAAATGATATAAATAAATGCAGATGGGATTTGTTTGAATACAAAGGGCAGCTAATGGAAGAGATGTCAATAGAAAAGGCATATGGTAGGGCTATGAAAGTATGGGCAAAATGGGTCAAAAACAATGTAGATCCAAAGAAAACAATTGTATTTTTTAGAAGTATTTCAGCACAACACAACAAAAGGCAATGGTGCTACAATGCAACCCAACCTCTTATGGATGAATCTTTTGAAAAGACATTCCCTGAATCTTTAACTAACATTATCGAAAGCTTGATTATCAGAATGAGCAATTACCAAGTTAAGTATTTGAACATAACTAAGTTGTCAGAGTATAGAATTGACGCACATTCATCGGTGTATTGGAGCTCAAGATGGATGATTAATGCCGCAAAATACACGAAAACTATTTCCTCTTTTGCTGATTGTATTCATTGGTGTCTTCCAGGATTGCCAGACAGTTGGAATGAATTATTATATTCTTCTCTATTCTTCTACACCTAAAGAGACACGTTTCACCATTAAAAAAGCAAGAAATAAAATGTCTATGACAAGATGCTTTCAATTTTTTTTATCTTTAGTGTATATGTGTCTGTCTATATGTTTGTGGTTATGTGTGTACGCAAACATATGCGTGTGCACACACATATATAATGTGTGTGTGTGTTTGTTTGTATGTGTATACATACATGTTCCCCCAAGGGGAGATTAATTAATTTGTGTAATAGAGGCTTGAAACATTAAATTGTTGTAAAACCTTCCGCCACATATTAACCCTTTTGAACTAATTTAAGAGTCAAATCTTCAAAATTAGATGTGTCTCACTTGTCACTCACATATTCTGTCTCTATTTTTGTGTGTCGTCTCTCTATGTCACTCTACTAGTAAAGTAGTTATTGCAACTGTTTCTATACTAGCAATACTGTTAATCGATGCAATATGAACTAGCATATTACATTCAATTCTATCTTTAATTTAATCATTATTTCTCCTTTAGTTTTATCATTTTTTTATAAATTGGACAATAAAAAATAACGAAAAGCAGTGACAAAATCATCGGCTTCATTACATGTAGTAATGCTAAAGTACTTGCTTATAGTATCCATCGTTAGCTTTTTAAGCAAAAAGCCTTCAATATATTCATGCAAATTGGCCATGCGCATTTACTCATTAGCACATACTCGTAAGGACAATGACTGAATTAGACATGCAATTAACAATACAATTAACAATCAAAATATAATAGGTAAAAGAACTGAATTACGAAAATAAACTAAGGTTGCGTTTGGATACAAAGATTTTCATTTGAAATAGTTGAATTTAATTTCAGAATTTCAATTTTAAGAATTCAATTTCAGAATTTCAAATTTGGAATTTCAAATTCCAAATGCTTGTTTGGAAAAAAATAGGGAATTTCAAATTATAGATTTCAATCTAAGGTAAAGTTATACTTTAATCAAGTGTTTACAATATCAAATTCAACAAAAAGACAATCTACCAACAATTAACTAGTACGTTTAGTTCACAAACACCCAAATAAAATTCCTAATCACTAATACATATCAACCCTTAATTTGTCAGCCAAGGCTTGATATGCTTGTGACTTGAAGTCTCCATCACCCTTATTTCCTTCATTAATTTGCTCAAATAACGTGGAAGTGAGTATCCATTCGGGAATTCCACGTAATGTAACCTCTTTTACATGGAGGGCCCATAGTCTCCTTACCTTGTATTTTGGAATTCATTGCCCCTAAAAATTATAAAAATAAAAGAGATAACATTGAAATATATCAAACCTCAAACAAATGAAAAGCAAAATTAATAAGTAGTATACCTAACAAAAAAAAAGTATGCATCATTAACTATGCTTGCGTTCGAGTTCTTCACCCTATATACTCATCAAACATTTTTAAATAAATAAATAAGACTGAAAAATGATAATAAAAAGAAAATAAAGAAAATAAAAAGAAAATCTTTCAAAAACAGAAACAGAGTAAGTAGGATGGCAAAGTGAAAAAGAAGTACAACCCCATCACAGTAGCAAAGCCCCTACCAGCAACCCCTTAAACCTTTCACAAGTACAGGTATATGTATATGATTAGGCTTGGTTTGGTTAAAAATGATCTTGACCCTTTCATGTATATGTATATGTATATGTATATGTATATGTATATGTATATGTATATGTATATGTATATGATGACCATATACTGTAATTTATAGTATATGCTTTTACATTTTACAATAATAATACATTAATTTTATTTACCAACTTCTGCAAGCATGTATAACTAAATGCTAAGTTGCTTACCACTTACCACTACTTTGCATTTCTCCTAAACACAGACTTGTCTATCATCACTCATCATGCTCACTCACTAAAAATACTAAACAAAGAACAGATATGATAGATGCATCAACAACACTCACAGTAGTTAAATCAATTCTTATGGTGCTTGATTCATCAATAATCTACAATGAGATTGTATCCATGTTGGATTACAAATCTCAGCTTTACAAACTAAAGACCACAATGTCAACTGTCCAAGCAGTGCTTTAAACTTCTGAGAAACAAGAGATGTTGCAACCTACTAGCCTTCCATGATGTTACCAAAAAATGCATAGGAAATCACAAGTAAAAATGCACCAAAAAAATTTCTAACAAAATGCAGAGAAAACCAAACAAAATGCAGAGAAAATCAAATAAAATGCACAGAAAATCAAACAAAATGCACAGAAATCAAACAAAATGCACAGAAAAATCGAACAAATCGCAAATCAAACAAATCACAAATCAAAATGAAGAGAAAATCGAATAAATCGCACATGGAACCAACCCGTGACTCACGAGGGGCTCTGGCCTCATTGCTCTTCAGTTGCTTCTTTGCTCTAAACCGCACTCCTGGGCAATCATCGAAACAGTATCAATCCAAAACCAAAAATACATAATAATCGAGGGAATAGGGGTACAAAAAGAACCAAAATTCCTAAACCCTATACCTAAAGGATTCTAAAATCCAAAAACTATCTAAATAATAAACAAAAAGGAAAACAAATCCTTCTAAAAATAGCGTATAACTTGGACACATCAAATTCCCCCACGCTTAAACCTTACTCGACCTAGAGTAAATTAACGTTAAAGAAATTCAATGTGTAAAACCAAAAGTCCAATTTAAACACAAATGTACAAAGCTCCGATTTGCTAGGCTAAAACTACCATAACCAAAATTTACAACTAACGACTAAAAATAAAAATAAAAAGAAAAACTTACACTGTCCGAGAAAGAAGCTATAGGAAGGTAGAATAAAATTCCCCTATGGTTCTATCCTAAAACCTGCAATTCCACACGAGGACCAAAATGTCACAAGTTCAATGTAAATGAAGAACAAAACCAATAAAAAATAAATGAGGAATCTAAATTTTCTCTCTATTCTTTTTTCTCTTATTTTGCCTAGGTGCCCTTTTCGGGTTTTCATTACATTTTCCACTCACGCGCTCGCCCACTCAACATTATTTTTAATTTTATTTTATTTTTTTGCCTAAGTTGCCCGTCCTTACGGGTTTTGAACTTAGTGGAATTTTCTTTTTATATATATATTTTTTCTTTTTTTTTCTTCTTTTTTTTTTATAAAAATCAAAGGAAATATATTACAATGCAATTAAAAAGTAAATAAATTACAAATTACTGAAAATTAAACAAAATTTAAACTACGTCTAAATACATAATACTAGAAATGAAACTAAATCGAAAATAAAACTAAAAATTAAAATAAAATAAAAATAAAATAAAATATATATATATATATACAAGTGATGTCTATCCCCCACGCTTGCATTTGACATTGTCCTCAATGGAAGGAGAGAAAACCCCAAGAACCGTCAACTACGAACTAGAAGGACCTCCAAAATCACGGTTTCCCGATCTCCCAGCGGCCCGCGCCGCACGACACTGACGAACCCTGAACTCGATATCTGCAGAGGGGTCTTGAAATCCCGGGTTTTGAGACACGTAATTAGCATTCATGGCCGCCATCATGGATGTCATTGTATACACGTTGTCGTCAACCTCGTCAATCTGCTCCTGCATCAATTCAAGTCGATGCTCTACCCTCTGAATCCGGTCGGCCCACATGCCGTGATCAGCAGGTACATGTTGCCCCGAAAAAAGCGGCAGACCCTCGTCATGGTCCTCATCTCTCACATCCTCATCTTTCTAACCCTCTTCTCTCTCAGGTGGGAACTCGACCGGAGTGCGTCCCATATCTTGTAAAACTGCCGCTCGATACTGCGGGTCAGGCGCAAGATAGAGATCATCATGGGGCGCGCCGTCAGCAATGGTGGTTCGTTGAACCTGCGACAATGGTATGTATTTTTTAGACTTGGCCCCATAGAGCTAAAAATGTCCGCCATCACGAGGCGAAGTCTACAACATAGACAGCTTGCCTAATTAATGGATAGAGTAGACATAAGATGTTCGATGCCCCTATCATTAGCAGAGCCCAACGGGGCCAGCAACGGTCTCCCTTCATCATCAGTGGGATGCGGTACCTGTAGATAGCTCCCCAAAATGGTAACCATACCCCCCATACTTATCTTCCCTCGGTCTTTCCTACCCAACTCCAAACAATTCTCCACAAAAAGACCTACCCAATCTGGGCACCCCAACCCACATGGGGCAAAGAGGATAAACATTTTAGCTCAAACCTCGGCAAGATCGTTGGTTCACCTTGACAAAAAATGGTCATAAGAAACCGGTGAACCAAACGAAGTGCCGGGTGGGGTGATGACGAACTCTTAACCCGACCGTGCCATACCAAACCATGAGTAATAAGAATGTAAAATGTGGTCGGGCCAATGCCATCAGAAAGGAACACTACAAGATTTCGCGTTTCCGCCGTCTGCCTTTTAACGTCCGCTTTCTTAACGGATGTTAAATTCAATTTAACGTCCGCCTTTAGTTTTAACGTGGCGTCATAACAGACGTCCTGTAATTGGTAACGTAAACAATTTAAAATTTAAATTAACGTCCGCTTTTTAAGACGTAACGTCCATCCCAGACGGACGTTAAAAACACGGAAAATAGAGAGCTTTGAGTCGTTATGTTAACGTCCGCCTGGAAGAGATAACGTCTGTCAACATGCGGACGTTAAAACGCGACATATTTTTTAAACAGATGCAGTTCACTGACTTCATTTGTTCACAAACCCCAAAAAAAACCTTACTCTCTCTTGCACCGCGTCTTCTCTCCGACGAGCACTCCAGCCACTAGCACGCCGCCTTGCCGCCGTCGAGCACCGATCTGCAGCCACTAGCACGCTAACTATCTCTTTGCTTCTCTAGGTTGAAACCCTAACTATCTCTTTGCTTGTATTTCTATTGTTTTATGTAAATATTTACTCTAATTCTAAATTCCATGCTTTAAGGTTGATTTGAAGTTTGAATTTGAGCAAAAGAAGTACAAGGCAAACCGTAGCTCTATTTTGAAGGTAAATGTACGAATTTTGTTTGAATTTTATGTTGAATTTTGATTTTTATGTTGAAAATAGGTGTTGAATTTTGGTTGAATTTTAGGTTGAATTTTGATTTTTATGTTGAATTTTGATTTTTATGTTCAATTGTATTCTTAATTTGTTTAGAGTTTTGGGTAGAGTTTTTATGGAATTTTAGGTTTATTTTATGTTGATTTTGTTTAGAGTTTTAGCCTTTTAGGTTGATTTTTATGGTTGCTTTGTTTAGAGTTGTGAATTTTATGCTTATTTTATTTATTGTTTTAGGTTGAATTTATGCTTCTTTTGTTTAGAATTTAGGTTTTAATTTTATGCTTATTTTTTGTAGAGTTTTTGGTAGAATTTTATAGATGGATGATTCTTTAATGTTATTGGTTGTTGTATTGTTTTTGGTTTTAATTTTTTTTGTATTGGTTTT
This sequence comes from Salicornia ramosissima, assembly GCA_951394345.1. Taxonomy (NCBI): domain Eukaryota; kingdom Viridiplantae; phylum Streptophyta; class Magnoliopsida; order Caryophyllales; family Amaranthaceae; genus Salicornia; species Salicornia ramosissima. The sequence continues at coordinate 25,966,301 of OX596235.1, forward strand.
AAGTGTATAAGTTATTGTTTATAAAAAATTTATAATAAACTTTTGTATGGGATGTTATGCGAAGAATATAATAATTGTGTTGCGGCTAGTGGTATACTAAATTATTCTAATCCAACTTTAACTACATAATAATAAGTATCAACTTAAAGAAATAAATATAATTATTTGAAAGGATTTTATAATAGAAATTATTTATACAAACTTGGTTTAAAAAGTTAAGTATATGTTTATTTGTAATTCATCACTTTTATAATACAATTTCAATGACTCTTAATCTTAGTTGTGTAGAATTTTTTAATCATGAGAAGGAATGAGCGTCGTTGGATGTACCAAAGATTAAATGGGCGTCGTCTTAGAAATGAATTTATAGAAGGGGTCGATGGGTTCGTCGACTTTTGTCTACAACATCCCGCTTATAACATGTTGCATGCAGATGTCTTCTCGTGGAGGTGGAAGAAGAGGCGGAGGTAGTAGACCGCAGGGTGGTGGAGGTAGATCTACATCTACAGAAGAAGGAACGTCTACTACATCTATACCTCATGAAGAACACGTTGGTTTGGGGGCGAAAGAAGAAGATGATGACCACGATCACGAGTCCTTGGGTGAGGATACATCTCCTTCGCAAGGCAAGAAGGAGTTGGATCCTGAAGGACTGTGGTAAGTACAGTTTAGTATATTTTGTCTAGTTGGTTTTAGTTTGCATATGTAATTAATATTGTTGCTGAAAACATGATATTTTGTTTGCAAGGTTTAATGATTCCACAGTAGCATGATCCATCACAGACGGCATGAAGAAGTATTTTCAGAAACCGTGGAGGAACTATTCAATGGTCGATAACGCGACCAAGGATAAGTGGTACAGTGTTTTCAAGGTACGATCGAAAAAATATTTTAATTAGTTGTATTATAATTCATTTAAAACTTATTTAACGTTTTTATGATTTTGCAGGATTATTAAAACTGGAAACCAGAGATCGAAGCTGAGGTTAGGAGGGGCTTTGATAAGAAAGCCGGAACCCGATTGAAGGACATACACAACTATGTCACGAAGAAGAAGAAAGGAATCCCACCTGGGTGGATGTCTTTGGACGTCCACAAGGAGATGATGGAGAATGCAAAGGATCCTACCTACCAGGAAAAGTCTATAAAGGCAAAGAAAAATAGGGCAGGTGGTGATCTGAGCAAGCCCATACCCCCCTCTCATTGTCAGGGATCTATGTCATCAGCGCTGCGTGCACGTAAATTGGTAAGTATGTTGCTAAAATAATATACAGTAGTGTCATTTTCTTCAAAAGTTAATCAAATTCTATGTATATGTTTCCGAAGGCCGCCAAAAGTGGAGGAAGGCTACCCACTGCTGCGGTGTTGTACCTAGATACGCATGCTCGAGATGAAGCTGGCAGGGGGAAGGTAGTAGTAAGTGATCGAGCAAAGCGTGTTCTTGTAAGTATTCAGGTCACATCTATTCACTTATATGGTTTAGAACATGCACGTAGCTTGAAATCATGAAATGACTTGATTAGATTGAAGTTGGGTAATAAAACGCTCCAAAACGACCAAAAATGGCCGTTTTGGCTCCTTATTGTTCCAAAATGCCTTTAACTTGACCAAAACCATGCCAATGAGTGTTGATCTATTCACTTATATGTTTTAGAACATGCACGTAGCTTGAAATCATGAAATGACTTGATTAGATTGAAGTTGGGTAATAAAACGCTCCAAAACGACCCAAAATGGCCGTTTTGGCTCCTTATTGTTCCGAAATGCCTTTAACTTGACCAAAACCATGCCAATGAGTGTTGATATATTCACTTATATGTTTTATCATATGCACATAGCTTGAAATCATGAAATGACTTGATTAGATTGAAGTTGGGTAATAAAACGCTCCAAAACGACCCAAAATGGTCGTTTTGGCTCCTTATTGTTCCGTAATGCCTTTAACTTGACCAAAACCATGCCAATGAGTGTTGATATATTCACTTATATGTTTTAGAACTTGCATGTAGCTTGAAATCATGAAATGACTTGATTAGATTGAAGTTGGGTAATAAAACGCTCCAAAACGACCTAAAATGGCCGTTTTGGCTCCTTATTGTTCCGAAATGCCTTTAACTTGACCTAAACCATGCCAATAAGTTTTGATCTACTCACTTATATGTTTCAGAACATGCACTTAGTTTGAAATCATGAAATGACTTGATTAGATTGAAGTTGGGTAATAAAACGCTCCAAAACGACCCAAAATGGCCGTTTTGGCTCCTTATTGTTCCGAAACTCCTTTAACTTGACCAAAACCATGCCAATGAGTGTTGATCTATTCACTTATATGTTTTAGAACATGCATGAAGCTTGAAATCATGAAATGACTTGATTAGATTGAAGTTGGGTAATAAAACGCTCCAAAACGAACCAAAATGGTCGTTTTGGCTCCTTATTGTTCAAAAATGCCTTTAACTTGACCAAAACCATGCCAATGAGTGTTGATCTATTCACTTATATGTTTTAGAACATGCATGTAGCTGGAAATCATGAATTGACTTGATTATATGTTTTGCGCGTATCTCAATGTTTGCAGGAGAGTTATGAAAAAAATCTTGCTGAATGTGAAGCAAGTGGTGTCAAAAAGACTCCCAATGAGCTTTTTTTTGACACAGTTGGTGGTAGGAAAAAGGGCAAAGTCGCTGGATTGGGGAGTAGTGCAGACATGTACTACAAGAGACAAAGTCGAGCGAACAACCCTTCAAACACTCCTTCCGCAATAGATCAATTGAGTAACCGACTAGCTGATATAGAACGGGAGAGAGATGAGGAAAAACAGAAGGTGGCCGAGATGCAAAAGTTGCTAGAGTTGTACGGCAATGTCTTAAGCCAATGTAGCGGTGTAGACATGTCTCAGTTTCGGCGGCCACCATGCGGCGGCCCAGATGACGGCTCAGGGGCCAGCGGAACATGTGCAACCTAGCTAGGTTTACTTTTTTTTTAATTAGTATTTGAAAAACAGCACTAACAACTTTGTATAAATATTAATTGTATTAGATTGGATTGGTATTATATGAAATATTAATTTTTAAAAACTTTGTATGAAAAATTGTGTATGGATATCTATAACATGCAATGGAACAAGTTTTTGTATGAATGAAGCAGATAGATAGTCAACGAATGAAAAAACGTGTGAATTGCAAGGAAGTAGAAAATAATTATAAATTATGAATGTAATAATTATATTTAAATATAATATTGAATATTATTAATTCAAATTAATTAAAAAAAAAAATTAGCGTCCATCAATTGTTATATTACGTCCGCCTTAGAAGCGAATTTGCAAGTGGGGCCTAGGATATTTAGCGTCCGCTTTTTTTAAATAAAGCGGACGTTAATCTTTAAATAACGTCCGCTTTGGTAGGCGGACGTTAATTATATTTTAACGTCCGTTAATGACGGACGCAATAATAACGTCCGCCATAAACGGACGTTTTTCATATAAGGCGGACGTTAAAAGTTTAATGTCCACTAAGCAGATGTAAACACCAGATTAGCGACCAAAAAAAATACGTCAGTTGTATGACATCCGTTGGCGGACGTTAAATATATTAACGTCCGCTATCCGCTTTTTTAACGTCTGCAAACCCTAAACCCTAAACCGCTAAGCAGACGTTAAACACCAGATTAGCGACCAAAAAAAATAAGTCAGTTGTATAACGTCCGTTGGCGGACGTTAAATATATTAACGTCCGCAAATGGGGGACGTTAAAAACACGGAATGTTTTAGTGGAAATCGTCATCGGCCACATAATTCCATCCAAATGCCTCCATGACTTCGTGATAATAAAGCTTATGAACATCGTCATGGAGGTGGAAGGTAATGTATGGGCCTTCTACATCTTGCCCTTTCTCAAGGGTCGCTAGGAATTCTAAGATGGTCTGGATATATGTCGGGGCTCGCCTATGTAAAAATCCTCCCAATCCCCCTTTATTCTAGAGTTTTGCCACCGGACCCCTTAATGCCAAATTTTCTACGTCTGGAGGGAGTAAAAATTTTGTTTCTTAGATATCCCTACTCCGTTTGGTTAGCTTAGCCCAAGTCTCTCTTTGTCCTCGACTAAGGTTTTGCAACCTCATTGTGTTAATCCTAAGACCCCTACTTGAACTAGCTTCTCCTCTCACTCTTTTTCTTGGTGCCATTGACATGTAATAATCAAGAGGAATTAACCAAAAAACGACTAGAACAACCCAATCAACTAAATATCTAGCAACCCAAACACCTCAAACATCCAAAAACTATCAACTACAACCCAATTTCTATCAACAATTCAATGAATTAATTGCACTACAACAATAAAAAAAAATGATAAATTTCACAAATTAAAATACAAAATAGCAAGAACAAATGGAAATTCAAGCAAAATCAAAGTAAAACAAAAAACAAATCATGAAATTTACCCAAAACTTGTTGAATTCGAGTATGTGGTGCCAAATATAGTTGTAGAAATTGTTGAAAGCCTCCAAATAACAAATATAAGCACCCAAACGATTCCTTTGGAAGGTAAGAACGGAAATCCCCAAATTTCTAGGGTTTATACGAAAACCCTAGAATTTTCGTGAAAATTGGGTTTTTTTTTGGATTTTGAAGTTAAAAGTTGTTTTTGGAGTGTTTTTTATGGAGAAATTGAAAGAAAAAGGAATTGGAATGTGTTTTAAAGGAGGTTTGTAGCAAGGATGAAGAAGGAGAAGAAGAGAGAGATCGCGAGTGAGAAGTGAGTAGAAAGAAAAATGACCTCGCGTTTCTGTAGAAATCTGATGTTAACATGTTGCAGATTCAGGTCGCGAGTCGCAACTCATACTCGCGAGTCGCGAGATGCTACTGACCTGATTCCCCAAACTTCACACTTTGCTTCTTTTTTTTTTTTCCAGAAACTATTCACGAGGTGTGACCTTTGCTCGCGAGTCGCGACTAAGCTTCGCGAGTCGCGACTTGTCTTCACGAGTCGTGATTTGTTACTGCCCCAATTTGTATTCTTCACTTCGTTATTTTTTTTTACAATAACATTTTTCGACCCGTGACCAAATCTCATGACTCGCGATTCTTCTCTGCCTTAACCCTTTTTTTTTTCACATATGTTCACCAAGGTCGCTTGACCTCGGTGAACATATGTGAGAGGTGAGTAGAAAGACAAAGGTCGCGATTCTTCTCTACGTCAACCAAATCTCATGCTGCGATTCTTCTCTGCCTCAACCATTCTCTCTTTTTTTTCACATATGTTCACCAAGGTCGCTTGACCTCGGTGAATTGGAATGTGTTTTAAAGGAGGTTTGTAGCAAGGATGAAGAAGGAGAAGAAGAGAGAGATCGCGAGTGAGTAGAAAGAAAAATGACCTCGCGTTTATTTAGAAATCTGATGTTAACATGCTGCAGATTCAGGTCGCGAGTCGCGACTCATACTCGTGAGTCGCGAGATGCTACTAACCTGATTCCCCAAACTTCACACTTTGCTTCTTTTTTTTTTCCAGAAACTATTCGCGAGGTGCGACCTTTGCTCGCAAGTCGCGACTAAGCTTCGCGAGTTGCGACTTGTCTTCACGAGTCGCGATTTGTTACTGCCCCAATTTGTATTCTTCACTTCGTTTTTTTTTTTTACAGTAACATTTTGCGACCCGCGATCAAATCTCATGACTCGCGATTCTTCTCTGCCTCAACCATTCTCTATTTTTTTTTCACATATGTTCACCAAGGTCGCTTGACGGGATTCTTGCTCGGACCTGTAGTAAACTATCAGCTATACACAAAACAAAAAACACACGACATTAAAAGGTTCTAACTAAAGATTAAGAAAAATTACTATAATAAAGCTCGGGTTACCTCCCAAGAAGCTCCATTTATTTGACGTCGTTTGCACGAGACACCCATTTATTTAATGTCGTCGGCACGACGGTGCATCTCCGGTGAACTTACTTATACACCGGATCCTCTAAGCTCACGCTTCCATTGTTCACAGCTTGAAAGACCTCATAATATATTTTCAAGCGTTAGCCATTCACTTTGAATGACTTAGAAGTAGCATTGCTTGATATCTCCACTACCCTATGAGGGTACACTTTTTTTACCACAAACGCTCCAACCCAGTGTGACCGTAACTTACCCGGAAACAACCTCAGACGTGATTGGAACAGAAGGACTTTCTGTCCTACCTCAAAGTCCTTTCTCATGATCATTTTGTCATGCCATGCCTTTGTCTTTGCTTTGTATATTGTGGCATTCTCATAGGACTCGTTCCTTATCTCCTCCAGGCCAGAAATTTGCAACTTCCGATGCAAACCAGCTTCATGAAGATTCATGTTAAAACTCTTCACCGCCCAGTAGGCCTTATGCTCGAGCTCGACCGGAAGATGGCAAGGCTTACTAAACACCAATCGGTACGGAGACATTCCGCTTAGGGTTTTGTAAGCAGTCTGGTATGCCCATAGTGCGTCATCGAGCCTCAAACTCCAATCTTTCCTATTCGGATTGACTGTCTTCTTCAGAATAGATTTCACTTCTATGTTGGACACTTTAGCCTGTCCATTGCTCTGTGGATGATACGCAGTAGATGTCTTATGCGTAACATGGTATTTCTGCAACCACTTTCGAGTCATTAGTTCTAGTGGGTTTGCTTCCACCCACTTTGAAACATAATCCACATCAAGCAATATATACATGTTACCGAAAGAGGTTGGAAACGGCCCCATAAAGTCCATGCCCCAAACATAAAAATCTCACAAAATAAGATTGAGTTTTGCGGCATTTCATTCTTTTGGGATATATTCCCAACTATTTGGCAATTATCACAAGATTTACAGAAAAAATATGCATCCTTATTCAACAAAGGCCAATAAAATCCACAATCCATTACCTTTCGCGCTGTTCTTTTGGCCCCAAAGTGACCTCCACAAGCATATGAGTGACAAAAAGTAAGAATAGAAGTCACCTCATTATCTGAAATACATCTCCAAATCACTTGGTCAGCGCAATGCTTCCACAGATACGGGTCATCCCAAACATAATGCTTCGAATCACTTCGAAGTTTATCACGTTGGGCCTTTGAAAAATGGTGCGGAAACTGACCCGAGACAAGGTAACTCACCAAATTAGAATACCACGGATGCAAGTCACTGAGAGCGAACAACCTCTCATCAGGAAATTCATCCCTAATAGGCTCCTTTTCAGAACTCGATTCCAAGACATGGGACGACACCAACCTACTCAAGTGATCAGCCACCAAGTTCTCGGTACCCTTCTTGGCTTTCACCTCAATATCAAACTCACTTAAGAGCAAGATCCATCTAATAAATCTTGGCTTGGTGTCTTTCTTCTTCATCAAGTAACTCTAGTGGAAAAAACCCTATCTACCACTCCATATCTGCTCCGCTATTTTAAAAAAGTGGAGCAGAAAGTAAAAAACCCTATCTACCACTCTATATCTGCTCCGCTATTTTAAAATAGCGGAGCAGATAATGGTATGTTTTTTTAAAAATAAGTATCTGCTCCGGGTTTTTATTATAGCGGAGCAGTAAGTACAATAAAAAAATATCTGCTCCCCTAGTATACAACCCAGAGCAGATAAGTGGAAAAAAACAAAAATTAAAAACGTGAAATTACCCCACCCCCTACTCAAAACAAAAATTAAAAACAAAAACTCTTACTTAATTTTTAAACCCCGCCTCCTACTCAAAAGAAACCCTAAAAGAAACCCAAAGAACTGATCGACCACTGTACCGCTCGCGAAACCACGCCAGATCGGAAACCACCGCGCCTGGCTTGTCAACAAAGCCACCTTAGCTGTGCGCCGCTTCTGCTTCTGCTCGTGCTCTGTTCTGCTTCTGCTTCTACTCGTGCCCTGTTCTGATTCTACACGTGTTCTGCTTCGATCGATCTGCTGTGCCGTGTTCTGCTTCTGCTCGTGCTCGTGCCTTATTCTGCTTCTGCTCGAGGTATTTCACTCTCCTCCCACTCTTCATTTCAATTATTTTGATTGATGACCATTTGTTGTAAATTTTAGAACCCTAATCTGTTAATTTGTCAAGATTGATTAATCTTTGTTTTTTTGTGCTTGGTATGATGCTATTTATGCTTTTATTGTAATTATTCAATTGTTTTCTTATGTTGCAATTTTGGGGCTTTTTGGTATTGTTGTTTTGATATATTTGAAGTATTGTTGCAATTTTATGTATGTTATAATTAAAAGCTTGTATATTTTATGTATGTAACCATCCCTATTAAAGAAAAATGTCAATACATAAAGGACTTGAAGCTTAAAGCAAGCATAAGTTATATTAAGGTCATACCTTTAAAGTGAATAATGATCAGGCACTGACTTACAAGCTCCATATTGAGTCACAACATGCCAACAGGTGACAGAGGGGAGCACTATTGCTGAAGCAAATACTTGAACTAACCCCTGCAGCAAACTCCACTATTCGTGTCTCCCGTCGCACCAATTCCCACATTGCTGCCCCCACCGGCAAGCTACTTCACCTCACTGTTAGTCGTACATCACTACCACTGACCAACCCCCTGTAGCAGACCCCTAGCCCATAATAGCAAGCCTCCATTAGCCCTACACAAAGAAGCAACACACCCAATGAACACATCAGCAGGTCATATAGACCTGCAGGATGTATTCCATAATACATACGCCCCCCCATGTTATTGTCCCCCTATCTTTCCAGCCATGCTGCTACTTAGTCCAACCCATCTCATCTTTGCCCCAATTGACCCAAAATGCTCTAGTAAAGAAAAGGCCCATAGGGAAAAGATGGAACAGAGATAGTATAACAAACTGTTTTGTGTAACAGCTACTTATCAACACATGAAAAAAGTAAAGAAAAAATAGCACTTTAATCATAAACAATTTTTTTGAGAAGGGAACTAAATAGATAGACTTACTTCGCAGCTCGTATATGTGCTCTGTGGAAAGTGGGAACGTCCAAGCTTCTCTCTCTATACAAAGAGCCATTATCTTAGCAACAAGGTTGCTGTAACAACGCACATGAATTATTCAGAGGGACACGATTCACTATCCATGTCTAGAAGTCTTTTGCCTTAGGAATCTCTCACTTTCCATAGGCTTACTCTTGGGAAAATGAATTTAAAAAATTAATAAAAGTAAGCATTACCATACCATACAGTATATATAAATGTTCTCAAACGATGAAATTCCTTAAGAAATAAGCCTTAGGTATTTTAAAATAATACTAGTTTAAAAGTTAAATACAAGTAAACAATGTAACTTTTGTTAACTTGATGTATAAATGACAAAGTGCAATTGATATTTTTTGCAAGCTCGTTCTTATAATTAAGCTGTGAATAAGCTGAGGTTTGGAATCATGTTATCAGAAATATCTTTTATAACGTTTTGAAAATTTCGTTGTTTAAACCCAATTTGCTATTAATTTATTATATGATCATTGCTTTCATATGGAATGAAATTGGAAGCAATCTAATTTGTGTGTTTTACTATACTATTCATTAGCAAAAGTGTTTCATTAATTTGTCAGTTTCCGAATATGAATAATATGAATTATTGTAATTCATAGTAATATGGGGAGTATTTGATTAAGTTCAAACTTTGCAGGGATGGGGTTTAAACTTTACAGAGTTAATTTACTTTTTATAAAATTATATGTAGTTTATTATTTTTAATCTTGCCCACACAACATTGCAAATTAGAAGTAGAATAACATTCAACTAGAAGTGCTTATCAAACAACTTGAGACTGAGCACCACTAAGCTTGTCTCGGCTCGTAAATATTCTTAGAGCTTGTTTTGTGAAAATTATGGTGGCTCAATATCAAAAAGAAAAGAATGGGGCGACGATTCCTAGTTTGTAATTTTTTTATAGGTCATATGGGGTTAGCACTTTGTCTTATACTATAACATAAATTAATTGATATTATTTTAATTGATATTGCTATCACTTTAGTATTTTAATTGACTGTGATATTATCTTGTCTTGTACTATAATATAGGTTATATGATATGTTTTTGGGGAGGGAATGTTGGTCATATCCTTGATTATGTGGGATTTTTTTTATTGTATTAGGTTACATACTATTGCAACTAATTTCACTAGTTTTTGTAGATATCATGTTTAAATGTAATTTATAAACATTAATTAAAAGGTTCTCTAAAAATTTGACGACAACATTTTTAAATGTATATATAAACAATAATTAAAAGCTTGTATATTTAAAGATAGCATGTTTAAATTTTTTAAATATATTTAAAGCATGCCAAAAAATCTTATTTTCCTTTATATTTTCGGAGAAGGTAGTTTATGACTAGATATTACTTTATTTAAAGCATACTTCTCACCAAGTAGAGATTTTTAAGACTGTGAAGAATGACCATAGTTTATGCAATATTGTTTAATGATTAAATGAGCGCGAATGTGTTATAGTATGTTTTTAAATAGTGTTATAACATGCGTTTTTATTAATTTTTTAGAAGATGAGAAAAGAACATTCATGGATGTATGGTAACATTGAGTCATCTGAATTTGTGGATGGGGTACTCGAATTTTGTGATGTTGCTGTAGAACATCAAGCTAGGATGGGTGCAACCAATTTTTACTGTCCTTGTGTTAAGTGTGGCAATGTTTCCGTGGTTGATAGTGTTTTGTTGCTTTGGGAGCATATACTTCGTAACGGGTTTAGGCCTCAATACCATATATGGTTGTGGCATGGTGAGAAGGGAGCATATACTTCGTAACAGGTTTAGGCCTCAATACCATTAATGTTTTAGGACATGAATAGACCTTAAAAACAAGAATTAGTTTCATTGGTACGAATATGGGAACAAAACACCCAAAACAAGCAAAAAAAACCTATTTGGCTAGTTTTGATTCCAAACGGCTTTATTTAAGTCATAAATTGGTTATATTAATGTTTTAGGACATTAATAGACATTAAAAACAAGAATTAGGTTGATCGGTGCGAATATGGGAATAAAAACACCCAAAGCAAGGCAAAAATGACCTATTAGGCTAGTTTTTGTTCCGAAATGCCCTATTTTAACCCACAATGATGCAAATAAGTAATAAAATGGTTATATTATTGTTTTAGGACATGAGTAGACCTTAAAAACAAGAATTAGGTTGATCGGTGCGAATATGGGAACAAAAACACCCAAAGCAAGGCAAAAATGACCTATTGGGCTAGTTTTTGTTCCGAGATGCCCTATTTTTACACACAATGACGCAAATAAGTAATAAAATGGTTATATTATTGTTTTAGGACATGAATAGACCTTAAAAACAAGAATTAGGTTCATTGGTGCGAATATGGGAACAAAACACCCAAAACAAGCAAAAAATTACCAATTTGGCTAGTTTTGATTCCAAAATGCTTTATTTAATCCAAAAATGATACAAATAAGTCATAAATTTTTTATATTAATGTTTTAGGACATGAATAGACTTCAAAAACAAGAATTAGGTTGATCGGTGCGAATATGGGAACAAAAACACCCAAAGCAAGGCAAAAATGACCTATTAGGCTAGTTTTTGTTCCGAAATGCCCTATTTTACCCACAGTGATGCAAATAAGTAATAAAATGGTTATATTATTGTTTTAAGACATGAATAGACCTTAAAAACAAGAATTAGGTTGATCGGTGCGAATCTGGGAACAAAAACACCCAAAGCAAGGCAAAAATGACCTATTAGGCTAGTTTTTGTTCCGAAATGCCCTATTTTTACACACAATGACGCAAATAAGTAATAAAATGGTTATATTATTGTTTTAGGACATAAATAGACCTTAAAAACAAGAATTAGTGTCATTGGTGCGAATATGGGAACAAAACACCCAAAACAAGCAAAAAATTACGAATTTGGCTAGTTTTGATTCCAAAATGCTTAATTTAATCCAAAAATGATGCAAATAAGTCATAAATTTGTTATATTAATGTTTTAGGACATGAATAGGCCTTAAAAACAAGAATTAGGTTGATCGGTGCGAATATGGGAACAAAAACACCCAAAGCAAGGCAAAAATGACCTATTAGGCTAGTTTTTGTTCCGAAATGCCCTATTTTACCCACAATGATGCAAATAAGTAATAAAATGGTTATATTATTGTTTTAGGACATGAATAGACCTTAAAAACAATAATTAGGTTGATCGGTGCGAATATGGGAACAAAAACACCCAAAGCAAGGCAAAAATGACCTATTAGGCTAGTTTTTGTTCCGAAATGCCCTATTTTTACACACAATGATGAAAATAAGTAATAAATGGTTATATTGTTGTTATAGGACATGGATAGACCTTAAAAACAATAATTAGGTTCATTGGTGCGAATATGGGAGCAAAACAGCGAAAACAAGCAAAAAATTAACTATTTGGCTAGTTTTGATTCCAAAATGCTTTATTTAATCCAAAAATGATGCAAATAAGTCATAAATTGGTTATATTAATGTTTTAGGACATATATAGACCATAAAAACAAGAATTAGGTTGATCGGTGCGAATATGGGAACAAAAACACCCAAAGCAAGACAAAAATGACCTATTAGATTAGTTTTTGTTCCGAAATGCCCTATTTCTACCCACAATGATGCAAATAAGTAATAAAATGGTTATATTATTATTTGGGATATTTATTTTGTTTTAAGTTTTTAATACTCTACGGGAGGAGGCTTTTACCACTACAGAAATCAACGCAGTTCGAGACAAATTTGCTTGCTTCTTCACCAATAATTATACTTGAGCGTCGAGAACTGTTTCAGGTTCTTCTATTACACATTTACTTTTTTTCGTTATGTAATCGACAAAGTCTCTAACCAGCCCAAACTTATTATTTTGCTACGTACTTTGGGCTTTGTTGCAGGTGGAATTTCTATTTGCTTCTTGGTTGCTGTCTTGATCGGTTGATCCTCAGCTCGTGCATGGCATGATTTAATATTTGCCAAAGCTTGCTTTCAATTCCTAGTATTTCTTTTGTTAATTTTTCTTGTATTAGCTGTCTTCCCGAATTTACACAAATTGATTATAACTAGAGGTCTTCGATCTACTTGTTCATTATGTAATCCACTTGTTTCTGGCATTTTGTACGTTGTTGCTTGTAAATATAATTTCTTTTGGTTTTAATACGGGGTATAATTTTAATTTGATGTAATATTTTGATTTGATGTATGAGGATTCTTTTAAATTTATATTGCAGGATTGAATGTATGAGGATTCTTTTAAATTTATATATATTGCAAGATTTGATTTTAGATACATTTGAATAGAAATTGTAATTTAAAAAAAAATATATATATATTATCTGCTCCGCGATTTTAAAAATAGAGTAGATAGTTATTATCTGCTCCGCGATTTCAAAAATTGAGGAGCAGATAATGATTATCTGCTCCGCGATTTTACAAATAGCGGAGCAGATAATCATTATCTGCTCCTCTATTTTTGAAATCGCGGAGCAGATAATTATTCTCTATTTGCTCCGTTCAATGCTGCTACGGGGCTGTAGCAGAGCAGACAATAGCTAAAACAACGGAGCAGATAGGGTTTTTTCCACTAGTGCATGTAATGGTATAATCTCTTGTGAAGAAGTAAGAGATATAATGCTCACTCACGATTTTGCATGTGCTTATTAGAGAATGCTCAAAATAAGTAGGAGGCCACAATTATTTATGAAAACCAAATCTTGATGAAAGGGAAGCTATGAGTGACATCCTTACTATGAAGAATGGGTGATTAGATTGAATAGATTGTGATATAAGAATAAGTTGAGAAGAAGGTTAATAAAATTAAATTCGAACAATGTTTTATTGTACTCGTTAGTGTTTACATAACTAAATTACATAACTTTACACAGAATACACACCTATTGACCTAGCGAAGAAGTGAAAGCTATTGGTTTCCAAGGTCAAGGAGTGCAAAAGAGATATGACCCGTACTCCAATACTTTTCATCCAAGTTGGAAAGATCATCCGAATATGAGGTATGGTAATGCTCAGGGGAACCAGTATCAGCAACAGAATCAACAATATCTACAACAACATCAATATCAGCAACCACAGCAATAACCATACAATCGACCCCAACAACCATTTCAGAGGCCTCAAGGCCAAGGTCCGAGTTCTAGCATGTCGACTGAGGACATGATCAATGCCTTGAAAAAGAATGTTACTTCCATGCAAGGTAACATGATGCAGTTTCAAGAAGAAACTAGATCGAGCATAAAGAACTTCGAAGGCCAAATGAGTTAGATTTCTGGAGCGATTACAAGACTAGAGGCTAGAGATTCAAGTAAGCTACCATCAAACGGAGCTTAATCCTAGGCCTGCTAATGCTAGTGCTATCACATTGAGGAGTGGAAAGGAGATTAAAGAAAATGAGAAGACAATACTTCGAGACCAAGATCTCGAAACTAAGATCCTAGCTCGTGAGCCAGTGCCTGATATTGATGTCATACCACCTCCAAGCGAGATGAAGAGTAAAAGCCCATAATTTCCTTCATACGAGCCTATTCCACCGTTTCCTGAGGCATTGAAAGACAGAAGGCGATCGGAGAGCAACAAGGACATCTACGACATCTTTCGTAAGTGTGAGGTAAACATTCCCCTTTTAGATGCTTTGAAACAGATTCCTAGGTATGCAAAATTTTTGAAAGAATTATGCACTGCTAAAAGAAAACAAATACAGAAAGGAACTGAAAAAGTGAAAGTTAGCGAGCATGGCTCTGCTATGTTCCAGAGTAAACTGCCTCCTAAATGCAGTGATCCTGGAATGTTTACTATACCCTGTACTATAGGTCATACTATGTATCAAAAAGCTATGCTAGACTTAGGGGTTCGATAAATGTGATTCCATACTCTTTGTTTAAGTCCTTGAAGCGAGGTTCATTACATGAGACAGGTGTAGTTATTCAGTTAGCTGACCGTTCCAATGCTTACCCTAAGGGGATAGTGGAGGACGTGTTAGTTAAAGTAGGGCAATTGATTTTTCCAGCTGACTTTTATGTGATTGAAATGGAACATGACAAGCATGCAAACCCTATTTTGTTAGGACTATCATTTTTGAAAACTGCTAAGACTAAGATCTATGTGCATAATGGAACTCTTAGTATGGAATTTGATGGAGACAAAATTGAATTTAATATTTACAACTCCATGAAATTCCCTACTGATGATCATTCGTGCTATTATGTTGATACGATTGATATAGCAGCTCAACATGCTTTTGATATGGATAACGATGTTTATCTTCATGTGGCCTTAGAACATTCTTTTGATGATGATAAATTGAATATGTTTTAAGCGCTAACTTGCAGGAATTAGTGCAGGTATTAGATGACCATTCCGAAGTACCACTTGTTCCTCCCCATTGGGAGCCTATACCACTTATTGTGCCTAGCACAAAGCTTTTGCCATTTGTTTTGCAGGCACCAAATGTGGAACTGAAAGCTTTACCCGGTAATATGAAGTATGCTTACCTTGGTGACAAAAATACATTGTCAGTTTTGATTTTGAGTCAACTCACCAAGGAACAGGAGAGTCAGCTCATTGAGTTCCTCAAAGAGGACAAAGAAGCGATAGGTTGGACAATTGCCGATATCAAAGACATAAGCCCAACTACTTGTATGCATAGTGTTTCTGTTCTCAAGAAACTAAGATACAAAGAGGTATAATAAGATGAGTTGGGGAGTGCCTCGATGTATGCTGACTAGATCTCTGTTGGTGACTTGGTGGTGAATAAGCTGATGCATGCTGCTTGGTGCTGACTGGTCTCCCTCTGACGGGCTCGAGCCTGGCTGAGTGAGTCCTGTAAAATTAACAAGGGTGACTGACCGGGGGGTGGACCTGGGAATTCCACTCCGATGCTTAAGTCAGCAAAGTATTTTATGTGGAAATGTAGAGAGAGAGAGAGAGAGAGATTCATTTTTTAGGAAAAGGTAGATGTATGGGGAATTGTGTTTGCCCAAAATACTTGTTTGTGTAAAGCTTTTTGGAAAAAAGTTGTTGGAGATCCCTCTCACCTACAATAAATGGGGGTATTTATAGGTGAGGTGTTTGGGGGCTGATTGACAGGCATTTGGGGGCTGTCAATCAGCTTACATAGGGGGATTTATGACACGTGTCTTCGGATGACTAGATGGTGACACCTGTCCGAAGGGTGTTTTAGGAGATAATGGGAATTCCGAGGGTATTTTGGTCATTGTGACTTTATTGGGCTCAGGGCCCAAACATTTAGCCCCTCGCATGATATGTTGCTCGGATCGATGAGAGTGCGTGTCATGCGAAGATATTTTGCCTCGGTTTGGCCCCCGGGGGCTAAATTTTGTTCCTTGTGCCTTCATTTATGAAGTAAAGGTGATTGCCATTCAGGCTAAGGGAGGGTCCCTAGGTACTCAATGGCTCAAGAGAGTGGTCTCCGTTGTCTTTTAGCCGAGGGGTGAGCCCCTGGCGATTAGTGTTCGGACGGAGGGTGATCCCCGTCCTTTGGCCGAGGGGGATGCCCCTGGCACTCGGTGTTTTGGACGGAGGGTGATCCTCATCCTTTGGTTGAGGGGGAAAGCTCCTGGCACTCGGTATATAGGACGGAGGGTGATCTTCGTCCTTTGGCTGAGGGGGAAAGCCCCTATCACTCAGTGTTTTGGGACGGAGGGTGATCCTCTTCCTTTGGCGGAGGGGAAAAAGCCCCTGGCACTCATTGTATAGGACGGAGGGTGTTTCTCATCCTTAGGTTTTTGCTACAATATTGTAGAGAGAATGTAGGAAATACCCTTTATTATTGAATTATATCAAATACAAGTATTTTACATTTTGCATTGCTAGCTATCCTGATCTATGTTGTCGGCTCAGCGCGTTATTGCTGTTGGTTGATTGTAGATGATTCTCCGCCTTGTCACTTGTCTCTACAATAATGCCCTAGTTTGAGGAGGGGCTAGTAGTCCAAGTCGGTTTAAAAGGCGGATTTGGGCATTTCCCTACCTCGAGGTGTCCACATAACCGAGTTGGGAGCCCTCTTTAAGTGGGATGGCTCATCTCGGCTTTCGTGAGAGCTTATTCGGTACCTTTTGGTGGGTACTCTCTGCCTGATGATGAGCTCATCTTTCTGACCATAGGGGTCGTTAAGTGGCTGGATTGGAACCATCTCAGTAGTTTCCTTTAGTTTCTTCGATTGGAACTACTTAGACGAATTCCACCAGCGCTATCCCCCTTGGTCGGGTGGTTTTAGACTGGATCCAATACTCCCTTATGTATGCCTTTGGAATTGAGAAATCTGAGTTTCTCCAAAGGTCACCGTTCAGTGAGTTTTAAGGACCGCAGTCTACTAAGGAGACTATGTCTTTTTGTACTGTTTCTCCTGTTGTCAACCACCGGCGTTCACGGAGGCTTGTCTGAAGAGGGTCCGGTTAGGTTTTGCGTCATGTGACTCGGCACCCTCGCCAGCTTTAGGGACTAAGATGTACAGGTTGAGAATTACAGAGGGTTGTGTTACTCTGTTTCCACCTTCCTGTCGAACTCGGTCCTGATGCCTCTATTTCTTGTCGAACTCACTCTTGAGTGACTTTGTTTGCCCTCCTTCTTTAGTCTAGAGGTCGGTTAGTTGCACTCAGCAACTTTTTGTTTATGGAACCATGGGGGTAAGTTTTAGCACCCATGGTAATTTTTAGAGAGGGAGAGAGAAAAGGAAAGAAAGTTGGAAATTTTTGTAGTAATTGTTTTTTTTGGTGGTAATTTTTGACGATTTTGCCTTAAGGATTTTCTTCCTTTTATAGACATGTTTTGCTCCTTCACATTAAATGGCATTGAATGTGGCCTTTCATCCCACCCGGCTCGGCTATATTGTGTTGCCCTCATTCACTCGGAGTTGGAAATTTTTGTAGTAATTGTTTTTTTTTGTGGTAATTTTTGACGATTTTGCCTTAAGGATTTTCTTCCTTTTATAGACATGTTTTGCTCCTTCGCATTAAATGGCATTGAATGTGGCCTTTCATCCTACCCGGCTCGGCTATATTGTGTTGCCCCCATTCACTCGGAGTTGGGGTTGAATACTCTGCTCGGGGTGAATGAGATCTTTCTTTGTTGCTCGGTTCTAGCATTGCGTGTTGAGTTGGCATGTCTTGTCTTGACACTCGGTCAGTATGGGTTCTGCTCCTTGCGCCGAGTGGAGGAGGTTGTGACATCACTCGGCTATTTTGCCGAGGGTTGCCTTAATTTCTTGTATCTCTTGCGTGATTCGCTCGACACTCGGCTGGAGGAGTTTATTGACTTCCCTTTTGGCTGAGTGGAGTGATATGTTTTGCTTCGACATTCGGCTAGGATGGTGGACATCCCTTTTTGGCCGAGATGGAGTGATGTAGTTTGCTCGACACTCGACCAGGATGGTGAACATCCCTTTTTGGTTGAGTGGAGGGACATGTTTCACTCGACACTCGGCCAGGATGGTGGTCATCCCTTTAAGGCTTGGTGGAGGGACGTGAGTTGCTCGTCACTCGGCCAGGATAATGTGCATCCCTTTTTGGCAGAGTGGAGGGACATATTTCACTCGACACTCGGCTAGGATGGTGGACATCCCTTTTAGGCCGAGTGGAGGAAAATGACTTGCTTGATACTTGGCCAGGATGGTGGACATCCCTTTTAGGCCGAGTGGAGGAACGTGAATTGCTCGACACTCAACCAGGATGGTGGACATCCCTTTTTGGCCGAGTGGAGGGCGGGGGTTTTGTAGCCTGGCTTGGCCATCTGTTCGAATATGCATTTCTGGTAAAGTGCTGACATTGAACTTTTCCCTCGTTTGTATGGCTTGCTCGACACTCGGCTAGGATGGAAGACTTCCCTCTTTTGCCAAATGTGAGGATTTTGTGACATCGCTTGGCCAGCCGTCCGAGGGTGCTCCCTTGGTAGAGTGCGACCCTGGACTTAACCATAGTGACTTATTTTTCTCGACACTCGGCTAGGATGGTTGACATCCCTTTTTGGTCGAATGGAGTGACATGTTTTGCTCGACGCTCGGTCAGGATGTTGGACATCCCTTTTTGGCCGAGTGGAGGACTGGGGTTTCGTGGCTGAGGGTGCTCCTTTGTTGAAGCGTTGATCCTGGCCTTATAGTGATGGTGTAATACATCTGCTTGGCACTCGGTTTAGGATGGGGATCCTCCTCTCTAGCCGAGTGGAATGTCGTGTAATTCACTTTGGATTTTTTGCCAAGGGCATCCATTTTTTAGAGCGCTGACCCTGACCTTTTTGCGAAGTGATTCATTCTGGCTGAGGGGTCACGTCGTTTCGAGAGGTGCCGATTCGTGCCCCTTCTGTTTTCTATAAATGGATGGACTTTGTCTCCATTTCTCATTTTAAATTTTTATATTGTTGGTGGGTCTAGTTCTCGAGAAAGTGACAGAGGATCTTCTTTTCTCCCTGGAAGTCAATATCAACCCAAAAGGAGCCTTTCTTTAGGTATTCTTCTTTCCCTTTCTTTTACTTTCTTTCTTTTTTGTAATAAGGCAATAAGTGAGTCTGTTCAGTTTTTCAAAGAAGTCCGAGCCATGGACATGTATGACTCTTTATCTGAGCAGAGTACTCCTCCTACCTCTCCTCCCCCTATTCTAGGGCGGGAAATAAGAGTGGGTGGCCTTGCAGTGGTGAAAGCCCATGCATGGTTGCCCGAGTGTTCTGCTCTGGCTGAGGCCCTTCCTCTATCCTCCTCGGATAGCTTGGAAAGTGAAGGAGCCGAGTCCGGGGATGGTTATGAAAGGTTGCCTTTTCCTTGGGAGGTTTCCTTTGCCATGCGTGGTCCTAAACGTGGTTGCTTGGACCGTATGTTGGAAACAGGGGCAGTGCGGATGGCTGTTGGGGATGACCAGATCAATGCCGAAGGAGAGAGGCTGAGCGAAGAAAGATAACTGAATAATGGAGATGAGCTGAATGATGCCGAGTTGCAGAGCACTAGCGGCCGAGAGGGCCTGTTATATGGACTTGGGGCCTACTTTATAAGGGCCAAGTTCTGGAGATTTTAGATGCCGAATTTGAGCATTTTCGTGTATGGTAAGGTCTGAAGTCACCGTACCAGTTTATCAGGCTCGTACGTGGAGGAAAGCACAATCATTAACCGGCCAGTCGGTTGCATGGCCGTGTATGAGGCTTAGCTGAAAGCTGGGATCAGATTCCCGTTATCCCCGACTTGGGTGATAATTCTTCGGGCGTATAACCTGTCTTTATCCCAACTGGTGTCGAATACCGTGTACACCATCTCTTGCTTGATAGTTGTGTGTAGTATGTTGGAGGTTACCTTGACCCTGAACTTGTTTCGGAATGTCTTCAAACTGATGACTAGTGAACCTAAGTTTCATGGGAGAGGTTGGTGGCGCTTTGGGACGACGGAATCATACCGAGTATATTCGAAGCTGCCGAGTAGCCACAAATTCTCCAGGCATGACTTTGTGTTCGTCTTTAGAGGAGATGCCGGGTGGGAGGTTTTTGTCGAACCGATATCTGAGCCGAACGTTAGTCTCAACTTGGGGGTTCCTGAGCTGAATTAGGCTGAAGCTCTAGTTGCTTGTTACTTACAGGCATTTAAGCAAATTCAACGGAATAGGAATTATGCCCAATTTCTCGAGTGTTGGGTTCTAATTGAGAAGGTCTTCAAGGATGAATTATTTATCTCGGCTTTAGGGCTAAGTTGATACTACCCGAAGGGTATACCTCTGACATTGAACGTTTTGTATCGTTTAAGTCCTTTTACTTACATTCTTTGTTGTTTGCTTGCAGAGGACGCCCTCAGAAGGTTACGCGGTGGGGAGATGTCGAAGAGGATGACGGCGACCGCTCTGGAGGGCGCGAGGCTGGGAAGGTCTCTAAAGGATGGGAGCATAAAGGCTCTGCCTGCCCCTCCGGTATAACTTTTTTGTTTCGCTGTTTCAAGGAGACAATTTATTTTTCATGACTAACTATCTTCTTGTTGATATGGACCCTGGTCAGTCCAGGAGGAGAAAAAGACCTGCTTCGAGGGCTATTCCGAAGTCTACTCGAGTCAGTCAACCTCAAGCTTCTCGCCTCGAGGTTTCCCCTCAAAGTATGGGTGAGCCTCTCGAAATTCAAGACAACAATGATCTCTTCAACGTATTTGAGTTGATGTGTGAGCATCATGTTGAGGATGTTGCCAAGGTGGGGAAGGTCGTCCTATCGAAGCTGAGGCATCTTCTTATGTAGGTCCCAATTGCCTTAAACATGCTGAGGTTGAGGCCCATCTCACGGGGCCAGACAAGGGAAAGACGAAGGTGGATTTACCGCCTCCTACTGGACATGTTGTTCCCTTCTCTCAGCTGTCTTTGGCTGAGAAGTCCTGTCGGATAAATCAAAGTGTGAAGTTGATTTGTTCGTCCGAGGATTAGAAGGAGCTGAGACGCCTAGGTTCAGAGAAGGTTGACTACCTTCATGAGAATTGGCTAGAGGTAAACTTTCCCACTTTCTTTTTCTTTAACTTTCTGGTGCATATCTGACTGGATTTTCTTTTGTAGAAGTTTGTGCAACTGCATGCCCTGTCCAAGCAATTCTATGATATTGCCTCTAAGTATGTGGATGGTCTCTCGGCTGAGTTGGGTGCTCTGAAAGCGGAAAAGGTGGCTTTGCTTGAGAGGACTCAAGCTTTGGAAAAGAGAGAGGTAGCTCCCCTGATTGTCGAGTTGTCTTCCGCTCAAGCTGAGGTAGGGGGTATGAAGACTGAGCTGGCTGCCGTTCTTGCTGAGCTTGACGCCACTAAGAAGGAGGCGTCTGATGCTTTGCTTCGTCATAACGAAGTTTTGGAAAGACTGGCCAAGGAGAGGGCCCAGCTGGAGAAGGTTCTGACAGAGAGCCAGGAGACAGCCATAGAGGAAGAAGAACGAGCCGATGCCCTTCTTCAGACTCTGGACGAGATGACCCACAACTTTTACGACAAGCGGTAGGCTGAAATGAAACTGTTGCCGTGCCGAGACGCCCTCATTGAGAGTTGGAAGGAAACTGACGAGGCTTCGGATTATATTGCTGACCTAAGTCTGGAGGCTGCTGAAGTGGAGGTTCAGACAGTAAAGGAGAGGATGCTCAAAGTACTTGGCAGTTTATGCGCCGAGAAGAAGGAAGAGATTGAAGCTGAGCATGAGCGTCTGCGTCAAGAGGATGAGGCTCGGTTCAAGGATCAATTCATGATGCAAGAGTTTGATGCCGCAGCGGTTGATCGTTTGGCTGCGCAACTTAGTGAGGCAAGCTCGGGTGATGATGATAATGATGATGATGATGTTGACCGAGAGGTGGGGGACCCTGGGAGAGAACGTCACTCAAAGAAGAAAGCTGATCAAAACCCCACCAATCCTCATGCCTAGTCTCAGCCTGATCCTCCTCCTATGTAATATTGTAATTTTGTACATTGTTGTTGTAGAACATTTTAGATATCTTTTTGTATCTAAGATTAGTTGAGGGTTGTATGCCTGAGTTGTGAGCCACTTTTTGTAATTATGACTTGATTGATCAATACAATGCTTGTTGCTTTCTGTCTTTTTCTGAGTACATGTTTTAGAGATAGCATTTTAACAAAAGATGTAACTCTTTTCATTGCTAGTTGCTTACATACTCTATGCCCCTAATTACATATTTTGCTGAAAACTTGAAGTTACTGCTCAGAAACAAATCAGATGTGGAACTTTTTCAGGTTATCTGTGTTCCATGGCCGAGGTAGCTACCGACCTTCTTCGTCTTGTAGCCTGTAGGATCCTGGCCTAATAACCTCTTCCATTTGATATGGTCCTTCCCAATTTGGGGTTAGCTTGCCTTCAGTGGGTCTTCTTCCAGTGGCCTTGAACTTCCTGAGTACCCAATCACGTTTCTCAATTGGCCGAGGGCCCACCCTCTTGTTGAAGTATCGGGTTATCTTTTGTTTGTAGGTGATTGATCTGAGCAGAGCATCATTCCTTGCTTCGGGAAGAAGGTCACGGTCTACCTTCCATTTTTCTTCATTTTCCTTGTAATCATAGTATGGGACCCTTGGTGAAGGTATCCCTACTTCCACTGGAAGGATGGCTTCGCTGCCATACACTAAGGAGAATGGAGTATGTCCCGTTGCTTCCTTAGTAGTTGTTCGAGCTGACCAGAGGACTCCTGGAAGCTCATCAACCCATGAACCTTTGGCCCCTTCTAGCTGAGTCTTGATTCCCTTGAGTATGATCTTGTTGGCAGCCTCGGCTTGGCCATTCATTTGAGGCCTAGCCACAGGTAAACCTTGTCTGAATGCCGAATTCAGAGCAATATTCCCAAGTGGGTCCACTATCAAATTGTTGACCGTTATCTGAGATAATCATTCGGGGGATGGCAAACCGACTGATAATGTTCTTCCATATGAACTGCCTGACCTGTTCTGTCAGTGATGCTTGCTAGTGCTTCGGCCTAGATCCACTTAGTGAAGTAGTCTATTGCCACCAAGAGAAACATTTTCTGGGCTGCCGCTGGAGGGAAGGGGCCGAGTATGTCCATCCCCCACTTGTCGAAGGGCAACGTGGGCGTGATGGTCGCTAAGTCTTGTGAGGGCCTTCTCGGTATGTACCCATGTAACTGACATTGCTTAAATTTTTGGACGAGGGCGCGGTACGGCATCCTTTCTGATGGATGGCCAGTAGTATCCTGTCCTGAGTGCCTTGCTTGCAATGGTACGTGCTCCTTGATGGGTACCTCATACCCCTTTATGTGTTTCTTGTAAGATGTCACTTCCTTCTTCTAGGGTGACACACTTCAACAGTGGATGAGTGTAGGACAACTTGTACAACTGTTGGTCGTACCAAAGGTAGTTCCGAATGAGGGCCTTAACTCGAGCTTGCTCCCTTTCCTCCAGGGGTAGCTGATGGTCTCTTAGGTAAGAGATAATTTTGGTTGTCCAGTTGGTCTGTTGAGACACGGTGTTGAAGTTGAGTTCATTGATGGTGGGCTCAGGAAACACCTCCCATGTAATAATCCGAGGGTGTGTTCCCTCGGCTGAGCTGCCCAGTCTAGCAAGTGCATCTGCTTGTGTATTTTCTGACCTGGGGATGTAATCGAGGGTGAAGTGTTCGAACTGAGCTATGAGTGTTTTAAACTTTCATAAATACATCTTAATAGCTTCTTCTTTTGCCTCGTACTCCCCAGATATTTGCCCTACTACCAACTGGGAGTTTGAGACCACTTTTAGTGAAGTAGCTCCAGCAGCTTGGCATAGCTTCATTCCGAAGATGAGTGCCTCGTATTCAGGCTCATTGTTGGATGCTGTGAATCTGAATCTTACGGTGTACTCTATACGTTCGCCCGTGCTCGTTTTGATGAGCAGACTGGCTTCGCTCCCTCCTTTAGTGGCCGAGCCATCGATGTATAGTTCCCATGGCTGACCATTATCCTGAGTGGTTGGCCTGTTTGTGCATTCCACAATGAAATCTGCTAACGCCTGAGCTTTGATGGCTCTGCGGGGCTCGTACTGAAGGCCAAAATATGAGAGCTGGTCGGCCTAATCTGACATCCTAGTGGAGTTATTCTTTCCTTCTATTGCCTTCTGGATGGGTTATCTAGTCAGGACCTTGATTTGATGAGCCTGAAAGTATGGTTTCAATATCATGCTAGCCATTACCAATGCGGAGACCATCTTCTCGATTTGAGAGTATTTGGATTCCGCACCTTGGTATGCGTGGCTGATGAAGTAGACTGGATATTGAACTTGTTCCCTTTCAGCCACCAAGATAGCGCTGAGTGCGTTTTCGGAGATGGCTAAATAGAGGAACAACACTTCTCCTCGTAAAGGAGAAACTAGTTTTGGAATCTGAGACAGATTTTCCTTCAGCCTCTGAAAGGCTTCCTCTGCCTCAGCGTTGTAGCTGAATGTTGTCTTTTTCAATGCCTGAAAGAATGGCAAGCTTTCATCGGCTGACCGAGACAAGAAGCGGCCGAGTGCTGCGATGCAGCTGGTCAATGTTTGTACTTCTTTGACCGTCCTTGGTGACTGCATGTCCTAAATGGCCTTGATCTTATCAAGATTGGCCTCCATGCCCCTTTCGTCTACCAGGAATCCGAGGCACTTTCCTCCTTTGACCCCAAAGACACATTTCTTGGGGTTCAACTTCATGCTGAATTTCCTGAGGGTTTCCAAAGTTTCCCTCAGGTCCTAGACATGATCTGAGGCTAGCTTACTTTTGATGATCATGTCATCCATATATACTTCAACGTTTCTTCCAATCTGTTTCTCGAAGACCTTGTTGACGAAACGTTGGTATGTGGCTCCTGCATTTTTTGGGCCGAACGGCAGGACGTTGTAGCAGTAGACCCCCTGATTGGTGATGAATGTTGTGTGCGATTAATCTTCTTCTGCTAGAGGGATTTGATGGTATCCCGCGTTGGCGTCCATGAAGCTGAATAGGGCGTGCCCCGCTGTTGAATCGACCAGCTTGTCGATTTATAGCAGAGGATAATCGTCTTTGGGGCAAGCTTCGTTGAGATCGGTGAAATCCACACACATTCGCCAAGTTTTGTTGGGTTTTCTCTCCAGAACCACGTTGACGAGCTAATCACTTTATTTACATTCCCGGATGAGTCCGGCCTCTAGTAACTTCTTAACCTCGGCGGCTGCGGCTAGGGTTATTTCTTGACCCTGATGCCTTAGCTTCTGTTTGACAGGTTTGTATCCCTCCTTGATGTTCAGCACATGTTGCATTACTGAGGGATCGATACCGGGCATTTCATTTACTGAGAAGGCGAACACATCTCTGTATTCTCTGAGTGTCGATACTATTTTTTCTCTTTGCTGGTGGCCGAGGCTTCTTCCTACCCTGACCGTTTCTCCTTTATGCCCGATAGTTACTTCTTTGTCTTCCTCTACTGGCTGTGGTCGGGAGTAACATTTGGGAGAGTCCCTAACAAACATTTCTTTCTTTGAGATATTGTCATTTTTCCTTATCACGGTCGGCTCCTTTCGTTTTTCTCCGACCTTCTGGTTCGGCTTCTTGAAGCTATTGACATAACATTCCCGAGCTGAGTATTGATCTCCATATAGCCTTCCAACGGATCCTGTGTCCGTCTCATACTGCAAAAGTAACTGATAGGTGGATATGGTCGCCTTGACTCGATAGAGAAGGGGCCTTCCAATGATGACATTGTAAGGTAGAGGCACGTCTACATACCACTATGAAATCTACCATCAAGTTTCTTCCTTCGCCTTTCTGCCCTATCCGGACTGGCAACTTGATTGTTCCTTTGGAGTCGATAGTCTGATCTCCAAATCCAACTAAGGGATGCTGGACTTGTTTTAGCTGAGTGCTCGGAATGCCTAATTTGGTCAGGCAGCTGAGTGTGATGATATCGGCGGAGCTACCACAATCAATGAGTACTCTTTTGACCAGAGAGTTGGCAATCTTCACCTCGACTGCTAAGGGGTCGTCATGAGGGAACTAAGCTGAAGGAACCGTGGTCTGATCGAAGACCATGGTTGGAAATGGTGGTTGCTCCTTGATGGCCATCACAGGGAACCTGAGCTGCCGAGCATGTGACTTTCGTGCGTTGTTGCTAATTCCTCCGGAGGTGATGCCCCGTGCAATGACGCACACCATGTCCTGAGTGTCATTGCTCTTGGACTTCTTAGTATTCTTGTATGAGTCATTTTGCAAGTAGTGATTGATCTTCCCTTCGTCAGTCAGTTGATCCAATGCCTTTTTCAACTCACGACATTCCTGAGTGCTGCGACCACATTCTCTATGGTATTCACACTATTGTATCTTGTCCCTGCGAGTGCTGGACATTTTTATTGGACTAGGCTTTGGGAAGTTAATCATTCCTTTCATTTCGAGGAATATCTCACATCTAGAAGTATTGAATCGTGAGTCATCCCTCGGGCCTCTATCTTTTGTGCCTGAGTCAGGTTTGCCTTTCGAGACTTCCTTGCGTTTCTCTTTCTTAGAGCCCTCCTTCGGGTGGTTGATGTCGGAGGCATTGATGTACTTCGTCGTTCAGGATGTCAAATCTAAGTCGACTCGGACGAAGCCCTGACATTAATGTCAAAGCGGTAGAGTCCTTCAGATTAGGAATCTCTAACGACTAGGAGTTGAACCTTTTGATGTATATGGCCAACCCCTCGTTTTCTCCTTGTTTGCAAGAAATTAGGTGAATGCTTATCCGCTTGTATTTCTTGGCTGCCACGAAGTGCTGAGTGAATAATGACTCTAAGACTGAGAAGCTAGTAATGATGCCCGAGGGCAGATCATTGAACCAGCTGAGCGCTGTCCCTTTTAGGGTAATTGGGAAGAATTCGCTCCATGATGCCACGTACCCGGTTTGCACTGCCATGTGGTCTTTGTAAGCCGCTAGATGGTCAGTGGGGTCAGTTGTCCCTTAGAAGGACTCAATTGGAGGCACGTTGACCTTACTCGGGTCAGATATCTTAACGATCTCCCGACTAAATGGGGTTTGACAAGAAAGAACAACTGAGGGATTTGTTCGAGGAACGTTCCTCCGGGATGTGCCGACCTCGTCCCGAATGGCCGAGTTTGCCCGTTGGTTGCGAGAGGACCCGTGATGGGAGCTCCCTCGGATCCTTAGCTCGGGGAACTGGCCTGTTCTAAGACGGTCTCGGTACCATTGGTTATCCCGTTGAGCACTGTCGGGTGGAAGCTCCCTCCTTTGCTCTATTATCCGCCGAGTGTCCTGATGACGTCTTTGATCTATGACTTCCCGAGCGTCCATAGATCCATTATGAAGTCTTTTGTTGTTGAGGAGAGTTCTTGCATCTGTTGCCCCTTCAATTTCTGACCGAGGGGGGAAACATGATACGGTCATTCTTTGGCTCGGCTAACCTCTCCCAGCAGGATGGCTGGAACTCAGGAGGTCGGGATTTTTTGCCCTTCTTCCCACGAACATCCCGCAGTTCTTCTAAGTCGATTACGGGCCGCTGCTCAGCACTCCTTATGACAGGAGTGTGACTTTGGGTCGTTCGAGCTTAGTAGCTTTGGTGAGTTCCTTCTGGAGGGGGCCGAGAAGGTCCGTCCTTCAGCATAATGCTCGGTTTTTCCATTGGAGCTTTTCCTTTGGACGGAGCCTTGCTCTTGGATGGTGCTGAGTGCAAGGTCTCATCACTTGGTGTGTATGAGAATATGGCATGCAAATTTGCATGAAGTGCCCTTGACAGCTGAGTGACGACCTGGTTAAGGTCCCTTCTTGTGACTAACTTTTGTTCAAGAACATTCTGATTAGGCACTCTTTGTTCCAGCTCAGCTTCTCTCTCGGCCTTAGCTTCTGAGCTGCGTGGGTCTTGCTGGACGAGAGTCGTCCCTTCTGCCCCGTGGGCTCCTAGTCATTTGCTTGAGGGTGACCAGGGGAAGTGCTGGAGCGACGGGTAACATGAGATCTAGTGTTGGCCATCAATTATTGACTGACCGATGTGCTATTTCCCCCACAGACGGCGCCAATCTGTTTCCGTTCTCAGGAAACTAAGATACAAAGAGGTAGAATAAGTCGAGTTGGGGAGTGCCTCGATGTATGCTGACTAGATCTCTGTTTGGTGACATGGTGGTGAATAAGCTGATACGTGCTGCTTGGTGCTGACCGGTCTCCCTCGGACGGGCTCGGGCCTGGCTGAGTGACTCCTGCAAAATGAACAAGGGTGACTGACCCGGGGGTGGACCCGGGATTTCCCCTTCGATGCTTAAGTCAGCAAAGTATTTTATGTGGAAATGTAGAGAGAGAGAGAGAGAGAGCTTCCCTTTCTAGGAAAAGGTAGCTGTATGGGGAATTGTGTTTGCCCAAAATAGTTGTTTGTGTAAAGCTTTTTGGAAAAAGTTGTTGGAGATCCCTCTCACCTGCCATAAATGGGGGTATTTATAGGTGAGGTTTTGGGGGCTGATTGACAGGCATTTGGGGGCTGTCAATCAACTGACATAGGGGGATTTGTGACACGTGTCTTTGGATGACCAGATGGTGACACCTTTCCGAAGATTGTTTTAGGAGATAATGGGAATTCCGGGGGTATTTTGATCATTATGACTTTTATTGGGCTCAGGGCCCAAACACATAGGATCCTTCTTGAGGATGAAGCGAAACCGGTACGGCAACCTCAACGCCGGCTGAATCCACCTATGATGGAGGTGGTGACGGAAGAGATACTAAAAATGCTTCAGGCAGGTATGATTTATCCAATATCAGATAGCAAGTGGGTGAGTCCCACTCAAGTTGTACCTAAAAAATCTGGAGTAATTGTTGTTGAGAACAAAGCAGGTGATCTTGTCCCCACTCGTGTCCAAAACGAGTGGAGGGTTTGTATTGATTATCGCAGACTAAATGTGGTAACCCGGAAGGATCATTTCCCCCTTCCCTTTATTGATCAAATGGTAGAAAGGCTTGCTGGGCATGCTTTCTACTATTTCTTAGATGGTTATTCAGGGTACTACCAGGTGACGATTGCACTCGAGGATCAGGAAAAAACCACTTTTACTTTTCCTTTTGGTACATTTGCTTATAGGCGTATGCCTTTTGGCCTATGAAATGCTCCCGCCACCTTTCAAAGGTGCATTCTAAGTATATTTTCTGAGTTCGTTGAACATTTTGTAAAGGTCTTCATGGATGACTTCACTGTCCATGGAGACGCTTTTGATAGTTGTTTACGCCACTTGACACTAGTGCTTAAAAGATGTATTGATGCTAACCTTGTGTTAAATTCTGAAAAATGTCATTTTATGGTCGAACAAGGTATTATGTTAGGTCAAGTTGTTTCAGCTAAGGATATGCAGGTGCACTAAGCTAAGATTAATACTGTACAGTCTCTGCCTTACCCTACTAATGTGCGTGATGTGCGTTCTTTTTTAGGACATGCAGGTTTTTATCGCAGGTTTATCAAAGACTTTTCGAAGATAGCTTCTCCATTGTGCAAGCTATTGCAAAAGGATGTCGAGTTTGTAGTAGGGTACAAGTGCCAACACTAGTGAAAAAAACCCTATCTGCTCTGTTATTTTAGCTATTATCTGCTCCGCTACAGCCCCATAGCAGCATTGAACGGAGCAAATAGAGAATAATTATCTGCTCCGCTACGTAGCGGAGCAGATAATTATTATCTGCTCCGCGATTTCAAAAATAGAGGAGCAGATATATCTGCTCCGCTATTTGTAAAATCGCGGAACAGATAATCATTATCTGCTCCTCAATTTTTGAAATCGCGGAGCAGATAATAACTATCTACTCCTCTATTTTTAAAATCGCGGAGTAGAATGTATCTAAAATCAAATCCTGCAATATATATAAATTTAAAAGAATCCTCATACATTCAATCCTGCAATATAAATTTAAAAGAATCCTCATACATCAAATCAAAATATTACATCAAATTAAAATTATACCCCGCATTAAAACCAAAGGGAATTATATTTACAAGCAACAACGTACAAAATGCCAGAAACAAGTGGATTACATAACGAACAAGTAGATCGAAGACCTCTAGTTATAATCAATTTGTGTAACTTCGGGAAGACAACTAATACAAGAAAAATTAACAAAAGAAATACTAGGCATTGAAAGCAAGCTTTCGCAAATATTAAATCATGCCATGCACGAGCTGAGGATCAACCGATCAGGACAGCAACTAAGAAGCAAATAGAAATTCCACCTGCAACAAAGCCCAAAGTACGTAGCAAAATAATAAGTTCGGGCTGGTTAGAGACTTTGTCGATTACATAACGAACAAAAGTAAATGTGTAATAGAAGAACCTGAAACAGTACTCGACGCTCAAGTATAATTATTGGTGAAGAAGCAAGCAAATTTGTCTCGAACTGCGTTGATTTCCGTAGTGGTAAAAGCCTCCTCCCGTGGAGTATTAAAAACTTAAAACAAAATAAATATCCCAAATAATAATAGGGCATTTCGGAACAAAAACTAATCTAATAGGTCATTTTTGTTTTGCTTTGGGTGTTTTTGTTCCCATATTCGCACCGATCAACCTAATTCTTGTTTTTAAGGTCTATTCATGTCCTAAAACATTAACATAACCAATTTATGACTTATTTGCATCATTTTTGGATTAAATAAAGCATTTTGGAATCAAAACTAGCCAAATAGGTAATTTTTTGCTTGTTTTGGGTGTTTTGTTCCCATATTCGCACCAATGAACCTAATTCTTGTTTTTATGGTCTATCCATGTCCTAAAACAATAATATAACCATTTTATTACTTATTTGCATCATTGTGTGTAAAAATAGGGCATTTCGGAACAAAAACTAGCCTAATAGGTCATTTTTGCCTTGCTTTGGGTGTTTTTGTTCCCATATTCGCACCGATCAACCTAATTCTTTTTTTAAGGTCTATTCATGTCCTAAAACAATAATATAACCATTTTATTACTTATTTGCATCATTGTGGGTAAAATAGGGCATTTCGAAACAAAAACTAGCCTAATAGGTCATTTTTGCCTTCCTTTGGGTGTTTTTGTTCACATATTCGCACCGATCAACCTAATTCTTGTTTTTAAGGTCTATTCATGTCCTAAAACATTAATATAAAAAATTTATGACTTATTTGCATCATTTTTGGATTAAATAAAGCATTTTGGAATCAAAACTAGCCAAATAGGTAATTTTTTGCTTGTTTTGGGTGTTTTGTTCCCATATTCGCACCAATGAACCTAATTCTTGTTTTTAAGGTCTATTCATGTCCTAAAACAATAATATAACCATTTTATTACTTATTTGCATCATTGTGTGTAAAAATAGGGCATTTCGGAACAAAAACTAGCCTAATAGGTCATTTTTGCCTTGCTTTGGGTGTTTTTGTTCCCATATTCGCACCGATCAACCTAATTCTTGTTTTTAAGGTCTATTCATGTCCTAAAACAATAATATGACTTATTTGCATCATTTTTGGATTAAATAACGCATTTTGGAATCAAAACTAGCCAAATAGGTAATTTTTTGCTTGTTTTGGGTGTTTTGTTCCCATATTCGCACCAATGAAACTAATTCTTATTTTTAAGGTCTATTCATGTCCTAAAACATTAATGGTATTGAGGCCTAAACCCGTTACGAAGTATATGCTCCCTTCTCACCATGCCACAACCATATATGATATTGAGGCCTAAACCCGTTATGAAGTATATGCTCCCAAAGCAACAAAACACTATCAACCATGGAAACATTGCCACACTTAACACAAGGACAATAAAATTTGGTTGCACCTGTCCTAGCTTGATTTTCTACAGCAACATCATAAAATTCGAGTACCCCATCCACAAATTCAGATGACTCAATGTTACCATACATCCATGAACGTTCTTTTCTCATCTTCTAAAAAATTAATAAAAACACATGTTATAACACTATTTAAAAACATACTATAACACATTCGCGCTCATTTAATCATAAAACAATATTGCATAAACTATGGTCATTCTTCACAGTCTTAAAAATCTCTACATGGTGAGAAGTATGCTTTAAATAAAGTAATATCTAGTCATAAACTACCTTCTCCGAAAATATAAAGGAAAATAAGATTTTTTTGGCATAATTTAAATATATTTAAACAATTTAAACAAGCTATCTTTAAATATACAAGCTTTTAATTATTTTTTATATATACATTTAAAAATGCTGTCGTCAAATTTTTAGAGAACCTTTTAATTAATGTTTATAAATTACATTTAAACATGATATCTACAAAAACTAGTAAAATTAGTTGCAATAATATTTAACCTAATACAATAAAAAAATCCCACATAATCAAGGATATGACCAACATTCCCTCCCCAAAAACATATCATATAACCTATATTATAGTACAAGATAAGATAATATCACAGTCAATTAAAATACTAAAGTGATAGCAATATCAATTAAAATAATATCAAATAATTTATGTTATAGTATAAGACAGAGTGCAAACCCCATATGACCTATAAAAAAATTACAAACTAGGAATCGTCGCCCCATTCTTTTCTTTTTGATATTGAGCCACCATAATTTTCACAAGCCAAACTCTAAGAATATTTACGAGCCGAGACAAGCTTAGTGGTGCTCAGTCTTAAGTCGTTTGATAAGCACTTCTAGTTGAATGTTATTCTACTTCTAATTTGCAATGTTGTGTGGGCAAGATTAAAAACAATAAACTACATATAATTTTATAAAAAGTAAATTAACTCTGCAAAGTTTAAACTCCATCCCTGCAAAGTTTGAACTTAATCAAATACTCCCCATATTACTATGAATTACAATAATTCATATTATTCATATTCGGAAACTGACAAATTAATGAAACACTTTTGCTAATGAATAGTATAGTAAAACACACAAATTAAATTGCTTCCAATTTCATTCCATATGAAAGCAATGATCATTTAATAAATTAATAGCAAATTGGGTTTAAACAACAACGAAATTTTCAAAACGTTATAAAAGATATTTCTGATAACGTGATTCCAAACCCCAGCTTATTCACAGCTTAATTATAAGAACGAGCTTGCAAAAAATATCAATTGCACTTTGTCATTTATACATCAAGTTAACAAAAGCTACATTGTTTACTTGTATTTAACTTTTAAACTAGTATTATATTAATATACCCAAGGCTTATTTCTTAAGGAATTTCATCGTTTGAGAACATTTATATATACTGTATGGTATGGTAATGCTTACTTTTATTAATTTTTTAAATTCATTTTCCCAAGAGTAAGCCTATGGAAAGTGAGAGCTTCCTAAGGCAAAAGACTTCTAGACATGGATAGTGAATCGTGTCCCTCCGAATAATTCATGTGCGTTGTTACAACAACCTTGTTGCTAAGATAATGGCTCTTTGTACAGAGAGAGAAGCTTGGACGTTCCCACTTTCCACAGAGCACATACATGAGCTGCGAAGTAAGTCTATCTATTTAGTTCCCTTCTCAAAAAAATTGTTTATGATTAATCATAGTGCTATTTTTTCTTTACTTTTTTCATGTGTTGATAAGTAGCTGTTACACAAAACAGTTTGTTATACTATCTCTGTTCCATCTTTGCCCTATGGGCCTTTTCTTTACTAGAGCATTTTGGGTCAATTGTGGCAAAGATGAGATGGGTTGGACTAGGTAGCAGCATGGCTGGAAAGATAAGGGCACAATAACATGGGGGGGGGGGGCGTATGTATTATGGAATGACTTGTGGATGACATGGAGGTTGACATGGGTATACATCCTGCAGGTCTATATGACCTGCTGATGTGTTCGTTGGGTGTGTTGCTTCCTTGTGTAGGGCTAATGGAGGCTTGCTATTGTGGGCTAGGGGTCTGCTACAGGGGGTTGGTCAGTGGTAGTGACGTACGACTAACAGTGAGGTGAAGTAGCTTGCCGGTGGGGGCAGCAATGTGGGAATTGGTGCGACGGGAGACACGAATAGTGGAGTCTGCTGCAGGGGTTAGTTCAAGTATTTGCTTCAGCAATAGTGCTCCCCTCTGTCACCTGTTGGCATGGTGTGACTCAATATGGAGCTTGTAAGTCAATGCCTGATCATTATTCACTTTAAAGGTATGACCTTAATATAACTTATGCTTGGTTTAAGCTTCAAGTCCTTTATGTATTGACATTTTTCTTTAATAGGGATGGTTACATACATAAAATATACAAGCTTTTAATTATAACATACATAAAATTGCAACAATACTTCAAATATATCAAAACAACAATACCAAAAAACCCCAAAATTGCAACATAAGAAAACAATTGAATAATTACAATAAAAGCATAAATAGCATCATACCAAGCGCAAAAAAAACAAAGATTAATCAATCTTGACAAATTAACAGATTAGGGTTCTAAAATTTACAACAAATGGTCATCAATCAAAATAATTGAAATGAAGAGTGGGAGGAGAGTGAAATACCTCGAGCAGAAGCAGAATAAGGCACGAGCACGAGCAGAAGCAGAAGCAGAACACGGCACAGCAGATCGATCGAAGAAGAACACGAGTAGAATCAGAACAGGGCACGAGTAGAAGCAGAACAGGGCACGAGCAGAAGCAGAAGCGGCGCACGGCTGAGGTGGCTTTGCTAACAGGCCAGGCGCGGTGGTTTCCGATCTGGCGTGGTTTCGCGAGCGGTACAGTGGTCGATCAGTTCTTTGGGTTTCTTTTAGGGTTTCTTTTGAGTAGGGGGCGGGGTTTAAAAATTAAGAGTTTTTGTTTTGAGTAGGGGGTGGGGTAATTTCACGTTTT
Source organism: Salicornia ramosissima (assembly GCA_951394345.1). Taxonomy (NCBI): domain Eukaryota; kingdom Viridiplantae; phylum Streptophyta; class Magnoliopsida; order Caryophyllales; family Amaranthaceae; genus Salicornia; species Salicornia ramosissima. Next base: position 26,001,470 of record OX596235.1, read on the forward strand.
TAATTTTTGTTTTTTTCCACTTATCTGCTCCATGTCGTATATTAGGGGAGCAGATATTTTTTTATTGTACTTACTGCTCCGCTATAATAAAAATCCAGAGTAGATACTTATTTTAAAAAAAATATACCATTATCTCCTCCGCTATTTTAAAATAGCGGAGCAGATATAGAGTGGTAGATAGGGTTTTTTACTTTCTTCTCCACTTTTTTAAAATAGTGGAGCAGATATGGAGTGGTAGATAGGGTTTTTTCCACTAGAGATGATAGCCGAGTTAAAAAACACTTATCTTTTAAAATGCGAGGAAACAATTTTCAACAATGGAACACATTTTTAAAGATCAAATGAGCACATTGAAATTGTTGGTTGATAAGCACCAATGAATAATCATTTATCAAGTATTACTTGTGTTGAAGATAGGACCCTATTATTTTTATTTCATTTTTTTACTTTGTCATTTTCTTTCCTTAAAAAAATCTTGGGATTTTCTCAAAAATACTCATGTGGTTTTTGAAATTCTCGGGTGTACCTGCTTTTTTTGGGTTTCTCATAAGTACCCACAATTATAATAAATTTTATCAAATTTAACCAAGTTTAATTCTTATATTTAATTCTCGGGTGAGTTTTGAGGGTGGATCTTCGGTGATGATGGTTAGATAGTCAACTGGTTAAGTTTTTTTAAACAAAATTAATTATCAAAAGCTAAAGTTAACAAAAAAGTTGAAAAAAAGTTAATATAAGAATTAAGTTTGGTTAAAATTTATTATAATTGTGGGTATCCATGAGAAACCCTAAAAAAACTGGGTACATCCGAGAATTTCAAAAACCACATGAGTATTTTTGAGAAAATCCCTTTATTTTAATATAATTATGATAACAATTCTCAAATATAGTTCAACTTACATAAAATTTGAGAACAATTCTCAAAACTAATTAAATGATATACTAAATTATATCATGCAAAGTGTAATAATGTTTGTTGAATAATAGCCTAAATTTGAAACAATTTAACAAATTTAAGCTATTAACACTTTATTAGAGTAAATTTTGGCCCCATTAGAATAAATTAAAGTATTAACCAAGTTCCCCTCCCACTAAAATTAAACGGACTTTGGCCCTACCTTTAATTTTTAGCAGTTGAGGTAAGTAAACAATTTTACTAATTACAAACACTTCGTAATTCTTGGCCAACAGGCAACACTTTGTTTCAAACCTATTTCTTTGCTTCAAAACCCAAAACTTTATCTTTTAATTTGATAGTTTTGTTGAGTTTAACCAAACATTAACATGTATGTTTCGAAAACCTACCCTACTCTCCCAACATTAAAAGTGGCACTCTGCTTTAGCAGAACCTATCAACTTATGATCGAGGGTTTCATAGGTGTTGTTTGGAAAAGCATATAAACTCAATACTACAATTCGGGACCTAAGTTTATTATAACTAATTATAACTCTTGGTAGATAATTTAACAATACTTTGCTAAATTTTATCTCATAGCTTCAAAATTCAAAACTTTGTCTTTTGATAATTTTATTGAGTTAAACCAAACATTAACATGTAGGTTTCAAAAAAATACCCTATTATCCCTGAATTACAAGCAACACCCTTCTTTGGCAAAAACTATTACTTATGATTCAAGGCTCTATAGGTGTTTGTTTGGAAAAGCAAATAAAAACTCAATATTATTAGTGGGGATCAAGTTTATAAATGTGGTTAATAATAAGTGAGAACATATAATTAATTAAACTACAAAAGTAAACTTATAAGCATTTAATCATAAAATAAATGCGTGATAAAGTAAAATAAATATGATCCTAGTATGGCCCCTAAACCTAGGAATGAAAACTAATCTTCATGTACTCCATCTTGAATCTTCTTGGACCTCCATTCTTAATTCTTCATGGACCCCCACTCTTGATTATTTACTATTTTATTAAATTTAAATAACTGAAATAACATTACAAAAATACAAACGATTTGCAAATCGTATATAATTTACGACGAATAAATCACGATGCGCAGATCATATTTTCAATCCTATTTTAGGCCATACTAGTCATAATATTTAAATAATATCATATATTATAAACCTGCAACAAATGTTATAAATGGAAATAACAACTAATATCATATATTAGTTCACAATTATTATTTTCATTCAAATAAAAATCGTATATGGAATTAATAATTATTAATTATTAATTTGCATTATTTGGAGGCGTTTTATACTCAAAAAGGAAAAAAATATATTTAATTTATTTAAATTCTTTATATAATTAAATTATTTGATCCCCAAAAACAATAAAATAAAACAAACATAACAACTTATGTTAAATTGTTCAAATTAACAAAATTTTATTCTGTTAAAAAATTGGTAGTGCTGTTTGGATCATTAAAAAACTTAATGAGTCATGGCTTAATTATAGGATTTTTTAAAAAAAATTCAAAACTTATAAAACAGTATTAGCAGCAAGCAGCCATGGCAGCCACCGTGTGGCTGTTAGTCCAGTAGGAACACGACAAGAGGGGGGTGAATTGCTGTGGGGAACTGGTAGTGCAAATTTTTGATACAAACAAAAATTGAAAGGAACTTGAATGAAAATTTAATAACAAAAGAAAGAATTCAACGAGAAAAACTTCCTGGCCGAAGGAAGAAAAACTCCACTTTTATATAAAGGCCTTGTAAACTATTACAATCCTAAACTTCTCTCTGGACCTCGTGAGTTCCTATAGGAACTTAAGACTATATTCTCTCTCTCTTTCATTTCTCCTTCTCTTTTCTTTCTTTTCTATTCTCTATTTTGTTTTTTCTCTGTTCTCTCTTCCTTTTCTATGTTCTCACACTTCTCTTTTCCTTTTCTCTCAATTACAACTCAAAGACAAACTAGTTTATTGAAATGCAAGCAAAACTGAATTAGAACTCAATGGAACTTGGACACAAATTCTAAGTGTTTTTCTCTTAATAAATGTTCTGGTTGTGTGTTTTTAAATGTCTGATTATGTTTGGTATTTATAGGTGAAATAGTTATAGTAATTGCTTGGAGAATAAACTACACACTACCCCACTAATACACCCACTACACGTCCACTACACATGCAAAATACTAATTTTTGACTCCACAATATTAGCAACCCACTAACTTAATTAATTTTGACTAAAAAATCTGAATTAAAAAGTTTACAACTGCCCTAATAAACTCAACCTAACTAATCCTAAAAATTAACTTAGTCAAAACCAATAAAAATTAAAAAACCAAAAGGAACTTGAATGAAAATTTAATAACAAAAGAAATAATTCAACGAGAAAAACTTGCTGGCCCAAGGAAGAAAAACTCCACTTTTATATAAAAGCCTTGTAAACTATTACAATCCTAAACTTCTCTCTGGACCTCGTGAGTTCCTATAGGAACTTAAGACTATATTCTCTCTCTCTTTCTTTTCTCTCTTTTCTTTCTTTTCTATTCTCTTTTTTCTTTTTGCTCTGTTCTCTCTTCTTTTTCATGTTCTCACACTTCTCTTTTCCTTTTCTCTCAATTACAACTCAAAGACAAACTAGTTTATTGAAATGCAAGCAAAACTGAATTAGAACTCAATTGAACTTGGACACAAACTCTAAGTGTTTTTCTCTTAATAAATGTTCTGGTTGTGTGTTTTTAAATGTCTGATTATGTTTGGTATTTTTAGGTGAAATAGTTGTAGTAATTGCTTGGAGAATAAACTACACACTACCCCACTAATACACCCACTACACGTCCACTACACATGCACAATACTAATTTTTGACTCAATAATATTAGCAACCCACTAACTTAATTAATTTTGACTAAAAAATCCGAATTAAAAAGTTGACAACTACCCTAATAAACTCAACCTAACTAATCCTAAAAATTAACTTAGTCAAAACCAATAAAAACTAAAAAAACCGTTTTTTTTTCATTTTTCTTTTTCCAATTTTTAAATTTAATTTTTATAACAAAATTAAAACTTTTAATAACTAAATTAATCAGAATTAATAAGTCAACAACCAAGACCTAAAAAATAGGAAACTAACTTTTACCACTAACTAATTCAAAATTAACTTGTTAAGTATTCCTAAAATTAAGGACATAATTTCAGTCAATTTTTGAACTTTGAAACTGATTAAAACAGTAAAAATATTGTTCAAACTGATCCTAAAATGTAGTAATGGACGTGGACTATTATCACCAACTGACCCGACACAAATTCCTCTAGGAACTGAACTACATTTCCTATAGGAACTAGACATTAGTTCCATTGACAGACGCAATTAAGTTCCAATTAGATTGAATGCATTAAACTTACATGAATCCTAAAACATTACCCTTTTAATAATCTTGGACTCTTCTCATCTCTTCATCAAGGAATTCGTTGAAATACTTGATCTTGTTCTCTAATTTATTGTTGAATTCTCCATAGAAACTTCTCTTGTAGGAGTATGATAATGCTTCGTTTAATTCATTTACATCTTCTTTTGAATCATCATCTTCCTCCTTAGAATGCTTGAATCTTCATATTCGAATATCCAATCCTTATTTATCTCCAAGATCTTAAAGAGTTATTAGTGATTAAGTTTGTGGTTTATGTCATCATCAAAACATAAAAGGAATATGTCAACAATTTCCCCCTTTTTGATGATGACAAACCAAGACAAACTTAATTAAAAACTAGAAACAAATAGTCTCGTTGAAAAAGGATTTTTTAATTTTTTTCACTTTATGAAACAAAAACTTTAAACTAAATATTTTTGAGTTTTTATTTTTTTTTTAAAAATGAATTAATTTAAAACAAATGAATTCAACTAATTAAGAACTAAATTAAATTATACTACCAAGTTATATACATCTTAAGTCCACATGGAATCAAGAGAATTAGTAAAGTATTCACAAGTTAGGAACATTTATATTACCAATTATGCAATTAGAGAAAGCTTTCATATTCACATGAGAATAATAAGTGGATGAAAAAACAAGTTCTAGTTTGCCAATTTTCTTCCCCCTTTTAGCATCATCAAAATCAACATCATCAATCCATAAAAAGTTATCATATTTCATCGCATCACCATTAAACCAGTAATGGCAGATACCTGATCTCTAGAATAAGAAAAAATAAGTCAAGTAGCAATCCAGCAATATTAGTCATCATAAAGCATCATGGATTAGAAAGAAATAAGCACAATATGTTCCAGAGACGAAAGAAAAACAAGTACTACCCAACTACTAATGTTCAAGATGAATACCAAAAGAAAGAAAGAGTTAATCAAAGCAAACAATGAAAGTAACCTAAATCATGTTTATAAATTATAACCAAATTGGATTTAGTTCAAGTGAATTAGTGTAGATGAGCTAAGAAGATGCTAGGTGATAGGTTTAGCATTATTAGGAACTTTCTTGGGGGGAACATTAGCATATGCTCCAGAAATTCCTGCAGTTTCATTAGGTGAAGTTCCAGCAATAACTTTGAGCTCTTTGAGGCACCCCGTGATTTCATCATGCCTTTTCTCAATAGCAGTAACAATGTCAGTCAAGTTCTTGTTTTAACATGAATAATTACCACTCAATATCTTCCTGCTTCTCCTTTAACATCTCAAGTTCCTTCAGAATATTCAGAAGGACTTCCTCCTCTACTTGTTCCTTATATTCAACACTAGGAACAAGTAATTTTACTACATTCCTATCATCATCAACATCTAAATTCACAGTAGGGACCTCTCCTTCTTTTCCTTTCTTTTTCTTTTTTTTTAATCCAACACACCCGACTTCATTCCATCAAGGGTTGATCTTTAAATACATTGTTCTTTTTTCATCCCTAATTTCCCATACATCTCGAGTAGAACATTAAAGCTTAATAGTTGAATCATCTACTTCTTTTCTTTGCTTTGATTCCCCCTTAGATGATGCTAGGGTTTCAATTTTTTTTTTTTTTTTGTGTGTAGGTATTTGAGGAGTGGTTAGTTGAATTTTTGGATTTAAAGGAGGTTGAAGGTTCATGAATTTTTTTATTTTTTATTTTTAAAATGAAATAAATAAAATGAATGTGGTTTAGGAGATATATAGAGAATGACTTGAGTGAGAACGGAAGAAATAGGTGGATGGCTTGAGGAGAAAGAGAATAACAGTAATTTGTTTAGCTAGTAAAAGATTCTCCCATTTACTCTCCTTATTTTTAGGTAGAGGTTTAAACAAGTTTGAATTAATCAGTTATAAATTTTGAACATTACGACTCTTCTAAATTGACTCTCCTAATGGGTAGATTTAAAATGAAAAATAATTTGTGGAAAAAAAAAATTAATTTGTGGAAAAATAAATTAATTTTTGGAATAAATTAATTTATATAAAAAGAAGTAAAAACATAAAGTATAAAGAAATAAATGAAAATAAATATAATACGAATATTTTGTAGGGGTCGTTTTTACCCGGCCGCCTACATCACGAGTTGATTTGAATGCTCGTTAACGTCGTACGTGAATACGGACTAGTAGGAGTCGCCACCGTGCGTTTATACGGTTTACGGATCGGACACCGAAGAAGTACCAAAAGCCAGGAGCAATCGGCTCCATATGGTCGTGCACCAGAGTATGGTTTTGGGGACAGGTTACGAGCCAATCATGCATTAGGCCCGCGCGCCTGCAAGCGGTATCTACTAGGTCTCTTTTGTAAGATCATTGTTTAATTTCAGAGCAACAGAGATAACTCAATTTTAGCCCTAATTTGCGAATTACTAAGTCGGTTCAGATTAATGCAAAAATTAGCCTAAAATTGTTTTGTGACCACTTTGAAATTATTCAATATTATGACGGTAGAATGAAGCCAAAAGTTCGAAGGAAATCAAGGTTCAAAACACATAAATCACATAAAAAAAATCAACATGATGATGGCATGGAAAAAAAGAAATTGAAAATGCGAACGTGCCTCGAATCCCGTGCAATTAGATCATCAAAATAAATAATAAAAAAAGGTACATGGAATGTCATGAAATATGCAGAAAAAAAGGGATGCCATGGATTAAAAATAAAAAAAGCTACAAGAATTAAAACATAGATTAACATAAACAAAAAAGCAAAAAACCATGTCATTATGATGAACGCAAGTCATAAATTAAAATGAAAATTAAAACAAAATTAAGCATGTTGACATTGAATAAAAAAGGGTCTCAGAAAGGTGTACCGGAATGTGCGGCGGTCGATTACGGGTTACGGCTTTGAGATTAGCGTGCCAAATGCCGAGTGACAGAGTTTTGAAGTGTTTTTTTAGAGAGAGAATGTTTAGTAGAGAAAGAATAGAAGTCAGAACGTTGTTCGTGTTGTGAAAAGTTCGAATGAAGGGTCGTATTTATAGGCAAACAAAGGCAAAAAATCGATCCCGGATGAACACCAGACCTGAGCCTAGGCGCAGGTCCAGTTACATGACCTGCGTCTGGACGCAGATCAGTATTTGTGACCTGTGTCTAGGCGCAGGTCCTGTAATATGGACCTGCGTCTAGGCGCAGGTCCAGCTGTGTTCGGGTCGATTTTTTTGCTTATTTTGCGCATGAATCTCCGAGATATTATGCGATTATGATACGATTACGGGAATCATTGGATGATTACATAATATTATCGCAATATTTGGGATTTTGGGAGATTCCGCGAGGTTCCGGAATAATTCAGGCTATTCTGGACTGTTCTCGTACCGTTTTTGAGTTTTTTTGACTATTTTGAAAAAATACGCTAAAAATGCCAAAAAATATGGGAAAATATGGAAAAATTCTAGAAAAACATAAATAAGTGAAAAGTGGAGAAAAAGTTGACGATGCAGGTGTGAAATTACTAAAATGCCTCTAAGAATGGAAAATGTTTCAAAAATTCATAGAAAATAGATAAAAACTCAGAAAATTATGGAAAAATTACCAAAAAATCTAGAAAAATGCAAAAAACCTAGGAAAATTATTTGATGTAATGGAAAGTGACTAAAATTCCCTTATAAAATAAATATGCATGAAAAATAATAAAAATAAATTAATAAAAATCATAAAAAATGTCCGAAAAATCCTAAAATGAGTCGTGAGCCTCTAAAACGCCTATAAATGGTGTGAGAGTGGTATGAGAGGGGTAAAGAGGTGGCATTTTGGCATACTAGCTCAAGACCGGACCTGTGCAACATGGTACATTCATCATAGACCGTTGGGAGCTAACTGAGGTGCCAGAATTAGGTGTCTACAGTTAGCCCCCCCTTTGACCGAGTCTAGAGAGACAAAGTCTTGTAAGACGATGGTCAAAGGTGCGCTACGCGACTTATGTATGTTGATCCCAAAGGAAATAACTATTGAGCAAACCCCTTTGAGACCGGTGCAACTTGATGTTAAAAGTGATGTTCAAAAGCCACTTGATTTGACAATCAAACGAGCATGCAACAAGTAAACACTCAAACATGTAATCACGCAGCAAGAAATGCAGTGAGGTGTAAACAATGAGAATTGTCAACATTAAAGTGACAGATATGGTTAAAAAGGAGTGTCAAGGTTAGAATTATGCCACGCAATCCTGTGAAGGTCGCGTTTATCACAGGAAAAGAGTCTGTGTCGGCGTCGGTGTCGGCGAGTGCAAAGGTCAAATTTATCACACAAAGAAGAGTAATAAGGTCAGATTTATGCCACGCAATCCTGTGAAGGTCAGGTTTATCACAGGAAAAGAGTTTGGGTCGGTGTCGGTGTCGGCGAGTGCGAAAGTCAGATTTATCGCACGAAAAAGAGTGGCAAGGTCAGATTTATGCCACGCAATCCTGTGAAGGTCGGGTTTATCGCAAGTAAAGAGTCTGGGTCGGTGTCTGGGTGAGTGCGAAGGTTAGGCTTATCACACAAAGGAGTGGCAAGGTCAGATTTATGCCACGCGATCTTGTGAAGGTCAGGCTTATCACAGGTAAAGTGTCTGGGTCGGTGTCTGAGTCAGTGCGAAGATCGGGTTTATCGCACAAAGGAGTGGCAAGGTCAGATTTATGCCACACAATCTTGTGAAGGTCAGGCTTATCACAGGTAAAGAGTCTGGGTCGGTGTCTGAGTCAGTGTGAAGGACGGGTTTATCGCACAAAGGAGTGGCAAGGTCAGATTTATGCCACGCAATCCTGTGAAGGTCAGGTTTATCACATGAAAAACTAAACTGAGTCTGAGTTTGAACTGGAAATTGTAGTTGCATGAACTTTGACAGTGATCTGGGGTAGTAAGAGTATTGTGGTTCAGTGTAGCTCTAGGCAAGATTAACTTACAAAGGTCTGGGATTATTGCAAGCTAGGATGATGCCCGTGCAAATGAGGAGACAGGATAACTCAATGTCTTGTCACAGGGTGTTAATGATAATGACATGAAAGCAACTTGTGATCAGAGGTTGTCCTAGACACGATGTTTGACCTAGACACGGAGTTTGACTCAATTTGAACTGGGATGTGAAGAAGACATGGGGTCCATGGATGGAGTTCCTTGATTTCATCTTGATAAGATTGACCTGAGACGGTTAGATCATGGAAACAGAGGAGCCCCCCAAGTGAAGAATGGGGATGATGTTGTGAAGAGATAGAAGCAGGGACAACATGGTGATGAGCCCCAGATATAATGTGCTAACCCTCATTAGAGTTAGGTGGCTTTACCTCCTGGAGAGTTTAGTCAATGAGTCTTTGAAGGGGACCAAAGAATGGGATAGGGTTCGAAAAATAGAAAGGTCAAAATTTTGTGACTTGAGGTTGAAAATGGATGTGGCTAAGATGTAGGGTTGACTAGAAATGCGGGTTCAAGTTTGAGTCTATGTACTGGTCAAAGATTAGCAAATGTATTGTCGAACTCTTAGTAGGTAGAATCACTCGGCAGCTAGGCTTCGTTTGATTTTTTATTAATGTAGTCGGACCTCGAGTAGAGGCTTCCTACGTATTCTTGCGGAATCAAACCATCGTAGTTCTATGGGCCTGATTTTTGAATTGATTTTTTTTCTTTATTTTTTTGTCTTTTTTCCTTTTTTTGCCTTTTGTCTTTTTTCTTTTTTTTTTTGTTTTTTTTCCCTCGACTTTTGCTTGAATGAGGTTGTTGTCTTTTGTTGCTCTGGACAATGCTTTCAAATGATCTTTGGCTTTTAACCCCTTTAGGCGCCAATGAGCCTTGATTGTTGCCATTTAATCTCCTGTACTCCATAATGAATTGTAATTGAGCTAGGCCTAGTGTAACGACCCTGATTTTATTGGTATTTCTGTCGTATATTTATGTGTATTTATGTGATTGGATGTATGGTCCAAAATTTATTTTGGACTATTTATTTTATTTTATGTGAATAATTTCGATTAAATTCGAATTATTTTATTTTGATTAATTATAATTCATTTTAATTATTATTTAATTAATTAGAATTTTTATTATTTAATTTTCTAATTAATTATTTAATATTTTTGGGCTAAATCGATTTAAGCATGATTAATCATGCAAACTTGTAATTAGCCCAATTGATCCCTAAAGGCCCATTTTAGCCTCATGAAAACCTGCCCCCTTTGGTAATTAGTGGCCTATTTGCCACTTGCCATGCATTCACATCTTAACTAACCTCTATATATAGGAGGGTTAGTAAGGCTTAAGAATCCTTTTGCTCATTTTCCATCTTAAACACCTTTGATCATCACTTAGCCACAATTAAAAAGCCAAACACTCTCCCTTGCCTATAGTCACACGCCATTTTTGATGATTGAACACCCAATCATTGTCCATCATCCAAACTCTTCCAAAACTTAAGGATTTGATTACTATTGATCTTTAAGTAACATGTAACACAACAATCTCCATTTTTTATCAATCAAGACTTCTAGTTCGGGTTTGGTTTCGGGGGTTGTTCGTTTGGGATCGTTTGTGTCGTGTGGATCGAGTGAAGCCGTGTGGTGGCTCGTGTGTGTGGCCATGCAGTGGGCAGCAGTGCCGTGTTGGAGAGGGTGGTGCAAGTGTGTGCAAGTCGTGGCGGTGCCGTGCAAGTCGTGCGTGTGTGCCGTGCAAGCCGTGCCGTGTGTGCGTGTAATCTGGGCCGTGTGGTTTGGTTCCGGGCAGCAAGTTTTTAAGTGTTTATCTTGTTAATCTTCATCAAGGTAACATGCTTTTCCAATCTAATTTGGTATACTATGTTTCATAGTATAAATTAAATGATTAGATTAGACTAATTGATATTTTTTAACCATGTTTATATGTGTGTTCTAATCTGAAATTTTGGGATGGTTTCATGATGAGTATTACTTGAATATGATGATTTCATGATTGAATATGTTAGTATTAAGTTTGATGTTATTCATGTTCAAGTTTGATGAATTTTGGATACTAGAAAGTTGATGATTTCATGTGTTTTATTGTTGAAAGTATGCGTGTAATTTGATGAAGTTGGGATGAGTTCTTGAATCTTGAGTGAGTTCTTGGTTGAAGTTCTTGAATCTTGATTGAGTTCTTGATTGAAGATCTTGAATCTTGGATGAGTTCTTTAAAGTTCTTTATGAGTTCTTGGTTGAGTCTTTAAAGTTAAAGAAAGTTAAAGAAAAGGTTAAAGATTGTTTAAAGAGGTTGTAAGTTTGATTGGTTTACATGTTATTTCTTGAGTCAAGGCGTAAGATGCAACTTAAGAATTAACTAAGAATGTAAACTTCGATTAAAAGTTGAAGTTAGCTTGATTTCGCTACTAGACGCCTAAAACTTAGAGTAAGATTCTTTGTTTTTGGGTTAAGACGTTTCCCCTATCCTATCCGCGGTATTGGGATAGTTGGTGGTCTTACTATGTTGTCTTCGGATATGGATTTCCAGTAAGATTGGTTTCATGGGATTTGAGAGTAAGATTCTCAATCCTGACATAGTAGAAAGTTCGAATGCTTAAGATGCGTTCGTACGTGCGTAGTCCGGTCTAGTATGTGAATGATTACGCCAAAGTTAAAGATTTGTTAGTTATGGTCAAGTTAGTCGAGTCGGCATGATTAGTTGTCGTTATTCACTGTTGATAGTATGACATGATGATTCGCATGATTTGATGTATGTTGGCATGTTTGATTTAGTTGTTTGGTTTGTGCTATGTTCATGTGTATCCCCGTTAGGGTGGGACAGTTATGTTACTCGCCATTGACGGTGGACTGTTGTTTACTTTTTAGGTAATTCTGATGATGAGGTCCTTGCTTAGCTTTGGGTTGGGCGAGTGCCGATGTTATTTAGACTTTATGTTGTTACTTTTCGATGTTTTCTAGTTTTATACTCTAGTAGTAGTACTTGCATATTTTCCATAACTCTGACATATATTTGAAGTTTACGTTTGATAGTAGTAGTAGTATGACTTTTGGGATTAGTTGTGTACAAACTTGTGGGTAATTGTACTTTTTGGTTTAGTATATATAATCACTTGAGGTTTGTTTTTAATTTTAAGTATTTTAGTTTGTTAGATCTGACTATTCGACTCGTCGGTTTCTTCCGCGCCGGTTTAAGCGAGTCGGGTCGTCACACCTAGGCTTTGATTTCTTTATTTTGAGGCCATTGCACCGTTCTCCCAATATGACTTGCCATTGATCATTTGAAAGCATGTCCTCGTGAGGTCGTGTGTGAAAGTGATTGTTGATATTGCTTGTGAGGTCAGTGTGTGGAAGTGTAGTGAGGTCAGTGTGTGAAGGTGTCAGTTTTATTAATTGATCATTTGAAGCCGTGTAAGTGACTGGACCTGCATAGAGATGAAAATGACATTGGGGGATATGGAAATGTGGAGGGTCATTCGGTGGAAAGTGGAAAGGTTAAAGTTTGCATGACATAGACTCGAGATGGGAAGTGAAATGGTCAGTGGGCTAGGATGAAGACTCATTGATTTGACTCACAGGAAGGCCGCATGGTTCATTGAACCATGCTTTGGGATGACTCATAGCGTTGGAGATGGATTGGACTGGATGTTTGGGCTATTTGTATGTGGTGTTGGGCCTTTGTGATTGTTGTGCTCGGTCATTCTCCACTTGGGTCAAGGTGTCACTGATCTTTTTTTTTTTGTGGTTATGGAAGATGATGAAGGGTTAATGGACATGGTCTTTTGTGATTCGGATGGATTTTGTGGAGATGGACTTAAGACTGCTCATTGCTCTTTGGGCCTATCGAAGGAGCCCATGTTTATGGAAGCTGAAATCAAGAGAACCCTGTTCTAGAATGTGAATGCGGGGGAGCTGACACTGGTGTTTGAATGTGAACTGGATGGACCTAAGCCTGAACCTAGTTTTGTCTTAAGGTATAAGGCTTTTGGTTTGTGACTAACACTGAAGAGAGCTAAAGTGAACCTATGTATAGTTAGGACCACTTGTGAACGGGACGTGTCTAGTTGGGCCTATGTCTAATAAGGACTATCTAGACTTGGAGACTGGACTGGGAGGAGACTGGTGGTGAACTGTGCTGAGACTGTGAAATGAACTGAACCTATGGCAAACTAAAGTGTGTTTGGACTAGAGAAAATTGGACAGGGCTAGGATATGGACCCCATTTGGAGAACTGGACGCAAGAGATGGACTATATGGACTGTGGACTAAGGACTGACTTGAAGAGATGAGACTAGTGAACTACGACTGTGGACTTGACATTGAGTTATCCTTATGGTTGATGAGTGAAGTAAACTGGGCTGGGCTAGACTAATGGGCCAAATGCACACATAGCACACTAGTCCTAGAATATGCAAATGATGGTCTTCTAAGGTCAGTCCTGGGTGGTCGAAAGGTACCATGACTAGAGGGAAACTGAACCGATGTAGTCACTCGTCACATTGAATGACACACGGTTAAAAATTCCCTCATTATGATCTCATCGGGAATGAGGATCACGCGTCGTGGCTGGGATGGGCCGATTACGATTATTGAGGTCGGGCACCACAAGTAACCATAATTAAACCCCCCGGCGTCGGTCTCGAGCATAGAACATGCTCATATGAGACGTGGGCCTAAGTGTGACCTTATGCGGAAGGTCACTATGTCACATGCTCAAAAATTGAATACTGATCTTACGAGACTTTTCAAGTTTGTCCACACCACTAAGGAGTGAAATTCCCCAGCAGAGTCGCCAAACTGTAGGGGTCGTTTTTACCCGGCCGCCTACGTCACGAGTTGATTTGAATGCTCGTTAACGCCATACGTGAATACAGACTAGTAGGAGTCACCACCGTGCGTTTATACGGTCCACGGACACCGAAGAAGTACTGAAAGCCAGGAGCAATCGGCCCCATATGGTCGCGCACCAGAGTATGGGTTCGGGGACAGGTTACGAGCCAATCGTGCATTATGCCCGCCCTCCTGCAAGCGGTCTATACTAAGTCTCTTTTGTAAGATCGTTGTTCAATACTAGTGGAAAAATGTCCATTAGTAACGCTTTATTAGTATCATTTAAAAAAAACGATACTAATAACGACTATTAACATCTTTTCCGTCCAACAACGATACTAATAGGACTAGATTACTATCTTTTTTTAAAAATGATAGTAATAGGGGACTATTACTATCGTTTAAAAAAAAAACGATAGCAATAAAATTCTATTACTATCGTTTTTGAAAAAAACGATAGCAATAAAAGTCTATTACTATCGTTTTTGAAAAAAACGATATTAATGCATTTTATTAAAGTTAACCCTCGCTTCAATCCGTTCTTTCATTCTGTGTTCCCCTTCTTCGTTCCTCTTTTGCAACACCACAACACCACAACTACTTCTTCCTCTTCTTACCTCTTTGCCCACCACTCGCATTTCCACTCTTTCACTTCTCCCACCACAACAACACCACAATTTCACTTCGCCCACCACTTCTTCACTTCGCCCAACACTACAACAACGAACACCACAGCTGAGCAAAATGGAGTCAATTCTTGCATGATTTCAGCATAATTTCAATTGCTGATGTTCGTTGTTGGTCGATTTGAGCGAGGGATTCAATTGCTCGATTTAGGGTTTCAGTTGTTGGTCGATTTGAGGGCTTCAATTACTCGATTTAGGGCTTCAATTGTTGTTGGATTATGCTTGGTTTGTATTTGAATTTAATTTGTTTTAATTTCATTTTTTTTTGCAAATTTATGCTAGAAAAATCGTTTTGATTAGGTTATATGAAAGTGAATTTTAGATCTGAAATTTGCGATTTTTTTTGTAGCGAATTATAAATTATATGTTGAATTGGATTTTGGGGAAAATCTTGGATGTGTGTTTGATTTTTAAAGGATTAATTTCCTTTTGAGTTGAGAAATGAATTTTATTGTTATATTTTTGTTTATGTCTGGGGTAAATTTTCTCTCAAATTGGACTTGCTTTTAGTGCAGCTCATGCCGTGGTTTTTAGGACAACTGTTGTGGTGGTCATCGGGGCACCGGATAGGCTGGACAGCCACCCGGCAGAACAGAGCATGGCTTGCTGTTGTTGTTGCTGCTGCCCGGGTTGCTGCAGTGGCGCCTGGCAGCTGCTGGCTGGGCATTGCTGCCACTACCTGGCGGTGCAGCCGGGTACCTAGCAGCTGCCTCGGGTTACTGGCTTGGTGCTCGGTTGCCGGCAGTCGTGGTGGGTCAATTCGATCGCGTGCACACTTGTTATATATAATATTTTATGCTTTGGTTATTAATTCCCTTAATCAACATTGAAACTTATAAGCTAATATATTTTACATTGTCTTAGCTATAGGCTAAGCTTAAGCTTCATTTTCTTAACTATAAGTGATTGTATTATGATAATTATATAACCTGTCATTTTGTAGATTATGGTTAGTGTTTGTTAAGCCATCTTGTATATTAATTAGTCCTAGTTGTTGAAAGTAGTCAACTAGGTCAATTAAAGGCCACGAATTACAATTCCTTCATTTTGGAGTATATAATAGTGAGTTTGAGTATGATTATGAGTATGTAATGCACTAGTGTGTATCAATATTGGAGTATGATTATGTGGTGGGTAATAATTGGAAGATTAATTTTTATGGGATTAATATCTAAGTTCTATGAATTGGTACTTGTAATATGGGTATTATCGAATGTTGTTAAGGATTTTTATACCTTTTTGATGAATTTTTCAGGTTTTACATCTGAAAACTCAAGCATTTACTTTAGTTTTAACTCTTTCTTTCATTTTTCAAGCTGTTTCTTTGATTTCTTCAACTCTTAGGAGGTATCTTTGTTTCAAATTTCAGGTGGTAGAGAGCTTTTGAAAGGTGGAATCGAGCTCAATGATTCGGTAAATGCTGTCAGTCCTTTTCTTATTTGGGTGTTGTCGGGTGGTGTTGCTGCTGCCTGGGAAGTGGTGGTACTGCCTGGGGGTGCTATCCGGTGCCTAGCTGCTACCCCGGGTGGCTGGCTGGGTGCTCGGCTACTGGCAGCCGCGCTGGGTAAATTGACATGTGTGTGTACTTTGGTGCTTTATATTTTAATCCCATGTCCTTATTGGTTTTTGTTTTTTATTGATGCTAGAATGAATTATGATTTTCGTGGGTAAATTTTGATTTTTTTGTTATTAAGTTGAATTATTTTATTGATAGTTTAATTTATCGGTTAGATTAATTGAGTTTTTATTCTTTTAATTATTCTTCAATTTTCTTCATTTTTTTGTATCTTTATTTCAAATGAAGAATGGAGAGGGTAAAACAGTTGAAGATGGTGATGCCTCGGTGAGTTCTTTCTAACTCCCCTTTTATTTCTTGGTTGCTTAGTTTTTTAGGATTAGATATAGGATTGAGACGATAGTTTGAGGATGTTTGCTTTGTTAGGGGCAAGAGGTTCCCGACCTAAGGACACTGGATGGTTGATGGCGTTGTGCCACAACCTTATTTGATGATTTTGGGAATTATGTGCCTAATTTGCTTGCCTTGTGGTTCGATTCTCTTGATTTCTTTTGATTTCTTTTGAATTACTCCTGTTTTATTTTGTTTTTGTTTTACTTTGGTTTTGGTTTTGGTTTTGTTACTTTTGTTTCACTTGCTTTCTTTGCTTTGCTTTTGCTTAAATCAATGTAACCAATCACTTGCTTCTAATTTTAAACACTCTTGCTTATCGCTTTATACAATCTCACTGTCGCTTGCGTGGGCCGTCTCAAGGATCTAAATCTAACTATGTCGATCATGAATGGGGGATGGGTGCCCATTGACATAGTAAATGATTAGATTCTTAAACGGGGGCGTAGTTGTGGCATGAGATCGCAATCGCGTCACTCAAATAATTAATAAACATGTAACCAATCACATGATTTTAATTTTAAGCACTCTTGCTTATCGGTTTACACAATGTCACTGTCGCTTGCGTGGGTTGTCTCAAGAATCTAAATCTAACTATGTCGATCATAAATGGGGGATGGGTGCCCATTGACATGGTAAATGATTAGATTCTTAAACGGGGGCGTAGTTGTGGCATGAGATCGCAATCTCGTCACTCTAATAATTAATAAACATGTAACCTATGCTCCTTGTTTTTGTTCCAAAACGCCATATTTTCCCCCAAACACATGCAAATAAGTCATTTATTGCTTACAAGAATAATATAGAACATGGATAAACCTTAAAAACAATATACATATTGATTGCTAGGAAAATGGGAACAAAAACACCTAAAAACTAGCCAAAAACGACCTATGCTTCTTATTTTTGTTCCAACATGCTATATTTTTTCCCAAACACATGCAAATAAGTCATTTAATATTTACAAGAATGATATTGAACATGAATAAACCTTAAAAACAATATATAGGTTGATTGGTAGGAACATGGGAACGAAAACACCAAAAATGACCTATATGCCTTATTTTTGTTCCGAAATGCCCTATTCTCGCCCAAACAAATGCAAATAAGTCATTTAGTGCTTACATGAATGATACAGAACATGGATAACCATAAAAACAGTATATAGGTTGATTGGTAGGAACATGGGAACGAAAACACTAAAAACCAGCCAAAATGACTTATATGTCTTGATTTTGTTCTAAAGCGCCCTATTTTCGCCCAAACACATGCGAATAAGTCATTTAATGATTGCATGAATGATATATAACATAGATAAACCTTAAAAACAGTATATATGTTAATTGGTAGGAATATGGAAACGAAAACACCATAAAAAATGTCATATTTGTCTTGTTTTTGTTCCAAAACGTCCTATTTTCGCACAAACACATGCAAATAAGTCACTTAATGCTTACAAGATTGATATAGAACATGGATAAACCTTAAAAGCAGGATATAGGTTGGCTGGTAGGAAAAATTGCCATGAAAACCCCAAAAATAGCTAAAATAAATGTGTTTGCCTTGTATTTGTTCAAAACACCCTATTTTCTGCCAAACACATGAAAATAAGTCATTTAATGTTTCATGAATGATATAGAACATGGATAAACCTTAAAAACAATAAATAGGTTTATAGGTAACAAGATGTTCATGAAAACACCATAAACTTAGTCAAAAAATGACATATTTGTCATTTTGCCTAGATTTAGTTCCGAAATGACCTTTTTTGCCCAAAACCATGTATTCTATATTTTTGCGCGATTTGGTTACTTGATTTTTTTATCATCATCCAAGTGTACTATATAATCAATTTTGTAATTATTTGTTTTTAAGGATTATATTGGAAGGTCTACCTCCTACTATGCTGAGGAAATCAACGAGTTTCGAGAACAATGGGCTGATTTTTTTATAAGTAATTTTGTATAAGTAATTTTTTACAAGTAATTTTTTATAAGTAATTTTTTTATAAGTTTTTTTATAAAAAAATTTGCCACTAACCACCTAATAAGTACCAAAGTTGTGAACAACTACCATAATTTTTTTTTAAAAATTTAACTACCAATTAAGTGCCAAAAAGTTGCAAAACACCACCAATTTTTAACACCATTAACTTAAATCACAATTAAACCTTAATTAAACCACTTAAATCTTAATTAAATCTTAATTAAACCTTAATTAATCTTAATTAACACTTTTTATTAAAAAAATAGAAAATTAAAAAGAAAATCTGGAAAATCTGGGGGAGGGGGAGGGGTGGCTGAGGGTTTTTTTTTCTAATTTTCCAGATTTGTTTTCTTTTTTTTTTAAATAAAAAGTGTTTATTAAGATTAATTAAGGTTTAATTAAGACTTAAGTGGTTTAATTAAGGTTTGATTATGATTTAAGTTAACGGTGTTAAAAATGGGCGGTGGTTTGCAACTTTTTGGCACTTAATTGGTAGTTAAATTTAATAAAAAAAAATTATGGTAGTTGTTCACAACTTTTGGTACTTATTAGGTGGTTAGTGGCAAATTTTTTTTTATAAGTAATAAAATTATTATATATAAATGAAAATATTTCAAACTTAACCAACAAAAAGGAAACAGAGGGAGAGCTTGCACACTTAGTGTATATCAGGTTTTAAGCTAAGATTACTCAAAGTTTAATTTAGTGCAAATTATCTTTCATTTGCCCGTCATAACTTAGGTAGGTCTACAACAGAACATCCTTTTTTTTAGTTTGCAAATATTGTGGCCCTAAAAGTCTAAGCAAGATGGCGTCTATAACATTACTTATATGTTTTTTTTTTCAATCTTTGATGTTGAAGGACTACATTCGAAGATATGCCCCATATACCAAAGGAGAATTGGATGAGGTTCGCGAGCAATGGCGGCGAGGTTCTTCAGGCTAAATTTCTTATTGTCCAATCCTAATTAAATAAAATTTGTATTAGTAGCACATTATTTATACATTTTAAATTATTTATAGTTACTTCGTAAACATCGATCATATTTAACGTTCTTGTAAACTATATTTTATATGAATACATCGAACTTGTATTATATATGTATCGTTTACAAATTTTAATTAATTATAAAAAAATACTATATTATTGTACATTATACAGAATTGAACAGGGCTGCAGATAATGCCGAAAGGGTGCATATTTATATATATATTTGGCCCAATAATCAAATATAAATTTAAATAAAAAAACAGTATTAGTATCATTTGTTAGAAAAAACGATAGTAATAGAGAGTCCATTACTATCGTTTGTTAGACACAACGATACTAATAGGGAGTCTATTACTATCGTTTTTAGTAAAAAATGATACTAATGGATTCTCTATTAGTATCGTTTTTTATTTAAAAACGATAGTAATAAACTCTCTATTACTATCGTTTTTTCTGACAAACGATAGTAATAATATTCATTACTATCGTTTTTTCCAAACGATACCAATATGATTCTCTATTACTAACACCTCTATTAGTATCGTGTGGAAAACGATACTAATAGGCTAAAAAAAAACGATACTAATGGGGGATTTTTCTACTAGTAGGCTAAAAAAAACGCCTCTATTATTTAATAATTTCAGAGCAACAGAGATAACTCAATTTTAGCCCTAATTTGTGAATTACTAAGTCGGTTCAGATTAATGGACAAATTAGCCTAAAATTGTTTTGTGACCACTTTGAAATTAGTCAATATTATGACGCTAGAATGAAGCCAAAAGTTCGAAGAAAATCAAGGTTCAAAACGCATAAATCACATAAAAAAAAAAGTAACATGATGATGGCATGGTAAAAAAGAAATTGAAAATGCGAACGTACCTCGAATCCCGTGCAATTAGATCATCAAAATAAATAATAAAAAAAAAGCTACATGGAATGACATGAAATATGCAGAAAAAAAGGATGACATGGATTAAAAATCAAAAAAGCTACAAGAATTAAAACATAGATTAACACAAACAAAAAAGCAAAAAACCATGTCATCATGATGAACGCAAGTCATAAATTAAAATGAAAGTTAAAACAAAATTAAGCATGTTGACATTGAATAAAGAAGGGTCTCAGAAAGGTGTACCAGAATGTGCGGCGGTCGATTACGACTTTGAGATTCGCGTGCCAAATGCCGAGTGACAGAGTTTTGAATTGATTTTGACAGAGTTTTGAAGTGTTTTTTTTAGAGAGAGAATGTTTATTAGAGAGAGAATAGAAGTCAGAACGTTGTTCGTGTTGTGAAAAGGTCGAATGAAGGGTAGTATTTATAGACAAATAGAGGCAAAAAATCGACCCCGGATGAACACCAGACTTGCGCCTAGGCGCAGGTCCAGTTACTTGACATGCGTCTAGATGCAGGTCAGTATTTGTGACCTGCGTCTAGGCGCAGGTCCTGTAATATGGACCTGCGTCTAGGCGCAGGTCCAGCTGTATCCGGGTCGATTTTTTTGCTTATTTTGCGCGTGAATCTCCGAGATATTATGCGATTATGATATGATTACGGGAATCATTGGATAATTATGTAATATTATCATAATATTTGGGATTCTAGGAGATTCCGCGAGGTTCCGGAATAATCTGGGCTATTCTGGAATGTTCTTGAACCGTTTTCGGGGTTTTCGGACTATTTTGAAAAAATACGCTAAAAATGCCAAAAAATATGGGAAAATATGGAAAAATTCTAGAAAAATATAAATGAGTGAAAAGTGGAGAAAAAGTTGACGATGCAGGTGTGAAATTACTAAAATGCCCCTAAGAATGGAAAATGTTTCAAAAATTCATAGAAAATAGATAAAACTCGGAAAATTATGGAAAAATTACCAAAAAAATCTAGAAAAATGCAAAAAACCTAGAAAAATTATTTGATGTAATGTAAAGTGACTAAAATTCCCTTATAAAATAAATATGCATGAAAAATAATAAAAATAAATTAATAAAAATCCTAAAAAATGTCCGAAAAATCCTAAAACGAGTCGTGAGCCTCTAAAACGCCTATAAATGGTGTGAGAGTGGTATGAGAGAGGTAAAGAGGTGGCATTTTGGCATACTATCTCAAGACCGGATCTGTGCAACAAAGTACATTCATCATAGACCGTTGGGAGCTAACTGAGGTGCCAGAACTAAGTGTCTACACATATTTATGCACTTATTCAATTCATCATCCAAATAGCAATCTTAAAAATAATAGTAATATTGATAGACATTTACGAGTACAAATTTCAAATTCCATCAGGAACATGCTGTCGCACCATAATTGCAATGAAAATTATTCTAGGAACTTTGATAATTGAATAGACTTACCTGGAGGAACTTCTTGGCAAATTACTTTAATGTTATCATCCCAAGTTCCATCCACAATTTCTCATATCTTTCTCTGTTCAATGGCTTAGTCAATATGTCAGCAATTTGATCTTTAGTTTGACAAAATTCAAGTTTTATCAAACCTTTTTCTACATTATCCTTTAGAAAGTGATGACGTATGTGAATTTGTTTCACACGTCAATGGTGAACCGGATCCTTTGAAATACAAATGGCACTAGTATTATCACAATATATAGTAATACAATTATAATTAATACCAAAGTCCCTTAGTTGTTGTTTTATCCAAAGCAGTTGTGAACAACATGCAGCAGCTGCTACATATTCGGCTTCCGCAATGGATAATGCAATTGTGTTTTGCTTCTTGGAAATCCAAGAAATTAAACACGTTCCAAGGAACTGAACCATACCTGAAGTGCTTTTCCTATTCACCAAATCACCGGCATAATCCGCATCAACAAATCCCTTGAGTTCAAATGTGTCATTATGAGGATAGAATAGTTTTAGATCATCAGTTCCTTTTAGATATCCCTCTTGATTGTAGTGAGATTTGTCTCCTTTGGATTTGCTTGGAACCTAGCACATACACCAACACTAAAAGAAATATCTGGTCTACCAGTAGTTAAATACAATAAGGAACCTATCATGCCTCTATATTGCTTTTCATTCACACTAGTTCCTTTGGGATCTTCATCCAATTTGGTGCTAGTACCTATAGGAGTGTGATTTATTTTGGATGTTTCCATCCCATATTTTTTTAGAAGTTCCTTTATGTATTTTTGTTGATGAATATATATATTCCCTTTCTAGTTTGCCTTATTTACAAACCAAGAAAGAAATTTAACTCACCCCATCATGCTCATTTCGAATTCCTTGCTCATTAGATTTGCAAATTCCTGACACAAAGATATGTTAGTAGCACCAAATATTATATCATCTACATAGATTTTGACAATGAGAAGATCAATTCCTTTGGATTTCAAAAATAAAGTTTTATCAACTTTTCCTCTTTTAAATTCATTTTCCAAAAGGAACTTGGACAACCTCTCATACCATGCTCTAGGAGCTTGCTTCAACCCATAAAGAGCCTTGTCAAACTTATAGATACGGTTAGGAAATTTAGAGTTTTCAAAACCAGGAGGTTGTTCCATATAAACTTAAATTAAAAATCCATTTAAAAAATCACATTTAACATCCATTTGATATAATTTAAATCCCATGAAAAAAGTAATAGCAATTAAAATTCTAATAGCTTCCAACCTTGCTACTGGAGCAAATGTTTCTTCATAATCTATACCCTCTTGTTGATTATATCCTTGTACAACTAACCTGGCCTTGTTCCTGATGATTGTGCCATATTCGTCCAGCTTGTTCCTGAACACCCACTTCAATCCAATTACCTTTTGGTGTCCCGACTTTGGTTCAAGGTGCCATATATACCTTTTTCCTTTCAAACTGATTGAGTTCATCCTGCATGTCTAGTATCCAATCTGCATTCTCAAGTGCTTCTATGTGATTTCGAGGGTGAATGATGGATAGGAACACACCATGGGCACAGAAGTTCCTGATCTGAGTTATGGTCTGAATTCCTTTCCCTATATCGCTTATGATAAGATCAAGAGGGTGAGACTTCATATGTTTCCAAGGTTTTGGTTGGAAGTCTCTGATTGGAATTGGTCTTTCTCCATTTTATTTAGGAGCTCTGATCTCTTCCTCTAAGTTCCTCTCAGTTTTTGGAACTTCCCCCTGAGTTCCTTCAGGAACTGGCTCTTCTTATCTTTCAACAAGAGGTTGTTCTTCTGGAATAATTGCTCTTTCTTTATTGGATGTTAACTCTTCTTCATCTGGATCTTTTCTAACCAAGCTTATCTCTAAGTCCTCAAGTTCCTGCAAAATGTTAGTATCACTATTTACATTTGGATTAGATTCATCAAATAAAATATGTGCACTTTCCTCGACACTTAATGTCCTCTTATTATAAACTCTATATGTTTTACTATCAGTGGCATATCCTAGGAACACGACTTCATCACTTCTCTCATCAAACTTCCCTATGTTCCTTTTACCATTATTGTGCACGAAGCACTTACAACCAAAAGATCTCAAGTGAGAAATATTAAGTTTTCTTCCTTTTATTAGTTCATAGGGAGTTTTGTTTGTGATGGGTCTTAACATAATTCTATTAATTATATAACATGTCGTATTAATGGCTTCAACCCATAAGTTCCTAGGTAATCCACTTGCAATGAGCATTGTTCTTGCCATGTCTTCTAAAGTCCTGTTTTTCCTGTCCACAACACCATTTTGCTCTGGTATTCTAGGAGCGGAAAAGTTATGATTCATGCCATTTTCCCTGCAAAACTCATCAAACTTTTGACTTTTAAATTCAGTTCCATGGTCAGATTGTAAGTGAATTAGTTGATAACCACTCGACTTTTCTACCTTCTTAGTAAAGTAAATAAATTCTTCAAAAGTCTCGTCTTTGCTATGAAAGAACATTGTCCAAGTGAATCTTGAGTAATCATCAACTATGACTAAGACATACAATTTTCCACTTCTACTTTGGACTCTCATGGGCCCACACAAATCCATGTGATAAGTTCCAATGGTTTTGTGGTGCTCACGAGCTTTTTACTTTTAAAGGAACTTCTAATATGCCTGCTTTAGCACATACATCACACAATTTATCACATTGGAACTTGATGTTTGGGAACCAACAACTAGTTCCTTTGTTCTCAAATTATCCAGTAGAGAAAGGCTAGCATGTCCCATTCGTTTATGCCAAAGTAGTGGATCATCCTCAATGACACTTAAACAAGAGTAGTTTTGGGAATTGCTTCAAGGTCCACAGTATATATGTTCCCTTTGCGTTTCCCTTCAAGAATAATTTTATTAGTGTCATTGTTGATGATTCTACAACACTCATTAGTAAAATGTGCAGAATTTCCTTTATCACAAAATTGCTGTAATAACCCAAAATTTTGGGCTATTTTAAAATTTTATTTATTTAATTACTTATGTAGATGGCTCAATGATTTGGTTCAAACCAAGCCCAAATTAAATCCCGAGCCAGACTTTTTACCTTGCCTCGCCAAATTAGGACCAAAGCCCAAAACCCCTTGACCCACCAAGGCCCACACGGAACCCTTTTCTTTCTTTTTCCCCTTTAGCTAATTAATTTCTAATTAATTAAACCTTGAATCTATCCTTAACCAAAAATGCTATTTTTAATTATCTTTCTTAGCCTACTAAAATTTAGGAGCCTTTTCACCAACTTGAAAACAAACTTAAAACCCCTTCCAACCCCTACCTCACGGCAACACCTTTTTTTAAAAAAAATTAATTATCTTCCAAATCTTTTAATTAGATAAGGATTGAACCAAAAATCTCATTTTTAATATTTTCCACTTATTTTTAGGAGTTCCCTCAACAAACCAAAGAGCCTATAAATACCCCCCATTACATCAATCTCACGGCACCCCTCAAAGAAAAGAAATCACAATAATTACTTTCCTTCTCTCTCAAAAACAACAAAACACAAAAACTCCTAAAAACCTTCAATTCAATTCTAAGATCAAGAAACTAAAAGATTGAAGCAAGAAACCAAGCACAACCAAGCCTAGTAATTCGAGTTCCACACGGCCAAGCAAAGGATTCGAATTCTTGTACATCAACTTAAGGTAATTAGATGTTTTATTTAATTCTAGAATAGATTAGGTATATAGTTGTTACAATATGTCTAGGATTGATTAGAATGGTTTGGAATTACCTTTGAATGGGTTGAATTGTTATGTTGAATGATCCTTATGAATGTCGAGCCATACATGATGATTTCATAGTGTTATTTTGTGTTTCAACATGATCTATGTATGTTCTATGATTCTTGCCATGATTTTGGATGAATAAATTAATGAATTGTAGTGCGTATAAAAGAACCGAATCTTGCTTGTGATTTCTTGAAATTTTCGAATAGCTTGAGTTTGAAAAGATCAATCTTTTTAATTTAATCTTGTTCCATCTTTAATTCTTAAGTGTTCTTGAATTAACCCTTTTAATTATTTAAATTCTTGAATTAAAGCATAAAAATCTTGTTTGATTAATGGTGATTGTTGAGTGGCAAAAGAATTGTAAACAAAATTTTGGTTCGAAATTGTTTTGATTTAAATTATTAAAGTACGAATTTTTATAAATCGAGCCTAGTTTAATTAGTGATCTTTTGATTTAATTAACTAAAATCTTGAAACTTAATTTGATTAAAAACATTCAAATTTAACCGTGTGAATTGAAGGTTTATCTCGAAAATTAGTTCTTCAAAATAAAGTTTGGAATTTTATCAAATTAATTTTATTTTAAATAATTTCAATTACAATTATATTTTTTATTTAATTAATTAAATTCTTTTATTAAATTTATTTATAAATGCCGTGTATTTTGAGTTAAATAAAATTGAATTATGTTTAATTATTATTTAATTTAAGCCTTTATTAGATTATGCAATGGCAATTAATTATTTTATTTAATTTGTGATTATGAATTAATATGATTGTTTAAATTGTTATTGAGTCTAGAAGTCAAAGTTAGGATGTTTGACCTAGAGTTGACTAAGTAATGAGTTGAGTTGACTTAGAGTTAAGTTGTAGTTTAAATAATTAATAACAAAATAAATAACGAAGGAACGGAAACAGAGTAAGAGGATATTGTTTTGCTTCGATCTCTGGCTAGCTAGGAAAGGCTTGGAATTTAAGATGGCCAATATACGTGCCACACCTCCCTTTCCTGGGATTTCGAACATCTCAGTTCCGATTACAGTCACCTAGTACTTTCGAATTATGGTATACTCTACCGGGGTTAAGGAATTGACGGCCATCATACACTGATAATTGGAATTGACAGACAGTTTATGCCGATAATTAAGGAATTGACGGCCGGTATGAGCACCAATATAAAACACATAATAAATAATAATAATAAGAATGAGATCATGAAAGTTGATGAATCGATTAACTATGAAGTGACCACCCGTTTAGTGGCATTAGGGTCACGAACACGGGCATAGTCGAAGCCACTGTGCCACTACGGGATGGTGACAGTTCTGGATCCCAGAGAAAGGAAAGTTGGGGAATAAGTTCCCTTACGAGCATATGACTGGTCATGGATTAGAATGGAGGAATGAATTTGGAAGTTGAATAAGTAAGAATCTAAGAAGTCTAGAGTCTTAAGGTGACCCTAGCAGTAGTATCTAGAATGGTTATGGTTTAGTTGTATGTTATTCCGCTGCATTGACTGATTTTTTGTTATATTTGAATATAATTTTTTTTGTTGACTTATTCATGTGATTGGGTGATTCGTGTTCTGACTATTATACTACCTCCGTTTCTTATTATTATTTGCAACGATTTGGCACTTTTTCTCTCTACTTTATGTCACATCGTTGCAAATAATAAGAAACGGAGGTAGTATATTTAATTGCGTTCTACTATTAAGTAGAACATTCTAATTACTTCCCACTGACTGTGGACCCCCCATTCCCCTTTCAGATGAAGAAGAAGAATAAGCCGGGTGTTAGCGAGGGTTGGAATTCGTGAGCTTGCAAGCGTAGTAGTTTAGCTACCCAATTTAGTATTGGTCATAGCCTTATGATTAATATTTATAGCTTGTAATAGTATTTTAGTAGATTAATGAGAACCTTTGGAATATTTCTAGTTTTGTTTTAATAATATTTCTAATAATAATTGACTAAATGTTAGAGCTTCCGCATTCGTTTTAGGATTTGTTCTTTATAAATTCGTTTATTAGTGATTCGTATTGTTGTTTTCTTTGAAAACAATGTTGCTAAAATACGGGTCGTTACAATTGCGAAATACTAAATAAGTTATGCTTTAAACCTTCTACAAGAAAGACATTATCTATGCTATGGGAACTTGACTTACCTACCTTACCTACGACAATTATATTACCTTTCTGATTGTCACCGAACGTCACAGTCCTCCCTGAGTAGGCTACTAGTGAGAGAAAGTTAGATTTGTTTTCGGTCATGTGCTTAGAACATCCACTGTCGAGGTACCATGTGGTGTTCCCCCTCACTAGTTCCTGCAAGAATAATTAGTGGTTAGGTTGAGGAACCCAGGTTTCCTTGGGTTCTTTTGTAGACACATCATCACAAGTTTTTTCAATCCATTTCAGATTAACATGTCTATGATTCAGATTCAAGCTATTGTTCCTTTTGGAACACTGGCCTTCAGATGACCTTAGTTCCCGCAGAACAGACAGACCCTGCTACTTGGATGTTTCACATATTTTTTTTTATTGCTCCCTTTATGTTTATAGTTAAATCCCAGACCTTTTGTCCTTTTTGCTTGAGCATTTAGAATCCATTGTGGAACTTCTCGTTGATTACCTTTATTCCTTTTAATTAATTTCAGTAAGTTCCAGTGACAATTTTTCATTATCAAATTTTGCTTTTTCCAAGTAAGTTTTGAGTTCCTTCAGTCCAGAAATCCTGGAGGAACTTTCACTCGAACTTTCTGAATTTAAATTAAGATTAATCAACTTATAGCAGTTAAGTTCCATTGTAGTCTGGCTTAATTACTTTTCAAGATTTTCAACCTTTTCATTAAAACATTGTTTTTATCAAATAGGTCAAAGAATCTATTTTCAGTTTCAACTTTATTACCCTTAAACCAGTCACTATGTTCTTTACTAACTTTGAGTGCGCTTTCACACTCATTCTTTTCCTTTTTAACAGTCATCCAGTTTTTATGAAAATCAATAACTAAGTCAACAAGTTTTTGTTTAAGCAGAGAGTTGAAATAATAAGGGTTGAGGCTTACCTTCTCGTCGCGTTCCTGTGGGATCTTGGGCACATGTGATCTTGCCATTAAACACAATTAAGTTGTCTCCTCTTCAGGCTGTTCCCCCTCTTCTTCTTATGATTCGGAATCGCCCCATGCAACTATCATTGCTTTGCGAACATCATTTTTTGAATAAGAAGGCTTGTAGAATTTTTCTTTGTTGTAATCCTTCTTTTCCTTAAATGGTTCCTTCCCTTTGCACTTAGGCTTCTCATTTTCCCATTTCGGACATTCCTTGATGAAATGATCAGTGGAGCCGCACTTGTGACATCCAAAGTCCTTCTTAGAACTTGATAGCTTTCAGCCAGAGTTCCTGAAGGAACTTCAGTTCTTGTTGAAGGCTCTTTTGAATCTTTTAACGAGTAATGCTGTCTCGTCATCTTCTTCTGTTTCATCACTTTCTTCTGCCTTCAAGGCTAATCCTTTGTTTTTGGAACCTTCTCCGTTGGTTTCCAGATGTAATTCATGGGTTAACAAGGAACCCGCCAATTGCTCAATGTTGAACTTTGTAAAGTCCTTTGTTTCCATAAGTGTGGTTACTTTGGCTCTCCATCTCTCGTCTTGTGGAAGGCTCCTCAAGACCTTTCTAACATGCTGATCAATAGGAATATCTCTTCGAAGGGATACAAGCTTATTTATGATGTTAGTAAAACGAGTAAGCATATCTTGGATAAATTACTTAGGCAACATTTCGAACCTTTCATATCTAGAGATTAATAAATCAATTTTAGACCTCTTAACTTTATTAGTACCTTCGTGTGTTATCTATAACAGATCCCATATTTGTTTTGCACTCTTGCACCCCATAATACGATTATGTTAATGGGGTCCAAGACCACAATGAAGTAATTTTATGGCCTTTGAATTTATCTCCATTTTTTCAAAGTCTTCACGTTCATATTCAGAAATTTCTTTAGGAACTATCTCATTATTAGCATTAGTTTTAGTTACCTTATAGTCACCGACTTCGACGACTCTCCACACTTGATAGTTCTCGCTTTGATATAAATCTCCATCCTATTCTTCCAATATGCATAGAATTTCCCATTAAACATGGGAGGTCTCTGAGATGAGTACCCTTCTTCCAAATTCTCATACGTGTTCATACTGCCCAGATCTCTCGTCAAAGTGTCTTGAACGTTCTGAGTTCCTGCTCTGATACCAATTGTTAGTCCAGTAGGAACACGACAAGAGGGGGGTGAATTGATGTGTGGAATTGGTAGTGAAAATTTTCGATACAAAAAAAAACCGAAAGGAACTTGAATGAAAATTGAAAAACAAAAGAAAGAATTCAACGAGAAAAACTTCCTGGCCCAAGGAAGAAAGACTCCACTTTTATATTAAGGCCTTGTAAACTATTATAATCCTAAACTTCTCTTTGACTCTGTTCTCTCACTCTTTCTTTTCTCTTTCTCTTTTCTATTCTCTCTTTTCTTTCTTCTCTGTTCTCTTTCTTTTTCTATGTTCTCACACTTTTCTTTTCTTTTTCTCTCAATTACAACTCAAAGACAAACTAGTATATTGAAATGCAAGCAAAATTGAATTGGAACTCAATGGAACTTGGACACAAACTCTAAGTGTTTTTCTCTTAATAAATGCTCCGGTTGTGTGTTTTTAAATGTCTGATTATGTGTGATATTTATAGGTGAAATAGTTGTAGTAATTTCTTGGAGACTAAACTACACACTACCCCACTAATACACCCACTGCACGTCCACTACACATTGAAAAATACTAATTTTTGACTCCACAATATTAGCAACCCACTAAATTAATTAATTTTGACTAAAAAATCAGAATTAAAAAGTTGACAACTACCCTAACAAACTCAGCCTAACTAATCCTAAAAATTAGCTTAGTCAAAACCAATGAAAACTAAAAAACCGTTTTTTTTAATTTTTATTTTTCTTTTTCCAATTTTTAAATTTAATTTTTATAACAAAATTAAAAATTTTAATAACTTCATTTATTAGAATTAATAAGTTAACAACCTAGACCTAAAAAATAGGAAACTAACTTTTACCACAACTTAATTCAAAATTAACTTGTTAAGTATCCTAAAATTAAGGACACATAATTTCAATCAGTTTTTGAACTTTTAAACTGATTAAAACAGTCAAAAGTTTGTTCAAACTGATCCTAAAATGTAGTAATGGACGTGAACTATTAAAACAGACTGACCCAACACAAGTTCCTCTAGAAACTGAACTACAGTTCCTATAGTAACTAGACACTAGTTCCATTGACGAACACAATTAAGTTCAAATTAGATTGAATGCATTAATATACTTACATGAATCCTAAAACATTACCCTTGTAATTATCTTGGACTCTTCTCTTCTCTTCATCAAGTAATTTGTTGGAATACTTGATCTTGTTCTCTAATTTATTGTTGAATTCTACATAGAAACTTCTCTTGTAGGAGTATGATAATGCTTCATTTAATTCATTTGAATCTTCTCTTGAATCATCATCTTCCTCCTTTGAATGTTTGAATCTTCATATTCGAATATCCAATGCTTATTTATCTCCAAGACCTAAAATTCTCCAAGATCTTAAAGAGTTATTAGTGATTAAGTTTGTGGTTTATGTCATCATCAAAACTTAAAAGGAACATGTCAACAGTGGCCACGACAGCCACCGCAAGGCCATGCATGCAGACCACCCAGAAAAACCGGTCGACTCTTCCCGGCCTTACAACACCACCCATCGCCACCTAGAAACGCCGAAAAGAGGGAAGAAATTCTTCACAAGTGTTCGAACTTTTCGAACATAATCTTGGACAAATCGAACAAGTATTGTTCGAATTGGTTCTTGAATAAAATTTCTGGGTTGTTTTCTACATTTCCCACAAAGAAATTTGCAAAAAATGAAATTGACACAAGGTTTTTGAAGAATTTGTAAAGTTAGGATTTCGAACCAAAAAACTTACAAAATTGGTTGATATGATTGATTAAAAAATAAATTTTGTTACGAATTTGCAATTAAAAATGAAGGAAACAAAAGCCTTAATGCTATGTTTGGATACAAGCATTTCATTTGAAATGATGGATTTTGGTCAAATTACATGATTGACAAGTAAAAAAAAAATTGGAATTGGATTTGGGTCAATTCCCAGCCCAAATGCTTAATAAGAAAATGTTGTGTATTTCAAATACTTAACAAAACCATGTCATTTCAAATTCTAAAACAACCCAAACAAATAATTGTCATTTGAATTGTAACATTTCAATTTCAGAAATTGAATTCATCAATTTGAAATGAATGCCACATATCCAAACACTACCTAATGTAATTTAGGACAATAATAAGTATTAATCCTTGAATCTGGGTTCCTTTTGTTCGACATTGGAACTCTTCGAAATGAAATTCTTTTTTTTTTTCAATTGTAATTAAAATCATTTTTTTAATTATGTAAATTAACCCATATAATAAATCCTCCCTTAATTGAATGAAAATAATAATTTTTATCATTCAAAACATGATCATATTTAAATTATTAGATGGCTAACTGATACCACTATTGGGGTTTATAGATATGTGTTGACATATTCCTTTTATGTTTTGATGATGACATAAACCTCAAACTTAATTACTAATAAGTATCTTTGAGTTCTTGGAGAATTTTAGATCTTGAAGATAAATAAGCATTGAAGATTCAAGTGGAGGTTCGAATCATGAATCAAAGATGGTGCTGTCAATAGGCTGCCAGTTTTGAAGATGTGGCTGCCATCTTGAAGCTGCCGTCTTGACGATGCCATCATGGATTTTACGACTGCCGGTTTTAGGGTTCAAAGCTGCCGGTCTTGGACTTCACATGCTGCCGGTTTATGCTGCCGGTTTTACTTAACAAGCTGCCGGTTTATGCTGCCGGTTATGAGAAGAACTTCAAGTATTCCAACGAATTACTTGTTGAAGAGAAGAGAATCATCCATGAATGTTATAATGTAATGTTCTAGGATAAATGTAAGTATATTAATGCATTTAAGTCTGGTTGGAACTTAGTCGTGTCTGTCAGAGGAACTCTAGGTCATGTTCCCAGAGGAACTTGTGTCGAATCTGTTAGTTACTTTAGTCCACGACAGTTGCTAATTTTTAGGGACTGTTTACATCACTCCTTGACTGTTTTAATCAGTTTAAAATAGTCAAAAACTGACTGGATTAGTGCAGCCCAATTTTAGGAATAGTGGGTAGGTAATTTTTGAATTAGTTAGTAGTCAATTTGGTGTCCTTAATTTTAGGATTAGGTTAGTTGTTTTTTTTTTAATTCTGATTTCCTTTTATTTTATTAATTCATTTCTGGTTTTAAAAATTAATTTAAAGTTTGAGATTTTTTTACGGAAAAATTAAAAAAAGAGAAAACCGGTTTTTAGTTTTTATTAATCTATTTTTAGGTAATTTATTTAATTTATTATTTCTGATTTTTAGGTTATTAATTAAGTTAGTGGGTTGTTTAAGTTAGTCAAAGTTAGTGGTGTGTGAGTGAGAGTGGTGGTCGTGTAATGGTGTTTATGGGTGGTTATTTAGGCTTCTTCTTCAAGCAATTTTATAACTATTCTTTCTATATATACACATATACAATTCTGATTTAAATAAACACACAACAAGAGAGCACACTTTCAGATTTATATTACTTAGAGTTTGTGTCAAAAGTTCCTAAGTTCCAATTCGGTTTTTACATGCATTTCAATATACTAGAGTTGTTATTTGAGTTGTAATTAAGAGAAAAGAGAAGAGAAGTGTGTGAGAACTTAGAGAGAACAGAGAAGAAAGAGTCGTGAGAAAGAAAAAGAAAAAGAAAGAGAGAAAGAGAATAGAATCGTAAGTTCCTACAGGAACTCACGAGGTCCAGAGAGAAATTAGGGTTGTAATAGTTTACAAGGCCTTTATATAAAAGTGGAGTTTTTCTTCCGTGGGCCAGGAAGTTTTTCTCGTTGAAATTTGACTCTTTACATTTTGTTTTTCTCAAAGTTCCTTTAGGTTTTCAATTCTGACGAAAATCTGTGCTATAAGTTCCACACAGCAATTCACCCCCCCTCTTGCAGTGTTCCTACAGGAATAACAATTGGTATCAGAGCAGGAACTCAGACCGTTCAAGACACCTTGACGAGAGATCCGGGCAGTATGAACACCTGCGAGAAATTGGAAGAAGGATACTCATCTCAGAGACCTCCCATGTTTACTGGGAAATTTTATGCATACTGGAAAAATCGCATGGAGATCTACATCAAAGCCGAAAATTATCAGGTATGGAGAGTCGTGGAAGTCGGTGACTATCAGGTAACCAAAACTAATGCTAATAATGAGGTAGTCCCTAAGGAAATTTCTGAATATGAACGTGAAGACTTTGAAAAAATGGAAATTAATGCAAAAGCCATAAAATTGCTTCATTGTAGTCTTGGACCCCATGAACATAATCGTATTATGGGGTGCAAGAGTGCAAAACAAATTTGGGATTTACTACAAATAACTCACGAAGGTACTAATGAAGTTAAAAGGTCTAAAATTGATTTATTGATCTCTAAATATGAAAGGTTCGAGATGATGCCTAAGGAATCTATTCAAGATATGCTTACTCGTTTTACTAACATCATAAATGAGCTTGTTTCCCTTGGAAGAGAAATACCCATTGATGAACAGGTTAGAAAGATCTTAAGGAGTCTACCACAAGACGATAGATGGAGATCTAAAGTAACAGCACTTATGGAATCAAAGGACATGACAAAGTTCAACATTGAACAATTGGCGGGTTCCTTGCTAACTCATGAATTACATCTGGGAACCAGCGGAGAAGGTTCTAAGAACAAGGGGTTAGCATTGAAGGCAGAAGAAAGTGATACTGAAGAAGATGACGAGACTGCTATGCTCGTTAGAAGATTCAAAAGAGCCTTCAACAGAAACCGAAGTTCCTTCAGGAACTCAGGAAAGAAACTGACGAGTTCCAAAAGGGAATTTGGATGTCACAAGTGCGGCTCCACTGATCATTTCATCAAAGAATGTCCACAATGGGAAAATGAGAAAACCAAGTCCAAAGGGAAGGAATCATTTAAGGAAAAGAAGGATTACAACAAAGAAAAATACTACAAGCCTTCGTTTTCCAAAAATGATGTTCGAAAAGCGATGATAGCTGCATGGGGTGATTCTGAATCAGAAGAAGAGGTGGAGGAACAGCCTGAAGACGAAACGGCCCAATTGTGTTTAATGGCAAGATTTGATGTGCCAGAGTTCTCACAGGAACTCGACGAGAAGGTAAGCCTAAATCCTTATTATTTAAATTCTCTGCCTAAACAAAAACTTGTTGATTTAGTTATTGATTTTCATAAAAACTGGATGACTGTCAAGAAAGAAAAGAATGAGTGTGAGAACGCACTCAAAGTAAGTAGGGAACATAGTGATTGGTTTAAGGGTAATAAAGTTGAAACTGAAAATAGATTCTTTGACCTATTTGATAAAAACAATGTTTTAATGACTAAGGTCAAAAATCTTGAAAAAGAATTAAGCCAAACAACAATGGAACTTAACTGCTATAAGTTGATTAATCTTAGTTTGAAATCTGAAAATTCGAATGAAAGTTCCTCTAGGGTTTCTGATCTGAAGGAACTCAAGACTGATCTGGAAAAAGTAAAATCTGATAATAAGAAATTGACAGAGGAACTTACTGAAATAAAAAGGGATAAAGATAATCAACGAGAAGTTACACAATGGATTCTGAATGCCCAAGCAAAGAGGACCGAAGGTCTAGGTTTTAATTATAAACAAAAAGGGAGCAATCAGAAAAAGTATGTAGAACTTCCAAGCAGTAAAGTCTGTCTGTTCTGCGGGAACTCAGGTCATCTGAAAGACCAGTGTTCCAAGAGGAACAACAGCTTGAATCAGAATCATAGACATGTTAAATGGATTGAAAAAACTTATGATGATATGTCTACAAAGGAACCCAAGGAAACCTGGGTTCCTCAACCTAACCATTAATTATTCTTGCAGGAACTAGTGAAGGGGAACACCACATGGTACCTCGACAGTGGATGTTCCAAGCACATGACCGGAGACAAATCAAACTTTCTCTCACTAGTAGCCTACTCAGGGGGAACTGTGACATTCGGTGACAATCAGAAAGGTAATATTATTGCCGTAGGTAAGGTAGGTAAGTCAAGTTCCCATAGCATAGATAATGTCTTTCTTGTAGATGGTTTGAAGCATAACTTGTTTAGTATTTCACAATTTTGTGATAAAGGAAACTATGTACATTTTACTAATGAGTGTTGTAGAATCATCAACAATGACACTAATAAAATTATTCTTGAAGGGAAACGCAATGGGAACACATACACTGTGAACCTCGAAGCAATTCCTAAAACTACTCTTACTTGTCTTAGTGTCATTGAGGATGATCCATTACTTTGGCATAAACGAATGGGACATGCTAGCCTTTCTCTACTGGATAAATTAAGAACAAAGGAACTAGTTGTTGGTTTACCAAACATCAAGTTCCAATGTGATAAATTGTGTGATGCATGTGCTAAAGGCAAGCATGTTAGAAGTTCCTTTAAAATCAAAAAGCTCGTGAGCACCACAAAACCATTGGAACTTATTCATATGGATTTGTGTGGGCCCATGAGAGTTCAAAGTAGAAGTGGAAAATTGTATGTCTTAGTCATAGTTGATGATTACTCAAGATTTACTTGGACAATGTTCCTTCATAGCAAAGATGAGACTTTTGAAGAATTTATTTGCTTTGCTAAGAAAATACAAAAGTCGAGTGGTTATCAATTAATTCACTTACGATCTGACCATGGTACTGAATTTGAAAATCAAAAGTTTGATGAGTTTTGCAGGGAAAATGGCATGGATCATAACTTTTCCGCCCCTAGGACACCACAGCAAAATGGTGTTGTGGAGAGGAAAAACAGGACTTTAGAAGACATGGCAAGAACAATGCTTATTGCAAGTGGATTACCTAGGAACTTCTGGGCTGAAGCCGTCAATACGGCATGCTATATAATCAATAGAATCATGTTAAGACCCATCACAAACAAAACTCCCTATGAACTAATGAAAGGAAGAAAACCTAACATTTCTCACTTGAGATCTTTTGGTTGTAAGTGCTTCGTGCACAATAATGGTAAAAGGAACTTAGGGAAGTTTGATGAGAGAAGTGATGAAGCCGTGTTCCTAGGATATGCCACTGATAGTAAAGCATATAGAGTCTATAACAAGAGGACATTAAGTGTCGAGGAAAGTGTACATATTTTATTTGATGAAACTAATCCTTATGTAAATAGTGATACTAACATTTTGCAGGAACTTAAGGATTTAGAGATAGGCTTGGTTAGAAAGGATCCAGATGAAGAAGAGTCAACATCCAATAATAAAGAAAGAGCAAATATCCCAGAAGAACGACCTCATGTTGAAAGACAAGAAGAGCCAGTTCCTGAAGGAACTCAGGGGGAAGTTCCAGAGACTGAGGGGAACTTAGAAGAAGAGATCAGAGTTCCTGAAGAGACTGAAGAAAGACCAGTTCCAATCAGAGACTTTGAACCAAAACCTTGGAAATATCAGAAGTCCCACCCTCTTGATCTTATCATAAGTGATATAGGGAAAGGAACTCAGACCAGAATTCAGATCAGGAACTTCTGTGCCCATAGTGTGTTCCTATCCATCATTGAGCCTCGAAATCACATAGAAGCACTTGAGGATGCAGATTGGATACTAGCCATGCAGGATGAACTCAATCAGTTTGAAAGGAACAAGGTATGGCACCTTGAACCAAAGCCCGAACACCAAAAGGTAATTGGATTGAAGTGGGTGTTCAGGAACAAGCTAGATGAACATGGCACGATCGTCAGGAACAAGGCCAGGTTAGTTGTAAAAGGATACAATCAACAAGAGGGAATAGATTATGAAGAAACATTTGCTCCGGTAGCAAGGTTAGAAGCTATTAGAATTTTAATTGCTATTGCTTCTTTCATGGATTTTAAATTATATCAAATGGATGTTAAATGTGCTTTTTTAAATGGATTTTTAAATGAGGAAGTATATGTGGAACAACCTCCTGGTTTTGAAAACTCTAAATTTCCTAACCATATCTACAAGCTTGACAAGGCTCTTTATGGGTTGAAGCAAGCTCCTAGAGCATGGTATGAGAGGTTGTCCAAGTTCCTTTTGGAAAATGAATTTAAAAGAGGAAAAGTTGATAAAACTTTATTTTTAAAATCAAAAGGAATTGATCTTCTCATTGTCCAAATTTATGTAGATGATATAATATTTGGTGCTACTAATGAATCTTTGTGTCAGGAATTTGCAAATTTAATGAGCAAGGAATTCGAGATGAGCATGATGGGTGAGTTAAATTTCTTTCTTGGTTTGCAAATAAAGCAAACTGAAAAGGGAATTTATATTCATCAACAAAAATACATAAAGGAACTTCTAAAGAAATTTGGGATGGAAACATCCAAAATAAATCACACTCCTATGGGAACTAACACCAGATTGGATGAAGATCCCAAAGGAACTAGTGTGAGTGAAAAGCAATATAGAGGCATGATAGGTTCCTTATTGTATCTAACTGCTAGTAGACCAGATATTTCTTTTAGTGTTGGTGTATGTGCTAGGTTCCAAGCAAATCCAAAGGAGTCACATCTCACAGCAGTCAAGAGGATATTGAGATATTTGAAAGGAACTGATGATCTAACTTTGTTCTATCCTCACAATGACACGTTTGAACTCAAGGGATTTGCTGATGCAGATTATGCCGGTGATTTGGTGAATAGGAAAAGCACTTCAGGTATGGTTCAGTTCCTTGGAACGTGTTTAGTTTCTTGGAGTTCCAAGAAGCAAAACACAGTTGCTTTATCCACTGCAGAAGCCGAATATGTAGCAGCTGCTGCATGTTGTTCACAACTGCTTTGGATAAAACAACAACTAAGGGACTTTGGTATTCATTATAATTGTATTCCTATATATTGTGATAATACTAGTGCCATTTGTATATCAAAGGATCCAGTTCACCATTCACGTGTGAAACACATTCACATACGTCATCATTTTCTAAAGGACAATGTAGAAAAAGGTCTGATAAAACTTGAATTTTGTCAAACTGAAGATCAAATTGCTGACATATTAACTAAGCCATTGAATAGAGAAAGATATGAGAAACTGCGGATGGAACTTGGGATGATCAAATTAAAGTAATTTGCTAAAAAGTTCCTCCAGGTACGTCAACTCAATTATTAAAGTTCCTAGAATAATTTTCATTGCAATTATGGTGCGAAAGCATGTTCCTGATGGAATTTGAGTTTATACTCGTAAATGTCTATCAATATTACTTTTTCATGATTGCTATTTGGATGATGAATTAAATGTGTGCAACAATATGTTCCTATGGTTTTATTTTATTTCTCTCTTCTTTTTATTTATTCCTCAAATTAATTTATTTTCATTTTATTTTCCACAAATTAATTTATTTTTCCATAAATTAATTTTATTTTCCACAAATTATTTTTCTTTTGTAGCCAAAGAAAACTACCCATTAAGTAAGTCCAATTAGAGTGTCACCATGTTTATGTATATATATCCATATTTCAAATTAA
This sequence comes from Salicornia ramosissima, assembly GCA_951394345.1. Taxonomy (NCBI): domain Eukaryota; kingdom Viridiplantae; phylum Streptophyta; class Magnoliopsida; order Caryophyllales; family Amaranthaceae; genus Salicornia; species Salicornia ramosissima. Next base: position 26,040,946 of record OX596235.1, read on the forward strand.
AAACAAAAAAAAAAAAAAAGGGGGAACTCCACACGTGGGTTTCTACCCACTAACCCCATCAACATACCTCTACCAATTTCAAACTTCCCAATTACACCCAACTCCCTTTCCTCTCTCCTCAAACACGGCACCCCTCCTTCTTCTTCCCCAAAAGTTCTTATTCTACACTCCTCTTCAACAATGGCTTCTCATACTTCCAACACCCAATCAACCAAAAACTCAAATGTATCCCCCACTCACCAATCTCCTCCCAAAATTCCACAATCCCAAACCCTAACTTCGAAAAAAAGACCACGAAAAGAGGACGCAGGACCTTCATTTCTTGAAAGCTTGGAGATGGGAGAAGTTAGCAATGATATCCCCAAGGAACTCGACCAATTGGCTAGTCACTTCGTTCCCGTACTCGTTCTCAACCGTGAATGGTGTTCTAAAAATGGGTATGACCAACTTTTGCATGTTTTTCAATTTCAAAATTGGGATAAAATGCTTAGTGATTATATAGAGTTTATGTATCCAGAAGCAATGCAAGAATTTTGTGAGAATTTTGACTCACAACAAAGGGTTATTAAGAGTCATGTGAATGGGGTTGATATTAAGTTCGATGTTGATGTCTTGGCTAATGTTTTTGAGGTTCCAAATGATGGATTTGATAAATATTTTAAGGGACCTTACAATTTGAAGATTAATGGGGTAGATAAATCGGAAATATTGTTAAGTTTAAATGGTGATTCTAAGAAAAACAAGATTGAACTTAATTCTCTTATGCCTTTTCACAAAGTATTGTTTAATCTTGTTTGGAGGACCTTAGTGCCACGGTCATATAAAAGAAATGAGGCCAATTTGCATGATTGTTCTTTGATGTATTGCTTGTCCAATGATATCCCCATCAACTTCCCTAGTTTAATGATTTCCCACATGCTTGATACTATCCCAAGTGGCAAGAAAGTGGGATATGGAAATTTCATGACTAAAATTTTTAAGTACTTTAAAGTGCCACTTGAGGGGTATGGGAAGTTAAGATTAAAGAAAGAACAATTCATTCAAGGAACTACACTTGCGGGTTGGCATTTGGGGGTATTAGATGGGTGTACGGCCACTCTTTCGGACATTAAACAAGCAAATGAGGCTAAAAGGAAAGCCAAAGCAACGGAGGTCATGGGTGAAGGGAAACACACAGTTGGAGTGAAAGAGCCGGTGCGTAAAAGTAGGCGAATTTCATCCAAACCTAAGGTTCCGGGTGAAGTTCCACATGTAAATTTGGTTGATGATGAGGAGCTCAAGGATGATGGGACTGAGACCATGGATGCTAACACGGAAAACATTCTCCTTCATATTTTAAAGGAGATTCAACATTTTAGGGAAAGAATCGAAGTCTTGGAAGAACGAGCCACCGCCTCTCGCCACGAGGTAGCTGAGCTACGGGCATCTACTGATCAGAATCATGTCGAGGTTATGTCACGACTTGCGTCTCTTCAGAACTCAGCATCTGTTCCTATGGGAATTCCTGTCCGATCTCGTGCCCCTAAACCTGCTGAAACTTCCTCTGCTGTTCCTAAAGGAACTTCTCTGGGCCACATTGCTGGACTTTATAGTGATGCTCCTCCGGACAGCGATTGATCTTGTTCTTTTCTCTTTCCCTCAAACAATTTCGATATGGTTGTAATATTTTAAACATGGTTTAGGTTTCTTTCTGTTTTCGTTTTGACATTTTCTCTCTTTCTTTTGCGTCTTAGTAGTCGGGTAGTAGCTACTTTCTATTTTTCTTTTGTCCTTGGAACATATCTATGCTCTATTTTGCACTTTCATCCTTGATGCTATTATGATGACTAATATTGCTAGATTGCTACTTGAGTTGTTTTCTTATTCTAGAGATCAGGTATCTGCCATTACTGGTTTAATGGTGCTGTGATGAAAAATGTTTGCGGCGTGCTGATTTTGATTTTGATGATGCCAAAAGGGGGAAGAATAATTGGCAACCTAACTTTATTCTTTTTCGTCTTATTTTTCATCTTATTCTTATATGAAATGAAGTTCCTAACTTGTGAATAATTTACTAACTTGTGAATAGTTAACTAACTTTCTTGATTCCATGTGGAGTTAAGATGTATATCACTTGGGTAGTATACGTTAGTTCTTCATTAGTTTAATTTTAAAAATTGAAAATTCCAAAATATTTAATTGAATGTTTTTATGTTTTATAAATTTGAAAAAAACACAAAAAATTAAAAAATCCTTTTTCAACGAGTATATTTGGTTTAGTTTTAAATTAAGTTTGCTTGGGTTTGTCATCATCAAAAAGGGGGAAATTGTTGACATATTCCTTTTATGTTTTGATGATGACATAAACCTCAAACTTAATTACTAATAAGTATCTTTGAGTTCTTGGAGAATTTTAGATCTTGAAGATAAATAAGCATTGAAGATTCAAGTGGAGGTTCGAATCATGAATCAAAGATGGTGCTGTCAATAGGCTGCCAGTTTTGAAGATGTGGCTGCCATCTTGAAGCTGCCGTCTTGACGATGCCATCATGGATTTTACGACTGCCGGTTTTAGGGTTCAAAGCTGCCGGTCTTGGACTTCACATGCTGCCGGTTTATGCTGCCGGTTTTACTTAACAAGCTGCCGGTTTATGCTGCCGGTTATGAGAAGAACTTCAAGTATTCCAACGAATTACTTGTTGAAGAGAAGAGAATCATCCATGAATGTTATAATGTAATGTTCTAGGATAAATGTAAGTATATTAATGCATTTAAGTCTGGTTGGAACTTAGTCGTGTCTGTCAGAGGAACTCTAGGTCATGTTCCCAGAGGAACTTGTGTCGAATCTGTTAGTTACTTTAGTCCACGACAGTTGCTAATTTTTAGGGACTGTTTACATCACTCCTTGACTGTTTTAATCAGTTTAAAATAGTCAAAAACTGACTGGATTAGTGCAGCCCAATTTTAGGAATAGTGGGTAGGTAATTTTTGAATTAGTTAGTAGTCAATTTGGTGTCCTTAATTTTAGGATTAGGTTAGTTGTTTTTTTTTTAATTCTGATTTCCTTTTATTTTATTAATTCATTTCTGGTTTTAAAAATTAATTTAAAGTTTGAGATTTTTTTACGGAAAAATTAAAAAAAGAGAAAACCGGTTTTTAGTTTTTATTAATCTATTTTTAGGTAATTTATTTAATTTATTATTTCTGATTTTTAGGTTATTAATTAAGTTAGTGGGTTGTTTAAGTTAGTCAAAGTTAGTGGTGTGTGAGTGAGAGTGGTGGTCGTGTAATGGTGTTTATGGGTGGTTATTTAGGCTTCTTCTTCAAGCAATTTTATAACTATTCTTTCTATATATACACATATACAATTCTGATTTAAATAAACACACAACAAGAGAGCACACTTTCAGATTTATATTACTTAGAGTTTGTGTCAAAAGTTCCTAAGTTCCAATTCGGTTTTTACATGCATTTCAATATACTAGAGTTGTTATTTGAGTTGTAATTAAGAGAAAAGAGAAGAGAAGTGTGTGAGAACTTAGAGAGAACAGAGAAGAAAGAGTCGTGAGAAAGAAAAAGAAAAAGAAAGAGAGAAAGAGAATAGAATCGTAAGTTCCTACAGGAACTCACGAGGTCCAGAGAGAAATTAGGGTTGTAATAGTTTACAAGGCCTTTATATAAAAGTGGAGTTTTTCTTCCGTGGGCCAGGAAGTTTTTCTCGTTGAAATTTGACTCTTTACATTTTGTTTTTCTCAAAGTTCCTTTAGGTTTTCAATTCTGACGAAAATCTGTGCTATAAGTTCCACACAGCAATTCACCCCCCCTCTTGCAGTGTTCCTACAGGAATAACAATATGATTAGTGGAATTTCAGGAAACAATTTCCTAACATCTATAACATCAGGATCGCTAATAATAGTTAATATGAATCAAGTATAAAAGATAGTAATTACAACCTTTGATGCTTGCTTTCAATGTCAAGAACGGAGATCTAAAGCCTAAATTGTTGCTCCTCTATTCAGTCCACCAGCACCGGATTAGATCCCACGTATACTAGTACGGAAGATAAGGATCAATATTCACTCTCTTACTTTTTAGGGAAAAACCGTATAAACACAATAGGTGTAACGACCCGGATTTTTGGGCCGTAAAATTTCGTGAGAAATTAAGCGTTAAAGCCCAACATTCTAAATTGGGCCAACAGACTTAATTTGATATTTGATGAAGCAAGCACAAAACCCATATTTATTCCCCTCATGGCTGGCCTCTTCAAATTTTTACCCTTATTTTTATTTCTATTTTTCTACCTTAATTATCTAAATAGATCTATTCATATTAATTAACCTAAAAATCCTATTTTTATTCCTCTAACCACCTCACTACATTTTAGGAAACTAAACCCCTTTTTTGCTCTACCCTAGCCGGCCCCCTCTTATTTCCTTTTCAATTCTTTTCCTAAACTAACTCCTATTATCTAGTAGCCTTCCTAAATTTTAGTAAAACGTTATTCTATTTGTATTACAAAAACCCACCCATTATTCACTACTAATCATATGATCAAACTCAGAGTAAAACTGTATTCTTTCCCCTTGATTCACACGGCCACCATGGCCATACTTAACCAAGTTTCTTGTTTTCAACTTTCAATCTTTTCTTATCTAACTAATCTTGTTTCTATTTCAGATTATATCAAGAACCGTGATAGAATCCTTGATCGAGCCTTGCCTTAGACGAGTGGACGGTTGTTTGGGCATGCTTTTGTGTGATTAATCTACATTAGGTAACTAGGTTCTTTCGTAATTTTACTTAGAAATAGGATTAGGTTCCATAGAATACTAGGCTTAGAATCATGTTGTTAATGTTGATGAATTGCTCGTATGAAAGCCGTGTAATGCAAGTTGCTTGTTTTCGAATTCTTGTTTGGTTTGATCATGTTCTTGAATTAATCTTTCATGCTATTTTATGTTGATCTATGACATTTTCTTGCAAATCGTGAAAGTAATCTTTGAAAAGTTATGAATTCTTGTTCGATCTTTGAACCTTGTCATGCGTGTGTTTTATATGTTCAAAGTATGGATTTTTATGATCGTTTCTTGTTCAATCATGAATCTTGATAGTCATTGTTATCCTTTACTCAAATTCTTGTTTAATCATTGCGTGTATTTAAATGTTTAAAAGCATGATTTTACTCTTGGTTATTATTTCATGCGTATAGAATGTAGTTCTTGGACTTTGTTTTGTTTATTCTCGTTGTTATCTAAATTTTTGAATTCATGAAATATGTTGAGGAATGGGTTTATGCATGTGAATGAATTGGTAACTTGAATCTTGATTTCGTCTTTGGACCGAATGATGTTGGTTGATTTGCGTGTTGTTTGAGTATGATGTTTCGAATGATGTATGATTAGTGTTTTTGAGTCTTGTTGAGTCGTGTCATGTCGAACGGTTAAAGATCGTGCGTCGAGCGGTTGAAGATCGTGCGTCTATCGGTTCATCTGTGATGAATCGTGCGGGGCAAGTTGTAACGACCCGTAATTTAGCAGCGTTGTTTTCGGAGAAAACAACAATCACAGATCATTAACTTCTAAAACTTCAAAGTTAGGTTCATAAACTACAGCGAAAGCTCTAAAACTTAATCATATTATTCATTAAAAACTGTTAGATAATCCCAAAATAAATATCAAACCAATATCCTTTACTATTAAAAAAAAATAATAAAGAATAGACTACTAAATCAAATAAACATAATCTAAACTAGTCATCGGGTCACTTCTAAGCTGGCTAGCTCACAATCCCAGCCCATACGTAGCCTAAACTCAATCACCACCTGTACCTGAAATAGAATGGGGGGGGGTCCACAGTCAGTGGTGAGTAATTAGATTGTTCTACTTAATCAGTAGAACACAATTAGAAACATAATAATCAGAACAGATCATCTGAACTGTCGAACAAGTCATCATGCAAAGAAGTCAACAAGCAATCACATCAAGTACGCAGCGGAAAACTATCATACAAGTCATCCTTAACAAGACCTTCAGCTCAGCTCAACCAATTCTAGACTTCTAATCCTCATCAACGACCCTTCTTTTCTGTTCTTTCCCAATCAGGTGCTAATCTGTGACCAGTCATATGCTCGTAAGAGGTCAACCACGAAGATCTAGTCCCCCCAACTTTCCTTGCTCATGTCGGGTCAACCACAAGGATCTACTCCCCAAGCACTGGGATCAAGAACTGTCCCCAATCCGAAGATAGGACAGTGGCTTCGACTGTACCTAAGTTCATGGCACATGAGCCACTAGATAGGTGGTCACTTCATAGTTAATCATCTTTTCAATTCAATTCAATTCCGTTCTGTTCTATTCCAATCCTCAATTCAATTCCTTATCGTCATAGCTTAACTTCTAATCCAATCTTGTTCATCTTAACTTGACTCAAACTCCAAACTAAACTTATACCACTCGAAAATGACCAACATCATGCGGAAAAATAATGCGGAAATACATGGAAATACGTACAAAAATACATACGGAATACGTACGAAAATACGTACAAAATACATACGGAATACGTACAAAAATACGTACAAAAATACATACGGAATACGTACAAAAATACGTACAAAAATACATACGGAATATGTACAAAAAAATACGTACAAAAATACATACGGAATACGTACAAAGTACGTATAACAATACGTATACAATACGTATAAAATACCTGCAAAATACGGTTAGAAATACATACAATATACGTATACCATACAGTCACAAATACACGAAATTCATACTCTACACATATACAAAGGAAACCTTCCCCTGAAATACTTATCTTGTCATATTTTTACCCATAACCCTTCCTTTATTCATATTATTACTTTCCTTCATATTGCGACTTATCCCTATTAATTCCTTTTAGTGGTAATAATTATGTTGTTACTTTCCTTCGTATTGCAACTTATCCCTATTAATTCCTTTAATTATAATAATTATAATAATTATAATGCTTCCTAAAATTACTTTTTAATAATATTGTAAGTCAAAAGTTAAACTAAAATGGATCAAATAAAATATGAGACCACACAACATTTTAATCTAAAAATAATAATTAAATAAATTCATCATATCATCATATAAACATTTCAATAAATCATATAAAATGACAATTAGCTACAAAAGTTACCTAAAACATGATAAAAATCCTATTTTCCATATTTCACATCACTCGACATTTTGGAGAAATAATACCAAAATTAACACTTTAAATTAATTAAATACCTTTATCAATAATTAAATAAATTAACCTAATAAATAAATAAATTATGCAACAACATCAAGACATCAAGATTAATCAAGAACAAGATCAAAAGTTAATCCTTTAACTGTATAACATCACACGGAAATTATAGGGCCAAGATATATCAAGAACATTTCAAGAATTAATAATAACATATTTTAATAATTCAATCACACTATTTTACACAATCTGATTTAAAGAATTAAATTAAGATCGACCGTCTAAAGGTATCAAATAATCTGGAAATTTTTATGGGAGTTAAACATGGGTTCAAGGTTTAACATGCATAAATTTAGTCCAAAAATAACGTCATTTACTATTTTTAAGGGATTTTATAACTAACAAATCAGATTAGGCTGTAATCAGTTTCAGATTTTTCTGACATAGCAAACGAACTTTAAAAACTACGAAAATTTAACACAAGCTGTAAAACACTATTAATGACTTCCACCTAAAATTTCGTAGCCATCCAAATTGATTAATTATCTTAATAAATTCATAAACTAAATCTGGACAATTTTACCGGTTTGAAAGATTAAATTATTATAAGCAATAAAAGGACGAATTTTGCCACGAAATAAATCATGATTCATAATAAAAAAGTAAAGAAACTCCCTAAAATTATTATAAGTGACTCGACAATTTAGAACAACAAGAACAAAAATATTCTTTTTAATTTAAGACTTTAATTAATAATTTAAATAATCAAGATTCATCAAATTTACATAAAGAAATCAAGAAAATAACATCATAATATTCATCATATCATTCGAAAAATTTCAATCCTAAACATGATACTAATTCTAAGCAATCCTACATTGTTCTAAACAATTCCAAACCATATTCTAAAAACTATGAAACTAATCTATCCTAAAGATTAAGTAAAAGCAATCCAATTACCTTTGAAGGAGAGATATGATTCGAAAATATCAAGGCCACACGGTTTCTTGAAGTTTCTTTAAGCTTTTGTTGCAATCTTTGAGTTCTTGAAATCAATAGAAAATGTTTAGGAGTTTTAGGGAGTTTTTGTGATCGATTCTTGGAAGGGAAAATAATTAAAACAATTGTTGAACCCCCCAAAAATGAAGGTTGGCCATGTGACATGGGAGGTAATAGGGTTTAGGGTTCCTAAAGTTTAGTAGTGAAAATAGGACAACAAAGGTGGGTTTTGGAATGGGTCAAAAGTAGTTATAATAATTAATAAAATTAGTTAACAAATTAAATAAATCAATTAGGAGAAAAAAATATATGGGCTCGGGTTTAGTAAAACAGAATAAAAAGGTTCGGGCCAGGATTAAAAATAACTGGACTGCTACAAATTATTAATAATTAATTAAACAATAATCAATTAAATAGCCAATTAATTATATATTTAATTAATTATAAAAAATTTAAAATATCTCGAAATTTCGGGGCATTACACAAGTTTTGTGTAATTGATTGAGAGTCAGAGTCATGTCGAACAGTTAAAGTTCGTGCGTCGAGCGGTTAGAGATCACGCGTCTATCGGTTCATCAGTGATGAATCGTGTGGGGCAAGTCCTTTGTTGTTAGTCTTGTTATCGGTTGTAGATCAAGCGTTGTCTTGTTAAATTGAGTTTGATGATGCGTGTTGTACATGGAAATGATGCACTGGTTTGAATTGATTGATATTAACGTTGTTGTTGTCTGTTATGTTTTCCGCTACTAACTCTGATGATGATTAATTTGTAACCTGTGAACGTGTTGTTGCCGTGTTTCTAACCTTATTATTGTATGTAATGTGGTCCTACTTCTAAGTAGGACAGTCTAGTTACTTGCCACTGATGGTGGACCCTTAATTTTATTTTGCAGGTAAGCAGGATAGAAGCTAGTAGCAGGATGAGTTGATGAGCGTCTAAGCCCCTATTTTTATTTCCTGCATTTGCAATAGTTTTTATTTCTAGTTTTTAAGACTTGTTTTGGGTTTAGTTTAACCTTTTGTAATTGGGATTCCATTAATAATAATAATAAAGTATTACTTCCACGAGTTTTAGTTATATTTCTGAATTATAAATCGATTGGTAACTGCCTGTTTACGACGTTATCATTAATAACGTCGTTGCTAAAATGCGGGGTGTTACAATAGGTTTTATGGTTTCTATGATTTTGTTACTGTGTTTTTCAACTGATCAGAATCCGTTGTTTGTCACAACCCTAATAAGGTATTATATATACCTTATTAGTCATATCAGAAAAAACCCTTACCCTAGCATTCAATGCGCTTTATTATTTATGCCCAATCCTATGCTATTTTATGTTACCTCATAGGATTAAGTTAAGCATAGTTGTAGGTCCAAAAAAATGGTCCCAATAATTATATTTATTCTATAGAAAATAAATATAATTGCCTAATTTAACTTAATTATTATCTCAATAATATAATCCTAATTATATTTAATAATTGCTGATAACGACTGAAGACATATTCCTTCATGGGCGCGGGGCGCGCCATATAGGTGCAAGAGCCACGGTCGGCTCCCCACTTTTTTGGCTTCCTTTCCCGTCGCCGCCAACAGGACGTTTTAGACCTAGGCGTATCGACAACGGAAGGGAGAACAAACCAGATAGAGGGAAGAAAAGATTATTGAAAAGGGACAGTATTAGTAGGAGTCGCTAATGAGTTTCAGGAATTAAACTCATAAATCATTTATTTAGATCAAGAAATTACAAATGGGACACGATTTAGGGACGGATCAAAATAATACGTTTTTTCACCTTCGATCCCATGGGTATGACTCTAAAAATGGTTATGTGAACCAAAGATTGAATTAAGTGGCAAGGGTACTAATATGGCAGAATGTGTCATATTAGCCCATAGGCGGCCTTTACTAATTTCTCTAAATTCAAATGTCCAAGTTATATAAAAAAATAAAAAAATGATATCAGCGAAAAATATTTTAAACGCTAATGAATTAGCGTTTAATAAAACACCACACTGACATATCAACGTTGAGAAAACAATCACCCTAACATGTCAGCGTAGTGAACAATTAGTCGTTGATAAATCAGAGTAAAAAATAATTTGACGCTGACTTTTTTATTAATCCAGTTTAATAAGAAAGCATATAAAAAAATAAAAAAATAAAGAAATTTGAAACCTTTTTTTATATAAAAGATATCAGCGAATAAAAGAATAAAACACTGATAAATCAGCGCAAGAAATTACGAAATGTTGTATCAGCGTAATAAGAATACCACACTGATTAATCAGAGAGTCAGAATAGAACTCCGCTGATAAATCAACGCGTACCAAAATTTTACGCTAACAACTTTTAATCAGATTCATTTATTTTTAACAAAAATGATATGAAAAAGCACCAAAAAAATATGAAAAAAGATTAAAAAAATAATTAAGGCTCTCAAGAAACTAACCACTTCTCCTTTGAAAAACGCCTTTTAATTTATAGACAACACCTTGCCTTGAATTATCTCCGTTAAGAATTCCAGCCACTTTTTTTGTATGAATGTAAAGAAAAAACCTTTTGTTCTTTTTTTTCAGAAAATGTGATTAATTAAGAGGATTCTTATATTTTTTTTCTAAGTATTTGTGTATGAAATGAGTGTAATTTTATTTGAAAAAATCCATTCTAAAACACAAAGAAAGCTAGTGTTTTATAGTTGAGCAAGTCAATGAGAGATACGCTGATGAGTCAGCGTATAACCACTGATTACGCTAACACGTCAGCGCATTTCTCTTTAACACGCTGAACATATTAGCGTAGCCTATAATTACGCGCTAACACATCAGCAATGTTCAATTAAGTTGATGTCATATTAATTAATATCAGCGATTAGAAGGAAGAAACGTTGATAATGCCAACACAATTTCGTGAAATACGCTGATACTGCCAGTGTAATATTTTGGATTGCGCTGACTGTTCAGCGACAGCTAAGAAGACGCGCTAATGGGTCAGCGTTAATCCTTCGTACTCGCTGGCATTTTTTTATATTTTTATTTTATATTTTTTATAAAATGGTTTGGGCTTTGAAAAACAAACTTTTAGTTACTAATTTTTTTTTAGGCCATCCTTATTATTTTGAAATTATTTCGGGCTTAGAATATTTGGAAAATTAAATTAGGCATAGTGTTGTCCATGTATACTCAAGTGTGCAATTTTCCGAAGAAATGAGGATATGTTAACATCATTGAACCTTTTTCTCGGGACAGGGGACTAAACGATGTCAACAATTAGCCCCCCGCTTTGATTGAGTTTGCGGAAGACGACAATCAAAGTATGCTCGAATCGCTCTTCGAGACTATAAATTCGGAACCGAGGGCTCTTAAGAAACCAGTGGGCGAGTAAGAGTTTTAGAAAGCGGATGACCTCCAAAACATAAAATATTCCTTTAATTTTGGAAAATAAAAAATCATTTTTTCTATATAATCAATTTCTTTAATTACTAGTTTGAAAGAAATCGATAGATAGAAAAATTTATATGAAAAGACAAAAGATATAATAAATTCGCTTATTTATTGAAAGAGATTTTAGCAGATTCGTTCATCTACTAAAGTGAGAAAGGAGTAGATTACTTTATCTACTTCAAAGAAATAGTAGATTCGTTTATCTACTACAAGGTTTTGAAAAGCATGTAAATTCGCTCGTTTACTTAAAGTTTAGCAAATGAAGTAAATTAGTTTAATTACTAAAAGTTTAGCAAAGGAAGTAAATTCGCTTATTTACTAAAAGTTTCAGCAAAAGGTAGTAAATTCGTTTATTTACTAAAAGTTTAGCAAAAAAAAAAGATAGTAAATTCGCTTATTTTCTATAAGTTGTAGCAAAGTAAGTAAATTTGCTTATTTACTTAAAGTTTAGAAAAATGTAGTAATTTCGTTTATTTACTAAAAGTTTGGCAAGAAAATAGTAAATTTGCTTATTTCCTATAAGTTGTAGCAGATTTAGTAATTCACATATTTACTAAAATAAATAGATAAAGGTAGTAAATTCGTTTATTTACTAAAAGTTGAGCAAAAGATAGTAAATTCTCTTATTTACTATAAGTTGTAGTAAAGTAAGTAAATTCATTTATTAACTTAAAGTTTAGAAAAATGTAGTAAATTCGTTTATTTACTACAAGTTGAGCAAAAAAAATAGTAAATTTGCTTATTTACTATAAGTTATAGCAAAGTAATTAAATTCACTTATTTACTTAAAGTTTAGAAAAATGTAGTAAATTCGTTTTTTTTACTAAAGGGTTAGCAAAAGGTAGTAAATTCACTTATTTACTATAAGCCATAGTAAAGAAAATAAATGGGTAAGTGTAGTAACCTCTGATGTGTCCAAGTTATACGCTGTTTTTAGAAGGATTTGTTTCCCTTTTTGTTTATTATTTAGATAGTTTTTGGATTTTAGAATCCTTTAGGTATTTATAGGGCTTAGGAATTTTGGTTCTTTTTGTACCCCTATTCCCTCGATTATTATGTATTTTAGGTTTTAGATTGATATTGCTTCGATGATTGTCCGGGAGTGCGGTTTAGAGCAAAGAAGCAACTGAAGAGCAAAGAGGCCAGGGTCCCCTCGCGAGTCGCGACCCAGCCTTGGGGTGCCTCACCAGAGCAGAACAGAGGTAGTAGCTTCTCGCGAGTCGCGAGTTTTGGTCGTGAGTCGCAACCCTTGACGGTGGCTGTTGTTTTTGTTTTTCTTCTCTTGCAAGTTAGCTTGTTTCTTTTGTTTTGATTGGTTGAATGTTAAGGCACGTACTAGGGAAAGTAATAAGTTAGGAGAGAGGGTAAGAAGGCCAAACATATCATATTTTCACACTTAGATTTTTTTTGACATCTTCTTCATCTCTACATAACTTTTCACCATTTTTGCATTTTTCATGAGCTTCAAAGCTTTGTATCTTTTGGTTTCTATGAAGCTTGTAGCTTAAACATTATCTTGGTGAAGATTTATTGAAGTTTCCTATATTGTATTGTGAGAATTTCTACTCTTTATTTATACTTGATTATCACTTGTTTTTCATGTTTGAATATATTGATTTGTTGCATAGCTTGCTAGGAGTACTACTAGTATTGTTGTGTTGATGAATTATTGCTAGATTTGTGATTTTCCTTGCTAAGGAAATCCCTTGTCAATTAGTAGCAAGTTAGGGTTTGGTTTGGATGTGCTACATCCTTAATTCTCTTTAAGAATTCAAGTGTGTTGTTATATGTTAAAAGCTTTTTTAACATAAACGATCTTATTGTTCTCTTAATGCTATTCTCGGATTAAACTTAGAAGTCGATCTTCTAGGTTGTCTTTGAATAAGGGTTTTGTAGTATTGGAAATTTTACTACTTAGCTTATCATAAGGAGATTAGAAGATTTATTCTTTACATTAGGTGATCAAGATTATAGATTTTGAGTTGTTTTCGATGATCGATACTCTAGTCAGAAGTGGATATTAATCGGAGCCATGACCTCCTTCTTTGATTTCTAATTCACCGATTATTGAACTTAGGTTTTCTTGCTCAATTCCATTGTTTTTATTGAGTTTCTTAATTAATTTAATCAATAGCTTAACAATTTCATAAACCCCGTCCTTTCACTATTTTAGTTTATTTCATTTTAGTTTAATTTAAGTACATTTTAGTAACCCTAGTTCCCTGTGGATACGAACCTTTCTTACCTATTATATTTATTTGTATTAGAAAGTAAGAGAATTAGGTTTTGTTTGGGCGCATACGACTAGGCCTGCCAACCTCATTTGTTTACTACAAGATAGACAAAAATAGTAGATTCGTTTACCTACTACGAGTTTAGCAAAGTTTTTAGCTCATTTATTTACTTGTTTAAAAGGATAGTAAATAAAGGCTAAAATGTTTACTAAATCAAGGGGGGAAAATATGGTCAAATAATAATAATAATAATAATAATAATAAATAAATAAAATAAAATAATAATGAATAAAATAAAAAATTAAAACAAAAAAGAAGAAATGAAAAAAAAAAAAACCGACAATAAAAGAAGATGAGAATGATAGAAGCACCAAAGAAAAAACAAGGAAATACACAACTCGGTCACATCAACGCACCTTCCCCGAATTCGCTGGAGCTGCAGCGCCTGTTGAAACGGTGCTCCTTCAGCGCAGATCAATGAAACTCGCAAACATATCATCGTCTTCTAAGGTAATACGCTGCTATTTTTTTTTTAAGCACTTGTGTATACTTTGCACCTTGAATTTTGCATGTTTCATTGCTCTAAAAATGGTGCCCATATATATACAAGTTGAATGGATGAAGAATTTGAGGTTTATTTTACATTTTGGGTATTTTTAGACCCTTTTATTTTGGCCATAAAAATCATATACGTTTTTTTTTTTTTGGCCTTTGAAAATTTGAACTAAAAAATGCTCCAAATACCAATAAGTTGATGTTAATAACAATGTGTTTCATGTTAATTAAATGAGAAGTTTAATTTCTTCTTAAGTATTTAGAAAATGGTGTGATTTCTATATTGACAGTAGAAGATGTCTATATCTCCACCTGATGAAACTGATCACGAATTCCTGGGGGATGATACTCGTAAAAGTGTTGCAAGAAAATGTTCCTAAGAGATTGTGCTAATATATAAGGTTGAATATGGTGATTGAGCAGGGCCCAAATATGACTAGCGAGCAAGGCTAAGCAAGGCTCAAGTAAGGATAGTGAGCAAGACCCTGTTGGTGAATGATATTTTATTATACTGACATGATCAACGATTGAAATAATTTATCGCTAATGTAACAACAAAATTATTTAAAACCGAAACTAATTAATGGGCGGTAATTTTAGCTTTTGGTTGTTGTTTTTAGCGATTGAAGACTCATTATTCAACTAATCTATTTAACAAGACTTTGAGTCTAATTTTTGAATTTTGACTTTGGGCCAATCTTTTGTAATCTAAATCAATGGGTTTATGTGACCAAGGGTCAATTTTCACTTTTTTTTTAAAAAAAATGGTAATTTTTTACGGAGGATTACCGACATTCTCCCAAAGATCAATAAAAAATAATTAATCACTATACTCTGATTTTTAAGTGAAAAAATATTGAATGTTGAGCAAAACAATGAAGCGAATGGCTTCAGAAGAACTTAAAAAAGGTAGCCCCCAATTAAAGGGTATGCATGTGTTTTAATAAAGCAAAATATGTACACTTAAAAAAAAAAGTCAATCAAGTAAGTTAGGAGTAGAATACAAAGGAGTGGGGATATCTCAACTTTTTTTTCCAATTAAAATAAAAAATATTTTTGGGATTTTCTCAAAAATACTCATGTGGTTTTTGAAACTCTCGGATGTACCAGTTTTTTTAGGGTTTCTCATGGGTACCCACAATTATAATAAATTTTAACCAAACTTAATTCTTATATTAACTTTTTTTCAACTTTTTTGTTAACTTTAGCTTTTGATAATTAATTTTGTTTAAAAAAACATAACCAGTTCACTATCTAACCATCATCACCGAAGATCCACCCTCAAAACTCACCCGAGAATTAAATATAAGAATTAAACTTGGTTAGATTCGATAAAATTTATTATAATTGTGGGTACTTATGAGAAACCCTAAAAAAAGCGGGTACACCCGAGAATTTCAAAAACCACATGAGTATTTTTGAGAAAATCCCTAAAATAAATAAATAATTCTTGAAATCCATATTTAAATTTTGCACTAAAAACCTCTCAAGCTAATAAAATTAGCTAAGGTAGAGTTTTGCTAGAAAATGTTTAATACTCAATATTTACCTTAATATTAGTGTTTATGAAAGCAAATAAGTTTGAGAAAATAATGCTTATCATCATCCAAGAAGTGAAAAGGTTTTCAAAAGAGAAGGATATATAGAGAGGTTGATCGCCTCGAGACAATAAGTGAGCTTAATCGCAAAGACCATAAGATCACATGTCATTAGAAATATTTGATCGTTCGAAAAAACATAGAGAAGTCTCAAAGACCATAAGGTCACAGGTCATTAGAAAATTTTTTTATCGTTTAAAAAAAGTGGAGAGGTCGGGATTTCAATGATTCCAATTGTTGGATTTTGAAACCATTTTCTCATTTCATAATAGAATTAATATGTGATTGAACTATCTAAGTGAATAGTGAGGAAAGCCATTTGCAAAATTGCAGATAAACTCAATTGAGCATTACCGTTTTATTGAATATAAGAAGCAATAACTATATTATTCAATAAAAGAAATAGGATTTACAGAAGGATATATTTGGATGGCAATAAGAGGCAAACAGTAAAAACAAAAGGCAAATGTTGTCGTTTGTAAATCCATTGATGCTGAAAAGCC
This sequence comes from Salicornia ramosissima, assembly GCA_951394345.1. NCBI lineage: Eukaryota > Viridiplantae > Streptophyta > Magnoliopsida > Caryophyllales > Amaranthaceae > Salicornia > Salicornia ramosissima. Next base: position 26,057,492 of record OX596235.1, read on the forward strand.
AATTATTGTAGAAGACATATTAAAGTGTTTTCTACTACAATAGAATAGTCCATTCTGATAAAATAATCCGAACATATTTGGAAGCTCAATTAGTACATAAAATATAGCTTTTCATTTGATGTTTATGCTATAAAAGGTTGGTAATTCTACTCACTATGTATGTCATATACATATTATTAAACTCACATTGCCTTGAATGTGCGTAAAATAAAGGGTAGAAAAACTAGCTAAGTTAAATCTACAAAACAAATGTTGTATGTGAGATTTGAATTTTGAAGGTATCTCGCCTTACCTTATAGCTTATTTTTTAAATCAGATAACTTTATTTCATTCCTACTAAAAACAATATTTCAATTTCAATATATGATATTTTTTTTTTTGAAAAATTCAATATATGATATTAAATTATGAACAAATTGTTGTTTTTGAATAAAGTGTTTTTAGACATATTGCCAAACTAATTACTGGTCAAATAGTTTGATTTTGACAAAAAAAATATCCATGAAATCAAAAACCAAATGATTCTTAATCAACTTACCAATGGCATCTATGTCGTTTTGTGCTATATGAAGAGCATGCAGAAGCTCCAAATGGATGGAGTTGTAACATCATTTGACTATGAGTCATTTGTTGTATGTAAATCATATTTGAAGGGTAAGATGACTTAATCATCCTTTACTTGAAAAGGTGATAATGCCAATGATCTCAAGGCTCTAATACATGTAGATGCGTTTGACAATGAATTCAAGTACAAGGAAGGGTTTAGCTAGAGCTGGCAAAATGGGTTAACGAGTCGTGCTTGTGTCCACTTTCGTGTCAGTTTCGGGTCGTCCATTATTTATGTAAAAAGTACATAGATGTAAAATGCTTGCTTTCTAAGACAATCGTGTCAAAACGGGTTAATTTCGTGTCATTTCGTGTCGTGTCGTGTCGATCTCGAGTTTCTCTCAGTAAATTTCAGTCGGGTTCGTGTCATGTTATCGTGTCGTGACAGGGATTGCCAGCTCTAGGTTTAGAATCCTAAATGATTCAAGTAAACATGATGATATTTGCAAAATGAATTAAAAGCTGAAATTATTTGAAATGTTTGAATATTTCGGAGAAGGCAAGTAGAGAATAAAATTAACGAAAATGATAAATGCATTGCGATAAGATTGTAGTTGCAAAAGTTTTAGTTAAGTTTTTTATACTCATCAAAACTTTCACAATCTATTTCGTAACAAAGTGTCATTTCTGAATGACATGCTTAAACGAAGTTGTAACACCCCGTATTTTTGGGCTATTTTAAATTTTTATTATTTAATTACTTATTTTGATGGTACAATTATTCGAATCAAACTGAGCCCAAATTAAACCTCGAGCCCAAACTTTTTACCTTGCATTAACCTAAATAAGGCCAAAGCCCAATCCCACCTTGCTACCTAGGCCCACACGGCTTCCCCTTTACTTGAACCAAATATTTGTTTTTTTCAAATATTTTAATTAATAGATATGAATTAAACAAAAATCCTATTTTTAAATATCTTCTACCTATTTTTTAGGAGTTCAGTCAACCATCCAAGCATCTATAAAATCCACCTTCTCACCCAAACCCACGACAGATACAAAACAACAACACCACAAAAAACTTCCTTCACTCTCTCTCAAAATATTCTAAACACAAAAATTTAAAGATCAAGAGACCCTAAAAGGATTGAAGCAAGAACCAAGGAAACCAAGCCCTTGATTCGAACAAGACGCACTGCCAAACCTTGGAAGAATTTCGAATCTTGTTCCATCATTCCTAGGTAAATTAGATGTTTTACCTAATCTGATAACCAATTAATTGTATAATTCATAGAACTTGTTTAGAATTGCTTAGAATAATTTTAGAATAGATTAAAGTTATATATATGTTTATTAGTGGTAAAAGTCGTGTGATTCATGAAATTCTCTAAGTTGATTACATTTTAAGTTTTGTCATGATTTTATGTTCGTTGCATGTTTCTTGCCATGAATTTTGATGATTTCCAATTGATGAATTGTTGTAACAAGAACCGAATGGAATCGTGGCTTTTCTTGGAATTTTCATGTGATTTAGGTGTTAAAGAATGGATCTTTTAGTTATGATCTTTCTTAATTTATGTTTTAGCATGATGATATTGATTTATCTTGAGTAAAGATTAAGTTCTTGAATTAATTCTTGAAATCTTGTTGAATGGCGAATTGATGATGGTGATTTAATGGATTTTGGTTCGAAAATCTTGAATTATTATTAAAGCATGGATTCTTATGAAGATAGTCTAATATAATTATTGTTATTGTTTAGAATTAATTAATTAAATTCTTGAATTATATTTTCTTTATTATTTATTAATGAAATTGACGTGTGTATTGATGATTGTGAATTGATGAAGTAATATGATTTTCTAAGTTGTTATTGAGTCTAGAAGTCAAAGTTAGAATGTTTGACCTAGGGTTGACTAAGTGATAAGTTAGGTGACTTAAAGTCAAAGTTATGAGTTTAAATAAAATAATAATAATATAATAATGAAGGAAAGGAAACAGAGTAAGAGGATATTGTCTTGTTTTGATCTCTGGCTAGGAAAGACTTGGTATTTAAGATGGCCGATATACATGCCGCACCTCTCTTTCCTGGGATTTCGAATATCTCAGTTCCAATTACGGTCACCTAGTACTTCTAATTATGGTATACTCTACCGGGTATAAGGAATTAACGGCTGGCATATACTGATAATTAGAATTGATGGACAGTTGTGCCGATAATTAAGGAATTGACGGCCGGTATGAGCACCATATAAAATACATAAAAAAAAATATTGAGGAAAGATGATGATGAATTGGTTAATGAAAGATAATGTAATGGAACAATGGAGTGCAATGGGTGTATGTTGGAGTTGAACCAATGGAACAATGAAGCACATCTGTCGTGCGTTGAAGTTGGACCATTAGAACGATGGAGTACAACTGTTGTACGTTGAAGTTGGACCTATGGAACGATGAAGCACATCTGTCGTGCGTTGAAGTCGGACTATTAGAACGATGAAGTGTGACTGTTGTACGTTGAAGTGGAACCGATGAAAGTTAATGAATGGAATAATGAAAGATGAGTTGACACAGTCTATGGAGTCTAGAGTCTTGAGGTGACCCTAGCTAGAGAGTATAGTTTGGTTATGTTGTGTATGTTCCACTGCGTATCTGATTGTGTGATGTGTTCTCGTGATTTATGAATCGAATATGTAACCATGTTACTGTTATGTGATGAGTGTGCTATGTTCTGTTAATTATATTATTGATTGCGTTCTACGATTACGTAGAACATTCTAATTACTCCCCACTGAATGTGGACCCCCTATTCCCTTTCAGGTAATGAAGCAGAGTAATTTGGGTTATAACGATGGTTGGGTCTCTTAAGCGAGCAAGCGTAGTAGTTTTAGCTACCCTTTATTAGTAGAGCTAACCCTGTTATTGAATTCTAGTAGCCTGTAATAAGACTTTAGCATTTTTAAGTCACTTTTTGGACATTTTATGAGTTTGGTTTAATTAATTGGGATTAATAAAAGTATTAAGTTTAGAGCTTCCGCTATTTATTATTAAGATTTGTGGTATAAGTTTCATTCATTAGTGATTCGTATTGTTGTTTCTTCAAAAACAACGCTGCTAAAATACGGGTCGTTACAGAAGTAATCAAACCTTTCTTGATAACGGTTTGATTAATGGTGAGATGTAGTGATCTTTCAACATCCTTCTGAGAATATGCTCTCAAAACTGCTGCTTTTAAAACTAAACAAAGACTTCGTCAAAAATAGAAGAAAAGACAGATATATCATATGAAATATGGATAGGAAAGGTTCTTAATTAGTCTTTCCTACAAAATTGGGATAATATGTCTATCCTAAAATGTTTACTTTTGGACATAACTCTAACCAAATTTGAATTTTTTTTTTCAAAGTTAACCTAATGAAACAATTGATCTAACTTCTACAATTGATTTAAGAACAAAGTGTTTGTTGCTTTAAAATTATGCCTTTCTAGAAATGATTGTGTTTCCAAAAAGTCAAGTGTAAGTAGTGTATATCTTGAATGGTTCTAGATAAGCAACAAATAGATGCAGTTAGTCCTACATTAAAGGCAAAAGTTGTAACGACCCGGATTTTTGGGCCGTAAAATTTCGTGTAAAATTAAGCCTTTAAATCCGAATCATTCGATTTGGGCCCTAAGACTTAATTTTTATTTAATTGATCAGGCCCAAAACCCATGTTTGACTCCTCCTAAAACCGGCCCTTTGCTATATTTTCCTTTTACTTAATCAATTTAATTTATTTTCCATAATTAGCAATCCATATCTATTTTGTTTAAAAGCTAAAAACTCTATTTTTGTTTTTCCTAACCACCCTACTACATTTTAGGAAACAAGCTCCTATTATTTCTCCCTAGCTGGCCCCCTTATTATTTCCTTTTATTTCACTTCCTAAACGAACTCCTAAAAATCCAGTAACTAATTCCTACTATCTAATAAACCCCTATCCTATTTATACTTCAAAAACCCACCTTTTATTCATTACTAATCATATGATCAAACTAAAACAAAACAACTCCTTCCTCTATTCTACTAGGCCCTCATGGCACATACATCAAAACCCCACCAAATATTCCTCCTTCACTTCATCAATTCAAACACCTTCATCAAAGAAAGTTCAACCTTTAGCCTTTGAAGATCAAAGCTTGCCTTGCTCATGGTCGTGCGTTGGTGTTCGAAGGTGGCATGTTTGGGCGTGTTTTATGCGTGTGTTTTGTTGTTCTTCTAAGGTAACTAGATTATTCTACTTAGGAATAGTATTAGATTGCATAGGATAATAGGATTAGAATGTTGTAGTTATTGTCCTTGTTGTGCGTGTTTTGACCGAGTGGTTTAGGATTGTAGTTCGAATACTTTGATTGATCTTTGATGAATTTTGATTGAATATTTTCATGTCTTAAAGTTTTATGACCTTTCTTTATGAATCTTGAATAATCTTGTGAAGCCATGAAGTTCTTGATTGATTCTTGTTACTAGTGTTATGCGTGTGTACATGATGCCAAAGTATGGATTTTTATGTTATTCTTGATCAATATTTGGATTCTTGATTTTGTATTTGGCCTTTGTCTCATGCGTGGTTTTGGTGAACTAAAGCTTTGATTTTTATTTCGTTTTATGATCTTGCTTTATAATCTTGATGCTTGTTTCAAGTTATTTTGTTGATGAAAGTTATTGTGATGATTCGAGTAGCATGATATGCGTGATGTTGAATTCGTGTGATGATCTTGTATGGAGTCTTTAGAGTCTTTTTGAGTCGTGTCGTGTCGAGCGGTTGAAGATCGCGCGTCTATCGATTTATCGGTGATAAACCGTGCGGGTCTATCGGTTCATCTATGATGAATCGTGCGGGGCAAGTCTTGTGTGTTTGATTGCGAGTCAGAGTCATGTCGAACGGTTTAAGATCGTGCGTCTATCGGTTTATCGGTGATAAACCGTGCGGGTCTATTGATTCATCAGTGATGAATCGTGCGGGGCAAGTCCTTTGTTGTTAGTCTTGTTATCGGTTGTAGACCGAGCGTCGTCTTGATATTGAACTTGTGATTGTGCATGTTAAACTTGGAAGTATTTGTACTAGCTTGAATTGATTGATGATGCTGTTGACTGTAATGTTTTCCGCTGCTATCTATGATGTTGATTATCTTGTAACATGTATTGATTGTTGTTCCTGTGTGTCTAACCCTATTATTGTATGTAATGTGGTCCTACTTTTAAGTAGGACAGTCTAGTTACTCGCCACTGATGGTGGACCCCCCAATTCTATTTTGCAGGTAAGCAAGTTAGAGGCTAGAGTCGGGATGAATTTGTTGAGCTTCTAGGCCCCTGTTTACCTTTCTTGCTTTTGCAGCTAGTTTTATTTTCTAGTTTTTAGGACTCGATTTTGGTTTAGTTTAACCTTTTGTACTTGGGATTTCATTATTAATGATAATAAGTATTTCTTCCATGAGTTTCAGTCATATTTATGTTTTACTTATCGATTGGTAACTGTCTGTTTATGACGTTATCACAAATAACGTTGTTGTTAAAATGCAGGGTGTTACAAAAGTACATGATTTTGTCTTTATAATTATGATAAGAAATTTTGATACTAAGCTTAAGGAAGGACATTCGGTGTTTGACCTAATAATAGGTTAAAGTAATTGCATTCCATTCACGAACCTCTATTTAGCCCGCTTGAATATGATTCGTAATGAAATGCTCAAATTGTTGAGATAATATTTCACCTGTTGCTATGATCCTATGTAACTATTATTGAATAAGACAATCATCACATAATTAATGGATTCCATATAAATATACATTTTGAATTGTTCATTCTGGGATGTGAAAATCCAACTATCTATGAAGATGTTTTTTTTAACGAGTCATAACTCCGAAATATGACAAATGAATATCAAAACCGATTTCTTGAATAAGTTCTTTAAAGAGGATGTGTATGTGACACAACCAAAGAGTTTTGAAGTTCCAGCAAATCAAAGAAAGATTTGTGCGCTGAATAAATCCAGTTATGGACTAAAATAAGCATCTCGGAGTTAGAATTCTCAATTTTCTAAGATAATAATCACAGAGTTTGGTTTTCCATAAAACAAATTTAGAGGAAGTTTTGTGTTTACAAAAGTTTAGTGGGAGTAGCATTTGTAAGTTCAATGTATACTCAAGAAGGGGGGGTTGAATTGAGTATGTGTGTTTTTTCAATCGTTTTCAAAGTTTGTTTATCCTTTTGTGAGAACAACGATAAAACAGTAAATAAAGAGTAGAGACATAAGGATTTAACGAGGTTCGACTTCTAAACAAGCCTACGTCCTCCACTCTCTCACCAATATTATTAATCAACTCTGAATAATAACAAGGTTACACACTCAATTAAATGCTACAACTCTGTAACACTTAATTCCCCAACTGTTAACTCTAACAGTTCACTCAATGTTCACAGAACACTCCCCAACCACTTCCCTCTAAGTGGTTCAAATATTACAAATTTAAATCTCCGTAAGTTTTTCTCTTAAAAAGGGATATGGAGATAGTTTTGCTATAAGGATAGACTCTCAGAAAATATAACTTGGTTTTCTTTGGAGAGCAAAAGTCTTTTCTAGGGTTTTTCAAAAGATTGTATTTATAGGCAAAGAAAAACCATCCCCTAGAAATGTGCTTGGAGACTTACCTAAATTGTGCAAACAAGCTCAGCTGACACAAGTACAAAGCCACCTATTTCAGACCTTTGTCTCCTTCCACTACATGTAGTGGAAAGTACACTAGAGTCCAAACAAGTACATTGCAAAGCTGATTTTGTAAATCAATTTGGCAGATTTCCAAAACATAAGTGATCAATATTTTTCAAATAAATTTTCAAAAATAATTTTGAACACGAAAAATTGTACGGATCACTTAAGTGCACTTGCGTAATACTGAGGTCTGTTCCCACAGTGGTCTCAGTACTACAAAGTCTACATCTGGCAAAGAGAACTGTTCCAAGCTTGTTCTTTGTCTGTTCTTAGCTTGTTCTTGGCTTGTTCTCTTTACTGGATATAAACTTAAAATCTTTTTGCTCTTTACTTAAAAACACAAAGAATATTTTCCTAAGTCTATTTTACAAGAGGATCCTAGAAGTACAAAAATTAAAAGACTTTAAGCTATTGACTTCTGATTCTTCAAGTATCTCAAGGTCTTCAGATTTGCCTTGAAGAGTTCTCACTTGAATTAACCTGTTCAATTACAAACATGCATAACAATCAAGTATAGAGAACTGGTTTGTCATCCATCAAATCAAACATGGTTCAACAATTTCCCCCTATTTGATGATGACAAACCATGAAGTTCCCCCTGAGAACAGTAACCAATTGTTTTAAGATAAAACAACTGTTCAGAGGAACTGGTCTTGCAATGTGCCTGTAGTCAGATTCATAATCTCAGAGAATAAAAAAACACAGCAGAATAAAGCATAATTAGACTGATTACATTGGTCAGTCACTTATCACATTACTCAATTAATTATTTAGTTTCAGCATTAAACCTGTAACCTGCAAGACTTATCAATTATCAAATATAGCAAGAGAATTTTTAAATTCACTTGGAAGAGTTTCTTCCAGTTGGGATGGATAGGAGTATTTGATCTGAATTCAAAGTACTTTTAGGCATAAAGCTGGGCCATCTCTAACAAGGTCTGAACCTTATTCAAGTTGCTACACTTGACACTAGGAACTTCACCTGTCCTATTCCCCCTTTTAGCATCATCAAATGACAAAATTAACGCAGCACAAAAATTAGGAGAAGACAACAAGTAAAGTCAACACAAGCATAATATAAACACAGCATTCTAAAGATGTTGTCCCAAAAGTGAGTATCTGTAACTCAGAATCCCAAATGTTAAAGTGCACACACAAGTTAAATAATTATACTGACCAGGACCATTCTGCAGAGAAATTGTTTAGCAGAAATGGTCAAAAACTAGAAATAGGAATTGTTCAAAGAAACTAGAGAAATGATAGTTTGAGAGATATGTTAGTAGGGTAGGGGGTAAGCTAAGAAGAGTTATAGTTAGCATCATCATCAGAATCCTAAGTAGAATCCTCATCTTCCTTTTCTGCACTCTCTTCCTGCTTCTTCTTCTTCACTTGGGCAATGATGGGAACTGGTCTCTAAGTGGTCTTGGGCTTGATGCTGGAAGAGGAGGCAAGCTTTTCTTCATGGGAGTCCAACCGTGCTGATATGTTCTTGATTGATCCATCCAGAGAGGTGCACGGGCATTCACACTAGCCATCATCTATTGTAGGAGTTCCCCATGTGTTTGCACCTGTTTGGACAGTGACCCAGTAGCTTCCTCAGACCTTGAGCTGCTTGTTCTTCTAACCCCAGTGGTCCTCTAATCATCCCTCATTTTCAGTATACCACCTTCAAAGGTCATTCCCTTCCGACCTAGGATCTGGTTGGTGAGGACAGACATTTTCTTGACCTCACCACTCAGATGTACCTTCCTACTTTGGAAAACCAGAGTAAGCCAGGCACCATAGGGTAGAGAGTGGTTTGACCTTTCCATAATGCTAACCATGTGGGCTAGCATGAGACCAGGGAGACTCAGCTTGACCTTCTCATACAGGCAGTAGATAATCACAGCATCCATTTTCCTTACATCCATTCTGCCCTGAGCCCTAGGGAGTACTATCTTAGAGGCTACTGTATGGAACAGCCTCATCATTGGTTCCCTTAGTTGGCCAATTACATAGCCAGAACCATCATTTGGAGAACTAGTAAAGAGAGTGGTCTGTATGTGTTCTGTACTGACCTTGGGAATAGTAGGCCAGTTGTCCTTTGAATAGTCACAGAACCCACCTCTTGGTACACCTAGTACCTCCCCTAGAGTTTTCCTAGACATAGTGATATCTGCCCCTTCGACCTCACTCCAGACCTTCCCTTTGTCTAGTTTTCCCAATTTTGAGTAGAATTTCTCAACACAAGTCTCAAAGACATCCAGCCTTTTGTCAAACAGCCCCTCCCAACCCTGGAATTCTATAGCCTCCTTAAACTCCTCTAGAAAGGGTTGACTCATCCAAGACTTACGACATGCAAAACCAAACAAGACACCCCTACCACAAACAATGGTTCAGAAATGGTCTTACCTTTCTTCTTGGCTGAGGCCTTTTTAGGAGCAAAGTCAGCCTTCCTCTTCTTTTCAGTTGGGAGTTTGGTTGTAGGCTTGGGGCTCTCAGAGGCTTTGCCCTTCTTTGCTACACTTTTCATTCTTTTCTTCTTTTCTTCCTTCTTTCCCACTGGAACCTCCTCAGCAGGTTCCTTTTTTATTTCTTCCTTACAGACCCTTGTTCTCTTCCCAGTCTCTTTTTCCCCCTGTACCACCCCAGTGATTTCGACATCCATGTCCTGAGCATGGGTGTCTTCATCCTTCTTTTCTGTCTCTTCCTTCTCTACCTCTTCATCCTCAGTGCATGGCACTGGTTTCTCTGTGATCTGAGGGGTTGGTGATGGTGTCTGTTGTGGTTGTGGAGAAGGTGATGGGGTTTTTTTCCTTTTGTGGTGAAGAGGGTGGTGGTGTTTTGGAATTTGGTGGTGAAGGTGGAGGAGTTTTTGCTTTTGAGGGTCATGCTGATTTCTGTGGAGGTGAAGAAGTAGTAGGCTGTAGAGAGGGTTGTTTAGGTGATGGAGAGGGTGATTTCTTTGATGTCGATGGTGATGGCTTAGATGGAGATGGAGTTCTCTGAGGTTGAGGTGGTGGAGATTTTGGTGAAGATGGTTGTGGTGATTTAGGGCTTGGTGGTGGAGTAGTTTTCTCTTTAGGCTTACATTCATCCTTCGATTCAACAACTGTTTCCTCAGTGGCTTTGTCCTTGACCTCTTTCTGCTTTTCTTCTTCTTTGTGGTGTTCAGCAACCAAAACAGTACTTGTTTCCTTCTCGATCTTAGAAGGTGTGAAACTAGGTGATTGACTTAGTCCTCTGCTTTTCTTCCTTGAAGCTTTGTTCTTCTTTCTTCCCATTTTAGTTTGATTCAGTAAATTTGATGAGAGAGAGAGAAACTGATTGAGAATTCTTGTAGAGAGATTCTTTTGATGATGCTTAGGGTTTGAGAGAGAAGAGCAATTAGAGAGAGAGAGAGACGGTTATAGAGAGATTTCAATGTGAAAATGTGAAATAAAACTGAAGAGAAAATGGCAGTTATTAATTGATATAGAGAGGAGGTTACTTTACACTGTTCATCCGTCCCACAACGGTCACATGTCAGAACAATTAAATCCTCAATTTCAAAATTGAGGGTTCAGCAATAAACTGATATAACCGTTGTAAGGGACTAGTCTGACGATGGTCTGACACTGATCTGTATTTATTAAAAACTTGAGGCATCTTTTAGTTAGGCAACTTAGAGATACCACACATTGGAACAACATCAACATAAGAACTTTGAGACCACTTGCATATATGACATTTAAAAGTTAACCAACCCTGCTTATGTATACTAAGGATCAAAAAGTCAAACATAGCCATAAAGGGAAAGATAAGTCCTAAGGAACTAGGATCTAATCCTTACCATACCAAGTAATGTGCGGAGTTTGACAAACACTTCCCTGCTTAGGGGTTTAGTGAAAATATCAGCCAATTGTTCTTCAGATCTGCAAAATTCAAGATTCACATTTCCTTTTTCATCATTGTCTCTGAGAAAATGATGTCTGATTTCAATATGTTTGTTTTTAGAGTGCTGGGCAGGATTTTTAGAAATGTTTATAGCACTAGCGTTATCACACAATATGGGAACACTTCCGGAACAGACCCCAAAATCCTTAAGTTGTGTCTTTATCCAAAGCAATTGAGCACAACACAAAGCAGCAGCTATGTACTCTGACTCAGCTGTGGATAAGGCCACTGAATTTTGTTTCTTAGATCCTCATGATATGAGACAAGACACTATGAAGTGAGCCATTCCTGAAGTGCTCTTCCTGTCAACACTAAAACCAGCATAGTCAGCATCAGTGTATCCTAAAAGATCAAAATTACTTCCCTTTGGATACCACATGTTCTCTGTACCACTCAAGTACCTAAAAATTCTCTTAACAGCTTTTAGATGAGACTCTTTTGGGTTGCTTTGAAATCTAGCACATAACCCAACTGAGAACACAATGTCTGGTCTACTAGCTCTTAAGTAGAGAAGTGAGCCAATCATACCTCTGTATAGCTTATCCTCAACATCCTTTCCTTTCTCATCTAGGCTGAGTTTAGAAGAGGTAGGAATAGGTGTGTCATAGGACTTGCTATCTTGCAGACCATACCTCTTAAGCAGCTCCTTGAGATACTTTTGTTGGTGGATTATGATTCCATCATCCACTTGCTTGATTTGGAGCCCTAGGAAGAAGCCAAGTTCTCCCATCATACTCATCTCAAATTCACTCTTCATTAGGTCTGCAAACTCATCACACAAAACAAAATTAGTAGCCCCAAACAAAATATCATCAACATATACCTGGACCACTAACAGATTTGTTCCCCTTTTCTTTAAGAATAGAGTTTTGCCCACTGAACCTCTCTCATAATGATTTTCAATAAGAAAACTAGAGAGTCTCTCATACCAAGCACGAGGGGCTTGTTTGAGGCCATAAAGAGCTTTGTCTAACTTGTAGACATGATCTGGATAAACTCTATCCTCAAAGCCAGGGGGCTGTTCCACATACACATCTTCTTTCAAATAGCCATTTAGAAAAGCAATTTTAACATCCATTTGAAAGAGTTTGAAGTTCATGTGGGAAGCAAAGGCAATTAAGATTCTTATTGCCTCAAGCCTGGCTACTGGAGCAAAGGTTTCATCATAATCTATTCCCTCTTGTTGGTTAAACCCTTGAATCACTAGCCTGGCCTTGTTTCTGACTATAGTACCTGAGTCATCCATTTTGTTTCTGAAGACCCATTTGGTTCCAATAACTGACATCTCATTGGTTCTTGGTTCAAGATGACAAACCTGATTTCTTTCAAAATGGTTCAACTCATCTTACATGGCCAAGATCCAATCAGGATCAATTAATGTAATCTTATAGTCAGTTGGTTCTATGTGAGATAAGAAAGAGAAGTAAGCACAGAAATTCTTCCAAACAGAATTTCTAGTTTGGACTCCTTTTGATAAATCACTAATGATTTGATCAGAAGGATGAGAGCTTCTTTGCTTGAACATACTCTTTCTTATTTGAGATAAATCACTAATGATTTGATCAGAAGGATGAGAGCTTCTTTGCTTGAACATACTCTTTCTTACAGTATTTGAGTCACCTAAGTTAGAACCAATGTCTGTACTAGTTCCCCCTATTTCATTTTCATTCTGAGAGGGTGGACCAACTTCTTCAGTGTTCTCTCCCACTTCATCTTCAGTTGGATGGGCAGGAGAGTCATTGAGTTCAATAACCTGTTTAGCATTTGCCTCTGCTGCACCAGACCCATTTTTGTTTTCAGGAGGAGATGGGGGGTTTGTTTCAGCAGTGTTCTCTGGTTCAGCTCCAGTGAAATTTGTCATCCCAATATCAAAGCCTTCATCATCATCTACCTGCACAGGCTTGTTGAACATGTTAGTTTCATCAAATAACACATGGATACTCTCTTCAACACATAAGGTTCTTTTGTTGAAAACTTATATGCCTTGCTATGAGGAGAATATCCAATAAAAACAGCTTCATCACTTCTGGGTCGAACTTGTCCAAACTGGTCTTACCATTATTGTGTACAAAACACTTACAACCAAATATTCTTAAATGTTCAATGTTTGGTTTTCGACCCCTTAGAAGTTCATAAGGTGTTTTTCTTAGTATTGGTCTTAGCATAACTCTATTGAGTATGTAGCATGATGTACTCACAACATCAGCCCAAAATTTCTTTGACAGACCACTCTCTAGAAGCATGGTTCTAGCTATTTCTTCTAGAGTGCGATTCTTTCTTTCAACTACTCCATTTTGTTGTGGAGTTCTAGGGGCTGAAAAGTTGTGGGAAACACCATGCTCCATACAATAGGTTATAAAGCTAGCATTATCAAACTCTGATCCATGATCAGATCTGATAGATGCCAACTGATTGATCTTGTTCTGGACCTGTTTCACTAAGATTTCAAATTCATCAAAAGTTTCATCTTTGTATTTAAAAAATATGGTCCAAGTGAAACGAGAGTAATCATCAACTAAGACAAATACATAACTAAAGCCATTTCTACTTTGTACACGCATAGGTCCACATAAATCCATGTGTACAAGTTCAAATGGTCTAGAGGAACTGGCCATTTTCTTTGGTTTAAAAGATGATCTCACATGTTTGCACTTTGCACACTCTTGACAGAGCTGGTCTGCCACATATTTGATGTTAGGTAAACCTATCACCAAATCTTGTGTCCTTAACTTGTGGAGCAAAGTGAAGCTAACATGTCCTAATCTTTTATGCCAAAGCCATTGGTCATAACCTACAACACTAAGGCAGAGGGCACTGCTCTGTGGAATTTGACTTAAGTATGTAATATACACATTGTTATGCCTTGTTCCTTCACAGACTAGTTCCCCTGTCTTAGGGTTCACTATGTGACAAGTGTTTGATTCAAAATTCACTTTATTTCCCTTGTCACATAGTTGAGATATGCTCAAAAGGTTATGTTTCAAAACCTTCTACATAGTAAACATTGTCAATTGCTTGGGAGAGTGACTTACCAACCTTACCTACTCCTTTGATAAGTCCTTTGCTATTGTCACCAAATGTCACGTGCCCTCCCTCGAATGTAGTGAGTGAAAGGAATTGTTCTTTATCCCCGGACATGTGTCTTGAGCAACCACTGTCCAAATACCAATATGGCTTTCCTTTCACTCGTACCTGCACAAGCAAACTAAAGGTTAGTTTTAGGAACCCAGACCAGCTTGGGTTCCTTGTTCTTTGAAACATTCTCAATCTTGACCTTCCTAACCCACACTTGTTGGGTGTAGGTTTTGTTCTTCTTGTCATGCTTCTTTTTGGTGAAACATTTGTTAGTAACATGACCACTCTTACCACAATAGGTACAAACATGCATATCCTTGGCAAATATATACTTGCCTTTCTTGAATTCATCCAACCATGTGTTGTCTCTGCCTAGAACAGTTGTAGAACTAGATCCAGAATACCCTAAACCAAACCTTTGAGAATTTCCAGGTTGGGATGTGAGGATGTTTAGGGTTTTCTGAGCATCTAACATTTTGTTCAATTGGTTCATACAATCTGTTAGCTCATTCTCCTTGTTCTCAAGCCTCTTAAGTTGAACTTCATTTTGTTTCTTAAAAGATTTTAAATCAAGTCTAGTCTTTTGAAGTTCATCTTGTAGTCTTGAGACCAGGGAGGGACCTGGTTCGTCACTGGTCTTCTTGATGTTTTCTTGTTTTAGCAGGATGAGTTCAGCCTCAAGATCACATATCTTAGCTATGCACTCATCATGTAAAACAACCAAAACCTCATCAAAGGCAGTGGGAGAACCAGTCTCTTCAGAAACCTTAAGATCACCATGTTCCTTGTATAAATCTTCAAGTTTTTCAATTAAGTAGTCATATGCATGTATGACATCAGATTTACTCAAGGTACATGTGTCTTTTAGCAGTTCAAAGTTTGAACTATGTGTAATGAATTTCTTGAGCTCATTAAACCCCTTTTCAATTTTTTCAAAAAGTTCATCCTCTTTAGGGACTGGTTTGGAGTTTAATGTCTCAAGCTCTATTCTTTGTTGATCTGCTGTTATTTCAAGTTCAGAAATTTTTTCTTTAGTTCTTCACAAATAAGCTCAAGTTCAGCAGATCTAGCACCACATATTTCATAATCTCGAACTGTTTCTTTAAGTTTCTTTTTGTTGTTCTGGTAAGCAGACCCAACACTAATGCATTGATCAATGGTGAACTCAAGATAATCAAGTAATTCATCTCTATCTAGATTATGCATATTTGCCTTAATATCATTAAAACATACCTAGTTATCACCTGAAGTGCTTCCACCAGCCATGAGACAGAGAACCTCTTTTTCTTCCGAACAGACCTCAGACTGGTCTGTGCAAGTGAAAGCAGTAAGACAAAGATTTGCTTCTTCTTCATCTTCCTCATTCTCTGATTCCGAATCTCCCCAAACTGCAGCTAGCATAGCTCTTTTGAAAACCTTCTTCTCAGCCTAGACTCCAGGATTTCCCTTGGAATTTTTCCATGTTGGACACTCCTTCATTCTGTGCCCCACTTCACCACATTTAAAACAACTAGCGTTGGAACTGGTTTTCCTGAACTGTCCAGAACTATTTCTTCATTTTATAAACTTACCCTTGGACTTTGTCCTAAGGTATTTTTCAAACCTTCTGGCCATAAGACTGATATCATCTTCATCTTCCTCAGATTCCTCTACTTTGAGGACCATTTCCTTGTTTTTTGAACTAGATTCTGCCTTTGAATCTACCAACATCTCATGAGTCATCAAAGAACCAATAAGTTGTTCTAGAGATAGTGTGGTCAGATCCTTTGCTTCTTGTATGGCTGTAACCTTGGGCATCCACTTCCCTGACAGGCTTCTCAACATTTTCCTTACCAACTCTTCACTTGAGAAGGTCTTCCCTAATGACTTAAGTTCATTTACAATGGTCATGAACCTTGTAAACATGTCCTTTATGTTTTCTTTCCTAGTCTCCTCAAAGACCTCATACTTTGACATGAGCATGTCAATTTTTGACCTTCTCACTTCAGAGTTGCCTTCATATGCAAGCTCTAGTGTATCCCATATTTCCTTTGTAGAAGAACAAGCTAGAATTCGATTTACCTCACATTCTGCAATTCCTTGTTGAACAAGTGACATTGCCTTTGCATTCTTCTCTAGCTTCTTGTAATCTTCACTTGTATACTCTTCTTCTGACTTTGGAACAATGAGCCCTTCCTGATTCTTCTTATGGATGAACGTGGGTCCATTTTTAACAATCATCCAACATTCATAATTTATCCCAATGATAAGATTTTTCATGCAGTTCTTCTACCAGGAGTAGTTAGTGCCATTGAACTTGGGGAGTCTGGAACTGTTTGATTCTTGAGTAGACATCTTCTTGCTCCTCTAGGTAGTTAACCTTTTGAGAAGTTAGGCTCTGATACCAATTGTAAGTTCAATGTATACTCAAGAAGGGGGGGGGTGAATTGAGTATGTGTGTTTTTTCAATCGTTTTCAAAGTTTGTTTATCCTTTTGTGAGAACAACGATAGAACAATAAATAAAGAGTAGGGACACAAGGATTTAACGAGGTTCGGCTTCTAAACAAACCTACGTCCTCCACTCTCTCACCAATATTATTAATCAACTCTGAATAATAACAAGGTTACACACTCAATTAAATGCTACAACTCTGTAACACTTAATTCCCCAACTGTTAACTCGAACAGTTCACTGATCAGTGCTCACAGAACACTCCCCAACCACTTCCCTCTAAGTGGTTCAAATATTACAAACTTAAATCTCCGTAAGTTTTTCTCTTAAAGATGGATATGGAGATAGTTTTGCTCTAAGGATAGACTCTCAGAAAATATGACTTGGTTTTCTTTGGAGAGCAAAAGTCTTTTCTAGGTTTTTCAAAAGATTGTATTTATAGGCAAAGAAAAACCTTCCCCTAGAAGTGTTCTTGGAGACTTGCCTAAATTGTGCAAACAAGCTCAGCTGACACAAGTACAAAGCCACCTATTTCAGACCTTTGTCTCCTTCCACTACATGTAGTGGAAAGTACACTAGAGTCCAAACAAGTACATTGCAAAGCTGATTTTGTAAATCAATTTGGCTGATTTCCAAAACATAAGTGATCAATATTTTTCAAATAAATTTTCAAAAATAATTTTGAACACGAAAAATTGTACGGATCACTTAAGTGCACGTGCGTAATACAGAGGTCTGTTCCCACAGTGGTCTCAGTACTACAAAGTCTACATCTGGCAAAGAGAACTGTTCCAAGCTTGTTCTTTGTCTGTTCTTAGCTTGTTCTTGGCTTGTTCACTTTACTGGATATAAACTTAAAATCTTTTTGCTCTTTACTTAAAAACAGAAAGAATATTTTCCTAAGTCTATTTTACAAGAGGATCCTAGAAGTACAAAAATTAAAAGACTTCAAGCTCTTGACTTCTGATTCTTCAAGTATCTTAAGGTCTTCAGATTTGCCTTGAAGAGTTCTCACTTGAATTAACCTGTTCAATTACAAACATGCATAACAATCAAGTATAGAGAACTGGTTTGCCATCCATCAAATCAAACATGGTTCAACAGCATTGTCCTTTTGGTCTTGTATGTAATTGACATATATATATAGCATAAGAAAATAAATTCAACATGCTTGAGTTAGTCAAGTTATGGTTCTGGAATGTTTTTTTTTAAACTTGAGTTAGTCAAATTATGTTTCAGGAATTGTTTTTATAAACTTGAGTTAGTAAAGTTATATTTCTGCAATTGTTTTTATGAAAGTCGTTAGACAAGTTGAGTTTATTTCGGGAATCAAGATCCATAGAAATAGATCTATATTATTTACAGAACTTATAGATAAGGTTCTCACTAAGTTCAACTTGGAAACCCTATTTTATTTGCAAAACTTATAAAATGATAAGGTTATCACTAAGTTTAACTTGGAAATAGATCTATATTATTCACATAACTTATAATGATAAGGTTCTCACTAAGTTCAACTTGGAAACCCTATTTTATTTGCAAAACTTATAATGATAAGGTTATCACTAAGTTTAACTTGGAAACTCTTACAGATGTTTCCATCTCATTCAATGTAACATGCTAGCAGCGCAAGACTTGACGTTTGTTAATGTTCGATGAGCTAAAACATAATGGGATATTTTCCCAGGTACCCCTGGGGTTAGACCTAATAGCCAGAATGCCCCCACTTTTTTTAACTTGCATTAGGTACCCCTGAGATCAATATGATTGGCCAAAATTCCATTACTGCAAATTTCAACCTCAAATAATGACTAATCTGTTCGTTTTTTTTGCAAATTCCGACCTCAAATCTGACCCTTTAGGGTTAAAATGACCCGTAAAATCTTAAGAGGACAATTTTTTTAAAACACGTAGATCAAAGCACGCAAGTCGAGACGAATTAAGACGTAGATATATGTGCGCAAAAATTGTCTTCTCAATGTTTTACGAGCCATTTTAACTCTAAAGGGTCATATTTGAGGTTAGAATTTGCAAAAAACGAACAGATTAGCCCTGATTTGAGGTCGAAATTTGTAATAATGGCATTCTGGCCATTTATACTGACCTCAGGGGTACCTAATGCAAGTTAAAAAAAGTGGGGGCATTCTGGCTATTTCGCCTAACCCCAGGGGTACATGGGGAAATATCCCAACATATTATCCTTTTGTATTGACAATATGATCTAAATGTGTGTGTCACATTGCACTTACATAAATGTTTGAAATGCCTTGATAATTCTAAAGTACTTAAGAAGGACTACAAGATAATATCTTGGTATGAGGAAATATATGATGTTTCTTTTAAAGTTTAAATCTGCAAAGTTTATATGAATGAGAATGTCTCGTTTCCAATGATCAATCCATTATCGTAACCTGAGTATATATGTCATGCTAGGACAAAAAGAATTAAAGAAAACATTAAAGAATGTCTTTAATGAAATCTTATGTTAAATTATGACGATAGTCCATGATTGTAAAACATATGAAAATGTTTGTTGTTTGAAACATAGTTTCAATATTATTTAATTCTAGTTTGTAATTAAATAAAATGTCCAAATAACTTGTGATTTCAAATAGAATTATCGAAAACATTTTGATAATGGAACTCTATAAAGTAAACTGAAATCACATTTTATCTAAAGTCTTTAGTCAGAATCACTAAAATAGACATAAGTGATTTGTTTAAAAACTAGCATATAATCAATTGATAGAGCAGTTCCATGGGCTATAGAAATATAGTGATGTTTAATTGATTGTATGGATGTATGTTTGATACATTAAGACTTGACCTAACAGATTCTAAAAGTAGAATCGAAAATCTGTATTTAGTGGATTCCTTAGACATGAGTATATCTTAATAACTACAAAATAATTAGCTTAACCATGGCATTGTTAAACTCCGTGTCGTAAAAGGAGGTTATAAAAGCAATGATCAGGTGGAGTTAAGAATTGAGTAGGAGTTATGGTCATACAAGAGTGAATAAGTCCTCCTAATTAGTAGGAATGGTGTCAGGCCTCTTGATGAGCGAGAACTGGAAAATTTCGTGGGCATGCGAGAGAAGTTTAACTGTTGAATTCATTTGAGCAGTTCGAACTCAGCAATCAAGGAACATAAATTGAAAATACCAAAGTATTATCAATTTGACATTAAGAGACTTCAGGAATTTATATTTGCGCTATTGTCTTCGGACAAGTGAGTGGTTGAAGGAATATGTCCTTAGTCGTTATCGACAATTACTAAATATAATTAGGATTATATTATGGAGATAATTAATAATTAATTTAAATTAGGGAATTATATTTACTTGCTAGAGAATAAATATAATTAGTGGGACCATTGATCGGTCCATTTTGGACCCATTTTCCGGCTTCGTTTCACTTGTCTTTCGGGCCATCTAGACTTTATTTCATTGGGTTTTAGTCTTTTAGTATAGAATTAGCTTATTTCGTGGCTTCCTTCAATAATGTTGTGTTTTATTTGTTTTCTTGAATAATTAGGCTCAAAATGGAAGCATTTCAAGTGCTCTTGCATATATAGGCTGATTCAAAGACTCACATATTTTTTTCTATAACTCTTTTTCAGGTGATTCGACTTGGAGAAGATTCCTTATTCCAAGAGCTTTAATTTGATATATTATATGCTCAATTCCGCTAAGAAACGAAGGAGATATGAGCATTTGAAGACCGAGTGCGTAGATCTGCACGACCGTGCAGCTACCCTTCCTTTGAGCACGTTCGTGCAGCATGCTCGTGCAGAGGTCAGAGAGCCCTTTTTGGAGTGCACGACAATGCAGGCAAACCTTGCATGATCGTGCAACTTGGCCTTCTTTTCGCCACGACCGTGCAAGGTTCAACTGCACGGTCGTGCAACTAAGTTGCTCGGTCGTGCTACTAAGTTGCACGATCGTGCAGCTTATAACTGGAAGATCGTGCAACTAAGTTGCACGGTCGTGCAGCTTATTACTACACGACCGTGCACGACCTGCAGCACGTGAAATGCCCTGTTTTCGCCGTGTATTTTATTTAATTTACTCGGGATACCTTAATAGATAGAAAAGGCTTGTTGTTACGACATGCAGCTACCCGGTCGCTATAGAGAAAGAGTATGATGCTAAGCTAGGGAAGAGTAGGGCCTCTTTCTCGTTGATCAGTTCGCCTTTGTTCTATTTCTCCATTCCTACGGCGGTTTTGTCAACGAACGCGTCTCGAGCCGGATTTACTTTCCCTAGCCTCCCACCCGAGGAACGAGGGCCTTCTGCTCTGCCTCACCTCCTTCATATGGAAGAAATCGGATTTTCTGAAACTGAAATCCGGATTCTTCGGCCAAAGCTTCTATACCTGCTTTTTTAGCCTTTATAAGGCTAAAAGCTTCATCAATAGCATCACTTCGCTTCGCTATTGAACTGCATTCGTCTAGGGAAACCCTAGCCTCCCACCCGAGGAACGAGGGCCTTCTGCTCTGCCTCACCTCCTTCATTTGTTCATTTGTTCATTTATTTTATTTCGAGTATCGGGATAGGGGTCGTTTCCATAGCTTCGGCTCCGGGCGGGGAGAACATATCTTGCCCCATTCCCTTCCTGTTTATCTTATGTCATCTATTCCTATTTTGGGGTTTATTCCTTTTTAAAAGGAATCTCCCAGCGGCAAGACAACCTCTAGTCCCCTTACTGTTTGGGGCATTGTTGTACTTTCTTCCTTACTTTCCAACCCTTGCACGGTCGTGCAGCTTATAACTGGACGATCGTGCAACTAAGTTAATGCTTTTTGAATTTTCACTTTGCAATTAAGTTAATCGAACTTGAGTTAATTCAATGATTCTAATTCCTCCGATTGAAATAACATTAGGGAGTCTAATCCTTAGAGTTTTAGTCATTTGATATTCAGTTTGTGTAGTATTCCAATTCAATTCGCTTAGTTTTCAATTCATTTGTTCTAGATTAGATTCAATTTCACTTTTCACTAAACAAAAGAAAAAGACCCTAGGATCAACTTGATTACAACTAGTCCGTATTAGTTCCTTGCGGATCGACCCTAACACCGCTAATACTACGTGTTAGTTGTTAGGTCTTATAAATTGTATATTTGCTAGGAAACTAGGGCCACGATACCCTAGGAGCCGATCAACCATGTTTATGGACCTACGACTATGCTTAACTTAATCCTATGGGGTCACACAAAATAGCACAGGATTAGACATAAATAATAAAGCCTAATGAATGCTAGGGTAAGGGTTTTTTTTTATATGAGTAATAAGGTATATATAATACCTTATTAGGGTTGTGAGAAACAATGAATTCTGATCAGTTGGCAAACACAGTTACAAAATCATAGAAACCCTAAAACCTATTGTGTTCATACGGTTTTCCCTAAAAAGTAAGAGAGTGAATAGTGATCCATCTCTTCCGTACTAACATACGTGGGATCTAATCCAGTGCTTGTGGACTAATTAGAGGAGCAACAATTGAGGCTCTAGATCTCCGTTCTTGACATTGAAAGCACGCACTCATCAAAGGTTGTAATTACTATCTTTTATACTTGATTCATATTAATTATTATTAGCGATCCTGATGCTATAGATGTTAGGAAATTGTTTCCTGAAATTCCACTAATCATATCTATAAACCCCAACAGCCTAGTGCCAGAATTTTGTACTCTATTTTGCTGGCTTAAATCATCCACTTGTGCCACTTGCTTCTTTGTTA
This sequence comes from Salicornia ramosissima, assembly GCA_951394345.1. Taxonomy (NCBI): domain Eukaryota; kingdom Viridiplantae; phylum Streptophyta; class Magnoliopsida; order Caryophyllales; family Amaranthaceae; genus Salicornia; species Salicornia ramosissima. The sequence continues at coordinate 26,079,954 of OX596235.1, forward strand.
TTTTAATTTTTTAGTTTCCAAGGCATTATATATACTATTTTTGGTCATGTAAAGGGATATGCATACTACTCTATCTTATATTAAGCTTAGAACTCTAAAAACTCTTACTTAAATTGTAACTTTTATTTTAAGAAATCAATGAAGAAATCTTGTTCATCATTGGAATTGGTAGCTTAATCTTATTCTAGGGATTGGTTGTAATGTTTCCCAAAAGCTTTTTGTGAGATTTCTTTAACTCTAATCTATTTCATTACTTCAATTATATTCATGCTTTTGTATTAATTGTATTAGTTTGTTAATTATTGTAACTATATCTTGATCTTGTTATTCTTTTTATAAAATTATTCTAGCCTAGTAAGAATTGTTGCAACCCTAATCCTAAGATTCTTTAGAGACCTAGAAACTCTTTTTAACACTTAGCCATAAGTTATCTTGTGCCTAAATTTCCAAACCCTCCCTTTGTGTTAACTAAAAATCACTAAAAACTTAGTGATTTCCCTTTTTAAATCCAAAAACCTTTTAACAAAATTTCAATCAACATAAATCCGTTCTTTGTAAATACGAACCTTAGTTGCTCTTTACACTAGTTGTGATTGGAAAGTAGGAGAAATTTATCTTTGGTTTAGTTTTTTTTTATTTTAATGACATAAAAGGCCTACAAATCATCATTCACAATAGTTCTGATGATGTCTTAATGGCTCAGTACTACAACCTTAGGAATAACTCCTCCCTAATTGCTGAAGCTTTAGCTCTCCGAAATGGCCTATTATTAGCTCTTAATTTAGTTTTTAAAAATATTTTCATGGAAGGTGATAACTTACTAGTTATTCCTATTCTGCAGGGAAAATTCGCATGCCCTTGCAAGGTCCAGACTAGTGATGGCAACGGGTCGAATCTGGACTGGGTTTGTGTGGACGCGGACCCAGAAACACTGGACCCAGATCCGATCCGAATCTGTCGGGTCTGAAATGCATGGATCCAGATCCAGATCCGTTGGATCCAACGGGTCTGGGTCCAAAACGGGTCCACCGTATTTCATTTCAATAAATATGAAAATTCATTTTTTTTTTGGGAAATATAATAAGTTTTATTAAAGAATTTTAAAAAATTGAGTCAAAACATTACTACAAATTTACAATTTGGGCTTATGACTTTAGAGTTTTAGAAAAAACTTATGAATTGTAATTTATACATTTTATTATTATTATATATAAAACGGGTTTACCGGTCTGGATCCGGGTCTGAGTATTTTTGGGATGGACCCGGATCCAAACGGGTCCAAATTTCAAGGATCCAGATTCGCAAAAACGGATATGGGTCCACAGATCCGGGCTGGGTCTGGGTCCTATTGCCATCTCTAGTCCAGACTCTAACAAAGGATATAAACGAACTCATTAATAAGTTTGATTCATCCACATCTAGGCATGAACACCGCGAGGAGAATCGGGCAACATTACCTCACATCCTTAGGTTTTTTGACTATCTCATCAGGACATTCAACCTTATGTACATTCAAAATTTGCTTACCTTGTTACTCTTGATAGATTAGAGTTTTGTTTCATGAGAACACTACACTAAGGCCCCGTTCTTTAGGACTTTTATTAACTTAATTTAATTTAATTTCATTTAAGTTCAGTTAATTTAATTTTAGTTCAGTTAATTTAATTTAAGTTAATTTAATTTAATTTAATTTAATTTCATTATCATTATCATTATCATCATCATCATCATCATCATCATCATCATCATTATTATTATTATTAGTTTCGGGCATCATTTTTCTGCTCGACATTTTCCGACGACGTTTTTCGGACTAACTTTTCCGACGTTGATTGTTCGGCCGACTTTTCCGGCGATGATTTTCGGGACGAGTTTTTCGGCGACGGTTTTCGGGACGACTTTTCTGGCGGTGATTATTCGGCGACGATTTTCGGTACGACTTTCCCGACAACAGTTTTTGGACTGATTTTTCGGCGGTAATTATTCGGCTGACTTTTCCGGCGAAGATTTTCAAGCAGAGTTTTTCGGCGACGATTTTTCGGGACGACTTTTCCGACGACAGTCTTCGGATTTATTTTCCGGCGGTGATTATTTGGCCGACTTTTCCGGCGACGATTTTCAGGCCAAGTTTTTCGATAACGATTTTCGAGACGACTTTTCCAACGACAGTTTTTGGACTGATTTTCCGGCGTTGATTATTCGGCCGACTTTTCCGACATCGATTTTCAGGCCGAGTTTTTCGGCCACGATTTTTCGGAACAACTTTTCCGACGATGGTTTTCGGACTGATTTTCCGACGGTGATTATTCGGCCGAATTTTTCGGCGACGATTTTTCGGGACAACTTTTCTGACGACGATTCGGATTGACGTTTCCGGTGGTGATTATTCGGTCGACTTTTCCGGCGACGATTTTCAGGCCGAGTTTTTCGACATCGATAATTCGGACTGATTTTCCGACGGTGATTATTCGGCCGAATTTTCCAACATCGATTTTCAGGCCGAGTTTTTCGGAGACGATTTTTCGGGACAAATTTTCCGGCGACAGTTTTCGGAGTGACTTTTCCGGCGGTGATTATTCGACCGAGTTTTTCGACGACGATTTTTCGGCTGTGAAAATGAAGGTTTTAGGGTTTACTTTGAAATAAAAATAAAATATAAAAATAAAAATAAAAATATAATTTAGTTTAATTTAATTTAAGTTCAGTTAATTTAATTTAAGTTCATATTTTGTCAGTTCTATAAACCAGAGCGTAAATCTGATGAAATTTAAAAAAAAAAATGATATGCCCATTGCAAAAAAAAAAAAAAAAAAGAAAGCGGTCCGACTTCAGAATAACTAAAAACAACATAACATGAGCTATTGAATTGGAAAATAGTTCAAAGTTTATCCATTTCCTCTTCCACAAGCTGTTCAGGAGTTATCTGCACTGCTCTCATCAATCTACAATCTAATTTCAGATTATTTGTATCACCTGACAAACGTTCTTGTTCTTCTCAAATCTCTGTTCTGGTTTTCACCATTATCTTACTCCTTGAATCAGATTCTTCCTCTGTCTTTCATTTTGCCTTATTAAAGTTATTTTTCTTGCACCCTTTTCCCAACATTTTATTGCCTACTTTTTCAATTTTCAATTTTCAATTTTGGCCCTCCTACGAAGCTTCTGAAAGTTTGCTAAATTCCTTTACATCTCTACGGTTTTCCGGCTTGAAGAATTTGGTGAGTTGAAATATATCAATGGTGGGTTCATCTCCATCAATCGAGTTTAGAGTACAGTGCTGATTATGATTAGATATGAATGCTATGATCGTTCGCCTCGAATTATGAAATTAGGGATTTGAAATTCGAAACAAGTTCATGAATAATGCTTCCTTGGGGTGGGCTTAGCTGTTGTTTGAGTGCTGCTGCTCTTTATCTTCTTGGAAGAAGTAGTGGGAGGTTGGCTTTCAGCTTTTTTTGTTTTTTTGGATTCTGAAATTCTTTTTGATACTCTTGTTGTATGTTGTTCGAATATATTTTTAATTTTTTTTTGTTTTCTTAATATATATATATATATATATATATATTTTTTGGCATCAATTATGATTTTATTTGTTTGGTTATGATTGTAGGGATGCGGAGTCTCTGAAATCTGTGGCTAGAGTTGATCAATTGAAAGATTTGGGTACTATGCAATCTTCTTATCATCTACTGTATTTTGTTTTGAATGTATTACTGAGTATCATTTTGCTGAATGGAACTTGTGGTGTTTCCTACAAATCAAATTTTACATTTATGCTCCTCTATGAATATAGTTTAGCCAGCGGCCGGTGTTTTGAATTTTACTACTGTAAAATGGTTCGTTTCATTGGAACACCGTCATAATGATTGCCATTTTCCATTATGAAAATATCCATTCATATTGATGTTTTTATGAACAAAATGATATCTATTGAATCAATAAGTGTTTTGTTTCTGGTTAGTACTTGAAAGCAGTGTTTGTGACAGCAAATTACTAGATTATGAATTAGTTTTTTAATTGCTGACTAGAGTCGTTGTTGTTTCCTTATTATTCAGCGATATTACTAGATGCTGCAAGCAAAGTTGTACCTTTCATTGTCTCTGTATCTGGACGAGTTGGGTCTGAGACCCCAGTAAAGTGTGAATACAGTGGCTTGCGAGGTGTCATTGTAGAGGAAACGGTATGTAAAGTTGTTGATTACTCTATCCTAGCAAATCACAATACTTCTAATATTTTCTATCTGACTAAAAATATGTTCCCTTTCTTGTTGTGGCTGGAAATAGTATTGCACTTTATGAGATATGCGATTTGAATGACTTTGCCTCTCTTAAGTGTACACATAGATGTCAGCCATTCATTCGTAGGTGAAAGAGAACTGAATATTTGTCTTCCACTCTTGCAAACTTAGTTAGGATTGGGTACTTGTGCTCATTGTTGTCAGCATCTCTTTTCATCAATATAATCTGTGATTCTGTTCGTATCCTTTGTGTCTGCCTCAGGCCGAGCAACACTTCTTGAAACACAATGATGCTGGTTCATGGGTACAGGATTCTGCGCTGATGCTATGTATGAGTAAGGAGGTGCCGTGGTACTTGGTAATACTTTATCCATGATTAAGTTGAATTTACAGTATGATGCATTGCATAAACTAGCTACTTATTATATATTTCATTGTCAAGGATGATGGGACAGGCCGTGTTTTTGTTTTGGGAGCACGAGGTGCGACTGGCCTGGAACTAACTGTTGGGAGTGAGATTTTTGAGGAGTCAGGGAGATCCCTTGTACGTGGGACTTTGGACTATCTCCAAGGTCTTAAGGTGTGTCTCTTTCTATTTTAGGAGAAGTTTGTAGATGCATACTGCCGTATTCTTGCTGATGACTGTTTTTTGTTCTAGATGCTTGGGGTGAAGCGTACAGAAAGGGTTCTTCCTACCGGGACACCTTTGACTGTTGTTGGTGAGGTAGGATACATTGTGCTAATAAGAATCGTGACAATTTTTTTATAAAGAATCTAAGTGCACCAACTTTCTCACCCCATAGATGCCGATAAGTGGTTTATTCCACAATTCCACTATGTGGTTTTCTTTATTAAGCTGGAGTGGCATTGTTAAAACTTATCAGTAAGCATTGTGTATTTGTGTTAGAACATGCTTCTTTAAGTATTGTGAAGCTGTGCATGAGCTGTCTATGTTTGCTAATTTGGATTGGCCGTTTCCTGATGCTGGTTAATTTGTTCATTAATTCAATTATGAGAGGATAATAGGGAACTTGGTTAATCTCAGCCTGACTTTTGCTACTTCTTTTTTCTCTTTCACTTGCGAAAATTCTGGAAGGAAACGGTGGGAATTTCTATTTGGAATATAACATCTTCCTTAGAATCAATTTAGAAGGACTTCAAAGTTTCTTAGCTGACGTCAGTTTCGTTGTATTTTGAACTTAGACAACGTTTTGTGCTTTAACATTATAGTAAGGGTAGGCACCATTAATTTGTATATATCCATTTTCCAGGCTTCTCTTCACATGATTAGTCAAATGTGTCTTAGCTTCTTCTCATTCTCTGCTATCATTTTTTTGGTGTATGATGAACTCCATCTTTTCCTTAAACTTGATAGGCTATCAAAGATGATGAAGGAACAGTTCGTGTTCAACGCCCTCATAAAGGACCATTTTATGTTACTCCAAAAACTATTGATCAACTAATTGCAAATCTTGGAAAGTGGGCTAGGTATCGACCTTCTTATTTTTTTATTTCAATCTTATGATTAATGAACCATCTCATTACATAAGTGGTTGTATCAGGTGGTATAAATTTGCTTCACTGGGCTTCACCGTGTTTGGTGTGTATCTGATTGCTAAGCACGCTCTTGGACTTATCCTTGAAAGAAAACGGCGTTGGGAGATGCATAAGCGGTATGTTGCCATGCTTACTTTTGTAATCATTTATTGTTATCAAATTATTATTTAAAGCATATGTAACATAATGTTTCTTATGTTTGTCATTATTTAAAATTGAATTTTTATTAGCACTATATGGAGCAACATGGAAATTAAGCTAAGTCATAGGGGCATTGCTTATCTAATTTTCCAAACCTTTTATTTTTATCACATTTCTTACTCCTAAGTAAATCTTGATACATCGATTTTATAGCTGGTAATTATAGGTGATGGAGTATTATGAAAATGAGAAAGGAGAAAAAGTGAAGTTCAATAGGAGATTTATATGTGAATTTGGATAGTTGTAGATGTTTAGTACTTTGGTCAATTGAATTACCTATTGAGTGTTAGATAAATTAGTTGAGTTTCAAGGAGCACACAAGAATCTTTAAGGAGATTTTGCATATTTTTTCACATTTAGGTTTGGCAGAAATATTAAAGACGATTAGATTACAAATTAAATTTAAACAAAAAATTTGCATTGGATGGGGAGGGAAAAATGTTAGCCAAAGTAAGAGTTGCAAAGTAGGCCGGTGAGGTTGGGTTATTGTCAGTTTGAGTTAAATATGAGCCAAGCCATTTTGGTTTCCACATAGGACTTGTTAATTAGTGACTTATAGATTTGGTATACTTGATGATTTACAATGCGTTTTTTGTACAGCAGGCTGCACTATTTCGTAGAGGTGCGGCTCACGTGTAACACGTGAATAACTTTGTAACCCCCACAATAACTTTGTAACTCCCCACAAAAACCTTGTAGCTCCTTACAAAATGACTTTGTAACCCCCACATTAACCTTGTAACCCCCCACAAAATAACTTTGTAACTCTCCAAAATAACTTTGTAAACCCCCCCCCCACAAAATAACTTTGTAACCCCCCACAATAACTTTGTAACCCGCACAGAACAACCTTGTAATCCCCACTATAACTTTGTAACCCTCCACAATAATCTTGTAATCCCCATCAAATAACTCGGTAACCCCCACTGAACAACCTTCTATTCTTATTAATTATGCTGCTTCCATCCTAATATTATTGCAACACTTGGTTTTGCTTTGAGCTTTAAGGATTTGTTTTGTTTTCTAATATTATTGTAAAAGTAGACATAATAGATTATGATTGTAGTTTATGAAAAATGGATTATACATTTATACAGGAGGTAATGACATAATGGAAAGATACTGAAAAATGGATGTGTTTTGTTTCGTTTTGGCATGAGGAAGTGTACCAAGTATTTACCTTGATTTTATAATTTCATGTAGTGTATTAGTGTTGGCAATAAGAATTTTATAAAAATCTAATATTTAATACTTCCTCCTATTCTTTTTAAGTCTATATTTCATTTTTCATGTTTGCCGAGACACCTTTATCCATTTATAGCTTTTACTATTTATTTGTAAAAATTAGATTTTAATCAACTACACATTAGAATGAATCAAATTAAACCCAACATGACTATGTTTTTCATCATGTATAGGTTATAAGAGGGGTTCAAAGTATGGCAAATGAACAATGACAAAGCTAAGCTGCTGCACTTAAAGAAATAGTGAAAGTGCTTAATTTGATCAATTTTTTTTAATGCTATGACTATGATTATTAATACGCGGGGGAAAACTCCAACCTATTAAACTCCAAAAAATAGAGAAATGATTAATTCTACCAAATATTTGAATGTAATTTTATATCAAAGGAAATACGTACTAGTTGGAACAACAGGGTAAATTATGAATGCTTAAAGTTTTTAAACATTTTTTTCTGTGATGAATTAGGTTAAGTTCAATCCATAAGTTAGTAGGTTATGTCCTACAGGCTTTAACAATTATGTGGCCCAAACATTAAATATATATTTAATATTGTATTAACCAAATTTATTCAATACTAAATTGATCCAAGTATACAACCTTAATCATTAGTGAAAAACAGGTATAATATTGTTTCCTCCATCACAATCAAATTTGACCTCAAGTTATTTTGGATCTATTGAAGGACTCATGGATGACCCTAATAGTAACAAGCTTGATTTGTATGACCTAGTTAGAAAGCTTAATTTGTATGATCTAGTTGGCCACCTCTAATTTGGGTTTGATAAGTTCTTGGTTGTTCACAACATTCTCATCATTGGGTTGCTTTTAGGACCCGTTTTGTTATTTGTAATAAATCTTGGTAATAGAAAGAACTTGAAGTATAATTTTGTAAGGAAAGAAATCTTATATATTCTGTGGAAACATATTTTCATTCTTGGCTTAAATTTTTGTCTTATTTTCCATTACCATCCATTATTATTAAGAAGTGTGTTATTGGATGGGAAACAATATTTGTGAAGAGAATTATATAAATCGAAGCTAAGCTAGCACAATCAATGGGAATGGCCATGGATTTTCTTTCCAAATTTAATATAAATTCATTCACATTAATGTTACTTATAACTTGTTACCAAGCGGGTCATTAGGGTTAGGGATGATTTTTTAGTGTGATTGTGGAAGAATAGATTGGTGTGAATGTGTGATGGACCTAAGAAAAGTAATGGTTTCTTTATATAGAAACTTAAGTTTTAGTGTACTAAATTATCTTTTCATAAGGTATTAGATGGATGTTAGTTAAATAAAAGTAGCTAAAGATGAAGCAAAAAGGTGGAAATTTAATGTTTTAGTGATTTATGATACTTTTATGCATAAAGTGTACAAAGTTTCATGTAAGGTTTTGAAAAGAATGATGTGATCCATAAAATTCTAACATGTATTTTATATTAAAAAAAAGTTTAGATATAGGGCAATACGATATCATGATTTTTAATGGCAGTGTTAACTGAGCTGTAATGTTGTGGTGATTACTAAACATCTTTAGCCATGTAGAGATTCAAAGTGTGTAAGCCGATCAACCTGTTTTAGGACCCCTCTTCAATGTCCATCGATATTTGAATTTTTTGCTTTTTTTTTTTTTTAATATTCTAGGATAGAAGGGATTTTTTTAAAATTTTTTTAAAGAAAGAAGTCTATACTTCTCCTAATAAAAAGGAACACCATAACAATGATGGGCAATATCTTCTGAAAAAGAATTAATGTTGGTTAGGTAGTAGATAGTCGAATATGAAATGCCGTCTTTTTTATTTCTTAAACAAAACTCTCATGGTATACAGTGAAATTAGAGTTCCTAGTGAACGGAAAAAGCTTTCTTATTTCATTGCATCATGATATTGGCTGGAATCCGCTTTAATAAACAATATTAAATGAATAAGCTACAAGACTTAATTTGATGATTGGACTAGTGACAATGCAACGTCAATTGTCGATTGATGATATTTTGTCATTGATGATTGTTTAAATAAAAAAGAGAACGAGATTCACATTGATGATGATGTTAGAGGAAAGATAACATGAAAAAGTAGAGTGAAAGAGAACATTACATAACATTTTGTTTTTGTTTTAAAATTTTGAACTTATTTAGAGTTCTTTGTTTTAAAACGTTGGAATGGAATAATTTGACTCCCAAGGGTTTGACTTGAAAATTCATTTTATAATTTGTTTGGTTCATTCAAAGGAATGGATTTAGTTGCCATTAGTAAGAGGAGGTATGGAAGCTCAATCTTTAGGTGGTGGTGGTCTGGTGGGTATGAGATTGAAGGGGTTTATAAGTGGAAGAAAAACCCTTGAATATGATATTCCATACTCATATGACCCCAACCAACACTCTACGAGATAGAATCAGAAATGAAGATATGCGTAGGAAAGTTGGTGTTGCGGATATTGCAAGCAAGCTAAGAGAAAATCGTTTGCGTTGGTTTGGGCATGTAACACGGAGACCCTAGGGAGCACCGGTACGAGTTGGAGAGTGGGATCAAGGGGATTTCAAACGTGGCAGGGGGAGACCGAAAATGACTTGGTGGGAAGGAGTTAGAAAAGATTTGAAGCTGTTGGATTTATAAGAGATTGAGGCTCTCGACCGTGCCGGGTGGAGGAGGAAAATCTATGTGGACGACCTCCTGCAATAATCACTTTGGTTCATTTAGCCGACCCCATTTATGGGAATAAGTCTTTGATTGATTGATTGATTAATTGATATGACCCAACCAACCAATTTTTTTATATTGTTAATGGCATCATATCAATTCCATTCCAACATAAAAGTTTGAACCAACCACTCCTTTACTATGTTGCCATAAACTATTATTTGTTTGTGCTTTGATATTGTTAGTTGATGAGTTAGTTATTACTATTAGAACTAACTACTTAGTTTGTTAGCAACCTACTAGTGGTCATAAAAGCTATAAAATAGCACAATGTAGCATGTAATTAGACATGATGAATAATAATCGATTTCTCAATCTTCATCTCTCTCTCTCTCTATATATATATTTCTCTCTCTCTCTATTTTTGTCTCCCTTCTCTTTGTACTCTCTGTGACAGCTTCCTTGCAACATTGGTATCAGAGTCGAAATTGTTGGGCAATCTAGCACCTCAAACTCGACACATTGCGTCTGTGATAAAGGAGGAAGGTTGTGGTAGGCTTGTGACAGCCAGCGTAAAAATATGTAACATCCAGGCACATTGTTGTACAAGAATAGTACTCGGATGAGTGACCTCCTAGGAAGTCCTTGTGTTGCCATGCCGCCAACCTCACCGACCCCGTGGTTGGCCGAAAATAGTACTAGTATGGGTGACTTCTTGGGAAGTCCTCGTGCCATCACTTTGGGATTAAGATGCAGCACAAGAAGAAGAAGAAGAATTAAGGCGCAAAGTGCACAAAACTTGTAGATGGATGAAGTAATGCAGAAATTACTTTAGTCTGTCAATTGATTCAGTCACTCGGCTTTTTAGTGTGGAAATTCCATGAGAAGATGTAGGGGAAGGGGAGTATGATGAGGAGGAGCCTATTGCATTTGCTATATTTGAAGGGAGTCCTTGTATTTCAGGAAATGCATTGAGTGGCAGTCATGCCTACCAAACTATGAGAGTAAGAGGAATGTATGGTTCACTACCACTGCATATCCTGATTGATTCAGGAAGTACCTACAACTTTGTGGATTTGGGTTTGGCTAAGAAGCTAGGCCTGTAGTTGAAGCAGATCCATCCTCAAGCAGTGATTTTGGCTGATGGCAATCACTTAGCTAGCGTGTTTGTATGCAGGGATTTCTGTTTAGTAAAAACTGATGCTTTTGCTACTGGCATAGGAGCTATCCTTATGCAAGGACATCTTCTGGCTTATCTTAGTAAAAGGAACTACTGGCAGTAGTCCTAGCTATAAAAAATGGGATTAATACTTAGTAAATGGAAAATTCCTCATCCGCACTGATCGAAAGAGTCTTAAATGGCTCTTATAGCAGATAGTGGTTTTGTGGAGGGGCTGTTAGGTAGTGGGTTGGTGTAGGGAATGGGTAAAAATGCTCAACAAACAACATCAAATGGAATAAGGGTGGTTGATTCCCTTTCCATTTGATGAAAACCCCCAACCAAACGGCCCTTATTAAGTATGGTCATTTCATGAGTTTGAACCATCCTTACACAGCTGCAGAAGTAGCACAGGTCTACCTAGATAATGTTTTCAAGCTACATGGATGGCCAAGGTTAATTGTAAGTGATAGAGCTGCCACTTTCTTTGGTCAGTTTTGGCAATCCCTATCACTCTACAAGGTATAAATATGTTACTTTCATCTGCTTATCATCCTCAAACTGATGGGCAGGCTGATGTAGTAAACAAATGCCTTGAAACATACCTAAGTTGCGTGTGTGGAGAGTGTCCTAAAAATTGGAGCATGTTGTTACCTTTGGCTGAATGGTGTATAACACGAATTTCCATCATTTAGTTCAGGTGACACCTTATAAGGTGCTGTACAATCAACATCCTCCCTTACACATTCCATATCTTCTTGGTGATCAAAATTAGAGGTTGTGGACAGGTCATTATAAAGGAAAGAAGAAATGATCACAACACTCCAATATCATTTGCTAAGGGCTCGAAACAGGATGAAAATTCAGGCTGATAGACACAGAAGTAAAAGGAGAATTGTTGTGACAAGTTGGGTGTGACGGAAGTTGTAGCCTTACAGATAGCATGCAGAGAGAAGACTTGTATTTGAGAAGCTTGGACCTAAGTTCTTTGGGCCTTTCCGGGTGGAGGCTAGAGTGGGCACAATAGCTTACAAGTTGAAGTTGCCAGGAGAAGCTAGGATACATTCAATCTTTCATGTATCCCAGATAAAGCCAGTTAGGGGAGTTTTGCTTGCATTGACTCACATCTCTTCTTGGATGCATGAGAAGGATGCCAATACTCTTATTCAACCCATGGACAGAAGGGTGGTCAAGCACCATAATCAGGCTGCAATACAGTACTTAAGTCCAATAGGAGGGCTGCCCTATTTCTGAAGCTACTTGGGAATATGCTCTTGATTTTGAGGACAGATTTCTTACCTTCAATACTCAAATTTGATCTGTAGTTTCCTCTTAAGGGGGACGGAATGTAATAGTTAGAAACTATTATTTGTTTGTGCTTCTATATTGTTAGTTGAAGAGTTAGCTATTACTATTCCAACTAAATACTTAGTTTGTTAGCAAACTGCTACCTCTCATAACAGCTTATAAATAGCACAATACACTTCTTAATCTTCCCCTCTCTATTTCTGTCTCTCTACTCTCTGTACTCTCTGCGACAGCTTCCCTGCTGCAAGCTATGGGATTGATGAAATTGATAGGAACAGATTGTGATCCAACAACATCTTAGTTTTAAATATAGTATCGACAAGTAGAGATTCTTTGAATAGTTTCCTTTTCCGTAGAAGTAGTTGAAGTAGTCAGATGTTTCATATATTGGCATATATGTTTTCCTTTGTCTCGTGTTAGCCATATATTTTCATGTTTACAATTGTATTATATGAGTCTGTAATGTTTATGTCTTAGCCTTCTAAACCTAGTTGTTAGGTGTTGTTTGGATTATAGGTAATGCATAATGCAAAAGTATTGTCTTTGATTGTATGTTTTTGCAATAAAGTTTTTGTTCGAATAATTGACTCTCTCTCACAACTTAGTTACCCTTAGTCATGGCAGGGTGTTGAATCCTATTAGGCTAGTGGCGTGGCTGGTTAGTTGTTTACTAGCTTTTCCATCTTTATTAAAATATTTTCTTTATTTTTGTAATACTATACTGCACCAAAACTTACATAAAGTCTTAGTTAGTAGTTACTCAATTAATCACTGGTTAATCATAAGTAGAATAAAAGTTTTTGTGGGTTTGGTAAGAAAATCACGAGCTTCTCATATAAGCATACGATCCTTTGACCCAAATGATCAAAGATGGGGCTGGCACAACTGCTCTATACCTCATTCCTCACTAGAGTAAACACTGTTGACTTTTGTCAATTTAATTTCTTGCTGAACATAAATATGCTCAATGACTCAATGCCTGCTGGACTTTTTCTGAACTACTCGTCAAAAGTTTAAATAGTTATTGTGAGCTAAATTTTTGTACTCTCTTGCCCTTTTATGTTAGTTTAAGGTACTTTACCTTCTTAAATCTGTCAGGCCTTTACTTAGTTTTTATGTGTTTAATGTGCAGGGTTCTTGATGCAGCAGCAAAAAGAGGAGATGGTGATGCTAGTTTTTTTTTTTTATTTTTTTTTAAACACTTTATATTGTTGCATTATTACCTTTTTGTTTGTTGCTGACACATTTCTGTCCTTTTGTTGGTTCAGTTGGAAAGGATGAAAGTGTTTCAGATAGTGTGAAGAGAGATTGTTTGATGCCAGATCTCTGTGTCATTTGCCTGGAGCAGGAGTATAATGCTGTGTTTGTCCCGTAAGCTTTTATCCTTTATGTGGTTTTCACACCTGAGCAAAAATACTTGTTTAGATGAACTTTTGCTTGACTTTACTATGTAGATGGTAGATTAGTGAAATCTTTTATCCTAAAATTTTGAGTATTAGGCAATGCTTTAATAGGTTATCACATAGTTTAAAATATGCTTAAGGTTGTTACTATTCACCTATAATTATACATTCCAGTTGAACATAAAGAATCCAAGACAAATCATTGCAATTGAACTAGTAGATTAGGTTTGCTTTCTTTGTCTAGAAAAAAAATAAGGTACTCCCTCCGTAACATAATACTAGCAACAATTGATTTTGCACGCATTTTGAGGAAACGATTTAAGGGTGTAAACGAAGGAATAGTAAACATAGTTTTAATACAAACAAGAATGTGATTATAAGTTGCTAATATCAAAATTATTTTGACTAATTCCTTTGTTTACACCCTTAAATTGCTTCCTCAAAATGCGTGCAAAACCAATTGTTGCTAGTATTATGTTACGGAGGGAGTACCTTATTTTCTTTGAGTAGGATAAAACACAAATCACCCTACCCAAAACCCCCTAAAACCACTAAAAACCACGAAAATCCTTCACTTACCTTTCACTTCAAAGACCACATCATATCTATGATAAGAATTAGCAATTGTTCAAGTCATTATTCCTTATATCCAACTCAATGAAAATGAGTTATAAAAGTTGCTTTATTAAAAAATAATCAAAAGGTTGCATTATCATTTGCAAATGGCTAAAAGGTTGCTTTACTAGAAACAGTTGTTCCTTTATGTTATGTTTTTTTGCCTTACCATTATGTTAATTGTTGTGTGCTAGAGGGGGCAATTAAGAAATGCTCTCAATTGACTCCTAAACTACACAAGAGATAACTATCTCCCTAACCTCTAGGCAAAGATTAATCACCAATCTAACTAAGTGATTGAATCTCTCAACTCACTTGTTAGAACTCTAACATATGAAAGAATCACTCAACTCATATGAAAGAAAGAGAAAACTCAAGTTTTATTCACTTGAAATTGTACAACCATTACACATCCTACACTTGAGAAATACTTTGGTATTTATAGAACTCCAAGTAGAACTAAACTACAAAGAAACAGCTAGAAGAAAATAAACATAAGGGGGGATGGCTAAGGCAAGGTGAAGTCGGTTGATGAGGCTTGCCTGATGGGGCCTACTTCACACGCCCAACCCACCAAAGTGACCCATGGTTGTCGCCTAGCCCACTCAAATCCAAGAGGAAAGACCAAATTGATGGGCTCATGTTGCAAAATCAAAGACCCCTTTATTTCCCATCCAATAATCCTCCTTCCCTATTATTGTGATTTGGCCTGTCTCCCTTTTTAGATTGATGAAGGGGAAAATGGAGGACATTAGGAAGGTATAGGTGAGTGAATGGCAAATGGAAATGCGACACTTAATTCTTGGTAATTTATGCAAAATTTAAAATCCAATAGGTGGAAAAATGGTTGTGTGATTTTGATCACACACTGATCATTGGTTTGGTTTTGTCTAATTAATCAATCCAAGGGTTGCTCTTAGTATATGAGCTTGTTTTGAATTGGATACACGCGTACAAACAGATGTATCTTTTGCCCTTCTTGGGGTGTTGCATGCAGTTAGTGTTGTCTAATCTGTCTGTATTATGCTGTCCAAGAGTATCTTAGCTGTGAAGTGGGGATGGCAAGAGTTTCTAATCCCCAAATAATGTATTTTGCCTTAATGATTCCCGTTGCCCTATCATATGCAAAAGTACATCTATGATTTATCCTGGCTGCATCAGCACATTTATGTTTTTGACAGGGTGTTTGGTCTTGACTTGCTATCATTACCAGTGTATCACATGTTATGAATATTTGTACTACCTCTAACAATTTATTTGCAACAATTTGACATAAAGCAGAGAGAGAAAAAATGTGAAATCGTTGCAATTAAATTGTTACGGTGTTAGTATATATGTTTCCTGTCATCCTGTGGTTAAAATAAGCATGTTACCATGAGATATATGTATCTAACACTGATAATATATGTTAGGATTGTTGCATTCTGTATCTTAGAAAACCATAGAACTGTATAAGTATTCCTTGTTGGATGTTGCACGAGAGTTTCTGATGTTCCAATTAATTAGGCTTCTGCTGAGCTTTTCTTGTTTCATTCTCACTATTCCTTATTGTAACAATTTTACTTTTGCAACAGTTTTAGTTGCATATTTTCAAAATACCAATTTATTTCTTTATTTAAAAAAATAAAAATTAAATATATTATTTGTTGAAATTGTTCAATGGGGAGTATTAGGACAGGTATTATAAAATTGATACTTGGTTTTGCTCTGCTCATAACTAGTGCTGATAATCTTTTACACACATCATTGGCTTTCAGGTGTGGTCATATGTGCTGTTGCACAAATTGTTCATCACAACTCTCAAATTGTCCACTCTGTCGACGACGTATTGAACAAGTTGTTCGAACATTTCGTCATTGATTCCCTTTTTTTTTTTTTTTTTTTACTTTGGTACCAGAGATTTGCTAGGTGTGAGAATGTTGACTGTAGTCTCTGTTCAAAACTGCAAAGTTTTCAATTTTTTAGCAATTCGGTTGCCAATATGTATATACTTCTATTAAGTCACTATATATCTTTTTCCATAGTACCTGATATGAGGATTCACGTCTCAGGACTTCGTTAAGCAAACGGTTGTGAATAGATTGCATATTGTGTACATAAGCCTACTTAAATGAAAGGAAATTATGCTGATAGAAATTTGCTCATTTACGCATTCTATCCAGACTCCATGCATCTACAGTATTATGTATTAGTAAAAATTATATGATTCATATATTTATACACTACATGTTGTGACGAATCAAATGAAATATTATATCTTATAAATTAGGGTTTTTCTACGTGATGCTTTGAACTTTTAGCTTTTCTAAGATGTACCCTTGGTTTTTAAAAGTTCAATGTAGTGCACCTATGTTTCATTGTTTGTCTAAGCTTTGACCCTCCGACCTTCGTTACTCTACTGTTAATTTGGTTCCATTAGTTCACTTGCTATACCCCTTTATCGTACATGGTACCCTTGAACTTCTGGCTTTTTTAAGGTGTATCCATAGTTATCAAAAATTCCATGTGGTGCCCCTAGGTGTCATTGTTTATCTAAGTTTTGACCTTCCGTTATTCTATTATTATTATTATATATAAATAACTCCATTCAAATACCTAGCTTCATCATTTTGTTTTCTTCTTCATTATTAGCAAAATGACTCACTTAAAATGTTCCTTGGAGTGATTGAGGCCTTGTTGTTTTTGTCAGCCTCTCAAACTTGCAAAGTTGAAAACCAAATATTATCTATCCAATGCAATAAGAGGTAGACATTTTTCATGTGTATAGTGGATTTTTCAAATGGGTGGACAAAATTGGTGTAGGAGGAAGACAAAACTTGAAAGTTGATATTGATTTTGTGGAGGACATTTCAAGCATGATGGTGACATTGAAAGAATTAAATGGTTGTTTGGTTAGTAAAGGGGAAAGGGAAAGGGAAAGAAAGAGAATGGAAAGCTACACCCTTAGATCTAGAAAATTGTTTGTTTTGGATTTTGATAACAATAGAAATCTCTCTTTCTCTCTCTTCAATGTCTATTGCCACAACTCCAAAAACAAAGGGTTCAAAACTTCAAGCTTCTACCATTCTTTACCAACCGACCACCACTGCCCCTCTCCGCTGTCGGCGCTCTTCTTCACCAACCATCGTCGCTGCTCCTCGATCCCCTCTTGCAACGTTCTCAATCTCTCTCCTCTCATTTGAATGGTGCTTGTTTATTTAGGGTGGTTAGAGTTTTTGGGGTGGGGTTTGCGGTGGTTTCTGAGGGTTTGTGGCTGGTTTCGTGGTGGGTCATTTTGAGTTAGGAATTTGTGGGTGATTTTTGTGGTGAGTGGTTTTGGGTTTTAGGTTTTAGGGTTTTGTGGAGGTAATTCATAATATGTAGTTGTGGTACGGTGGTGTTGCAGTGGTGTGGGTTAGTGTTGCGGCTGTGTGTGGTGGTTCTGTGATGGTGTGGGGTGGTGGTGGTTTGTTGGTTTGGTGGTCAAGGTTAGTCAAGGCTAATAAGGAAATGGGGGAATGGTGATTTCCGAGGAGAGAATGGTGATAAAGGAAAATGGGGGAATGGAAGGACTTAACATAATGATTGATTTGGCCTAACAAACATTACAAAGGGAATCAAGTTAATTGATTACCTTTCCCTTTTCTAAAACCCCACATACCAAACAACCCCTAAGGTCATATATAAGGAAAGTTGTTAAATTAGGGTTTGTGTTGTATGTTGTTTTAGTAGTTATTATCCTATTGAAAAGTGTTAAAAAGAACTGATTGTAAATAGGGTTTTCTAAGGTTTGGTTTAATGTATGGTTTTATGATTTTTTTTTTTTTTTTTGATAAGTAAGTAATCATTAATTCCACTAGAAAAACTTCAATTACATCCTAAGCCTAGTGAAATTAGGCAAAACTAACCAAGGCATCCCAAGGATAAGACAACTACTTACAAATTTTCAAACCAACATACATCAACTTTGGACACTTTTTTTGACATACAATGCCATATCCTATTCTTAACAATAAATTTCAAGCAAGCAAGCATACACTCTATATCCTTAGACTCACCCTTCCACAACATATCATTCCTTTTTTGCCAAATACCATAGGCTGCAGCAGTAATGCAAGCAATAACCACCCTCCTACTAAACCTTGAAGCTTTGTACCTTCCCCTAAACCATTGCAGCAAGTCCCCAAATTCAGACTTCTGAACAACCACCCCAAGCCATCCTAGCACAGCCTGCAACAAGCCTGCACTAAAAGCACATCTAAAGAATAAATGGTGGTGAGTTTCAGTCTCCTGCCCACACATCACACAAAACTCATCAGGGCACATCCCTCTTCTGTGCAACCTTTCCCTTGTTTACAGCCTCTGATGCATAATAAGCCAGCAGCAGAACTGATGCTTGGGCACATTAAAACTACTCCAAACATCAGCAGACCAAGCTACCTTACTCCCTTCATGATGCAACTTTGAGTAAACACTCCTAGTGGAATAAGAACCAATCTGAATCAACTCATTCTGGCTCATAATCCCTGCCATCAGCTCCTTTACCTCAAAAATTTTCCTCCAATCCCAGCTCGAATCAGCAGGGGGATGATAAGTCCACCAATCCTTCCTTTTCATATACACATCATAATCTCTGATTTGCTTCTCTCATTTTATTTAAAAAATGTAAAAATCTTTAAAATATTATATACATATATGTATAAAATTCTTTCTATATTCATTTCTTTATTTTAGGTAAGTGGTTGAATATGTTAACTTAATTCAATTTTTAAAAAAATAAAACTACATAAAAAGTGTAAAATACCTATAACTTTTTTTATTATATATATTGCTAACAAAATAAAATAAATATATGTTACCGTTAACTTCAATTTATTCATATAAATATTATTTATTTTATATCTTCGTATACATGTGAGGTTCTCTAATTCACTTCTCTTATATAATTTTTGGCACAATGGTTAGCTTAAGAAAATTATTATTGTGCTTATAAATATATATACTGGCAGGTAAGATATAAAGTTATTATTGTGCTTATACATTTAGGGATTTTTTTTACTAGTGTAAAGCTTATATAATGATTTTTATAGCAATCAAAACAATAAGAATAGTAGAATACATGTCCATTAAAAAAGTGTATTACATACATGATTACATTGGTTAAACGTTGAACTGTACGTGTGATTTATTCTTATAAATATATTATAAAAAAATATCTTTTATTCTTTTAAATTATTAATATCTGTACCTATATATTTTGTTATACATTATATACATATATGTATAAAATTCCTTATATATACATTTCTTTGTTGAGGTAAGTGGTTGAATATATTAACTCAATTCATTTTTAAAAAAATAAAAAATAAAACTACATAAAACATGTAAAATACCTCTAACTTTTTTTTTATTATATTGCTAAAAAAATATAATCAATATCTTTTACCATTAACTTCAATTTATTCTTATAAATATTATTTTATATCTTCGTATACAAGTGACGTTCTCTAATTCACTTCTCTAATATAATTTTTGGCACAATGGTTAGCTTAGGAAAGTTATTATTGTGTTTAATTTATACATTTAGGGATTTTTTTACGAATGTAAAGCTTATATCATGATTTTTATAGCAATCACAACAATAAGAATAGTAGAATACATGTCCATTAAAAAAGTATATTACATACATGATTATACTGGTTAAACGTTGAATTGATGTGTTATTAATTCTTATATTATAAATATATTATTAAAAATATATTTTATTCTTTTAAATTATTAATATTCGTACCTATATATTTTTGTTATATAAAATATGTAAAATACCTCTAACTTTATTTTAGGTAAGTGGTTGAATATGTTAACTCAATTCATTTTTTTTAAAATAAAAAATAAATAAAATTATATAAAATATGTAAAATACCTCTAACTTTTTTATATTATATTTCTAAAAAAATATAATAAATATCTTTTACCATTAACTTTAATTTATTCTTATAAAAATTATAAAATATCTTCGTATACAAGTGACACTCTATAATTCACTTCTCTCATATGATTTTTGGTACAATGGTTAGCTTAGGAAAGTTATTATTGTGCTTATATATACTGGCAGATAAGATATAAAGTTACTATATATTGTGCTCATACATTTAGGGGTATTTTTACTAATGTAAAGCTTATATAATATTGTTATAGCAATCACAAAAATAAGAATAGCATAATACATGTCCATTAAAGAAGTATATTACATACATGATTACATTGGTTAAACGTTGAACTGTGTTATTTAATTTATTGTTATAAATATATTATAAAAAATATCTTTTATTCTTTTAAATTATTAATATCCGTACCTATATATTTTAATTTTGTTATATAGTCAATAATCAATATCTATTAGTTGTATGACTATTTTAGGAGTAATAATAATTTTTGGCACAGTGGTTAGCTTAGAAAATTGTTATTGTGCTTATATATATTGCTGGGTAAAGTATAACGTTATTATTGTACTTATAGATTTAGAGAATGAGACGATGTGTAAAACAAGTTATTCGTATTAGATTAAATAAATAACATTATAACGACGAGATTATTAAACAATTTATTATTGTGTTTATATATATTGGTAGGTAAGATATAAAGTTATTATTGTGCTTATGCATTTGGGGATTTTTTTTACTAATGTAAAGCTTATATAATATTTTTTTTATAGCAATCATAGCAATAAGAATAGTAATACATGTCCATTAAAGGAGTATATTACATACATAATTACATTGGTTAACCGTTGAATTGTGTTACTTATTCTTATAAATATATTATAAAAAATATCTTTTATTCTTTAAAATTATTAATATCCGTACATTTATAAACCGTGCATCGCACGGGCACTATGCTAGTTTAGCACTAAAATAAGAGCCAGACCACAGAAAAGTCCTGCAGATCTTCTCTATCTCATTCAAAACCCTCTTAGGTAGGACGAAAACGTGCCCCTAATAAGCATGAATACTCAAGAGAACATAATTGATCAAAGTCAGCCTTCCTGCATAAGATAAATTCCTTGAACTCCAACACCTAATCCTAGCAGTCATTTTCTCCCCCAAAACCTCACATTGATCAGCAGTAAGTCTTTTAGAACAAATAGGAACTCCTAAGTACCTAAAAGGAAGAGTGCCCCTTTTAAATCCAGAGATCTCCAAAATCTGCCTCACCAACTCCTCTTTCATACCACAAGAGAAAAACTCTGACTTGCTCAAATTAGCTTGCAACCCAGTGGTCATAAAGAAAGCCTCAAAGCAAGACATAAGCAGCTAAATAGACTTTTCATCACCATGGCAACATAAGATCAAATCATCAGCAAAGCACAAATGGCTCAGTTTCAGCTCCCTACATCTATGATGGAAATGGAATTCAGGGATATCCTATAAACCCCTGAGCAGCCTAGACAAATACTCCATACACAATACAAACAACAAGAGGGACAAGGGATCACCTTACCTCAGCCCTCTTTGGAAAATAAAAAACCCTTGAGGAGATCAATTAATAATTAGAGAGAATTTAGGAGTAGAAAAATAGTTTACAACCCAATTAATGAATTTCAAAGGAAAATTAAGAGCACTAAGCATCTCTTCCAAAAAAAACCCATTCCACAGTATCATAAGCCTTCCTCAAATCCAATTTAATCATCATACAACTAGGTTTTGCATTCTTCCTACCATACAACCTAACCAAGTCTTGACAAACCATAATATTGTGGATGATGCACCTCCCATGCACAAAGGCACCTTGATTCATAGCAATCAAATCAGGTAACACACTTTTCATACTACCACAAATAACTATGTAATACATTTATAAATAGTATTATAACAAGCTATAGGCCTAAATTAACTCACATTTTAGGGACAATCAACTTTAGGAACTAAAGAGATAAAAGTATTATTAATCTCTTTTAGGATGCAATTAAAGGTAATGAAAGAGGAAATACCATCAATAACATCTTTGCCAACCAAGTCCCAGTTGTCCTTGAAGAAATGAGAACTAAATCCATCCGGACCAGGAGCCTTATTACTCTCAATGGCAAACATAGCTTGCTTGATTTCTTGACCTGAGACTGGAGCAACCAGACTCTGCTTTTGTTGATCAGATAGCACAGGACCTCTATCAACAATGTCCTGCTCCACCTTCAATCTGTCCTAATTTCTATCCCCTAACAAATGCTGAAAAAAAAAATCCAAGAATGCTTGCTTAACACCCTCCTGATCATCCTTTACCAATCCCCTACTATCTTGAATAACATATACATTATTCCCCATTCTTCTCTTTTTCTTATGAAACAAAAAGGTGTTGTCATCACCCTCCTTGATCCAATTTTCTTTCATTTTTTGTTGAACAAACTGAAAGAAAATCCTATTCCACTTCCTAAACTCCTCAGCTGCTGCCACCTCTTCACTACACAAGTCTGAGTTACCAGGATCTTTATGAAGCCTCTCCTGAGCCTGAGTCATCTCCTGCAAAGCTCTGGTATATTGAGCAGGAACATCATCAAATCCACTCCTATTCAAAAGCTTGAGCCTAGCTTTAACTACTTTCAGTTTAGACACCAGTTTGAACATAGGGGACCCATTCACCCCACTCTTCCAAACATTAGAAACAACCTCATTAAAACATGGAGAATTCCTCCACATCCTAAAATATTTAAAAGGTTTTTTCCCTGCTCCAATATCATCACCCATCCTAACAATGACTGGGGAATGATCAGAAATCCCTTCATTATCAAAAAAATCAACAGCTTCAACAAAAATGTCCATCCACTCCTCATTAGCCATAATTCTATCCAGCTTAGAGAAAACTCTAGTGAGGGCATCCTGTTTATTGCTCCCAGTAAAGAAACAACCATAATATTTCACATCCACTAACTCACAAGTTTCCATACACTTCCTACCATCCTCCATTTTAGCCAGTCTGACAGCCGAGCCCAGCCTTTCATCAATATTGAAAACACAATTCAAATCCCCCATTAACAACCAAGGACCCCCATTCCTCCAACCACACTCCACAAGCTCCTGCCATAAACAGACCCTATCACAAGCCTGATTAAAAGCATAAACAAAGGAGACGAAAAAAGCATCCAAACCACTCCTAGGTTGAACAACATAATAAATCATTTGATCACTGCTTGAAATAATATTGACAGAAAAGGCCAAAGGATTCCAAGCCAACACAACCCTCCCATTATAGTGACTCTGAGAATTGGAAGTAAAACACCAACCAGAGAACACCCTACTATAAATCCCTCCCATGTTTTGAGCCTTAATCTTAGTTTCAAGCAAGCAAAATATACTAAAATTTTGAGACTGGATATAGTTTTTTTATTCCCAATTGCTTAGAAGGACAGTTAGCCCCTCTAACATTCCAACACAAAATCTTATCCATCAGGAGGGATTCCCTCCCCTACACTACCAAACACCAGCTCATCATCCAGCCCATCCTTATCCTCCACCAAATCATCATTTAATATAGCATTCACTCCAATAGTTTGATGCTGAAGCTAAACTTCTCCCCCGGATTTCCTCTTCCTAGTGACCACTTGCCACCCATCCTCCTTAGTACCATCCTCACCTATCACCCTCTCCTGAGACCCCCCCTTCCTGTACAAGATCATGTTGTCCCCCATTAGAACCCTTCCCTCCTACATCAATTACCTGGTTATTATCCTTCTGTCCCCCA
Source organism: Salicornia ramosissima (assembly GCA_951394345.1). NCBI lineage: Eukaryota > Viridiplantae > Streptophyta > Magnoliopsida > Caryophyllales > Amaranthaceae > Salicornia > Salicornia ramosissima. The sequence continues at coordinate 26,104,032 of OX596235.1, forward strand.
TGTTCTGAGCTAACTACCTCCCCCTGAGGTTCAATAGTATCTTGCTGCCTAGCAGCCCTTGGCCTCCAATCTCTCTTACCACCATGAGCACCCTTAAATTCATCACCTGTATGTCCAAGCTTTTTACATTTTAAGCAAATACAAGGCTTCCACTCAAAAGTAACTTTAACCTCTTGCACAACATTCTTCTCACTAATAAAGCACACTTTCTCAAGGTAATTGTCCTGAATCTGCACCTCCACCAAACATCTAGCAAAAGTGAAGCTTCTCCCTATTAGCAGTAGCATTATCAAGCTTAATTAACTTGCCTACAGGCTTAAGAATTTTTTCCAAACAATGAATAATCCCCAAATACTTGAAGTCAAATTTTAATTGCACCCACACAGGAACAGAGTTAACAGTCACATTAGCAAAATCAATATCAGGACTCCATGCTTTCATGATAAGAGGTTTATGATAAAAAAAGGTCTCTCCCCCCTTAACACCATATCCATATTGTCCTCAGAATGAAATCGCACCAAGAATCTACCCTTCCCCATAGACAACACTTTATCAATGTTATATTTCCTCCATATCCTCCAAAGGAACCCCTCCATTACCTGAACAGGGGGGTTAGCTCCTAGAACAAAAAAAAAAAGCCAAACTCCAGTAATCAGCCTCAGATTGAATATTCTCAACCTCAATTTTGCACAAATTATCCGAACATACATTAAAATCATCCACATTGCTAAAGTTCATTTCATTACTAACACGCAAAATAGGGACAAAAGTACCTTCTATCTCTTTAGCTCCAGTAAGCCTCAATATAGGGTGCTTCAAGTGAATCACGGATAACCATTCTGAGAAGTTCGTCCTCAGCTCAGATCGCCTCTTCACATCCCCCATAGATTGCTCAGGAGTCAAAATAGTCCCAGGTCCATCCCGATTATCCATCACATCCATCTTATTCTTAGAACCACTAGCTGACTTGCCTCCACTCTGGCAATATTTCTTAGCTCGCGAAGATCTGGCCATGGCTAATCGCAAAAACGATCAGAACTTAGAGAGAGAAAGAATCATAGAGAGAGATAGTCTCATCTTTTTTTATGTCCTTATAATTTTAATATGATCATGGTTTTATGAATATTTGTTATTAGTAATATTAGTAATTATGTTTAGTTATTATTAATTGTCGTTATTGGTAATTATGTTTATGTATGGTGTATGTATTTGACACTTTATGTATGGTGTTTTACTTACAAGCAATGAAATCTTGGGTACCACATGAAAATTTTAAAAAACATGTCCTTAGAAACTCTAAAAGTTCATGGGCACCATATGGAAAATTTAATTACTAAAATTAACACCATATTCAACTACCCTAAACGTCCGTCAATAATTGTGACTTAGTAAATTACAATTTAGACAAACAATGCAACCTAGAGGCACTACATGGAACTTCGATCCGAAAATCATGAATACTCCTTAGAAAAGCTAGAAGTTCAGGGACACCATGTAGAAAAACCCTATTAATTATGTATAAGCATGGTAAAATTAAAAAAAAAATTGACTTTAAAAAAGGAGTGGTGCAAACAACAAGGGATTTAAAGATTATAATCCAAATATTAATCTAAAATCAAAGCTCTAGTTTTTAACTTGTAACCACAACAAAGGATTATGAATTAATATTACTAAAAAAAGGGTTTTCATAAAAATACCCACGAGATTTTGCAAATTCTCAAATGTACCAACTTTTTTTAAGGGTTTATTATATGTACCCACTAACTAATAGAATTTATTCATTTATATCATATTGTTGTTAAGTCGTGGTTAAGTTTCTGTTAAGTATTTAAATAAATTGTTTTTTTTTAAGGGAAAAAAGAAGTTATTCATTTATATCACGTTTTATTTACAATACACTACACCCAAACATCCCATTTTCACATCCCTTCTATATTTTATCATCCCTTGCATTTTCACATCCCTCCATTTTCTCATCCGTTCCATCTTCAAATATCACCCTTCGACATCCTCCCATGGCAAGCAGCAGTCGTTCGACGAACAATTTTTCACCAAATTCTCCTTGCCAATGGGATTTTACAGCTCCAAAGTGCAACTGCAGACCAGCGAACGACTCGAAGCTTCATGTATCAAAATCCGTGAGGAACCCTAGAAAAGCATATTAGAGTTACGAAGAATGCACCTTTTTTTAGTGTGTTGGACCTGAAAACATGGTTTGGGCAGGGGATGGTGAAGAATTCAACAGGAATCATATTCAAGAAGAATTCGTGGGGTTGAGAGAGAAGATAGAAGAAATTGGGAATTCATTGAAGGAATGGATGAAATTTGGTCTTATTATGTTTGTCTTGTTAGTTGTTATTGTGAAGGTGTAATGGGTTGCTAGGAATTGTGTGGTGTCGTTAGATTTGGATTAGGGTTGTTGGGAATGAATGATGTAGTTTGATGTATGAATTAGTATCAGAGTGGTTGTAATGGGTTTTATTCAGTAATAAAAGTTTGTTGGTTTTTTTCACATCTAATTGAATTTTATGCATTGTTTGTTCAATTGTATACTTGTTAATAATATGTTGATCTGTCCAATTATATTGAGACTAAAACATCTAAAAATTAATAAAATATGATGTATCAAAGATAAAATGACCAAAACTGAAATAGGTACCGCATTAATAATTAGGGAGCTTTTACAAACCAAAAACAACTTCACAAATGTTGGGACAAATACTACAACTTTACTCCTAAATTTTGACCCAAAAATACCATAAAAAAACTTCTAACTTATGTCAAAGTAAACCCATGATAATTGTTTACAAATAAAATCTAAAAGTTAAGCATTTCAAGTGAAGAAACTGATTAATCAAGCATGCTCAGTCTTTTTATGATATTGGCACTCACTGGGCTCATAGGCTGACTAGGATTACTAGCTGTTGCACTTGTTGATTGTTGAGACCAATGAGGTGCTGTAGTTTTTAGTTGTTGAGTTTGATGAGCTGCTGTTGTTGCTTGATGACTCATTTGCCTTGGAGGGGATTGGGAGATCATGCTTTCAATCATATTATCATCAAACCCATGCAAGTCATCAATTGCATCAAGTGTTGTAGCCTGCTTGGACTTGGACTTCCTACCTCTTTTCCTCCCTTGTTTTGATGTTTCACGCACTTCATTAACATATGGTGCAGCTGTGTTTGTTGTGTCTCCTGCAACAGTTTTCTCAAAAGGATCTACCCACTCATTAGCAGTACCAGCAATCAATACATCAATTAGGCTTCCATCATACTAACCATACACATTCTTTTTCTTCTTATAACCCTTTGTTGCAGTAGCAGCTTTGAATTTGCCTTGTTTCTCAGCTATCTCCTTGGCAGTGTTGCCCCCTTTGAATTTTTTTGCATTATGGCTAAATCCCTTGCATTTACTACAAGACACTGTTGTGCTTCTTTTGCCCTTCCTTTTATCATTTTCTTCCCTCTTTCTGTTGCTTGATGGCCTACCCACACTTGTTTTCATAGTGGGTGGGATTAGAGTAGGCAAGTCAGCATTGAGGGGCCATTGTTCTTGGTCAAGCACTGGTGAAATGTTCTCATTTTAGCAATGCTTGTATCGTTCACCCGAAAACCAGTCACTCACATACTCTATTGGATCCCTGCCCTCACTTAAAAGAGCTTTGATATCATGCTTACAAGGGATTCCACTTATTTTCCATTTACCACATGCACATATTCTTGCATGTATGGATAGAGGTAGTCTAGACCTACCATCATGAACTTCATATAGACCTCTACTAGAAGGGTATACTTGACAATACCTTGAATCCTTAGTAAGCACCTTAATCATCAGAATAATATTGGACAAATACCTTCATTAGGCCATTGTTATGGAATTTGTTGCCTTGTAGCATGCATGACCATGGCTGTTCTCCTCACACATGTTGGCAAATAAAATAACAATTTCAATAACTTAAATCAAAACCACATAACATTATTAGTACTATTGAATTAATAATAGTACTACCTTCAAGAAGAATTAGGACAGGGTATGTCCTCTCAACACTAATTGTACTATTGAAACACTCCACAAAGTTATTAGTGTCTTCATCATTGCTCAGTGTTGAGTCAAACTTCTACCTAGTCTATCTCTCTAAAGGGCCAACATCTTTAAACCACTTGACAACCCCTAGTCCTCCATAAAGTTGAACTTGTTGCAGAGCTTTCCTAAAAGTGAAAGATGAGTATGCATTTGTTACCCCCCAAAAAAACTTGTGCATCAGTAAACCCGGGTAGTCAGCTTTGAAATTTGAGCATAAATGCCTAGCATAATATCTTCTACCAATTGTTGGCCACACTTCATCAAGTGATGGATCTATTCCCTACAAATAAAACAAATTTGTATATTAGCTTTATGTAGGACAAACATGAAATTAGAAATCGATTTAGGAATTACCTTTTGTCTATCTGACATAATACACCATTCCTGTCTCCATGTCCTAGTTAAATCTTCTTGAGCTGATCAAAGAACCATTTCCAACTCCGCTTTTTCTTAGAATCAACAACTGCAACAACCACTGGGAATATCTCTTTATTTCCATCCAATGACACAGCTGATAAAAGAATACCCCCATAATTTCCTTTTAAACGAGTCCCATCTACTCCTACCACTCCTCTACAACCACTAATCACACCTTTGAATTGAGCAGCAAAACTGACAAAAATAGTTGTAAATTGCAAAGCTTTTTTTGGCTGATGAAGTGTCCTCCAAGTGCAAAAGGCCACTGAACCAGGATTGCTCCCTTTGAGTAGCTCACAATACTGAGGTAAATGGGTATATGACTCATCATGACCCCCTTGTATCAACTTCATAGCCTGATCCTTTGCTCTGTACATACTAAATAAAGCCATCTCCAACCCATATCTTTCCCAAAGAAGAGACAGAAGTGCTTTGGCACTGATATCAGGGTTGGCTTTGACATCATCAACCAACTTCTTTCCAGCCCATTCAGCTTAGCTTATGGGATTCTTCAAAAGATTCATGTCACACACATGTTTCTTGCCCAAGTGTATCCATTAGGCAGTAAAGAAGCATGGACACTCCAATCACACCTCTGATCTGCACATACACCTAGTATATCCTGAGTTGTCAACCCTCTTTACCATCACATCAAATCCTTCTTGGATGCAAAAGTCCCTTAACACATCACTGAAATGGTCTTTCTAAACAAATAGCTGCCAAACTTTTAAATTGATCATACCAATCTCAACATCAGCATATACCTCACCATTCTTATAAATATGCCCTAAGTATCCCACATACCCACTATCTTCATAAGAAAACTCATTCCTCATTAAAGGGTCCCATCCATCATGAACATAATTGTGATTCAGTAATTCATCAATGTCACCCTCATCAAAGTCATCAACTTCCATATCATCAGATTCAACATCAGTAACTTCAAGTTCATAATCCTCATTGTCAGAGCTACTGTTGCTTTGAACATTATCTGGTACATCAAAATCCTCCAAAGTAGTTCCTCCCTTTCTCCTCAGTGAGTGACCATGAGTGGTTTCATTTTGTTGTTACACTTGTCTAACTTTTGGCACCCACAACTTCTTCTTCATAGTTGTGGTTCTACACATCTTCTTTCCATGAGGAAATGCAACTTTAGCAGGATTTTTTTTTTTTTCTGAAGTGGAAATTGTATTTGGAGTGGACTTAGGGTTTGATTTGGGATCTGCTTCTGTGTTAAGATTAGAGGATGGTTTGGGAGCTGAGTTAGGATTAGAGGTTGGTTTGGCTGGTTAAGTAATGGAAGAAGGTGATTTGGCCTTATATTACTTTATGGGGGGGGGGGAGAATTCACCACAAAGTTTGATTCAAAATTGGCTTGCCTGATCTTTATTTAATATGATCACATCTCTATTCCTAGTACTCCTCATAGGGCTGACCATAGGTTCTTTGTTTTTCATTGGTCTCCTAATAGGCAACATATCCAACTTCTTAGGATTGTTATTAGACTTGACTTCTTTTGCCAAAGTCCATATGAAATTAGGTTCAGGCAAAGAACCAACATTCATATTAATGTTCTTTGTCTTAGAAATCTCAAACATTTTCATGAGTGATGCATCATCAGTCAACTCAACACTAACTCCCCCAAAATCATACTGAAAAATAGGGTTAGGTGGAAGATCACATCCATTTTTCTAAAGTTCATCATACATATCATTCAACACATCAAGCAACAAACATGTTTCATTATCATCAATGACAAAATCCACAACATTACCCAAGTAGTTCAATTTCAACAGGAATTCATACATTCTGCAATTTGCAAAATATAACCAACAACATCAACAACAAACAAAATGAACAGAACAACATCTAAAACCCAAAAAAAATTCCAATGCACAACAACACAAAAAAGTAACAATAATCACCATTTAAAACCACAACAATTTCCAATGAAGAAAAAAAAACTAAAAAAATTCACCAACCCTTTGCCCACATATTTCGACTAAAAACTATCAAACAATTGCTTATAAATTTAAAAAAACTCTAAATTATATCTCGCAATTTCGAATAAATCAAGAAGTAAACAACAAATTTGCTTATAAATTATACCTCGCAAAAAAAGACGATTCTCCCTGAATTTTGGGTTTGAATGCCACCAAATGTCATAATTTATAGCTCGAAAATTCTTCAAATTTACTTCTCCACCAAAAAACCTTCTATGAATTATACCTCTGCAAAGATAAATGATTTTTTTTGGATTGATTTCACCAGGGTTTCGATTAAAGAAGTTACATGTGAGAGAACAAGGGTGGGGTGAAAAATGAAGAAGGTTGGAGTGAAATAAACAACGTTGGAGGTGGAGTGAAATGAATTGTAATTGTGGAAATAAAATCTTTTTTTTTTATTTTTGGGTTTTTTAATTCAAAAATAAAACATGACTTAACCCTAACTAACACTGTCATTAGCATTCATTAAGTATGGTTAATATTAATAAATCCCCTATTAGTTAGTGGGTAAATATAATAAATCCTAAAAAAATTGGGTACATTTGAGAATTTGCAAAACCTCGTGGGTATTTTTAAGGAAACCCCAAAAAAAAAACATTATCTACAAAAATCTTCTTGCTATTAAAGAGTCAATGTAATCTAGATATCTAGAAAAAAATATAAAGAAATGTATATGTAATTCTAGAACAAAATATAGTAAAATTGAGATGTTAAAATGAAGGATGAGAATGAGGCCATGTTGAAAATTATCTATCCCTTGCCTTCAAACCAACACTAGGAAATTATGATACATTTTTTTTGTAGAACTTCAAATCACAACTCTTCTCAAGAAGTTAAACCATGAAGTGTGTTCTATTCATAAAGGTGTAGGACTAGAAATGACACTTGGTTTGATCTAGACCATCCGTTTTGTATTTTGAATTTGATAGGATATGTCGGGTCTGTAAATATGGACTCATATCCAAATTTGGTGGGTTGGATTTATGACTAAACTTGCTTTGCAAACAATCTATCAAATTTACGCAATTAAAGAATTTTTTTATTAATTAAATGCAATTTACAATACTAGAGAAACCTTGAATGAGGCTCAAAGAAACCATGCTAATATGGAGATTTGACAATCATTATGTGATGAAAATTTTTAGTTCATGGTGGACTCCAAGGTCATTATCTTCATTGGCCATTGGATCCTGAAATGCTTGCTTATAAAGAAGGTTGTTAACTTGTTATGTAAGGCTTATCAGGTGGATCATGTTGCTTCAAGAGTCAGGCAGAAAATATTATAACTGATCCTATTTCATACATCCCCTATGTTAAGAATATGAGGTCTTCCCCATTAATGATTCATTCTTAGATGATCAGGTGTTTTTGGTTTTAGATACCCTAGTCTCGTAGTTTACAGATAACACCAAATACTTATAATTTGAGATCACACCGTTGCATTGGGATCATTAGAAGATATATCAATTTTTGTACGACGCTTGGTAGTATTTTAGCATTGATTTTTTGTTGTTCAAGAGAGGCATATAGGGCCTTTTTCGAAGATATATTCCTGATGATGAGATCGGGAGTGTAATCAATACTTGTCACTCCTCGCCATAGTAACACTACGAAAAAAGATTTTGCAATTGGTGTTTTTCTGACATGAAATGTTTAGGGATACATGGGTTGTGGTTAATGATTATGACTAGTGTCAAAAGAACCAACGACATATCTACAAGGCATGAGATGCTCCTAAATAATATTCTAAAGCTTGAAATATTCTATCTTTGCAATATCAATCACATGCATGTGAGAATATGACCTTTCCTTTTCTTTTGAATTAATACATATTTGTTCCAGATTACATGTCTAAATGTGTGGAAGCGATCATCTCCTTGACCAACGACTTACAATTTGGAAAAACTAAACATGAAATCATACTACTATTTCAAATAATTATATTATAGAAACACAAGAAAAAATGATTGTAACATATCCAAATTATACCTAGCGGGATTCCAAATCAAGATTCATAAACCGTTGCAAAATAATTCAACAAACCCTATATATTGATAAAAAAAAATCACAATAGTTTCACAACAAGTTTAACAAAATCTAACTCATAATTAGCTCATCAATTCAGATTACTCAAGAACCAATAATAACATGATCAACTTCCTACATCAAATCAAGAATTTAAAGAATCGTGATTAAACATGAATATAAAATTTAGATGATGATCCTAGTAGGATTCTAACAACAATGTTTGGATGAAAACATGGTCATAAACATGAAATATAACACAGGTTAATATAACTTTAGCATAATAAATTCAAGATCAAGAATCGTTTGATGCAAACAACATGTTATTGAATCAAGTAATGCCTAAACATATTACTGAATTACCAATTTTTACACTTTAACCTATTGAGTCAAATGGCCTTAATTATTTTCTATGCCTCAACATTAATTTCTTTATAACGGTGTGTTGTCTTTTATGTTTATATGCGTTTTTGGGATTTTTAATAACATTATGTGGGATTTAGTCCTTTTTCCCTTTTCTGTATCTTGCTTAGTCAGTGTTTTTCCTAGGTTTTGTGAGGTATATATACCCTTGTTATAAAGTGTCGCCTTATCACAAAAAAAATGAAATATTTGCAATAGCTGAATGAGAATGAGCATGAATGTTTTTATGACTTTGTCAATATGGTACTAGAGCTAGGTTAGGACATTTTCATTTTTTGCATTCTTCTTTTTGCTATCATCTTCTTCTTTTCCCTTTTTTTTTTTCTTTCACTGTTATTTGCTAAAATCTCTACTGAGAGTATCATATTAGCTTATTGTTGGAACCTATAGCTGATTATCCTAGAGCATTTGAATGTTTAAGCTTTTTTCTCTTCTTTATTTTTCTCTTTCTTTATGTGTGAGTTGTGTGATAAGTCATGGCTTCTGTAGACTTTAATAACCCCTTGTATCTTCAGCACTCCTCTAATTAAACTAACTCAGTGAGCATTGAACTCACACAACTGACTTCCCCACTCTCAAACAAGAGTGATGTTTTCACAATTGAACTCTCAAGCACTTACAACTGACCTCACAATTGCTACCCAATCATCAACCTATTTGTCAGTGACTAATACAAAGAAGTTTCTCTAAAAAATTTCTTCTAAAAGCTTACAAGAGATGAAGTTAAGATCTGAGATAAATGTTCTTGTAATCAATGGACTATCCTGCTTGATCTTTGTGGAAACTCTAATCTCAAAATTCAATCGATAAATGCACAAAGAGACTTAGTTTATGATTAAGTGCTAGTATTTATAGAATTTAGGAACCCTAAATACTCCAGCCGAAATACTTACTTGGGTTGTAATATTTGTTCCTACACTTAGGCGTAGTCCGAATGAAGTGACTATTGGCGATATGCATTCCCAAACAGTCCTTGTAAGTTGAGATATGCATTCTCAACTAGCGAGTTGTACCAATAAGCACAATTGGAGACATTTATGAGATAATTGAGATGATATTAAGGGTGATAATTAGGACTTAGGATATCAATATTTTAAGTTAGAAGATATGTATATGAATGTGTTGTTATGACTGCGATATGGTTTTACAATGTTATTATGGATTTTATGATGTGGCAAAGTGTTTATGTGTATGTTGTTTTCTAGCATTGGACGCCAGGTATGTACTCTCTTAGGATTGATTACATGTATGTTGTGTGACTTTGTTTGATTGTTTGAATTATGCTGTGATTATTTGAATCCACTTTTAGGTGGGACAACCTAGTTACTCCCCACTGACGGTGGACCCAATTTTTCAGGTGATCAAGTTGAGTAGTTGGAACGCGGGCCTGGATGTGTGAGTGAGGATCGGAATTAGGATCCTAATTATTCTTTGTTTGTTTAGATCCTTTATTTAGGTTCCATGAATTCATTTGTGTAATAACTAGCTAATGAGCCATTTGTCAACTCATATCCTATTTTAGCATGCCATAACTGATAGTTTTCCTTTTTAGAACCGTTTCAATAACTATCCATCAAAGACGTTTTCCGCTGGTGTCGCTCCCAAAAGATGGGTCGTTACACACTAAGCAGACGGTGTCCCTCCGGGTACTCAATGAAACGATGGTTGTGTGTGCCGAATACACCTGGTTGGGGCTTAATATACCACAATCCGGTTTAAGGATTGCTAATGACTTTGATAAGGAACGGGAATGCACAAGCTTTTGTGGACGTTTTTTTCCTTTGGGCGTTCCTCATGTTTCTGTTTTCCCCTCGGTACCGCTCTCCCTTATTACAGAGTAGGTAGGTAACCATGCGAGACACCGAGGTATAATTGATTTTGGAGATGACAATTTCGAAATCAATTCCATGAGCTATCGGGATCTCCCAATCACATGCCTCGTAATGACTGAAAAACGTCTGATCGGTGGCAAAACTTTCACTATAGTCCACACCATCTCCGTCATTATTGTCCTAAATAGTTTCATTAAATACGCTAATTAATTATAAATTTTAAAAGCATAAAATGATGCATACGAACGTGCCCTTATGGTGTTGCACCCATGGAAGCAACGAACCCTAAATACGTTGCAGCCATGGAAGCAACGTGCTTGAATCAGGTTATCAACCATGGGAGCACGTATTAAAAACACGTTAAACCCATTGGAATAACGTGTTGAAAACACGTATATCCATTGGAGTAACGTGTTCACAACACATTATATCCATTGACAAACGTGTTCAAAACACGTTACATCCATGGTAATAACGTGTTCAAAACACGTTAATTCCATTGGATAAATGTGTTTAAAACACGTTAATTCCATTGGATAAATGTGTTTAAAACACGTTTTAACCATTTTCATAACGTGTTGAAAATACGTTACTTCCATTGGATAAACATGTTTAAAACACGCTTTAACCATGGTTGTAACATGTTGAAAACACGTTACCACCATAGGTTAAACGTGTTCAGAACACGTAAAGACCATTGGTTCAACGTGTTTAAAACACGTTAGTTCCATTGGGTTAACGTGTTAAAAACACGTTCCAACCATAGGTAAAACGTGTTTAAAACAAGTAAAATCTATGTTGTTAGCGTGCTCATAACACGTTGTTTCCATGGGAGCAATGCACCCAGTTCACGTTTCTTGAATAATACATGAAACAATTCTTGTGGTTTTGCCTTTTCTATATGGTACCCAATTTTAATTTTTTGTCCACATGGTACCACTGTAATTTGTGTTTAGTCTCTGCCGTGACACTTCTGTTAGATTTAACGGTTTAAGCTTTTTTTGGGCTTGATTTATACGTATTTTTATACAAATACATATTCTTTTACGTATTTTAGTGTTCATATATGTATTTTTATGCATATTTAATATGAATACGGATTTTTTTTATACACATCTTATATGAACTATTTATTATATGTTTTTTTAATGACACGTAAATCGAGGATATTCGGGAACACATTTCTAGGCTAATCGGTTGTTTTTTTGCAAATTTCGATCTCGAAACGGATCCCTTAAGGGTGGGGTTAAAATGACCCGTAAGACCTTGAACGGACTATTTTTTCTGACACTCAGATCGATGCACGCATATCGAGAATATCATGGAATGTAGTTTGGGGCTAATTGGGTCATTTTTTGCAAATTTTAACCTCGAAACTGACCCTTAGGGAGGGAGGGTTAAAATGACCAAACGGGCTATTTTTTTTCCTAACACGCATATCGATGCGCACAAATCGAGACTATCTGGGATCGCATTTCGGGGCTAATCGGGCCTTTTTGCGAATTCCAACCTCGAAACGGATCCCTTAAGGGTGGGTTATAATGACCCATAAAACCTTAAACGAACTATTTTTTTATGGGTCAAGGTTTTACGGGTCATTTTAACCCCGCCCTTAAGGGGTCCGTTTCGATGTCGAAATTTGCAAAAAATGACCCAATTAGCCCCGAACTGCATTCCTTGATAGTCTCGATCTGTGTGTCAGAAAAAAATAGCCCGTTCAAGGTTTTACGGGTCATTTAAACCCCACCCTTAAGGGATCCGTTTCGAGGTCGGAATTTGCAAAAAACGACCCGATTAGCCCCGAAATGCGTTCCCGAATAGCCTCGATTTACGTGTCATTAAAAAAACATATTTATACGTAGTTCATACAAGATGTGTATAAAAATATGTATTCATATTAGATATGCATAAAAATAAATTTTTTTTTTTGAGAAAAACATAAAAATAAATATATGAACACTAAAATACGTAAAAGAATATATATTCGTATAAAAATATGTATAAATCAAGCCAAAAAAATCTTAAACCGTTAAATGTAACGGAAGTGTCATGGCAGAGACCAAACACAAATTACAGTGGTACCATGTGGGCAAAATATTAAAATTGGGTACCATATAGAAAAGGCAAAACCACAGTGGTACCAAGTAGAATTTCCCAAAAAAATATATGACTTAATGCCACGAATATGGAAATGTTTATTTATGTAAGAAAAAATAATACTTAAAAATACCTAAAGAATAATTCAAAGTAATTATACATGGGAAAAAAATGATTACCATAAAAATTTATAAATATAATTATTTACTAAGTTAAAAAAACGTAATTGACAAGTAAAAAACATTAAAATATAAATTCACCTCTCCAGCATTCACGTAATCATTGTTGTGATCCGACATTTTGCTTCTAAATAAAAATATAAATTAAACTTAGTAAATCATATATATTTTGAGATGAATTTCTTTGTTTTTTTTTTGTTGCAAGAGGTGAATTTCTTTGTGAAGTAAATGTTTTTAATGTTTGGAGTGAATGTTTTTTAATAATGAATGGTGTTATATGTGTGTGGATTTATTATTATTATTTTTTTAAAAAAAACAAATCACACCATTTTGCCAAGTGGAAGAAGGGGGGAATTGGTCCACCATCCATGTGAAACATGAGGCATGGATATTCATTATTTTTTTTAAAAAAAAAAAAATTGTGATTATGAAAATTTAAAAATTAAAGGGGGAAAAAATGGAGGTGGAGTGGTTATCTTTACAGTAGGTGAGGGTGAAGGGAGGGGGAGGGGAGTTAGTTTGGGTTAGATAAATAAGTGAGGGTATTTTAGGAAGTTATGTTTAAAATAAGAGCGGTATTAAGTAAATTCGGGCGGTATTTAGCAAATGAGTTTTAAAAACTCAAAACGTTATTTAAACTACTAATAATATAATTTTAGATTTGAAAAATTTAACCTTTAAAATTTAATAAATCAATTAAACATGTTTTGTATCAGTTTTAGGGTTTTAGAATCAGATTAATTCAATAATTAAAATAATAGTCAGATTGAATTAAAAATACAACTGTAGTAAAAATAAGTGAGAAAGAGAAGAGCCAAACCACAAGTGGTGGTTTCGGTGGTGCGCCTATGGCTCGCCAGAGGTGCGCTGGCAGCTCACAAGAGGTGTGCCGATGGTGGTGGTATTTTATTGTGTGTAAAACTTAATTAGGGTTAGGCCTAGTTAGGGTTTATTTCTTTCTTTTCTATCCCTTTTTTTCCCTCTCTTTCTTCTCTCCTTGCCATCTCCTTTCCTTTTTTTTTTTCCTTGCTTGGCAACCGTGTTTCCTTTTACATATATTTTTTTAAAATTTTGTTTTAGGGTTTAAGCAAATCTATTGGTTATTAGGCCCAAGTATGATTAAATTGGGTTCATTTTATACCCTTTTTGGCTAGTTTGGGGTAATTAAATATTTGGGCTTGCTATTATATGTTAAATTCTCTTTTATAAAAAAGTATTTGTTCTTCCCAAAGTAGTCCTACTAATTTATTTCAATAATTATTTTTATAAAATACTTTTAAATACATTAAAATCACTTTTAAATATGCTTCAATTATTATTCCTAAAAAAAATACGGGGGATTACATTCTACCCCCCTTAAAAGAAGTTTCGTCCTCGAAACTTTGGTACTAGTAACTTTTAAAATCAAAATGTGGAGTAAAAATTTAAGGACTAGAGCTGCTATATCTTGACTCGTACTTTCGAATTCTACTAATTGCCTCAAGCATTATGCCTAAGGGAGACACTTGAAACTTGCTTCAAAGTGAGGAAAATCTATTGTATCTAATGCAAGCATGACAAAAGGTACTTAAAATGTTGTAAATGCTGTAAAATGCCGTAACAAAATGCAAAATTCTATCGCATTCTACCCCCATTAAAGAAAAAGAATTACGCCCTCGTAACTCACCTCATTGACAATTCGGGGTACTTTCCTCATTTCTTTTATACTCACCTTGCAATCGAACTCTGAAATTCATCTCACTTATACAAGCTTATGCATATTCTTCATAATAAATCATTCTTACTATAATGACATCTATATTATTGTGACTATTGCGAACTTTACTATAATTCAAGAGTAAAGCTATTCTATAGGGAATTGTTACCATTGCACTCACCTGCCTCATACAATCTTTTGTACTTTAAGCTTAGCTTTCCTTTTTGCCAAAGCAACATGTCTTTTTGGAACACTATTAGAAATGATCTATTGCTGACAACCAACTCATTAATCAAGTCTCTTATTACTTGTCTTAATGCAAGGATTTATCAAATCTTAAATCGAAATAATTTGGTAGCCTTAACTATCTCAATAATGAACTCTATAGCATAACAACAATCATTGCTCTAATTAAGGAATAGAGCTTCCACACTTTTTCACAAAATTCTCAAATAGAGTCATTCTCCCTCATATTCACACAAAAAAAATAAAATTGATAATCTATATTCGTTGGAAATCTCTCTAACGCAACACAAAACACCTCTTCCATCATTGGATCTATTCTCTATGATGGCCCAACACTTAAAAAGTGAAATACTATGCGCGACTTTAGTTCTTAAACACTGTTTCACCGTTCTCCAAAATTTCAATAAAACCTCAAGTCACTTGTTACCTTACTAATTCCACTAGATTTGATATATCCATCTATTATAACAAGCCCTATGGTTCTACTTTCTCGTTGTAGACATCTCATTTTTGAAAACTTTCATATTTGAATTCCATTTCCATATCACAACTGTTAATGGTTGCACTTTATTTACTGAGATAAACATCAACCATTATTTCCCTCTTTTGACAAAATAAGCACCCAAAAATGAATTAGACAACTTGATACTAAACACTAAATTAGTGCGTTGCAAAAATAGCCTACTTCATAGTAAACAATAAATAACATGTTATTCTATGCTGCTCACATAGTCTTAACAATCTTGAAAATACACCACTATATATTTCACTATACATCAAATTCCCATAGCTCAAAATGTTAAGGTTTCACCTCCTCTCCACAATCCACATTGCTTCTTTGTTTCCTAGTCCCTCATCCATAGCTTGGTTTCTTACCAAAAGTATAACCCAAAGCATAATTCTAAAATAAGCTTCCAATATTCTCTTCTTCGCTATATATTATTATTATTTAATCCAACTAAAACTTTACTTAGGTTATCATGTCAAAATCATCATTGTCATTAAATTCAACTCCTTACTAAAAAAATAAAAAATTTCATCATCGTCTTCCAATATTATAAATAAGCCATAATCTTTGACTATCTCTAATCATCATCCATGCTTCATACCTAAGTGTCTTTATTAACATGATACTTTTAGTACTTATGGTCGATGTGTACGTCACAAGTCACACTATACCATGATCATTGCATCTTTGTTTAGTGCGTATCTAACCTCATATTGTTCCATACTTCATATTTATACCATAAGCATTCTTTCTTTTACTGGTCTCACCCTAAATTAGTAACTCCTCACCACAAGCTACACCTTCAATTCACAAAACAAAAGTTAGAGCTCTATATAGTCGATTTGTTTCTCATGATGGTTGGAAAACTTCACACACTAAATAACCATTCAAACTTCGGTTGTTTTTTTTTCCGGAATTGTAATAACCTCTAAAGAAATCCTTAACAAACCTCTGATAATAATCAATTAAACCCCAAATTACGTAGTCTCAAACATCCTTTAAAGTATATGCCACTTGATAATAATAACTTTATTCTTTACTATATATAGTCATAAACATACTCTTTTTTTTTAACATAATATCCCATAGTTGTAATTCCTCCAGTCATAATCAACTCACACTAAAGTCCCCAAAAATAATAATCGATTCTTCCAACAGGACTCCCAAAACCTTCCTTAATCATTCGTTACACTTTGCCTTTAATCCTTTAAAATCCCCCTACATTAATAAGATCAATCTCCTGTATCTGAGTAAGAACCTTTGAGCACTTTCTTCATTACGTCCCAAAAAGGTACCACGATCAGCTAGTTGATCATCTCAATGATATGTTCTATATCACTTTATATTATCTATTAATTCCTCAAACATCATACTTTATACTTCCTATCAATCATTCTTAATTACCCAAATTGATTGGTCCTCAATGACATGTAGGAAATCCTTTCAAGTTATCCCATAGTCAAATGATCCGGGATCGTGGATACTTAATAAATCATAGCTACTACACTATTCCGTATCTCTTTTAGCAAGTAAATCCTTATAAATTCAATGATTCCTTCGCGCTGATAACATTTGTTGTCCTCCAAGCGACAAACTAAGCCTATCATACGCCTCTAATAAGAAATTCTCACAATAAGTCTACACTTAGTGATGTTATATGATACTTTCAAATTTACCATGGCCCTAAAACGTTTAATTTGTTGATAACTCAATAGCTTCCTTGGGCAATATTTCCCAAAACTTAACTCCCTAAAGACTGTAACGACCCAGTTTATTGGTATTTGTGTTTTGATTTATTTGTGTATTTATGTTATTTTATGTACGGTCCAAATTTATTTGGACTATTTATTTTTATTTTATTTGAATAATTGCGATTATTTTTATTTTAATTTTATGAATGGTTGTTTTATTATTTATTTTATTTTTATTTAATTAATTAGAATTTTAATATTTAATTTTCTAATTAGTTAAATAATTTTTGGGCCAAATGCAATTTAGGCATGATTAGTCATGCATGAGTGCAATTAGCCCAAGTGATCATCAAGCCCATTTTAGCTTGCTAAAAACCGGCCCCCTCTTGATTAGTGGCTTAATCTTGCTAAAAACCGGCCACTTGCTTCCTGTTCACACCTTAACCCACTTCTATAAATAGAAGAGGTTGTAAGGCTTATGTTTCATTTGCCATCTTAAACACTTTGTTGATCAATTCAAAAGCCAAAAACTCTCTCCCTTGCTCCCTATTTCCACACGCCATTTTTGGCATTTCCACCATCATTTGTTCATCATCCATCTAATTCCAAAACTTAAAGATTAAACTTCTATTGATCTTTATGTGACTAAAAACACAACAATCTCCATTTCTATTGATCAAGACTTCTAGTTAGGTTTAGTTTTGGGGTTTTGTTCGTTGGGTTCGTGTTCGAAGGGTGGTTTGTATGTGAAGCCGTGTGGAAGCCGTGCAGTGGGGCGTGCAACCAGGCCGTGCAAGAGGTAGTGCCCGTGTGTTTGTGCCGTGCAGCCCGTGCCGTGTGCGTGTGTCCAGCCGTGTGTGCACCGTGTTCGTGTGGTTGTGCGTGGTTGGGCCGTGTGGTTTGGGTATTCCGGGCAACAATTTTTGCTATCGTTTTTGGGTTCAAGTAATTAAGGTAACATACTTTTCTACCTTAATTTGTATACTACGGTTATAGGGTAGATTAAATGATCATGTTAAGATGAATTGTTGATGATTATTGGCTATGATATGCGTGAATTATAGGGCTGATTTGGGTGTTCTTTTTATGATATTTTGTTGAGTTTTGATGCATGTTATGATGTCCTATGTTAATCTTATGTTTGGTCATGTTTTTGTATGATTCATGTGAAGTTTTGATGTATGTTTTGATGTTCATGTTGATGGGGATTTTCGTGTGATGATGAGTTTTTATTGAGTTCTTGTTGAGTTCTTGATGAGTTCTTTAATGAATCTTGAAATCTTGAAGTAGTTCATGTAGTCTTTAAGTGTAAAAGTTTATTGAAAGTTTATGAAAGTTGAGTAAAGTTAATTGAAGTTTATTAAAGAAAGTTTAAAGAAAGTTGAAAGAAAGATAAAGAAATGATTAAGATTGATTTAAGAAGTTCAAGATTATGGTAAGATACATGGTTAGACTCAAGAAAAGGCGTAAGCAGCAATCTTGAGAATAACAAAGATGCAATGAACGTAAAGATAACTTAAGTTTACTTTTAGACGCCTAATCTTGGAGTAAGATTCTAAGACTTGGGTTAAGACGTTGCCCCTATCCTAACCGCGGTATTGGAATAGTGTGTACTTGCTATGTCGTCCTTTGATATAAATTTCCGTAAGATGGGGTTCATGGGTTTGGGAATAAGATTCTCATTCCTGGCATAGTAGGAAATTCCGTTCGCGTAAGATGCGTTCGTACGAGCATAGTCCGGTCTAAAATGTAAATGGTAGCAACAAAGATTAAGTATGGATAAGTTTGAATAATTAAAGTTAGTTAAGTTTATGTTATTGTCACTATTGTTACTATTAGTATTATTATGATGATTATGTCACATGTTGGTATGTTTTGCCTGATGTGTCGTTTGGTTTATTCTATGATTATGTGTATCCATGTTAGGGTGAGACTGTTATGTTACTCGCCACTGCCAGTGGATTGTTGTTAATTTCCAGGTAACTTTGATGATGACGTTGTTGCTTAGCTTTGGGTTGGGCGAGCGCCGTTGGTTCTTTATTAGTTTAGATTGTATTTTGTTTCTAGTTTGGACGTTTAGTATATGTATTTCGTATATTCTAACTCTGATAGTATTTGGAGTTAATTCTTATTATTAATTACTTTGGATTTAGTATTGTACAATCTTGTGGGTGTTGTACTTTTGGGATTTAGTAATATATCTTTTGAGGTTTTGTTTTAAATTTTAAGTAGGTTTGTTTGTTAGATCGACAATTCGACTCGTCGGTTTCTTCCGCGCCGGTTTAAGCGAGTCGGGTCGTCACAAAGACAATTGAGGTTCATTTATGCTTAAAACATCCGCTATCTCCCCTGTACTTCACTTTTCTCTCTCTTTATATCAATCTCATATGAACCAAAAGTAAGATTCCTTCACAACGAGCTTTCATATCTATATTGCCAAAATATCCCAAATGTTAATAACTTCCTAAAGTATAAATAAGAAATGAAATTCTCCAAGATTTCCCCAACAGAACTTATGCTCTTCACACTCAGTCCTTATCGCATATTTATGCAACATAAATTCATTTCACAACAAATCCATGGTTTCTAATTTAGATGCTAAGGGGTCAACATATAAATTATATCCTCTTATAACAAAAAGGTAATCTTCTAAATAATTGGGTATGCATGTTAAATCAAACTTAATTTCCAAAATTCCTTGAAACGGCCTTGGATAAATCAGAAACACATACTCCTATTCCCAACCAAACTTTAACTAAAGCAAAGTTCTATGGGAGATGCTATTGAAGACATTCGCAAAATGATCACCTTCCTTCTTGCCCATCAAGGCTAAGTTGTTCATAGTATAATATCCTCTTCTTCCTTAGGTCCTAGCACTCCCACTTCTTCACTTGGCAATGGTAACATAACCTTTGTGTTTTTTTAGAAGACAAAGAGAGATAATTATAAATTTCCTCTTAGGTAATCCACGAAGTACCCAAATTCCTCCGACGATAATTATGAACATTAACTATTGGGATAATACAGTTATACTATTGACATCAAAACTACTAAATAACTTTAATACAAATCAAGTAGACACTTGATAGCATCAACTAAGACATTCTCCCTAGTAATCATTCTAGCACATGAATGCAATTAATTAAACTTTACTCAATTCTACTTAATAAAATGGAAAATCCATTCAAAACTTGCTTATTCTTGTTGGCTTAGAACCAACGAAAATTCTTGAAATTCTACTAATTGTTTAACCAAAATAACATCATAAACGGCATAATAATCATTACTCAAAGAAATATGAAAATAATAAAGTTAATTGAAATATTCCTTGCGTAACTATTATAAAAGTGTGTTCGTGCTTAAGAGAAATTCCAATCATATATACTTAATGGTCTCAACCTTTCCTCAAGAACATTAACAATACCATGACATAACAACTTATTATGCAAAATACACTATAATTCTAGGACTAAATCCCCAAACATTTGTAATTCATCCCATTTATAGTCTAGCCACAAATAGTAACACTCTATAACATCAAATCATCTCATTGTCAAAAGACCGCTTCACACTTATATCACCATTTTTTTATCGTTGATACTAATGTCAGCATTTTTGTCACTAAAATCTCCTATGTCTTCACGATCACTCAAGTGAGTTCTGCCCAATTTTCATTTTATGTGTCCCTAGATCTTATTACCTTTATGTTCCTCATTAAAAATGTCCTCAACAATTAATTTGACAGAAAAATCATCCAAAATCGTTTCTTATTCATCACGAATTATATCCTGCTGAAATGTATGTTTTTACTTCTTCCTCTCATTCATTCCCGCTTTCACTTAGAAATATATAATAAATTTCATATTGTACTAAATGCTCTCTTAGTTCCTCTAACTATCATCCTTATCAATATCACCCACTCCAATATTGATAATACTTTTGCCTAGCTACTTTAAACAAAATGAGCTAATTTACTACCTCAGATCCCGGTATAGACGACACATTTAGTTCTTCCATTAGAATAGTATAAAAGCTGCCCAAGTACTCAAAGAGAACTCATCATCATTTTGAAAATATGGAAAACACAACTGCTCTTAGCAAGCTCGTGAGGGCGGAACCAGGTCATGTATAAATCTTCCTTTATGAGATTCCTTCTAAGTGACCTGATACTCAAATAATCATTTATCTCATTCTCGTCAACCCAAACATAAGCATGAGCTTATCCTCAACCGCCCTTAAATAATTTCCTCCCTTTCAACCTCTTTGATGGTATAAACAGAGACACTTCTTAAGTAATCATAATTACCCTTCGATTTCTTCATCCTTAAATGTTTACTAATGATGGAAGGGACAAATTAATAACCTAAAAAGTACATGATCTCACAGAATCTTAAATAAATACCTAAATTAACAACATAACCCCAATAGTACAATCATTACTGCTATGCGGCTGCCATATAGTTTCAGGGGATATATTTGGCTCAAAAAACACATAAAGGAATATAATACTGCACATATTAACCGCATACAAACAATGTAAGAATGCAATGAAATGATATGCCTAAGTTTTACATGTCTTTCCCAAAATTCTCCTCAAAACTTTCTTATAAACTTAATATAAAACATTTTACCATACCATTTCAGGAATACATGTGAAGGTTCCAATAGCACTCAAGAGGGGGGGGGGGGTGAATTGAGTGTTTGTTTAAAAAATTTTTATTAACTTTTTCTTGGATTTGTTCTAGCGTTAGAACCAGTGAATTGGTTTAGCACGCAGCGGAATTATCTAGAACAGTAATACAGTAATAGTAAAGCAAATAAAGAACACACAAATTTAATGAGGTTCGGCAACTATGCCTACGTCCTCCTACCATAGCTACTAACTTTTATTAATCAACTCTGAAGGACAAAAGATAGTACAATTTGCTGTCGTAAACTCATACAATAGACTTCCTCACTCTCAACCCAAGAGTGCTATTTCGCACTTGAACTCACAAGCACTAGCAAATGAACTCTCATATGCTCCCAATCACTAATCCCTCTGTTAGTGATGATTTACAGAAAGTTTTCTCTTAAAGATCAAAAGCTTACAAAAGACGAAGTTTAAGTTCTGAGTTTGAATGCTCTTCAAATTATTGGAGAGTCTCATTTCTTGTTGCTTTTCTGTTTATTAAGTGCCTCTATATATAGGCAGTTAGAAAACCCTAATTATTCCAATGAAGAGGGTTTCTTAACTGTAATTATTGTTCCCATTAATTAAGAGATCAAATATTCGAAAATCCAAGATCTCGAATATTTGTTATGATCTCTTAAAGATATGTGGGTTTGTTAGAACTTAATGTTGATTACCAAAATGACTTTTTCACGTGCACGATCTTTAAAGAATCCAAGAATTGAATTCTTTCACAAAATATTTCGCGAGTCAGTTTGTTAACCTGCTGGTCTGCTGAACTGTTTTGGGAACTGTTTTTCATATCAGTCGTGTTATAACCACTAGACACTGGTCTGGTGTTTGCAAAATACCAAGATCAAACATCACAAATCTACTATCCTACTAAAACATTCTTTACAATAAAAAGAATATAAGTAAAACCCTAATGCTACTCTTTATTCTTCATGTTCTTCACTACTTGGATACTTGGGTTCTCCATTGTTAGCTCACTTCAGTTTTGATGAAGTAGTTCTACATGTCTCAAGTACTGGAATACCTGTATGTCAAACATGCACAATACAATACACAATATATATATGACATGAAAGGTAATATTACTCAAAATGAGTAGCTTATTTAGGAACAGTACACCTCAGATGTTTCAGAACAACTGTATGAACTCATTTAATAACAATTGTTCCTGTTAACTATTTTAATTAACTATTTCTATCAGCTGTTTGTATCAGTCATTTGTCATCATTCAAAACACTGAGGGACTCAATAAATTCCCCCCTTTTTAATGATGACAAACCCTTTGCAGTTTTTCCTGCAATAAATAAGTTAGTCACATAAAGCATCAAAACACATGGAACTATTTTTGAATTTTTGAATTTTCTGACTCATAAGAAAATAACTAACTTAATTCAACTATCCTAAACTCAAAGTGAAACAACTGACTATTTCAACTTATTTCAAAGACTAAGAACAACTATCCTGAGAGGTTGCAAAAATTTGTCCAAGAGAACAACTATCCAGAACAGCTGTAAAATAAAATTATTGACTCGAATAACTATCATGATCTAGTATTTTAGACTAAACTAAACACTTAGGATTCTAGACTAATAATTAGACTAAGGCTTATTCTACTGGACTTACTTCGCTTTATCAAAACTTCAACTGGCCTAATTTCCCCTTTTTGGCATCATAAAAAAATATTCACAAACAAGTAAAGCAAGCAAATTAAATGCATTCATCCAAATGGTAGGTCATACTACCAGAATTGTTAAACCTGTCAGCAGTCACTAGTGAGTCATCAACTCACTATCCCAAAAACAGTTTTAAGAGTTAGCAATACAAACCAGTAGAGTATGAAATGAACCAAATTACATACATATTGTTTTGTAATAAGTAAGGAAAACAGAAATGCTAGAGGCAGATTGGCAGAAGGGGAAGGGGAATAAGAAGGCTAATGGCAGACATCATTCATCATCCTCCTCCTCCTCCTCATCAAGCTCAACATCAGGATCAGAGACATCATCATCATCCTTAGATACCACTGCATCTTCTTCAGACTCCTGTGCAACCTTCTATGTGGAGGAACTTTCTCCTGCATCCTTCTCACTATCAACTGATTCCCTGGCTGTCTTAGATTTTCCTGAATACTGACCATCATCCTCGTTTGCTACCCCTGCCATCTATAAGACCTGAAGTTCTGTGGAAATTATTTTCTTTTCCAAGACACTTGCTTCTAAGCCATGCTATCTGTCAACCCTCTAACCAATGTCATTAAATTACTAAGGGGAATGATATCAGCTGAAGGAGCAGACACACTACTCTTCCTTTTCTTTACAACAGGCTGAATACGCTCCTAGTCCCTCCAAACTAAAATGGAACCAGATGCTTCTAGTCCTTTTTGCCTAAGTATCTTCATGGAAAACTTTTGTCCTACAACAGTTTCCCCAGTAAGTTTGATACCTTTCTTAATCATCACAAAAGTAAGTATTGAACCATAGGGCAGAGAATGGGATGGAGAGTTCTTGCACACAATCATGGGGTCTAGCATCAAAGAAGGGAGATTGATCTTTATCTTCTTCATCATTAGGTACATAAGTATCGTACCCATTATCCTAACAGATCCCCTACCCTATTCCTTAGGTAAAAGTCGCTTGTTGCATATAGAGTGTAACACCAACATGATTTGTTTGGACAAATTCTTAACAAGGTAGCCATCCTTCGTGGCTAACACTCTCCTAAACAAAAACTTGATAATGTCATTAGTTGTAACCCCACCCACACAAGGCCAACCATCAGAAAAATAGTTGGAATACCCATCCCTAGGTACTTTCGAGAAAGCAGAGATAAAAGTAACAGACAAATCCAACTTTACATTAGAAACAATGGAGGTAACACTCATATCAGGGCATAATTCCATGTTATAATAAAATACCCTAATATCCTCTACATAAGCTTTTCTAACAGTTTTGAACAAACACATCCAACCTTGAAATTCTAAAATCTCCTCGGCCTCAGACAATGCAGGCATATCAAAATATCCATCCTCACAATCACATCAAGACATAACATTCCTATTAGAAATAGTAGGAGAAATAGTAGATTTACCTTTAGCTGTTTTAACAGCATGTGTTTTTCTTTTCACACTCTTGGAGGGTGTGGCTTTTGGAGAGTCAAAGATCTCCTGTTTGATGGTACTGCATGATTTAGTAAATCTTCTGCCAATAACCTGTACTGGAGGCCCCTTTGTTTCACTAACAAACTTAACTTCCTCTTCCTCATCCACTTCTGGCTCTTCTTTTACACATTTCTTCTCTTAGATCCTTTTCCTCAGCCTGCATGGGTTCCAAATCATCTTCTTGATCATCCTCAACTTCTTCCTTCAGAAATTTTTCTAGGGTTTCTGACATATTTTTTTCCAGCTTGAACAGTGTCACCCTGTTGTTCCCCCTCAACATCATCTTCGGTTGAAGATTCAATTTGATTTGTTTGAGGTGATGTGGGTTCTGTAGACGGAGGTACTATGGAAATGGGAGTGGGAAAAAGTAGGGTTTCAGATTCGATGGGTTTTTCAGCTGGTAGTGATGAGGTTTTGGTGGTTGAGGTTGATTTTGTGGTGGAGGTTTTTGTAGTTAAAGGTGGTTTATGAGTTTGTTACTTGGTGATTTGTAGTTAAAGGTAGTTAAAGGTGGTTTCTGAGTTTGTTGCTTGGTGACGAAGATGCATTTCCAGAGCTTCTCTTCTTCTTCGCTTTAGCTAACCCATAAGTTCTCACCATTTTTCCTTTCTTTGAGTTGTAGAGTTTTTGAGAATGATGAATAGTTGAGTCGAGATGAAGAGAGAGAAATAATGATGAATTAAACCTGAGTGTGAAGTAATATAAAGACAGTGGAGCCGAATAAATGAGGGAAGTGGGAGTAGTGGTCATTTACAAAAAGAAGAAGTTCAAAAGGAAGTGAATTAACTTCCTTAACTGCCACTAAGTGAAAGACACGTGGAAGTTTCTTCCATCACTTATGCATGTGTGATCATGGGAAACCAACTACCAAAGTATTTATCCCTTACAGAAGGAATAAAATACTTATTGTTGAGACCTTTGATGTTTTGAGTGATGACAAACAAATGAGTCAAACAGGTGTGACAAACAGTTGTGACAAACAACTGTTAAAAAACAGTTGACAAGAACAGTTGTTATTGAATGAGTTTATGAAGTTGTTCAGAAAACAGCTGAGATATACTATTCTTGTGTTACTCGTTTTGAGTAACATTACATTTTATATCATATGTTGTATATTGTTTAGTGCTTGTTTGACATACATGTATTCCAGTACTTGAGACATGGAGAATAGCTTCATCAAACTGAAGTGTACTAACAATGGAGAATCCAAGTGTCCAAGTATTGAAGAACATGAAGACTGAAGAGTAGACTTAGGATTTTTCTTAGTCTTTTTGTTGTATAGAGTGTTTAAGTAGTTCAGTAGATTTGTGATGTTTGATCTTGGTATGTTGCAGACACCAGACCAGTGTCTAGTGGTTGTAACTTGACTGATCTGAGGAACAGTTCCTAGAACTGTTCAGCAGACTAGCAGGTTAACAAACTGACCCACGACATAATTTGAAAGAATACGATTCTTGGATTCTTTAGAGATCTTGCACGTGGTTAAGTCAGTTTTGTAATCAATGTTAAGTGCTAACAAACCCACGTATCTTTACGCAATCTCAGCAAATCTTTGAGATCTTTTGGTTCTGAATATTTGATCTCAACATTAAATGGGTTTAATCATTACAGTTACAAAAACCCTTTTGATTGGAATAATCTGGGTTTTTTCTAACTGCCTATATATAGTAGCACTTATTGAACAAAAAGTAACCAAGATACACGACTCTCCAATACTTCATTGAGCAATATTTTTAAGAGTAAAAAGATAAAACAAAACAGTTTACAAAATACAAGAGCATTCGAAAAAAAACCCAGTTCTTAACTTCATATCTTATAAGGTTTTGAGAAGAATCATTTGAGAGAAACTGTCTGTAATTTGTCACTAACAAAGGGGTTAGTGATTGGGAGCATTTGAGAGTTCATTTGCGAGTGCTTGTGAGTTCAAGTGTGAAATAACACTCTTGGGTTGAGAGTGAGGAAGTTTGCCATATGAGTTTACGATAGCAATTATACTATCTTTTCTTCATCAGAGTTGATTAATAAAACATTGGTAGCGAGAGTAGGAGGATGTAGGCACAGTTGCCGAACCTCGTTAAATTTGTGTGTTCTTTATTTGCTTTACATTTACTGTTTTACTCTTCTAGATATTTGGCTGCAAAACCGGTTCTCTGGTTCTATTGCTAGAACAATTCAAGAAAAGGTTGATAAAGAATATTTAAAAGTAACACTTAATTCGCTGCGCCTCTTGAGTGCTATTGGGACCTTCACTTATTTAATTTTTGTCAAAAATTAATTCAACAAAAACATATATGTAGTATTTTGTTGTTCACCTGTACTGGTTCAAATCACTACACAATTCAACTGTTTTAGGCAACTTAGATAACTCATCTGTTCATGCATCAAGATAGAACAAATAGAATCAACAATGTTTATTCAAGCAATCCATACATCCATGAACATTAGTTTAGCCAAAAGAAGGGGGTTTAATTAGAAGAAGCCTTTTTAACCAATTTTAGACCAATTTTTATTCCGTACAGTCTAACTAAAAGAACCTTGACCTAAATCTAAGTAAAGTCCTATATCCTAATCCTGACTAGTCCTAACAACAACCTAAACCTACAAAAAGAAAATCTACATACTTAGAGGTTTAGTGAAGATATCTGCAATATGATCTTCACTTTTGCAGAATTGCAACTCAACTAGACCTTTTTCCACATTATCCCTTAGGAAATGATGTATTATCTCTATGTGTTTGGTCTTTGAGTGTTGAACTTGATTTTTGGAAATGTTAATGGCACTAGTGTTGTCATAGAAGATTGGGACTCTATCCAACAACGCTCCAAAGTTTTTCAATTGACTCTTTACCCAAAGCAATTGAGAACAACAAGCAGCAGCTGCAATATATTCAGCTTCTGCTGTGGATAATGCTACAGTGTTCTACTTCTTCGAGCCCCATGAGATCAAACATGATCCCTCAAAGTCTTCTTATTGTTTCCATATACCTACCAATTACTTGAGAATAAATCATCAGTACCTACCAAATACCTGAGAATTCTTCTTACTGCTTCCAAATGAGATTCCTTGGGGTCACTCTAAAATCTGGCACATAACCCGACAGAAAATACAATATCTGGTCTGCTGGCACTAAGATACAATAGTGATCCAATCATGCCTCTGAACAGTGTAGGGACCACAGTTGTTCCCTTGTCATCTACATCAAGCTTTGTGGAAGTAGGAATAGGTGTGTCATACGCCTTATTGTTCTGCATGCCATATTTATTAAGAAGCTCCAGAAGGTACTTTTGCTGATGTATCATGATTCCTTCTTCAACTTGCTTGATTTGTAGACTAAGGAAGAAACCAAGTTCTCCCATCATGCTCATTTCAAACTCACTCTGCATAAGATCAGCAAACTCATTACATAATCTCTGATTTGTAGCACCAAACAGTATGTCATCAACATATATTTGGATTATAATCAGGTCAGACCCTTTTGTTTTAGTAAACAGGGTCTTCTCCACTGACCCTGTAATATACTCATTTTTCTTCAAGAAGTTGGACAATCTTTCATACCATGCTCTAGGAGCTTGTTTTAAACAATACAATGCTTTGTCCAACTTGAAAACATAACCAGGGAACTGTGAATCAGTAACCAGGTGGCTGCTCCACAAACACTTCCTCTTTCAAATATCCATTCAAGAATGTTGTCTTGACATCCATTTGAAAGAGTCTCATGTCCATGTGTGCAGCAAAGGCTATCAGAAGTCTAATTGCTTCAAGTCTGGCTACTGGTGTACAGGTGTCATTATAGTCAATGCCTTTTGTTTGATTGTATCCTTGCGCCACTAGTCTAGCCTTATTCTAACAATGGTACCCAGGTCATCAAGTTTGTTTCTAAAAACCCACCTGGTACCAATAATAGGTCTACCTTTGGGTCTAGGTTCAAGGTGTGACATTGTTTCTTTTAAATTGATGTAGTCCATCTTGCATAGCCATAACCCAATTTGGATCTAGAAGTGCAGTTTTTATATTAGCTGGTATTATATTAGACAGGAATGAGGAAGATGCACAAAAGTTTTGGTAAACAGATCTTCTTGTTTGAATCCCTTTATTGATGTCACTCAATATTTGATTAGTGGGATGAGAAGATGAGTATTTGTAACTTTTGAACATTTGATTGATTTGTGCATTTCCTTTATTAGAACAAGATGGCATATGTTCCCCTATGAAGCACTAAATCGGGTACGGGGACAGATACGGGTACGTGAATGGGTACGGGATACGACAAGTAAAAAATATAGGATACGGGTACGCCATTTCTTTATTATAATATATTCAATATTAAAACAATATTTAGTACATTAACCATACCATAATATCCATAGACTATAGGTCCATAACTCCATAAGTCTAAAATAGATTAACATTTTGAAGTTAAAATTAAACATTATGATATAAATTAATCTAACTATTTTCATATTAATTTTTTTAAATGAATGTAACATTCCAATTCTAATTATTGTTTTGACATGCAAATTAATGTAATTCTGATATGAAACTAGTTAAGCAATTCATACGAAATTAAAATTAAAATTCAAAATATAAATATGATTGAATAATACTAATTTAATTAATTTAATATACTAACTTAGGGTTCATAAAATTGATAAAAGTAATGGAATAAAAATAATCTAATTAATGTATAAAAAAAAAAATTAAAAACATATCTGACAAGTGGGCATTCATAGAAGATAAATGGTAAATTAGAGTAAGTAGTAATAATAACTAACAAGTCTAATAACAAGTCAACTTCTTTTTTTGGCCCAAAAAAAAAGGACACGCCTAAATACAAAGGACACGTCCCGTATCCACCCGTACCCAATTTTACGCCTTTTTGCAGTGTCGACACCTAGAATCGTGTGTCATACCCGTTCCTGTACCCGACATGCGATTCTTCAATTTCTGGGTGTAACCGTGCATCCTAGGTGTTCCCCCTCAGATGATGCAGACTAATGTTCTCCATGGGGAAACACTTGCTCGTTTTACCTGATCAGACTCTCTTACCTATAACCGACAGCATAACCTAACAACTAGTATTGAAAATGGCTTTTTTATCTTTATTTTATATAAATAGAGCGTTTCTCGGTCCTTTTCTTTTAGTGCTTCGACCCCCATCCACCCCCCCCCCCCGGCAGGAGGTCTTGACATTAGGCAATTGGAGTTTTGGCCTCAGTTGGATTGGGATCAGAATCTCCAGTACCCCCTGAGTTATTTACCTGATTCTCA
Source organism: Salicornia ramosissima (assembly GCA_951394345.1). Taxonomy (NCBI): domain Eukaryota; kingdom Viridiplantae; phylum Streptophyta; class Magnoliopsida; order Caryophyllales; family Amaranthaceae; genus Salicornia; species Salicornia ramosissima. The sequence goes on from OX596235.1 coordinate 26,134,344, forward strand.
TCTAAGTCTTCTTGACCTCCTCTCGGCTCTTCTCCATTCAAAATTGGAGGCACAATGGGTGAGCATGGTTGTGCAAGATACCTGTGAAATCTTAGAGAACATGTTAAATTCATTGAAAATCACATGAACACTCTCCTCAACATACAATGTTCTTCTATTAAAAATTTGTATGCCTTACTATGTGTAGAGTATCCAAGAAAAACTTCCTCGTCACTTTTAGGGTCAAATTTATCAAGCTGTTCTTTCCCATTATTATGCACAAAACATCTACATTAAAAAATTCTTAGGTGTGCAATATTGTGTTTTCTACCCTTTAGAAGTTCATAAGGTGTGTTCTTTACCAATGGTCTTAACAAGGCTCTTTTCAGAATATAACAAGCTGTGTGTACAGCTTCTTCCCAAAAACCCTTAGGGAGACCACTTTCAATCAATATTGTTCTGGCCATCTCTTCCAATGTCCTGTTCTTCCTCTCAACTACTCCATTCTGTTGAGGTGTTCTTGGGGCATAAAAGTTGTGACTTACTCCATTTTCTCTTAAGAACTCGATGAAGCTTGCATTGTCAAACTCAGTACCATGATCTGACCTTACATCAACCAATGTAGTGTTCAACTGGTTCTGTACTAGTTTCATCAAGGCTTCAAACTCTTCAAAAGTCTCATCCTTAGAGGATAGAAACAATGTTCAAGTGTACCTGGAAAATTCATTAAGCAAAACACAAAAAAACTGGTGCCCATTTCTTCTTTGCACTCGCATGGGTTCACATAAGTCAATATGGATCATTTCAAGTGGTCTGCTTATGCTAATCACTATCTTTGGTTTAAAAGAGAATGTTACCTGTTTGCCTTTAGCACATTCAGGACAAACTATGTCAATTTTATACTTGATGTCAGATAGACCAACAACCAAGTCATTTGACTTAAGCTTATTCAAAAGTGTCACGCTAGCATGTAAAAACCTCTTATGCCAAAGCCATTGATTCTTGTCAGTTATAGCTTTTAAACAAATGGATACTATGTGACATAAATTTCATCTTTTCTAGTTCCTTGGCAGACCAGTTCACCTGTTCGACTGTTAACTATGTGACATAGGTTGGCTTGAAATTCAACTATGTTGCCTTTATGACATGATTGAGAAATACTCAAGAGATTATGTTGCAAGCCTTCAATATAATGAACATCGTTTATAGCTTGGGAAAGAGACTTACCAATCTTACCTAGCCCAATAATAGTACCCTTACTGTTGCTCCCAAATGTTACTCTTCCCCCATCATGGGCTACAAGTGAAAGGATATGTTCTTTATGTCCAGACATGTATCTTGAGCAACCACTGTCCAAATACCATTGGGTATCTCCTTTCAACTTGCCCTCCAAAATCAGATCAAACATTAGTCCTAGGAAGCCAAACTGGTTTGGATCCCTGTTCACAAACAATTGACTTTGACTGGTTCTTCCTAACCCAAACCTTTTTAACATGTTTAGTGTTTCTTTCCTTGCTCCTTTTCTTGTGGATGCAATCATCAATCATATGACCACCTTCGCCACAGTGATAGCAGACATGCATGTCTTTGGCAGTCACATATTTACCCTTTTAAAACTCAGTTAACCAGGTGGTCTCTCTGGGTAACCAGCTTGGTTTGCCTTTACTTCTGGTGTACCCTAGACCAACGTTACCTTTGTTGCTCTTCAGAGACAGAACTTGACTTAAATTCTTCTCTGCCTTTAATAGTTTGTCCCCATGATTTTGACTTTTTTGTAACTCATGTTCTTTGGTTTCAAGAATCTTGATTAGACGGCTGTTTTTGTCATCTAGGGATTTAAAATCACTTTTTAAACTTACAAACTCTGATGTTAGATCTGAAACCAAAGATTCATTCTAATTATGGACATAATGTTTTTTTGTTTTGCTCTTTCAGAGTATAAAGCTCAACATGTAGCTGACATATTTGACCTTCATACTCATCAATCATCCTACTGACCTTAATGCTTGACCCTACATTTTCCATGGTGGATTGTATTGTCCTGGTTGAGACAAGATCCTTATGCAAATTTATAACTTCTTCCAAAAGAAGGTTAAAACTGTTTAACAGACCAGATTTGCTTAAGGTTCCTGCCTTGGTTTTTTCTCTTAGTTTCTTTTTACCATCTTTATATGCGTTACTTAACTCAAGACATTGATATAGCATTGTTTCTAAGCATTAAAGCATATTCTCTCTATCATATTCATACTCGTTTCAGCTGTTTTCCCCATGAGGCATATGTGTTGTTTAGAATTTGTTGAGACCCTTTTTGGTTTTGATTGATGACAAACATTGAAAAACTTTGACAAGGAATAGTAGTGTTTTTACAGGAGCTATGTAGTTGGTCAGAACCAACTATGAGCTGTTTCCTTATGAATATTGTATTGATTGAGTTTATTCTTGATTGATAACATGTGATATTACAGGGAATAAATATCTGAGCTTTATTGTGCATACTGGTTTGGAACCAGTTATAGTGTAATGACCCTGATTTTGTTGGTATTTCTGTCGTTTATTTATTTGTATTTATGTGATTTTATGTATGGTCCAAAATTTATTTTGGACTATTTATTTTATTTTATGTGAATAATTTCGATTAATTATTGTTTTTATTATTCTTGATTGATTATTATTTATTTTATAATTATTTAATTAATTAGAATTTTTATTATTTAATTTTATAATTAATTATTTAATATTGTTGGGCCAGAAATGATTTAAGCATGATTAATCATGCAAATTTGAATTGCTCACTAAAGCCCATTTTGGCCCTATTATAGCCGGTTTTCCCCCCCTTTGTTAAGTGGCAAATTTTGCCACTTGCCATGCATTCACACCTAACTAACTTCTATAAATAGAAGTAGTTAGTGAGGCCTTGAGATCATTTTGCTCATTTGCCATCTTAAACACACTTGCTCACCAAAGTTTAAACACAAAAACTCCCTCCATTTGTCTCTTTGTCACACGCCATTTTTGGCCATCTTCAACCCATCATTTGTTCATCTTAAATACCAAACCCAAACTTAAAGATTCAACATTCATTGATCTTTAAGTGACTTAATATACCATAATTTTAATAATTTTCAATCAAGAATTATTGTTCGGGGTTGTTTTGAGGTCTTGTTCGAGTGGGTTCGTGTGGGAGCCGTGTGGTTCGAGTGGGTTCGTGTGGTGGACCGTGTTGAAGACGGTGGTCCGTGGTGGTGGTTCGAGCCGGGGTCGTGCCGTGTTCGTGGGTCCGTGCAGCCAAGGCCGTGTTCGTGGGTCGGTGTGGTTCGTGGTGGTGCTGGCCGTGTGCAGCGTGGTTTTGGGTCGTGTGTGTGTTCGAATACCGGGTTGCAAGTTGTGTTAAATTTGTGTTTGATCTTCATTGAGGTAACATACTATCTCAACCTAGTTGGTATACTATGACTCATAGTATAGATTAAGTGATTAGATTAGACCGTTTTGATGTTATGTACCCATGATTATGTGTGGATTATAATCTGATTTTGGGTGATGAATTTATGATGATTTCTACTTGAATATGCGTATTTCATGATTGATTGTGTTAGTTTATTATTTGATGTTGTTCATGTTCAAGTTTGGTTAAGTTTTGATGATTGGAAGTTGATTGTTGAACTTGTTGTTATGCGTGTATTAATGGTTTTGGATATTGAGTTCTTGAATCTTGAATGAGTTCTTGGTTGAAGTTCTTGAATCTTGATTGAGTTCTTGATTGAAGTTCTTGAATCTTGGATGAGTTCTTTATGAGTTCTTGGTCGAGTCTTGAAAGTTAAAGAAAGTTAGTAATAGTTAAAGAAAGTTTAAAGAAAGGTTAAAGAAAGTTAAAGATTGTTATAAGAGGTTCCAAGATTTGTGGATTTACATGTTATTTCTTTAGTCAAGGCGTAAGATGCAACTTAAGAATTAACTAAGAATGTAAATTTCGATTAAAGTTAGATTAGCTTGATTTTGCTACTAGACGCCTAAAACTTAGAGTAAGATTCTAAGTATTTGGGTTAAGACGTTGCTCCTATCCTATCCGCGGTATTAGGATAGTTGGTGGTCTTACTACGTTGTCTTCGGATATGGATTTCCAGTAAGATTGGTTTCATGGGGTTGGGAGTAAGATTCTCAATCCTGGCATAGTAGAAAGTTCGATCGCGTAAGATGCGTTTGTACGTGCATAGTCCGGTCTAGTATGTGAATGATTGCGCCAAAGTTAAAGATTTGTTAATTGTTGGTTAAGTTAGTCGTGTCAGCATGATTACTTGTTATTGTTAATTGATGGTAGTATGATATGTTGGTTCGCATGTTTTGATGTATGGTTGTATGTTTGGTTTAGTTGTTTGATTTGTGCTATGTTCATGTGTATCCCCGTTAGGGTGGGACAGTTATGTTACTCACCACTGACGGTGGACTGTTGTTATTTTTCAGGTAATTTTGATGATGAGGTTCTTGCTTAGCTTTGGGTTGGGCGAGCGCCGATGTTATTTAGTCTTTGCTTTATTGTTGAACGATTTTCTAGTTTTGGACTATAGTAGTAGTACTTGTGTATTTTTCTAACTCTGACATACATTTGGAGTTTACATTTGTTAGTAGTAGTAACGTTGATATTTGGGTTAGATATGTACAATCTTGTGGGTGTTGTACTTTTGGTTTTAGCATATATGCCATTTTGAGGTTTTGTTTTAATTTTTATGTATTTTAGTTTGTTAGTTCTGACTATTCGACTCGTCGGTTTCTTCCGCGCCGGTTTAAGCGAGTCGGGTCGTCACATATAGTGTTCCCTGAACTGTCTGTAACAGTTACATATTTTACTTGTTATGTCCTAACCATGTTGGTTGTGCAACAAGTATAATTGTCCCAAGTATTAATGTCCAAATTGAAGATTGAAGATATTCTATAGAAAACTTTCAAGACTTGGATGAGCATGAAGATAGACTAGTTATATCAATGTTTGATAAACTACTATAAATGCCTTTATGTGTGTTAAAATAGTAATCTTTGACAAGCTGTCGGTTTCCAAAGAAATAGGGTTTTTCTTTTGTGATCTGAAAAAAGGGTTTTTAGGTTTTTAAACACCTCATTGACAGCTGGTGAATGCCAATTAATTATGATACCCACGTGAAAAGATTAGAAAATCTTTTTGAGAATAACAAACTTTCTTGAAAGGTTGTTGTGAACAAGAGACACTGTTCGCACCTTTTCAAAAGGTTTTTAAAAACTGATTTTCCCTCTCGTTGTGATGGGTTTTTTAATCAGTTCATTTTTCTATAAATAGTGCGCATTTACATCTCTTTTAGAGTAACGAAAACGCACCAATAATAATTGTCTCTCCTAAAAAATTGAGCAAGAAACATTCGAGAGATAAGACACACACAAAGCATATTACTTTCAATCAAACACAAACACAATCTTAGAGCTTAAACTTTACTTTTCAAGCTTTGTAAGAAAGTAACATTAGAGTGTTAATGTTGTAATTGGTCTTCGACAAAGGGGTTGAAGATTGAGAGGTGTTTATGAGTTCAAACACGAGTGAGATCACATTTAGAGTTGAGTGTAGGGATTTGGTTCCATGAGTTTAGAACGAGTTGAGTGTATAATCTTATTGTTCTGAGTTGAATCAATAAGATGCATAGGGTAGGAGGATGTAGGCCTGGAGTTTGGCCGAACCTCGTTAAATTTTGTGTTTTGTTTTTATTGCTTTCCAATTTATATCCGCTGCAGGAACCACCATAACTGCTTCTAAATAAAGAAACAAGAAAATTTTAAATTCGCAATTATTTCACTCACCCCCCTTCTTGAGTATATTCAACCTTTCAATTGGTATTAGAGCCTCGGCTTCTCGCAAGGGTAACACCTAGAGGAGTAGATCATGAATTCTCAAGAAATGAATGCACTAGGGTACGGCAAAAAAAATCCCAAGTTTAATGGCAAAAATTATGCCATGTGGAAGAATAGATTGAAGAACATAATCATTGGGATTGATTATGAATATTGGTTGGTTGTGAAGAATTTCCCTCTAATCGTGACAAAGAACGATGTTGATGGAAAAACAGTGCAAAAGAAAGAAAGTGATTACACCATTGTTGAATTCAACAAATTGGAGAAGAATGCCAAGGCAATTTCCATCTTACAACAAACAAATCCAGACAATGAGACAACATAGTAAGACCACCAACTATCCCAATACCGCGAATAGGATAGGGGCAACGTCTTAACCCAAAAACATGGAATCTTACTCTACGATTTAGGCGTCTAATAGAGAAATCAAGCTAATCTTTAAAATCTTTAACTCTTTAATCCGAAGTTTACATTGTTAGTTACTTCTTAAGTTGCATCTTACGCCTTGACTCAAGAAATAACATGTAAACCAAACATCTTACAACATCTTATCACTTTCTTTAACCTTTTCTTTAACTTTAAAGACTCAATCAAGAACTCATAAAGAACCTTAAAGAACTCATCTAGAACTCATCCAAGATTCAAGATCTTCAATCAAGAACTCAATCAAGATTCAAGAACTTCAACCAAGAACTTATTCAAGAATCAAGAACTCATCCATACATACTCAAATTACACGCATACCTCAATCAATTCAACACATGAAATCATCAACTTTCTAGTATCCAAAATTCATCAAACTTGAACATGATCAACATTAAACTAATACTAACATAATCAATCATAGAATCATAATAATAAACCTTAAAATCATCATAACACCACTTAAAAATCAGATTTACATTTCATACACATAAACATGCCAAAACTTCAACATAAACTAATCTATGCATTTAATCTATACTATGGATCATAGTATACCAATCAAGTTGAGAAAGCATGTTACCTTATTGAAGATTACACAAATTAATACACGAAAACTTGCTGCCCGGAAGGGAAAATACACGGCCCAACTACACGGCCAACACGGACACGGCACGGTCTTGGGCACGGCTTTGCACGAACACCACCACGGCTTGCACGAGCACCACCACGGCTAGACCACGAACCACCTCTTCACACGGCCCTGCTACACGGTTCACCACACGAACCACCACTCATGCACGGCTTCCACACGGCACCAACACGGTCACCACTCGAACAACCCACACGAACACGACCAAACCCAAACCCGAACTAATGATCTTGAATGCAAATTATGTGGTGTAGTTTGTGTTTTGACACTTAAAGATCAATAGAGTTTGAATCTTTAAGTTTAAGTTTAGAATTGATGATGAACAAATTGGTTGGATTGATGAGCCAAAAATGGCGTGTGGAATGATGCAAATGGAGGGAGTTTTGTGTTTGAACTTTTGATGGCAAGTGTTGATTAAAGGTGTTTAAGATGGCAAATGAGCAAAAGGATTCTTAAGCCTCACTAAACCTCCTATATATAGAGGTTAGTTAAGGTGTGAACATGAGGCAAGTGGCAAATCCTTGCCATGCACACAAGGGGGCCGGTTTTCTCAAGCCAAAATGGGCCAAATTGGGCTATCGTGATTAATTGGGCTAATTTACAAAAATTGCATGATTAATCATGCTTAAATCGATTTAGCCCAAAATATTAAATAACTAATTAGAGAATTAAATAATAAAATTATAATTAATTAAATAATAATAAAATAAATAATAATTGATTAAAATAAAATAATTCGAATTTAATCGAAATTATTCACATAAAATAAAATAAATAGTTCAAAAATAAATTTTAACCATACATAAAATCACATAAACATACGTAAATACAAAACAGAAATACCTATAAAATCAGGGTCGTTACAGATACCTTCGAGCTTTCTTATGAGGGAACCAGTGAGATAAAAAGAACCAAAATAGATTTGATTATGTCAAAGTATGAATTATTTGCTATGAACAAAAATGAGAAAATAAATGAGTGTGTTTCAGTAGATTTATGGTCATAGTAAATGATTTGAAATCTCTTCGTAAAAGTTTTTCTGATGAGGATCTTGTTAGAAAAATATTGCGTAGTTTGACAGATCAATGGACAGCCAAGGTAATAGCTGTATATGAGGCCAAATATCTTTCCGCACTGAGTCTTTAACAACTTATTGGTTCCCTAATGACCCATGAGATGTTGATTGATTCAAAGTCTGATAAAGAACCAGTCAAGAGTATTGCACTTAAGGGAACAGTAGAAGAAGAGGAAGATGATGACATAGCTATGATGGCAAAGAGGGTTGAAAAACACTTCAGGGTTCAGAGAAAGAATCTAAGAGAATGGAAACATAAGCAATCTAAGAAGATTGATAAGAAGGCATTCAAGAATGCTATGTTTGCATCCATGTGGGGTAACTCTAACTCTGGTTCTGATCATGAGGAAGAGGAAACCCAAGATTCTGAAAAATGCATTGCTTCTATGGCAACACCAGGAGGAAACAATACATCTTCAGGAAAATGTGGGAGAACCAGATCTGGAGATAACTGCTTCATGGAAAAGGATGAAGTTCCCCAAGTACATAAGGTAAATCTTGTTAAGGTTCGTGAAGATATGTATGAATATGATAGAGATAATATGCTTGAATGTATTGATACTTTGGTAGATGAATGCTATAGACTAGGTGAGAGTTACACAACTTAGAAATAAAAGTTTAAATATAAAAGTGAGGAGTGTAAAATTGCTATTGCTAGTTGTGAACACCTAGATATGGTGTGTCATCAACTAACAGATCAAGTGGCTAACCTTGAGGAAGAACTTGATAAGTGTAGGTTGGAACTGGAAACAGTTAAGTTCTCTGCACCAGACAAGGATGATGATTGTCCTAGTGATGGTGAGGAGAATACATCTGCCTGGTTCCCCTGTAACTTTTCTACCTTGAGTAAACTGCCTGATTTGTTAGAGATTAAGGGTAAGGCAAAAACCTTGAGTAGACCTGACTTCTTAAAATATTATGATTTGATTTTGAATGATTTAGATGATCTACAATAAGAGTTTGCATTACTCAAAGATACACCATAAACTGTTTCTTCTTTGGATACTCAAACTATATATGACTGATGAATATGAAGGTAAAAATCTGTGATTTAACTGTTGGGATTTTTCAATTAAAGCAAGAAAACAAACTAGTAATTGTTGACATGCCAAATGAGTCCATGGTTTCAAAACTCAATTCTGATCTTGAAAACTTAAACAGGAATTCACCTTCATGAATGGGAAAAATAAATTTCTTCTTTAAACTCTTGAAACCAGGGACAAAGAGCTTCAAAATCGTCAAAAGCATGTGGACAAATTACTAAGTGCTAAAATGTCCTTGAACAATCTTAACTCCTTAACAAGAAACAACGGTACAGCTGATCTTGGTTATTCCAGCAGAAGAACCAAGGCTAATAAGCACCCTAGAGAAAATCCTTGGGCCTGAGAATTCAAGAGAGGTAAGTATATTCTTGCTAAGGACATGCATGTGTGTTTTCACTGTTGCATGAATGGGCACAAGATTCACAATTGCCCAGCTAAGAAGAAGAGTGTTAAAAAGAACACTAAACATGCTGAATTGGTCTAGGTTGAGAAGAACCAATCTGGACCCACTGTTTGTGGAAGGGGACCCAAAAAGGTTTGGGTTCCCAAAGCTAACCATTGATTGTGTTTTGCAAGCTAAAATGAAAGGATGTACCCAGTACTATTTAGACTGTGGCTGCACAAGACACATGTCAGGAGATAAAAAGCAATTCCTTTCACTAATAGCCTTTAATGGTGGAAGTGTTACCTTTGGGGATAATAGTAAGGGAACCATTACTAGTATAGGTAAAGTAGGTAACTCATTTTCACATGTAATCAGTCATGTTTATTATGTTGATGGCTTGCAACACAATCTTTTGAGCATTTCTCAACTATGTGACAAGGGAAAAAGGGTGGTATTTCAAGCTAACCTTTGTCATGTAGTTAACTCTCAAACAGGTGAACTTTTTTGTGAAGGAACCAGGAAAGATAACATTTATGTTACTTACTTAGATACAATTCCCAAACATAAGTCCATTTGCTTGAAAGTTGTTTCCCATGATAATGGATTTGGCATAAAAAATTTGGACATGCTAGCTTGAAAATTCTGATCAAACTAAAGTCACAAGAATTAGTTGTTGATTTACCTAACATTAAGTATGAAGCTGATACAATTTGTTCAGAATGTGTCAAGGGGAAACATGTCAAATCTTCCTTTAAACCCAAAAGTGTCATTAGTACTAACATACCCTTTGAGCTTGTACACATTGATTTGTGTGGTCCCATGATAGTACAAAGTCGAAGAGGTCATAGGTTTGTGTGTGTTTTTGTTGATGATTTTTCCAGATACACTTAGGTTATACTCCTATACTCAAAGGATGAAACATACTATGAGTTTGTAACCCTGGTAAAACAAGTAGAGAACTAGTTGAATCTGAAACTAGTTGCTTTAAGATCAGATCATGGCACGGAGTTTGAAAATGCTAGTTTTATTGATTACTGCAGGGAACATGGGGTAAGTCACAACTTCTCTGCTCCTAGAAAAACACAACAAAATGGTGTGGTGGAAAGGAAGAACAGAAATCTTGAGGAGATAGCTAGGACCATGTTGATTGAGAATGGTCTCCCTAAGAGTTTCTGGGGAGAAGATGTGAGCATTACTTGTTACATTCTTAATAGAGCTCTCATTAGAACTAAGTTAAACAAAACTCCTTATGAACTTCTAAAGGATAGAAAACCCAATATTGCACACTTTCGTGTCTTTGGATGCAAATGTTTTGTGCATAATAATGGGAAGAACCAGCTTGATAAATTTGACTCTAAAAGTGATGAAGCAGTTTTCATTGGATGTTCCCCTTAAAATAAAGCATTGAAGGTGTTCAATAAGAGGACATTATGTGTGGAGGAGACTGTGCATGTGATATTTGATGAGTTTAACATGTCTTCTGAGATTGCACAGGTAGAACCAGGTGAAGTCATTGGCCTGATTGACTTCACAGGGAACCAGAATGCTGATAACATAGATTAGATACATGAAGAACCATGTCCACATAATGAACTTCCACACACAAATGATGAAGGACATGAAGGAGATCCAAATAAGCATTTTGAGGGGGAATCAGGACATGTTGGTTCCTCTCAAGAAAATCAGGTAAGGGACTTAGGGGGAACAAGTGAGAAAAACAGAGAAAATACCACTGATCCAAAGGTATTAATGATCAAAGGTAACAACATGCACCCTGATGTGTTTGGTACTCTTAATTCTGTAAACTCAGAAGTGCAAGCTGGTTCTAATCAAAATCAAGGTGCAAACAATGACTTGTCTTTGACATTTATAGATATCAATCTTCTCATCCCACTAATCAAATCTTGAGTGACATTAATAAAGGCATTCAAACGAGGATTAGTATCTATAAAATCTTTTGTGCACATTCTTCTCCTTCTTGTCAAGTATAGAACCAGTTAACTATAAAATTGCCTTGACTGATCCAGATTGGGTAATAGCTATGCAAGATGAGTTAAATCAATTTAAAAAGAAATCATGCTTGGCATCTTGAGCCAAGACCCCTGGATAGGTTAGTCATTGGTACTCGTTGGGTATTTAGCAATAAATTGGATGACATGAATAAGGAAGACATGTAGTGCAAGGTTATAATAAACAAGGGGAATTGGTTATGATGAAACTTTTACACCTGTTGCTAGATTAGAGGCCATTAGAATCTTGATTGCATGTGCTGCTTACATGAATATTAAGTTGTTTCAGATGGATGTCAAGACAACCTTCTTGAATTGTTATTTGAAGGAAGATGTATTTTTTTAAGCAACCACCTGGTTTTGAGGATAGTAAGTTTCCCCAATATGTATAAAAGTTAGCCAAAGAACTTTATGGATTAAAACAAGCTCCAAGACTTGGTATAAAAGGTTGTCTAGTATCCTTATGGAAAATGAATACAAGAGGGGAACAGTTGATAAAACACTGTTTATCAAAACCAAGGGGAACCATTTGCTAGTAGTACAAATTGATGTTGATGATATTTTGTTTGGTGCTACTAATCAGATACTATGTGATGAGTTTGCTAGTCTTATGATGAATAATTTGAGATGATCTTTGACTGCAAATTAAGCAAGTTGAAGATGGGATAATAATCCATCAACAAAAGTACTTAAGAGAGTTGCTGAAAAAATATGGCATGGAGATAGTAAGGCCTATGAGACACCTTTTCCAACATCTATAAAACTTGACGTTGATACGAAAGGAAAGGATGTTGAGGCTTCACTATATAGATGGTTGATTGGTTCTCTCTTGTATCTAACAGCTAGTAGACCTGATATAGTGTTCTTTGTGGGATTATGTGCAAGATTTCAAAGTAATCCCAAGGAGTCACACTCGAAGGCTGTTAGAAGAATACTCAGGTATTTAGTAGGAATAGATGGTTTGTGCCTGTGGTACCCCAAAGGAACCGCTTGTGAACTTATTGGGTACACAAATGCATATTATGTTGGTTTCCTAGTTGACAGAAAGAGCATGTCAGATATGGCACACTTTCTTGGCTGTTGTCTTATTTCATGGGGTTCTAAAAAGAAAAATTCGATTGCCCTATCCACAGCAGAATCATAATACATTGCTGCAACTTCGTGCTGATCCCAGCTATTGTGGATACAAAACCAGTTGAAAGATATTGGTGTTGATTGTAAATTTGTTCCTATATTTTGTGATAACACCAGTGCTATTAAATTACTAAGAATCAAGTGCAACACTCCAAAACTAAGCACATTGAGATAAGGCATCATTTTCTGAGAGAAAATATTGAAAAAGGATTAGTGGAGATGTTATTTTGCAAAAGTGAGGATCAATTAGCTTACATTTTTACAAAACCTTTAGGAAGAGAGTCTTTTTGTAGGCTAAGAGTCTTGTTAGGTCTAGTTAGATTTAGGTAATTTGTCTTCTTCTTTTTCCTTCATTGATTGGCTAGAACAAGTGTTCCCCTATGTGAATTTTGTGTATATTTTATTTTTGTGAATTCCTACAGAGGATCATGTAGATGCTCAATTAAGATGAAAATCTTAAAAGGCGTTGTTGTGAAAAAAGAGTGAAATTGGGTTAAGTTGCCTGAACTAGAAGTGATTGTTTTCAAAAGTGAAATAGCATGGGAACAATCAGCACAGATGTGTTTTTCAGAAAAATCAATTTTTCAGAAAAATCAAAATATAGAATATTTTCTTGCTTCCAAGAAATATTTTATTTGCAGTTATAATTTTGTGCTTGGGAAAAAATATTAAATGCCTAATTTTTTAGTTGGTAGAGATAATTAAGGAAGTTATTTGAATTCCTTAAAATTCAAATTTGCATGCTATTTTCTTCTCTCACACAATCTCTAACTGGCTCCACTTCTCTCTCTCTCTCTCTCTACATCACTGCAACAATTATAAAATGTACTAACCGTTGTGTAGTTGTCATTCATCATCATCACCGTCCTTAATTTCTCTCTCTTTCTCTCCTCAATTCAAAATTCGAAACAAAATGGTGAAGAAGCAAGAAAGGTAGTAAGAGCAGTGGTTCTGATCTACCACCACCACCAAAGAAGGGTAGTGCAATTACAGAGAAAACCACTTATGATACTCCAAAACCTCCTACACCCAAACCAATTTCTCCAAAATCAAAACTAAGTTCGCCAAAACTAGTATCTTATAAGACCACTCCTACATCATCTCCATCACCGAAGAAACCACCAACAACACCTACAGAAACACCACCATCACCCAAATATGTTGAAACACCATAAAAAGAACAAACACCACCATCATCTCCTAAACCCAAAGCTTCTAAAGAAAATATTCAAACCCCAAAAGCAGATGAACCTACTTCTGTTCTTGAACCAAAGATTTCTGAACCACAGCCTGCTACTACTAAGGGGGAACCAAAAAAGAAAAGTTTGAAAGATATCTTCAGTGTTCCTTTTGAATAGATAGAAGAAGATGTTGTAGTTACTGGCTCGAAGAAAGGGTCACCATTTCTGTCTACAAGGGGAAGAACAAGGATTACAAGATCAGCTCTTACAACTCAGGAAACACCAGAGCGGTTTGAGGACGTGTCTACTGGTTCTGTCAGAGGAATAAAGAGAAAGGGAGTACCATCTAGACTTCCTCGTGCTACAAAAGGTAAATCTATTGAACCACTTACTACTGGTTATACATCTCTGGCTGAACGTACTATACTTCTTGGCTTTACTGTAGAGGAAGGGTACTTAGACATTCCTGCTCTAGGTTAATTTAGGGTGATTTTAGAGTGCCAGGGTTGGGTTGATATGATGAATTTGAAGGATGGTAAGTTTGTTGATAGGGTCAGGGATTTTTATGTTAATCTAATTAAAACAACTGTCTGATACTTGTATTGGTTATGTTGTGAGTAACACTGCGGTTAGTGTATCCGTTTCTTCTCTATCTGTAATATTGGGTCTTCCTAGAGATGGGTTTGGCAAGTACTTAGGAGATGGAGGGGCTGCTTTGATAGGGGTCACTTCTGAAGAAATTTATGAATTTCTTTTTTGGGGCTAGGTTGACCACGAAATCGACCTTTAAGAATGTCAATCTTCAGGAACCACTTTTGTTGGTTCTTCATTCTTTGTTTAATAAGCTTTTAATTCATAGGGCTCAAGGTAGAGGGGTAGTTAGATTTATGGAAATGGTACTCATGTATCTTATGCTGAAAAGAGTTAAAATCAACCTACCTGCCATTATTTTAGCCCACATGATGCACTGTTCTCAATCCTCTCATCATTCTTTACCCTATGGTTCTTTAATCACCTCTATCCTTGCACAACACAATGCAAATCTTTCTGGAGAGGTGGTTTCCATCCAAGTATTTACTAAGACCACCATTCTGAAGCAGAAAAGCTTGGATGTGGACACTCCTAAGCTTAAGTTTAGAGAGGAACCAGAGGAGGAGGATATTAAGCCTGCCAAGAAGAAGAAAACGGTTTAAGGAACCAGCTCATATGTCGATTTGATGAAGCACCTAGATAATCAGGATGAGACACTGAACAAGATGATGGACTTGCTGCAAAGTTTTACCTCAAGCTACAAGAGGAAGGTCTCTTCTCTGGAAAAGGACCTGGTTGCAGTACCTCAAGCTACAAAGTTGCCTGATGCTTCTGGTTCTGCAAAGGGAACCACTGATGAGGCTGAGATGTAAGACGATGTTGTTTTTCTGAGAGCAAGAAGTCTAAACCTGAGGATGGTGAAGAAGAGTGATGATGAAGTCTTTTCTTTGTTGCCCCTAGCCATATTACAAACTCTTTTATAATTGTTTTTGCTGAACTGTTTCCCCTAATCCCTAAAACAATTTGGTTTGTATGTTTTTTGGATTCTGTTCTTTTTAACTTTGTTGTTTTAATTTGGGAGCTTTAAATTCTTCTGGTTCATGAATTGTGAGTTGCCTAACCAATTCTGTTTTTGCAGCATGGTTAACTGTTTAATGGTTCTTAAATCATTATGGGGATAGAAACAATTCCTTGTGCATAATTTTTATGCTAGGGGATACTTTTTAATGATGCCAAAAGGGGAAAAAAATAGAAGTTGAAGCCTTAGTCTAATTAGTTTTTTAGATTGAGTCTAGTATTAAAAAAAAAGAGTGAGTTTATACAGTCTAGAGTTGTTTTTCAGTAGCTTAGAATTGGAATAGGATAGTTTAAATTTTTGCAATTTTTCCTTTGTAGGAAACAGTTGAATTAGTTAGCTGTTTCATTTTGAGTCTGAGTGAGTGCTCCGAGTGGTTCTGCACTTAGAGTGTTGAGATTGGAATTATTTCTTTCTAACTTGTTTGCAGGAAATTTCAATTATTCACATAGGTTTGTCATCATCAAAAAGGGGGAATTTGTTGAGAATTTATTGAGACCCTTTTTGGTTTTAAGTGATGACAAACACTGAAAAACTTTGACATGGAGCATTTGTATTTTTACAGGAGCTATGTAGTTGGTCTGAACAAACTATGAGTTGTTTCCTTATGAATTTTGTACTGATTGAGTTCAGTCTTGATTTATAACATATGATATTACAAGGAATACGTATTTGAGCTTTATTGTGCATACTGGTTTGTAACCAATTGTAGTTTTCCCTGAACTGTCTGTAACAATTACATATTTTACTTGTTATATCCTGACTATGTTGGTTGTGCAGGAAGCATAATTGTCCCAAGTATTAACACTAGTGGAAAAATCTCTATTAGGATCGTGCATTTTAAGCTATTAGGATTGTGCATTTGGCGTTACAAATACAACAGTTATAAAAAGCTAACTTAATTGGATCGTGCCTAATAGTGGGTTATTTGTATCGTGCCTTCTAATACAATAAAATTGAACAGCATCCACAACATTTCCGCCTACATTTCCAGGTTACCAATAAATACTACAACATGTCCTAACCATGTTGGTTGTGCAACAAGTATAAATGTTCCAAGTATTAAAGTCTAGATTCAAGATTAAAGATATTCTAAGAAGACTTTCAAGACTTTGATCAGTATGAAGATAAACTATGGTTTAAATTGAGCATTTTTTGTCTTCATGTAATAGTTGTGTGAATGTTTGATAAACTACTATAAATGCCTTTGTGTGTGTTAAAATAGGAATATGGATATTACAACCAAAGGTTATGATATTCGTAAGACTATGAAATAGAGTAACAGGTCTAAGGACCAGTATACTCTATAAGAAGCTGTCAGCTTTCGAAAGAAAGAGGTTTTTCTTTTGTGATCTTAAAAAAGGTTTTTTAGGTTTTTAAACACCTCATTGACAGCTGGTGAATGCCAATTAATTAATTATGACACCCGCGTGAAAAGATTGGAAAATCTTTATGTGCATAACAAACTTTCTAGAAAGGTTGTTGTAAACAAGAGAGACTATTTCCCTCCTTTTCAAAGGGTTTTGAAAACTGATTTTCCCTCTCCTTGTGATGGGTTTTTTAATCAGTGTCTTTATCTGTAAATAGTGGGCATTTACATCTCTTTTAGAGTGACGAAAACGCACCAATGATAATTGTCTTTCCTAAAATTATTGAGCAAGAAACATTCGAGAGATAAGAAACACACAAGGCATAATACTTTCAATCAAACACAAACACAATCTTAAAGCTTAAACTTTACTCTTCAAGCTTTGTAAGAAACTAAAATTAGAGTGTTAATGTTGTAATTCATCTTCGACAAAGGGGTTGAAGACTGAGAGGTGTTTGTGAGTTCAAACACGAGTGAGATCACATTTTGAGTTGAGTGTGGGGATTTGGTTCCATGAGTTTGGAACGAGTTGAGCGTATAATCTTGTTGTTCTAAGTTGAATCAATAAGATGCATAGGCTAGGAGGATGTAGGCCTTGAGTTTGGCCGAACCTCGTTAAATTTGGTGTTCTTGATTTTATTTCTTTTCAATTTATATCCGCTGCATGAACCAGCAGAAACAAGAAAAATTTAAATTCGTACTCATTTAACTAAATACTCAATTCACCCCCCCCCCTCTTTAGTATATTCAACCGTTCATGTGTGATGAACTGTTCTCCTGACCTGGTTCACCACTCTATTTTAGGATGGCTATCATACATTTCTCATCATCAGGGGTTTCTTCTTCCTCTTCCTCAAAACCAGATTCAGAATTTCCCCATAGAGCTGCTACCATAGCTCTCTTAAAGGCTTTCTTGTCTTCTTTCCTGGACTGTTTATCTTTCCACTTAAGACAGTCACGAATGATGTTACCTGATTCTCCACACTTGAAACATCCAGGGTTGAAGGTGCTTTGCTTTCCAGAACCTTTATCTCATGTTTTTCCTCTGAGCCCTGAAGTGTTTCTCGAACCGTTTTGCCATCATAACAATATCATTCTCTTCTTCAATTTTTCCTTTCATTGCTACACTCTTAACTGGGTCTTTTTCGCTCTTTGAATCGACAAGCATTTCATGTGTCATGAGAGAACCAATCAACTATTCTAGAGAAAGAGTTAATAGATCCTTTGCCTCATACACGGCAGTAAATTTTGCTTTCCATGACCCTGTCAGACTTCTTGACACTTTTCTAACCGATTCCTCATCATTGAAGGTTTTTCTAAGAGACTTAAGATCATTTACTATAGTCAAGAATCTTCCAAAACAGTCATTAATGTTTTCATTTCAATTCTTATTGAAAGATTCATATTTAGACATTAATAAATCAATTTTGGAACGTTTTACCTCACTTGTGCCTTCATAGGCAAGTTCAAGAGTGTCCCAAATTTCTTTGGCTAAAGCAAATGCAAAGATTTTGTTTGTTTCGTTCCCACCAATAGCTTGTTGAAGAATCGACATTGCCTTTGCATTTTTCTCCAACTTCTTGTAATCTGCACTCGTGTACTGGTCTTTTGCTTTGGCAATTGTTTTGGCAAAGTCTTCACTGATGGTGATTTGCAACGGTCTATTCTTTACAACCAACCAACATTCATACTCTATACCAATGATGATGTTCTTCATTATGTTCTTCCACCAGGCGTAGTTCTTGCCGTTAAACTTGGGTATCTTGTATCATACCCCATTGCACTTATTAACTCGTGGGAAGCCATTAATCTACTCTTCTAGGTGTGACCCATATGAAAAGTAGTTGGTCTGATACCAATTGAAGGTCCTAATAGCACTCAAGAGGGGGGGGGGGTAAATTGACTATTTCTTTAAAATTTTCTTTATTAACTTTTTTCTTGGATTTGTTCTAGCGTTAGAACCAGTGAACTGGTTTAGCAGCGGAATTATCTAGAATAGTAAAACAGTAACAGTAAATCAAATAAAGAACACACAGATTTAACGAGGTTCGGCAACTATTCCTACATCCTCCTACCCAGCTACTAACCTTTATTAATCAACTCTGAAGAACGAAAGCTAGTACAATTTGATGTCGTAAACTCATACAACAGACTTCCTCACTCTCAACCTAAGAGTGCTGGTTCGCACTTGAACTCACAAGCACACGTAAATGAACTTTTTCTCTCAAAGATGTTTCTCAAAAGCTTACAAGAGATGAAGTTTAAGTTCTGAGTTTGAATGCTCTTGTAGCTTGTAAACTATTATGTTTGATCTTTGGAACTCTAAAAAATGTTGCTCTTTAATGTATTGGAGAGTCTCACTTCTTGGTCTTTTCTGTTTATTAAGTGTCCCTATATATAGATAGTTAGAAAACCCTAATTATTCCGATGAAAAGGGTTTCTTAACTGTAATTATTGTTCCCATTAATTAAGAAATCAAATATTCGAAAATCCAAGATCTCAAATATTTGTTAGGATCTCTTAAAGATACGTGGACTTGTTGGCACTTAATGTTGATTACCAAACTGACTTCTTCACGTGCAAAATCTTTAAAGAACCTAAGAATTGGATTCTTTCACAAACTATTTCGCCTTTCAGTTTGTTAACCTGTTGGTCTGCTGAACTGTTCTTCAGATTAGTCATGTTGCAACCACTAGACACTTGTCTGGTGTTTGCAACATACCAAGATCAAACATCACAAATCTATTATCCTACTCAAACATTCTTTACAACAAAAAGACTATAAGAAAAAACCCTAAGGTTACTCCTCGATCAGTCTTCATGTTCTTCACTACTTGGACACTTAGGTTCTCCATTGTTAGCTCACTTTAGTTTTGATGAAGCAGTTCTACATGACTCAAGTACTAGAATACATGTATGTCAAACATGCACAATACAATACACAATATATGACATGAAAGGTAATATGAATGAGTAACCTTAGAATAGTACACCTCAGCTGTTTCAGAACAACTATATGAACTCATTTAATAGAAATTGTTCCTGTTATTTGTTTTAGTTAACTGTTTGTATCAGCTGTTTGTATCAGCCGTTTATCATCATTGAAAACACTAAGGGACTCAAGAACATGAAGATTTCCACAGAATCATATTGAGACACTATAGAACACACATAGAAAAAATAAATTACTCATTTTCATTCTCTTCCCAAATCCTCACCAAGGTCAAAAGAAAGAAAAAGTTAAAATTAAAATTTATTTATTTTATTTTCAAATCACTTATTTAGTTGAATAAGATGAAAATAAATAACTTTAGGAATTATTATTTTATACAAAATATGATTATTCTTAATATAATTTTAAGCTTGAAAAGATATTCCTAAATAATACTTAAGTAGATAAAATAATATAGCGGTTAACTAACTATTTATCCGATAAACTAACCGGTTCTAGACAAGCTTGACTCCAAAGACTCGAGATTCTTAGGTTCAGGTAGGCGCCTAAAATAAATAGGATTCTAACCTAAGGCACTGATACCACTTTGTAACACCCCAATAATTCTCACTAATTTTAAAATCACTTTTCTAGAAAATATAGAGAGTTATTAAAGCATTACCGCCACGTGAAGAAACGCATCAGCTTATTCAAAGTATTACCGCGGAAATTAAAATAACACAAACCAAAAGGCCTTGCTTTTCTCCATGCGATATGGACACGCCTTTTTACCGAACGTGTTTCAACCTGACAACATACTATATGCTGGAAAGTCACAGATAGTCCACAACAAGGTTGCGCAAAGATTGAAATTTTGCTTCTTTGAGATGTCATAAGTCAAGGACCCAACAGACCATAGATGCTTCAACTCATCAATCAAAGGTTGCATGTAGACATCCAAATTGTTCTTCGGAATTTATGGCCCAGGGATAAGCAAGGAAAGGAAAATGAAAGGTTTTTTCACACACATGGACGGTGACATGTTGTAAGGTGTAGTTAAAATAGGACAACAAGAGTATTGCTTTCCAAACTTCCCAAAAACGGAAAAACCATCAGTGCACAACCCAAGTATAACATTTCGAGGCTCGTACGCAAAGTCCTTAAAGGTCCTGTCGAAGTGCTTCCAAGCTTCACTGTCACTTGGGTGAGCCATGTTCCCTTACCCTCAACGATTGTCAGAATGCCATGTCATAGCCTCAGCAATGTTCCTAGTGGCAAACATCCTTTGCAATCGTGGTGTTATTGGGAAGTACACCAGAAAATGTACGGGAACCAAATTATCATTCGAAGTCTTCCTGAACCGATTTGACCCGCAATGACGACACTAATCAAGCTCAGCATCGTCCTTCCAAAATAGCATACATCCATTCGGGTATGCGTGTATCTTCTCGTGAGGAAGTTCTAATCCCTTAAGTACCTTCATTGTGTCGTAATAGGTGCTACACTTAGTTTTTTGGGTGGTGGGGAGCGCATCGTTCAACAATGACCCAATACCATCTACGCACCTGAATGGCAAGTTGTAATCAGACTTTAAATTGATCATTCTAGAAGCCATCTCCAACACAGCGATGTTGCTACCATCATACAAAGGTTGCTCGGCTGCCTTGAGCAAGTCGAAGAACATCTTCGCTTCCGCATTTGGTTCTTCTTCAACCGAAGTTACCTCCTCAAGGAATGGTGGGTCCACGTTGTTCCCAAAAGCATCGACAACCATTTCCCGGTAAGGATTCAGATGAGTAGGAGACGAGGTGGACCCTATACTCGCCCTTTCACCGTGACATAACCATTCATAGTAGTTCGGAATGAACCCCTTCTTATACAAATGCCACTACGCCAAAAATCACATTTTATAGCGCTTTTTTTATAGCGGTTTTCACAAAACCGCTATATTTGTTTTGAAATATGGTCTTTTATAGCGGTTATTAAGAAACCGCTATTAAAACAAGGTCTTTTATAGCGGTTATTAAAAAACCGCTGTTAAAAACACGGTAGAAAATCCGCACTATATTTTTTCCTCTTCTCCCCCACTCACGCAAAACAACCCCAATAATTCAAAACATCAAAAGAAAATATATATAAATACCCAAAATCAACTCCATCAGCAGCGAAATCTTTAGGCCACCATTATTCGGAAGGAATTGGAGCTTTCTCGTTTGTTCAACCAAAATCCTTTTCTTCCTAAGCTTGTTCAACTTCTTCCAGTTACTTGAGGATGCACCGCAGTAGAAGTATGAAGAAGATCGACGAACAATGTAAGTTAGGGTTTATGTCATTAGACTTTTAGGTTTATTTGCATAATTCAGAATTTTTAATTTTAAGTTGAAATTTATGATCCAATTTAGTTTTAGTGTTTGTTTTAATGTGATAATTTGTTTGGCTATAATGTTCTTTCATTTTTTAACCCTTATTTCCTTCATTCACATGAGTTCGTTTTTAGATTTGTAGTTTGTTTCTCAATCTGAGTTTATGAGATTTGTTTTGTGCTATTGATCTTATATTTAATTTAAGGAGTCCCGATATATGAGAAATATGGAATTATGTAATGTCATTTATGCGCTTAGGTGAGCTGTGAAGTTCTGAACCTTGCTTAATATATACTAAAATTGCATTTTATAAAAAAAAATAAATTTCCAGTATGTTGTTGACATTTAGCAAGAAAATTTCTTGAGGTTGATGGTGAAATCCCATAATTTTTTTAATTCACTTAAAAATGTAGTTCATCTTAATTTGGCTAGCAACAACTTCAGTGGGCGAGTGGTTCTTTGCCAGAATTAAATCTTGAATTAGACCAATTTAATGTGTCTAATAATAAGTTTAATAGGTTTATTCCTTTTAGTCTTAGCTCAATGCTTTTCAAGGTAGCAAGCTGTGTGGAATCCCCCTCAAATTTGCCCTGGAATTGTTGCAGGTAAATTTTAATGTTTTATATTTGGGTTTTTCCTTTCCCCATTACCCTTATATTGGTTCATTTTGTTGATTGTATCTGTTACTAGTTGCTTCAATCGTAATTTTGTGTAGTTAGTTTTATTTAAGCTGTCAACTATGCACTCTAGCCTCTAGGTGTTTGTTATTAGTTTTTCTTTTTTTTTGGTTTCTAGTTAAGATATCTGGCTGGTAGTTATTGGGATTTGGGGAGATGTATTTTGTTCAAATATAATGTTTTGTGCATATGAAGGCTGAAGAGATAGGCTAAGAGCCTAGTATATTTGCAGTTCTCAAGAGAGCCCATGGACTAAGGATTATAATAGTTTGGATGATGGGACAACAGAAGTATGCGTAAGCCTACTCCTTTTGGTTCCTACTTTTTGATACAACAGAAAGTAGAGGATTTATAATTATGGTTTAATTAAGGTTGCTTTCCAATCCAAGCTTAGCTCTTTATACTATATTCATGTCCTATCATGACAATCAACTTTTGAATCCTAATTATTGTCCTAGGTTGACAAACTGAATGTTATAGGATATTATTACTGTGACGACCCGACTCGCTTAAACCGGTGCGGAAGAAACCGACGAGTCGAATAGTCAGATCTAACAAACTAAAATACTTAAAATTTAAAACAAAACCTCAAAAATGTAAATATATACTAAACCAAAAGTACAACACCCACAAGATTGTACATATCTAATCCCAAATGTCATATTACTACTACTAACAAACGTAAACTCCAAATATATGTCAGAGTTAGAGAAATACATAAGTACTACAACTATAGTCCAATACTAGAAAAATCATAAAACAACAAAGCAACGACTAAATAACAACGGCGCTCGCCCAACCCAAAGCTAAGCAAGAACCTCATCATCAGAATTACCTGAAAAACAACAATAGTCCACCGTCAGTGGCGAGTAACATAACTGTCCCACCCTAACGGGGATACACATGAACATAGCACAAATCAAACAACTAAATCAAACATACCAACATACATCAAAACATGCGAATCATCATACCATACTATCATCAACGAACAACAACAACAATTAATCATGCTTACTCGACTAACTTAACCAACAATTAACAAATCTTTAAACTTTGGCGCAATCATTCACATACTAGACCAGACTATGCACGTACGAACGCATCTTACGCGATCGAACTTTCTACTATGCCAGGATTGAGAATCTTACTCCCAACCCCATGAAACCAATCTTACTGGAAATCCATATCCGAAGACAACATAGTAAGACCACCAACTATCCCAATACCGCGGATAGGATAGGGGCAAACTCTTAACCCAAATACTTAGAATCTTACTCTAAGTCCTAGGCGTCTAGTAGATAAATCAAGCTAATCTTAACTTTAAATCGAAGTTTACATTCTTAGTTAATTCTTAAGTTGCATCTTACGCTTTGACTCAAGAAGTAACATGTAAACCAACAAACTTGGAACCTCTTATAACATTCTTTAACTTTTCTTTAACCTTTCTTTAACCTTTCTTTAATCTTTCTTTAATCAATACTAACTTTCTTTAACTTTCAAGACTCGACCAAGAACTCATAAAGAACTCAAAGAACTCATAAAGAACTCATCCAAGATTCAAGAACTTCAATCAAGAACTCAATCAAGATTTAAGAACTTGAACCAAGAACTCATTCATGATTCAAGAACTCATCCTAAACTCATCATATCACACGCATAAAACCAATCAAGTTCAATTCAACAATAAAATCATCAACTTCCTAACATCCAAACTTCATGAAACTTGAACATGAACAACATATAATACTAACATAATCCATCATGAAATTCATAAAATCAAGTAGAAATCATCATAATTCATCACCCAAAATCAGAATATAATCCACACATAAACATGGTTACATAACATCAAAACGATCTAATCTAATCATTTAATCTATACTATGAATCATAGTATACCAACTAGATTGAGAAAGTATGTTACCTTATTAAGGATTACACACAAATTCAACACAACTTGCAGCCCGGAATTTGAACTACACACGGCCCCAACACACGGCTTGTACCCACGGTCACACACGAGCCACACGACCACGACCCTGGCTGCACGGCTCACGAACACGGCACCACCTGACTTGCACGGCTGCCCTCTGCACGGCCACCCCACGGCTGCACCAACTCGAACATGGCTCCATACGAACCACCAACCACGGCCAGCACTGTCTTCAACTCGTGCCACCACTCGAACCACACGACACGTCACGAACACCCACTCGAACAAAGCCCAAACCAAACCCGAACTAGTGATCTTGAATGCAAATAATGTGGTTTAGTTTGTGTTTTGATACTTAAAGATCAATGGAAGTTGAATCTTTAAGTTTGGGTTTTGAAAAGATGAAGAACAAATTATGGGTTGAAGATGGCCAAAAATGGCGTGTGACAAGGAGACAAATGGAGAGTGTTTATGTTTGGCTTTTGATGAGCAAATGTGTTTAGGATGGCAAATGAGCAAAATGATGTTTAAGCCTTACTAACTCTCTTATATATAGAGAGGTTAGTTAAGGTCTGAATGCATGGCAAGTGGCAAAACTTGCCACATAATATGAGGGAAAACCGGCCATGGCTAGCAAAATGGGCCAAAATGGACTTTCGATAAATACCTAGGCTAATTGCACTCTTGCATGACTAATCATGCTTAAATAGCATTTGGCCCAAAAATATTAAATAACTAATTAGAAAATTAAATAATAAAGTTCTAATTAATTAAATAATAATAAAATAAATAATAATCAATCAAAATAAAATAATTCGAATTTAATCGAAATTATCCACATAAAATAAAATAAATAGTCCAAATTTTGGACCATACACAAAATCACATAAATACAAATAAATACACGACAAAAATACCAATAAAATCAGGGTAGTTACAACCTCCCCTCCTTAAAGCAAAGGAGATCGTTCACCCTCAAACAGCTCCGGGTACTTCTGCCTCATGGACGCCTCTGTCTCCCAAGTCGCCTCCTCATGGTGTTGATTTCTCCACAACACCTTGACGAGCTGGACTTGCTTACGCCGGAGGGTCCTCACTTCCCGATCCAAGATCTGGACGGGTCGTTCCTCAAAAGTCAAATTCGGCTCAAACGTGGCCGACTCCACTGGGATAATGTGAGTAGGATCATGTACATATTTCCTTAGCCGGGAAACATGGAATACGTCATGCACATTAGACAAACTAGGTGGTAATGCTAATCGATATGCCACCTCCCCAACTCGTTCCAGTATCTCGTAAGGTCCCACGTATTTCAGTTGGAGTTTCCCCTTTTGACCAAAGCGTGCCACTCCTTTTGACCAAACCTCGAAAGCCAGCGGTCTACGTCGATTATCGGCGTAGGATTTCTGACGACTCTGAGCAGCTTGCATCTTAGACCGAATGACTCGGACCTTATTGATAGTATCTAGTATCATCTCAGGTCCTAAAGCCACAGAATCACTAATATCATTCCAACAAATCGGACTCCGACATTTCCTGCCATACAGGGCCTCATACGGAGCCATCTCTATGCTGGAGTGATAGCTATTATTATAGGAGAACTCTATCAAACAGAGCATACGTACCCAAGACTGATGGTACTCCAGATTACATGCTCGTAGCATATCCTCTAAAGTCTGGATGGTCCTCTCAGTCTGACTATCGGTCGCCGCGTGAAAAGCGGTGCTCAGCTTTAACTTCGTCCCAAAGGCTTCCTGAACTGATTTCCAGAAACGAGACAGAAATCTCGGATCTCGATCAGAAACAATCTCCCTCGGAACTCCGTGAAGTCGGATAATATCCTGAGTATACGCCTCTGCTAAACGCTCCATAGACCAGGTCATCTTCATCGGAATGAATCTAGCGACCTTAGTCAACCTATCTACTATTACCCAAATGGCATTCAAACCATTACAGGTAGGTAGGCTAACGACGAAGTCCATAGATACCGACTCAAATTTCCAGGTCGGAATCGGTAGTGGCTGCAACAGACCTCTTGGTCTCTGATGCTCGATTTTAACCTTCTGAC
The DNA here is from genome assembly GCA_951394345.1 of Salicornia ramosissima. NCBI lineage: Eukaryota > Viridiplantae > Streptophyta > Magnoliopsida > Caryophyllales > Amaranthaceae > Salicornia > Salicornia ramosissima. The sequence goes on from OX596235.1 coordinate 26,161,044, forward strand.
AGACTAAACATCGAGCTACGAACTCTGTTATGTCCCTCTTCATCTTAGGCCACCAGAATTGGCCCTTAAGGTCCTGGTACAACTTGTTACCTCCAGGATGAACAGAGTAGGGCGAGTTATGTGCCTCAAACGTGATTCTGTTCCTAAGATCAGAACTGTCTGGTACACACCACCTCCCTCGGAATCGCAGACTACCATCGGAAGGGATCTCGAAACCTACGGCTTTACCTTGCCGTAGAGCCTCTCGAATCCTAGCTAACTGTGGATCATTCTGCTGACCCTCGCACAATTCCTGAAGCAAATCAGGCTCAGCACTCAAAGATGTCAGACGAGGTCTGACGGAACTACGGCTTCTACTGAAGCTCAAGCGATGCTTACGACTTAGTGCATCCGCGACTAAGTTTGCCTTGCCCTCGCAATAGTTAAGCGTCAGGTCGTAGTCCTTAATAAGCTCAAGCCATCGTCTCTGCCTCATATTGAGGTCTTTCTGAGTAAGATGTACTTGAGACTCTTGTGATCCGTGAATACTCTACACGAACCACCATAGAGATAGTGCCTCCAAATCTTGAGCGCGAATACCACAGCTGCTAGCTCCAAGTCATGCGTGGGATAGTTACGCTCGTGCACCTTCAGTTGTCTCGATGCGTAAGCAATGACCTTCCCGCCTTGCATGAGCACACATTCTAGGCCACTCTTCGAAGCATCACTATAGACCTCGAAGTCCTCCTCATCGTTCGGAAGGGTAAGAATCGGAGCAGAGACTAGTCTCTGTTTCAACTGCTAGAATGCTTGCTCGCAAGCCTCTGTCCAAACGAATCGGATCTCCTTCTGTAGGAGACTAGTCATCGGCCTAGCAATCTTAGAGAAGTCCTGAACGAATCATCGATAGTATCCGGTAAATCCCAGGAAGCTACGAACCTCCACCACATTTCTCGAGCTACTCCAATCAACTACAGCCTTAACTTTACCCGGGTCTACCTTAATGCCCTCTTTACTAATTACGTGACCCAGAAATGCTACTTCGCGAAGCCAGAACTCACACTTGGAGAGTTTCACGAACCACTTATTACTACGCAATATCTCAAGTACCATCCGGAGATGCTCCGCATGCTCAGACTCATCTCTCGAATAGACTAAGATATCGTCTATAAATACTAAGACGCACTTATCGAGTAAGTGATGGAAAGTTCGGTTCATCTGGTCCATGAACACGGCTGGCGCATTAGTCAGGCCAAAGGGCATCACCTCGAACTCGTAGTGGCCGTATCTAGTACGAAAAGCGGTCTTCGGGATGTCTTCTTTCTTGACTGGAATCTGATGATATCCAAACCGAAGATCTATCTTCGAAAACACTCCCGCTCCTTGTAGCTGATCGAACAGGTCCTCAATCCTAGGCAACGGGTACTTATTCTTGATAGTTACCCGATTCAACTCTCAGTAGTCTATGCACAGGCGCATACTACCGTCTTTCTTCTTCACAAAGAGCACAGGTGCTCCCCATGGAGAAACGCTCGGCCTAATGAAGCCCTTATCGATCAAATCCTGGAGTTGCGTTTTTAACTCTTGCAACTCTGATGGTGCCATCCGGTAAGGTGTCTTCGAAATCTGCGCTATCCCGGGTGCTAAGTCGATATGAAACTCGACATCGCGCTCGGGTGGAACTCCTGGTAGCTCATTAGGAAATACGTCTCTGAAATCCCTCGCTACAGGTATATCGTCCAACAGACGCTCCTCAGTCAGGTCCCTTACCTGACATAAGTACACCATATCGCCCTTCTGGCGATGCTTTCTCATTTTTAAGCCTGATATTACCTTTACTCCTTTCTTAACGACGAACCTAGAGTAGGTAACTCGGTTGCCCTGAAATCCTCGGAATGTCACTGACTGATCTTGGAAACGAATGATCCCTCGATACTTCGACAGCCAGTCCATACCAAGAATAACGTCGAACTCCATCAGCGGGAACTCCTTCAGATCGGCCGTCGCTTGCTCCTCAACTATCACGATAGGCACTCCTCGGAACTCGCGCTGACAAATAAAATCCTCTCCGGACGGGAGAGTTATAATAGAACTAACAGGAAAGCTGCCACGAAGATTAGACCTCGAGGCAAAACTACTAGCCACAAAAGAGACAGTAGAACCAGAATCAAATAACACTAAAGCTAACACACCAGAAATAAGAAATCTAACTGATACGACGTCAGGCTGAAACTCGGCCTCTGCCTTGGTCATACAGTAGACTCGGTTCTTCACTGGAGTCTTAGTCGGTGCCGGAAGCTGCTTGATCTCAGTGTCTGGCTTCCTCTCGGGGCAAACTGACACCTTATGGCCTTCCTTCCTGCAGATAAAACATGCTATGGGGGAACCATCACACCGCTTCCCTGGATGGAAGTCTCTGCCGCAACCTCTGCATCTCGAGCCATCGGAACCCTTATGCGAACTCGTAGTCGGAGGGGTACTGCTAGGAGCACTAAATCGAGGCTTCTTAAAAGAAGCAGTCGTCGTCGGAACCTGAGCTCTCTTCCTGCTCGCATCCTCCTCGGCCGTCTATGCCTGAATCTCGAGTGCGACCTCGTAGGCCTGCTGAAATGTCTTCGCTCCACTACTGATCACGTGAACGCGAATCCTCGAATCTAGCTTTTTGATGTAGCGCTTGACCCGCTCCTTCTCTAGTGGAACCACAGACGTAGCGAACCTCGATAACTCCGTGAACTTGTCGGTGTACACCTGAACTGTCATCTTACCCTGAGTAAGAGTAAGAAACTCCTCCTGCTTCTGCTACCGCAACTCGTCGGGGTAGAATCGCTCCTGGATCTTATCGACGAACTCGATCCACGACATCGAATGTAAGGGCAAGCACGCGTCCTTAGCTACCGTCCACCAGTTATCAGCCTCTCCACGTAGATAATAAGCGGCGATCTGCACCTTCTCGTGCTCGGAGCAAAACGTCGCGTCGAAGAGCTTTCCCATCTCGCGGATCCAACTCTCCAGGATAGTGGGGTCGGCAACCCCATCGTAAGTCGGAGGTCGATGACGTGCGGTATGGTCGAACATCGACTGCGTACTAGGCGTATGACGACTATGGTGCGCCAACGTAAGGATCGCCTCCTCGAGCACTCGTAACCTCTGTCGTCCAGTAATCAACCGGCGAGGCGTAGACATGCTGCAACGCAATAAAAACAAAAGACATACCAAATAACAGTGTCAATCATACAACCCCACCACAGTCAAGCACACAAAATCAAGAGAGAAAAGAAATAGAAAAAGATCTTATCCCGGTTTTTCTACCCGAACTCTTCTCCCTTTACTTACTCTTAATTTGGGTTTATCACTCGGGAAAGATAAAGCTCTCAACTCCCGGGTTTAACTCGAATCCTAAATCTTCGCTTAAAACCTATTCGGCTCTGATACCAACTGTGACGACCCAACTCGCTTAAACCGGCGCAGAAGAAAACGACAAGTCGAATAGTCAAATCTAAAAAACTAAAATACTTAAAATTTTAAAAAAAAACTTAAAAATGTAAATATATACTAAACCAAAAGTACAACACCCACAAGATTGTACATATCTAATGCCAAATGTCATATTACTACTACTAACAAACGTAAACTCCAAATATATGTCAGAGTTAGAGAAATACACAAGTACTACAACTATAGTCCAATACTAGAAAAATCATAAAACAACAAAGCAACGACTAAATAACAATAGCGCTCGCCCAACCCAAAGCTAAGCAAGAAACTCATCATCAGAATTACCTGAAAAACAACAACAGTCCACCGTCAGTGGCGAGTAACATAACTGTCCCACCCTAACGGGGATACACATGAACATAGCACAAATCAAACAACTAAATCAAACATACCAACATACATCAAAACATGCGAATCATCATACCATACTATCATCAACGAACAACAACAACAATTAATCATGTTTACTCGACTAACTTAACCAACATTTAACAAATGTTTAAACTTTGGCGCAATCATTCACATACTAGACCGGACTATGCATGTACGAATACATCTTACGCGATCGAACTTTCTACTATGCCAGGATTGAGAATCCTACTCCCAACCCCATGAAACCAATCTTACTGGAAATCCATATCCGAAGACAACATAGTAAGACCACCAACTATCCCAATACCGCGGATAGGATAGGGGCAACGTCTTAACCCAAATACTTAGAATCTTACTCTAAGTCTTAGGCGTCTAGTAGCAAAATCAAGCTAATCTTAACTTTAAATCGAAGTTTACAATCTTAGTTAATTCTTAAGTTGCATCTTACGCCTTGACTCAAGAAGTAACATGTAAACCAACAAACTTGGAACCTCTTATAACATTCTTTAACTTTTCTTTAACCTTTCTTTAATATTTCTTTAATGAATACTAACTTTCTTTAACTTTCAAGACTCGACCAAGAACTCATAAAGAACTCATAAAGAACTCATCCAAGATTCAAGAACTACAATCAAGAACTCAATCAAGATTTAAGAACTTCAACCAAGAACTCACTCAAGATTCAAGAACTCATCCTAAAGTCATCATATCACACGCATAAAACCAATCAAGTTGAACATGAACAACATATAATACTAACATAATCCATCATGAAATTCATAAAATCAAGTAGAAATCATCATAATTCATCACCCAAAATCAGAATATAATCCACAAATAAACATGGTTACATAACATCAAAACGGTCTAATCTAATCATTTAATCTATACTATGAATCATAGTGTACCAACTAGATTGAGAAAGTATGTTACCTTATTAAGGATTACACACAAATTCAACACAACTTGCAGCCCGGAATTCGAACTACACACGGCCCCAACACACGGCCTGTACCCACGGTCACACACGAGCCACACGACCACGACCCCGGCTACACGGCTCACGAACACGGCACCACATGACTTGCACGGCTGCCCTCTGCACGGCCACCCCACGGCTGCCCTCTGCATGGCCACCCCACGGCTGCACCAACTCGAACACGGCTCCACACGAACCACCAACCACGACCAGCACCGTCTTCAACTCGTGCCACCACTCGAACGACACAGCACCTCACGAACACCCACTCGAACAAAGCCCAAACCAAACTCGAACTAGTGATCTTGAATGCAAATAATGTGGTTTAGTTTGTGTTTTGATACTTAAAGATCAATGGAAGTTGAATCTTTAAGTTTGGGTTTTGAAAAGATGAAGAACAAATGATGGGTTGAAGATGGCCAAAAATGGTGTGTGACAAGGAGACAAATGGAGAGTGTTTGTGTCTGGCTTTTGATGAGCAAATGTGTTTAGGATGGCAAATGAGCAAAATGATGTTTAAGCCTTACTAACTCTCTTATATATAGAGATTAGTTAAGGTGTGAATGTTTGGCAAGTGGCAAAACTTGCCACATAATATGAGGGAAAACCGGCCATGGCTAGCAAAATGGGCCAAAATGGGCTTTCGACAAATACCTGGGCTAATTGCACTCTTGCATAACTAATCATGCTTAAATAGCATTTGGCCCAAAAATATTAAATAACTAATTAGAAAATTAAATAATAAAAATTCTAATTAATTAAATAATAATAAAATAAATAATAATCAATCAAAATAAAATAATTCGAATTTAATCGAAATTATCCACATAAAATAAAATAAATAGTCCAAAATAAATTTTGGACCATACACAAAATCACATAAATACAAATAAATACACGACATAAATATCAATAAAATCAAGGTCGTTACAATTACAACTTAGAAACATTAAATATGCCGAGTGTCTCGAAGTTGGGAACGAAAACACCCAAAAACAGCTAAAAATGATCAAAGTCACTAGATTTTTTCCTGGAATGACCTTATTGTCTCTAGAATCATGAAAAAAAGTCCTAGATTGGTAACACGAATGTAATAGGACATGGTTGCAGCTTATAAACTTGAAATAGGTTCAATGGTGTAAAGATGGGAATGAAAACGCTCAAAAACAACAGAAAAATGATCAAAGTCGCTAGATTTCGTTCTAGAATCCCCTATTGTCTCTAATATCATGAGAATAAGTCATAGGTTGATAACATGAATCTTATAAGACATGATTACAACTCAGAAACAAGAAATAGGTTGTGTGGCTCAAAGTTGGGAACGAAATTAAAACACCTAAAAACAACCAAAAAATGACCAACGGTACTAATTTTGTTCTAGAATGACCCTATTCTCTCTAGGATAATGCAACTATGTCCTAGGTTGATAGCATGAATGTTATAAGACCATTATTACAATTTTAAAAACAAATAATATAGGCTAAGTGGCTCGAAGTTGGAAACAAAAACACCCCAAAACAACCAAAAAAAAGACCTAAGTCACTAGATTTTGTTCAGAAATGACCCTATTGTTTCTAAAATCATGCAAATAGGTCCTAGGTTGATAACATTAATGTTATAGGCAATGATTACAGCTTTGAAACATGAAATAGGCTGAGTGGCTTGAAGTTGGGAACGAAAATACCCAAAACCAACCAAAAAATGACCAAAGGTACTAATTTTATTCTAGAATGACCATATTCTCTCTAGGATCATGCAATTGCAAAAGGTTGATAACATGAATGTTATAAGACATGATTATAGCTTAGAAACTTGAAATTGATTGAATGGTTTGAAGATAGAAATGAAAACCCTAAAAATAGTCTTTATTTTGCTTAAAATCATGCGAACGAGTTATAAAATGCTTGAATGAATGAATATAGATTAAAACGACGAAATATTTTCTAAGATTCTATGTAACAATCCACGTGATCTTAATATGTCATTTATTTAATCATGTTTGTTTGCTTACTAAGATAACATTTTTTTTTTGCAGTATTATGTGGATTGTCAATCTTCAAGTTATGATCAAAGCCAACTTGATGACATTAGAATTTCGTGGGTGCGAGATGTTTTTGAAAAATGTAGGTTGGAGGCTATAATTGTTTATTACTATGTATTATTGAATCCATGACTTTTGGGATTTTTTTTTATGGAATTGGAGGAATTGTATATTTTGTACTTCGGGATGAATTGTATATGGCAATATCGTATATTATTTTGTTGTAGATATTGTACTATATTTTTGGTAAAAATAGCATTTTCTTTTGGTTTTGGATATATTATATAGGTTCCATTTATTGGATATTTTTAGGTTTTTTTTAATAAAAAAATAGAGCTTTTATAGAGGTTATTTAAAAACCGCTATAAAAGGTTAGCAAAAATCTAATTTATTTTATGGATCATGAAAGTGGCCTTTTATAGCGGTTATTGAAGAACCGCTATAAAACGTTATCTTTCAATAGCGGTTACAAAACCGCTATAAAAGGGTCCATAACCGCTATAAAAAGCTACCTTTTAATAGCGGTTACAAAACCGCTATAAAAGGCTCCGCCCACTTTTTATAGCGTTGAGAACTATAGTGGTTAAAAATCGCTATAAAAAGGCTCTTCCAACCTCTATAAAAAGTGTTTTTTGGCGTAGTGGCCCTGCCCGCCCTTTTCTATTTTGAGAGATCCCTTCTATTATGTACCTTTACGTTGGGATCTTATCTTGTCCCTGTCATTGAGCTCGGGGTGCTGTTGAGAGAAAGAAACAAACTCATTCACCCCTTTGATGAACTCATCTCGAAGTTTGTGGTCCTTATCGTATCTCTTGTACATCCAATCACGCTCCTTCCTTTTCATTTCGATTAAGCCTATTCTAAGCCATTAACAAATATCAGTTCAAAGCATTCAAACATCCTTCAATGTTTTCACTCCTATCTTATTTTAGCCTTTCTTAATTCTTCTTAAAGCTTTCTTATGTAATGCACATGTATATATATTTAAGTCATAATTACTTCTACTTTAATTGTATTCATTCACAACAATTACAAAGATTCATAATAAACCAAATACAGAGGAAATTTTGTATTTGAAAATAAATACAACTCAACTTTCAACCAACAATCATATTTCTTGATTTATCACCACATTGAAGTTTATTATCATTATTATTCTAAGCTATATTGGGAACGAGTTTGTCGAGTTTTAGGGGTCCTACGGTCGTGTTGGGAACGAAAATTGCACAAATTGGCCATTTTCGCCCTTAATAAGTTTTACTTGCCCAAACTAAGTTATGAAAGCTCACTCAAGAACTCGACTCGTTATACATGAAAAGTTAACTCAATTTCCTTCAATTAGGTGATTCCTATCACTAAAATTAGTTAACTTTTAAATAAGAAATTTCAAAATGTAGTTTTACATTCGAAAGCATCCTTCGAGCCTTCAAAATAAACAATATCAGACTAACTAAAATTAAATAAAATCATACTAACTAAAGTAGTAAAGTACTAAAGTAAAAAATAATTCAAATGTTCAAAATAATCCAGCAAATTATAAAAATGACAAACAAACAAATTAAATTATCAATTACAAAAAAAAAAAAAAAAAACAAAACAAAACAAAAAAAAATAAATGACAAACACTACAAATACAATTACAGAAATTAATCATATTATAATGACACACAACACAAATAGAATGAAACCATCAATTAAAAAATAAAATTACAAAAAATAGAATTATAGAAAAAACAAAAAAACAAATCAAATTATCAATTAAACAAATGACAAACAAATAATCAAACATTCAGAATTTCAAGAATTCAAGCAACCCATACCCAATCTAAAGAAAAAAAAACAGAAATGGAAAATGTGAAGCATACCAAATGAGTGGAGGGCAAGGCTGAACCGTCTTTACCACTGCTTGGAGGGCGAGAGGGCGAGCAGGGAGGGCGAGGCTGAACCCACTGCTTGGAGGGCGAGAGGGAGGGCGTCGTGCGTGGAGGGCGAGAGGGAGGGCGAGGCTAGCGCTGAACCGTGCGTGGAGGGCGAGCAGTGGTGCGAGTGGAAGGTGAGCAGTTGAGCAGTCGAGCGTGGAGGGCGAGGAAGGTGGTTGGATGCCGGTCGCCGGTCGTGCGTGGAGGCCGTGGAGGGATTGGGTGCAGTTAGGGTTTGGGTTTTTGGGGTTTTTGGGGAGTGCTTTGATCGAGGTTTTTCGGGTTTGTTGGAGTCGGGAAGGATATTGTAACGACCCGACTTTTCTAGGCTGTCGATTTACGAAGGAAATCAACAAATGGGTCATTACCGACATAAGACTTGACAACAATATTATAATTAAAGTCTAAAATTCCTTTTATTACTTTAAATGTTGAAATAATAACCCCAAAGGTAAATAAACAATACTTAAATTACATAATTAGATAAAGTCCTTCCCAACAGGCTGGGAACAGCTAACTAATAAACTGAAGAAAATAATCAAAACAAACTACGGTTGCACTAAATAACTCTAAAACACACAACCCGAGCCGACGTAAGCCCATTTTAAACCTCAGCATCTTCACCTGAAATGGGGGGGGGTCCACCGTCAGTGGCGAGTAATTAGGCTGTCCCGCTTAAATGAGGGACCGTTAACCATATAATAGCATAGAATCAAACGAGGAAATCATACAAAACATATGGAAATTCGTACAAAAATACGTATAAAAATACGTACAAAAATACGTATAAAAATACGTACAAAAATACGTATGAAAATACGTAGAGAATACGTATACAAATACGTATAAATTACGTATAAAATACCTGCAAAAGACGGTTAGAAATACATACAATATACGTATAAAATACGAGTACAATACGTATAAAATACCTGCAAAATACGGTTAGAAATACATACAAAATACGTATACATTGCAGATACAAATACGTACTCATACGAATACAACTACGTACAACATACGATTACAAATACGTACAACATACATATACTCAGAAATACACATATTAAATACAGACTTACCAGACGTATGCAGCGGAAGACTTAATATTACGTAAATAATACATATATACACGACAATACACATATACACATAACCCTTCCCGTGAATTACTTATTTATCATATTTTACCCTTAAACCCTCTTTTAACCTTCTTATCGGACCGGTCATAATGCTCGTTGTGGATCCCGTGTGCACCACAACTTTCCTAAAACATGCCGGGGTGAACTCGTGTATTCAACCCGTAGCCCTCCTTTGCAAGAACTAAGCCTAAGCTATGGCCATAACCCCTAAATAGCAGCTCGTGTACTACTACTTAGATGACTACATATCTTAAGATCCAGAACTGCCCAGAGACCGCAGTAGGGCAGTGGCTTCGACTTAACCCGATCTGATGACTCGTGTATCATCAAATGGGTGTCCTTACGTATCTTGTCTTTTCTAAAGGCCATCGTGAGACCACTAATTAACAAGCAATATCTAAAGGCCATCTTGAGACCTCTAATTCATATCATATCTTATTTCCTTCCTTCTTATTCATATTGTTACTTTCCTTCATATTACAACTTATCCTTATCAATTATTTTAATTCCTTTAATCATATTAATTCCTAAAATTACCTTCTAATATTATTATCAGTCAAAAAAAAATTAAACTAAAATTGACCACTACATAATTAGTCCACTCGACATTTTCATAGAATAACAATAATTAAATTATATTCATTAAATAATCATATAACAATTAAATAAAATCATTTAAATTACAATAAATCATGTAAGTCAATAATTATCATCAAAATTACATAAAACATGATAAAAATCCTATTTTCCATATTTTATTCCACTCGAAAAATTTCATGTGGAAATACCGAAAAATTATACAATTAATTCAACAATTATAATTATTAATAATTAATCATATAAACTTAATTAACACAAATAAATCATGCCTTGAACATTAAATCATACAACATGAATCAAAACAAGATCAAAATCAATCCTTTTTACAACATAAACCACACGGCTTTTAGGGAGAATAATAATATCAAGATTAATTTCAAGAATTTATAATAATATGATATAATTAAAGATTAAATTCAAGATTTCATATTAATTCAAGATTAATCATAAAAATTAGATTTTTATATCCCTTTTAAATTTCATGCCACTCGACTTTTTTTTAAATAAAATGAACAAATAATAATTTTAATTCAAGACTTTAATTAATCAATTAACTAATCATATTCATCAATTTAATTCAAGAAAACATCATAAAAATATCATCAAAATTCCAATATTACACTCGAAAATACTCGAAATTTTCAAGAACAAGATTCAACAATTATTTTGCAATTATTCATCATAAACATATAATTAAATAATATATATCATGCATAGAATTCAATAAACAGTTAAAGATTCACAAAGGTTACATAATATTATCAAGAAAATAACTTGTACATAACTTTCATGTGGTTCGAAAATTTAGCCCTAAAACATGATACTAATTCTTTTAATTTTCCTAGTTTTAATCCTATTTAATGATATAGAAAAGTATACCAGATTCAAGGGGGTTAGTCTAGTTACCTTAAATCGCAAGAAAAATGCAAGAAATCACCCCTTTGGGATTCGAAAACCACACGGCCAAATAGAAAGAATTTTAGGGTTTTTCTCTTGAGTTTTGTAGTATGGAAAATTATGTAAAAAGAATTAGGTTAGGAGCTTGTTCCTTATTTATAATATAAGGAACCAAAGAAAAATAATAAATAAAAATAATGTAAGGGGGCCGTGAATTTGGAGAGGGAGTAGGGTGATTCGGCTCATTTGATAGACTTAGTATAAGGTAGGTATAATTAGGGTATTTAAAATTAGGTAAATCATTATGGGTTCACTTAAACCATTGACCCAAAACAAAATAAAAGAACCAAAATCCCTTGGCCAAAAACAAAGGGGTCGGCCGAGTGAGAGGGTATTGGGTCATAGGCTCAATTTCGAGATAAGATAACAAAATAAAATAAAACAGTCCAAATATTCGGGCCTTTTGGACTTAGAATAATAAAATAATATAATTAAACCGCGAAATTTTCTGGCCCTGAATTTCGGGTTATTACAGATATTATAACCCGACTCAGTTTCATACGTGGAAAAACATTTACCGACCGTCACCGTGGTCGACAGCGGTCGGTAAATACAGACCGACTACGTACAATCGGTATTTACTGACCGCTACTGACCACAGTGACGGTTAGTAAATGTTATCCCGACCGTATTGACGGTCGGTATTTTCTGACCAGATTAATTTCGGTCGGTATGATCGGTCGGGCGAGCCAGATTTTCTTGTTGTGACCGTGTATGCCTTACTTTAAGGAGAATATCCCAAGAAGACTGCCTCATCACTCTCACAGCCCGTTTGGTAGCCGGTCATAAATGGCGTAATGGAAATGAAATTATAACTAAATTTGGAAAGAAAATCAAAATTCATTCCCATGGTGGTGATATCTTGACTCCAATTTATCTAATTTTATTCAAAAATATCCATTCACATCTAATACAACCCTTCCACATGGTAATGGATGGAAATAAAAAATAAGAAGAAATTTCAAGTTTCGGAATAAAAAATATGTTTTCCATGGGAATTATGAAGCTTTATCTTAAAAAAATACACTTTAAATCCATTGCCATAATTATCACAATTTATTACCAACAACCAAACGGGTCGTCTGGGTCAAATTTATTAAGCTGGTTCTTCCCATTGTTACGCATATTGCATTTGCATCCAAAGACATGAAAAATGTGAAATATTAGGATTTTTACCCTTTAGAAGTTCATAAAGAGTCTTACTGAAGTTAGGTTAATGAGAGCTATATTAAGAATATAACAAGCAATGTTCACAACTTCTCCCCATAAACTCTTAGGGAGACCACTCTGAATAAGCATGGTTTGCCATCTCCTCAATAGTCATGTTTTCCCTTTCCACCACACCATTTTTTATGGTGTTATAGGAGCGGAGAAGTTGTGACTTACCCCATGTTCCTAGCTATAATAATCAATGAAGCTAGCATTCTCAAAGTCCTTACACGATCAGACCTTACAACAATCTGCTTCAGATTCAATTAGTTCTCCACTTGATTTAATATGGGTAAAAACTCATCAATTAAACAAGATTTTTGATTTAATTGTTGAAATTAATGAATTAAACAACAACATACAAGCACTGCATAACACGTGGTTCTAACCACTTGCATAAAAACTGTATAAGTCACTGCTCCAAGTCATTGTTTATGATCATTCATAACCTAAGGGACTCAACACTAAGAAATGAGGATGTAACAAATCAATCTAAATGTAGAGAAAAATATGAAAGGATAGGCTTTCCCCGTTTAAACAAAAGTTGTAACTCTAAAAAAGCGGGTATACAATAAATTGTTGGAACATTTATGATTAAATGGGCTTCGTTACATGAACTAAGGAAAGAGAGGGTTAGGCAAATAGAAACTACGAGTCCAATGGTTATCTCGCGACCCGCGAGGACCCGTTGCGACTCATGAAAAGTTTCTGGAAAGAAACAAATCACGAGCCACGAGACAGAGAAGACTCGCGACTCGCGAGCTTCTCTTCGCGGTTCGCGTCTTGCTTCTGGAAAAATCGAATAGTTTTCGACTTTTCGTATGCTTATGCCTAGGATGCTTGTACGTATTAAGCATGTGTTTAATGGCTTCATTGCAGTATTAAACAAGTTTTAAAGAGGTTTAAAATCAGAACCTTGAAGGTTGCCTAGTGAATGGCATCTTCAAGGGTGTTAATTGTACACAATTAATCACCATTATTCTGATTTTATGGAGCTTTAAGAAGGTGTTTGTTCAGCTCTTTTGAGCTGATTCCTCTTGCCATATATGGCTATAAATAGGCTTGCTTAGTTCATGGTTGATGTACACAAAAAATACTCAGACTTTCTACACTTCATACAACTTGCTTGCACTTAGTATTCTCTTGCAATTTATACTAAGTGTGTTCCAAACACATAACAAACACAAAGTCCTTTTAAGGTATACTCTAAGATCATATAGAGCGTACAAGTTTTCTCCATTGTATCTCACTAAACATTTCGCGGTAACCCGGTGATCTAAGGGGCGAATAAGTTTAGAAAGAAAGTGTAGATTCCACGCCTTAGAGGGTTACATCAACAATTTCCATACATATTTTCTAACAAGCTTCTAAACTTATTTCAAAAAGATGTCTACTCTCAAAGACCTAGCCATGAACATTCAAAGTTGGAAAGGTTTGAAGGTGTGGAGTTCCGTCGTTGGCAAAAGAAGGTTTATTTTCTTTTGACAACTCTCAACGTGGTATACGTTCTTACCACCCTGATGACTCCTTATCCAAAGGAGGGTGAAGCAGCGGAACCGACCGAGACTACAAGGAAAAGGACTAAGTGGGAGAATGATGATTACATATGCCGGGGGCATATACTCAATACTCTTTCCGACTCGTTGTTAGATCTCTACCAAAACGTAGAGAGTGCTAAAGAACTATGGGATGCTTTGGAGGCGAAGTACATCGCCGAGGATTCCTCAAGTAAGAAATTTCTTGTTAGCAATTTTAATTCTTTTAAAATTACTAATGACCGTTCAATAATGGAACAATTCCATGAAATTCATCACATTTTAAATCAAATCCGGGCTCACGGAATGGAGATGCATGAGGCCATTGCGGTCGCATCAATAATTGATAAATTACCACCGGCATGGAAAGATACTAAAAATCTTTTAAAACATAAAAAAGAAGATATTTCCATGGAGCAATTGGGTAGTCACCTCTTAGTTGAGGAGAATATCCGGGTTCAAGAGAACAAGGACAAGGACAAGGACAAGGACAAGGACAATAATAATAGTAATAATAATAATAATAATAATAATGGACAAAAATCTACCATAAACATGGTAGGGGTTGGTGTGTCAAATGGGACAAAGAAATCCAACAACAAGAATTTTAAAACCAAGAATGCTACAAACAAGAAGCGAAATGCGGTTACTTGTTGGATATGTAGTGGTCCTCACTTCAAGAGGGATTGCCCTTCAAAGAACAAGAAGGGAAAGAAGGATCAACCTAAGGGTGATTCTAGCCAAGGTACGGTTGCACTAGTAGCTTCAAATGAACCTACTCATTTTGTTGCTATGATTTATGAAATTAATGTTGTGCAGGTTGACAACTCTTGGTGGATTGATTCAGGAGCCTCCAGACATGTATGCAAAGACCGGCATTTGTTCAAAACTTTTCAAGATTTGAATCATGGGCCAATTTTGTATATGGGTAATGATTCTACGGTAAAGGCCAAGGGTATAGGTCAAGTAGAATTATGTTTAACTTCGGGAAAAACACTAACTTTAAAGGATGTTGTTTTTGTACCTGAAGTTAGGAAAAGTATAGTCTCGGGGAGTATCTTGAACAAGTTTGGTTTTAAGGTTGTTTTTGAGTCCGATAAGTTCATTGTTTCTAAAGGTGGTATTTATGTTGGTCAAGGATATTATTGTAATGGAATGTTCAAATTCCACATAAATAATGAAAATGTTGATTCTATTTACATGCTTGATGTTTCTTCTCTATGGCACAATCGTTATGACAAACAATAAAAATACTCTTTGGAGAAGCTCCATTATGACAAACAATGTTCCTCCAAGGAATCGCTGGAGGGTGAGGGCAAAGAAGCCTATATAGATGCTTAATCTTGAAAGTCCCCTTGTGAAGAACTTGGCTCCACCCCCCAAGATGGTCTATAATAGACCTGCATTTTAGCACCTTTTTTAGCACCCATGAACACTTGGCAGGAGCAGGAGATTCCCACCAATCTCTTCGTTTGAAATAGTAAGTGTGCACCCATTTGACCCAGAGAGAGTCGGCCTTGCTAGAAAGATCCCAGAGCAGTTTAGAAATAGCTGCTTTGTTCCAGTCATGAAGGGCAAGGACATTCCACCCTCCATTAACCCTAGGAAGACAGACCTGTTTCCAAGCAACAAGAGCCCTCTTACTTTTATCAGCTCGCCCCGTCCACAGGAAGACCCTGAACAGCACTTCAATATCCATAAGGATCTTCTTTGGTAAGGTAAAAATCTGAGCCCAATATGTTTGTATGCCAAAAAGCACACTTTTGATAAGTTGGAGCCTCCCCGCATAAGAGAGATGCCTCGAAGTCCAGCTTCTGATTCTGCTAGTGACCCGATCAACTAGAGGAGAGCATTGTGCAATAGTGAGTTTTTTGGAGGAGAGGGGAACTCCAAGGTATTTAAAGGGAAGGGTCCCCTGAGTAACACCTATATTCCCTCGCAAAGACTCCTGATCAATCATAGAAATGCCACCAAAGTAGATCTCAGTCTTGTCAAGATTAGTAGATAACCCCGACGCAGCCGAGAACTTGTGGGAGGCATCAAAAAGAAGTCGTAGGGAGGAATGATCTGCTCTACAAAGCATCAGGAGATCATCAGCAAACATGAGATGTGTAAGGGATAATTTCTCACATCTAGGTGGAAATTAAAGTTAGGATCATCCTGAAGTTCTCCTAGGCACCTTGATAAGTATTCCATACAGATCGCAAAGAGGAAAGGGGACATAGGGTCTCCTTGCCTCAAACCCTTCCTAGCATGAAATGGGGCAGTGGGAAAGCCATTGAGGAGAATAGAGTAAGAGACCGAGGACACGGCCCCCATCACCCACCTGACAAACATATTAGAGAAACCTAGTTCATACAACATAGTTTCCAAAAAGCTCCACTCTACAGAATCGTAGGCTTTTTTGAGGTCTACTTTGATTACACACCGGGGGGAGACATATTTATGAGTGTAGCCTTTCATGAGTTCCGTAGCCAGAAGAATATTATCCCCAATGTGTTTTCCAGGAATGAATCCCGCTTGAGAATCATTCACAATGTATCTGATGACTGTGGCCAACCTGCAAGTGAGGATCTTAGAAACAATTTTATATAAAACAGTGCAACAAGAAATAGGTCTGCACTCCTTCACATATTGAGGATTTTGGACTTTGGGCACAATCGTTTAAGTTATGTGAATTATCGTCGTTTATATGACATGTCTAAATTAGGGTTAATCCCACCTTTCGATTTAAATTTAGAGAAGTGTAAGACGTGCATGTTAAATAAAATCACAAGGACCCCATTCCATAGTGTGACAAGACAAACAAATTTGCTTGATTTAGTGCATAGTGATTTATGTAACTTTCATAGTTCACCTTCTTTGGGTAATAAAAAATATGTAATAACGTTTATTGATGATTCATCGAGGTTTTGTTATACATTTTTATTGTCATCCAAAGATGAGGCCATTGGAAAATTTAAAATTTATAAAACCGAAGTGGAATTACAACTTAATTTAAAAATTAAAGTACTTCGGACGGATAGAGGTGGAGAGTATTATGACCCAAATTATTTTAACTCCATTGGCATAATTCACGAAACAACCGCACCATATTCACCACAAAGTAACGGTGTGGCGGAAAGGAAAAATCAGACATTAAAAGAAATGGTTAATTCCATGCTTTCTAACTCGGGTCTAAGTGACGGTTTTTTGGGCGAGGCAATGCTTACCGCATGTTATGTCTTAAATCGGGTTCCTAATAAAAGGAACAAGGATACCCCATATGAACTTTGGTTTAAAAGGAAGCCTAATCTCACATACCTTAAGGTGTGGGGGTGTAGGGCGGTCGTCAAATTGACGGAACCCAAACGTAAAACATTGGGTGAAAAAGGGATTGATTGCATATTTATAGGCTATGCGGAAAATAGCAATGTAACGACCCGACTCGCTTAAATCGGCGCGGAAGAAACCGACGAGTCGGATAGTTAGAAACTACAACTCAAACCTAGGAAATAAAACTAATTCCTCGAGATATTATTATTAAAACCAAAATGTACAAGTACCCACAAGTTTGTACAGTCTAAATCCAAAAGTCAAATTAAAACTACTAAAAACACAAGTTAACTCCAACTACATGTCAGAGTCTTAAACTTCATATATAGAAGTCCAAAAGTAATGTCACGACATCTATACAATACTATCACTAACTAATGCTAAGAAAAACAGTAAATACAACAGGAAACAAAAGAAAGAACGTCGCTCGCCCAACCCAAAACTAGGCAAGAGCATCCTCATCTGAAGTACCTGAAAATACAACAACAGTCCACCATCAGTGGCGAGTAACATAACTGACTCACCCTAACGGGAACACACATGTACATAGCATAAATCAAACATCAATAATCACAATTAAATCCCAAACAGACACGAGAACATCCTCAAACTCGTAATCTCAACTTAACTCAACTCGACATCCAACCTAAATCTATCTTTGGCGCAATCATTCAATTTCTAGACCGGACTGTGCTCGTACGAACGCATCTTACGCGCTCGAACTTTCTACTATGCTCGGATTTGAGAATCTTACTCCCAAACCCCATGAAACCAATATTACTGGAAATCCATGTCTCGTGAAACCAATCTTACTGGAAATTCACAAAGATCACATAGTATGACTCCAACTATCCCAATACCGCGGATGGAATAGGGGCAACGTCTTAACCCAAATACAATGAATCTTACTCAAAGTATCAGGCGTCTAAAAATGAAATCAAGCTAATTAATTAAATCCTTTAATCATCTTAATCATATTATTCATTTAATTATCTCAACTTAACTAAATCAAGTTCAAGAATTCGCCTCTAGCCTTGATTCTTGAATTTAATCTAGCTAAAACATCGAAGTTATTCTCAAGAACTGCCTCTAGCCTTATTCTTGAGTCTAACCAATCATCATACATTAATCTTTAATCATTCTCTAATCAACTCAATCCTAATCTTTAACTTTCTTTACTATTTAAACCAATTCCTTTAACTTACAAGATTCAATCAAGAACTCATAAAGACTCATCAAGAACTCATAAAGACTCATCAAGAACTCATAAAGAACTCAAAGAACTCATGAAGAACTCATAAAGAACTCATTCAAGATTCAAGATCTTCAATCAAGAACTCAATCAAGATTCAAGATCCTCAATCAAGAACTCATCCAACCATACACCATACGCATAACATCATCATTATACATTCGAAAATTCAACTTTAGCTTATCTAAAATTCATCAAACTTTAACACATTAATCATGATCATATAACAACGTATAACCAACCATAAAATCATGAAAAATCATCACTAAAACATCACATAAACACATAAAAATCAGATTATAAATCATACATAAAATCATGAATAATCCTCAACAATCAACCCAAACATGCATTTAATCTATACTATAAACAAGGTATACCAATTAAGTTGAGTTAGTATGTTACCTTATTGAAGATTACACACAAATCAATCACATAAGACCATAAAAACCTGCTGCCCAGATTTAACGTGCCCAAGTCCAGAATCACGCACCACTTGAACAACACCACGGTCTTGCACACGAGCCCGGCAAACAAGCCACCACCACGGCTGCACCACCTGCTGCCCAGCAGCACCTACACGGACCACAAGCACGTCCAGCCAGTACTTGCACGTCCCAACCAGCCACGAACCACCATGAAACCCACCTTGTTGCACGGACCAACCCCAACCAAGTACAAACCGAACTAAAGATCTTGAATGGATTGATGAAGGCTAATGCTATTTTAGTCACTTAAAGATCAAATAGAGGTTGAATCTTTAAGTTTTGGGTTGAGGTAAAAGATGAACAATAATGGGGTTGAAGATGCCAAAATGGCGTGTGGATTCAAAGGAGCAAGAGGAGAGTCTTTGCCCTTTTAAAAAGTGATGGCAAGTGAAAAAAATGAGCAAATGAACAAAAGAACTCAAAGCCTTACTAACTCCTCTATTTATAGAGGTTAGTGTAGGTGTGAACATGAAGCAAGTGGCAAAAACTTGCCATACAAACAAGGGGGGAAACCGGTCATGGGCTCAAATTGATCACTTGGGCCTTTTGCACTAATTCATGACTAATCATGATTATTTTGCACTTGGCCCAAAACTAAATAATTAATTAGAAAATTAAATAATAAAATTCTAATTAATTAAAATAAAATCAAATAAAGAAATATTAAACCATTATATAAAATGGTTGCACCAAAACATCAAAAATAGTCTAAAATATATTTTAGACCATGCACCGCAACAACTATAAATACTAACAACCTGACACGAAACTAGCCCAAAATCTGGGGCGTTACAAGCAATGCCTATAGGTTTTATGTTCTTGAACATAATGATTTTGTCTCTATACATACCGTGATAGAGTCAAGGGATGCAATTTTTGATGAAACTCGTTTTTCATCGATTCCTAGACCAAAGGACATGATACCTAGTACTAGTTCCGGGAATATAGATGATCTTAATAAAGATCATGATACTACAATTCCGGAAATTAGGAAAAGTAAAAGAGCTAGAAAAGTTAAAAATTTTGGACCGGATTTTCAACTATTTTTAGTTGAAGGGTCAAGGGAGTCTATTGAGACTCAATATTCATATGTTTACCATATGGAGGAGGATCCGTAAACCTTTGGTGAGGCTATGAAGTCTCATGATTCTGCTTTTTGGAAGAAGGCCGTGAATGATGAAATGGATTCAATAATGGGTAATAATACTTGGGTTTTATCGGACTTACCTCCGGGTTGTAAACCTCTTGGATGTAAATGTATCTTCGTTAAGAAGAAAAGGGTCGATGGAACCATATTAAAACACAAGGCCCGATTAGTGGCCCAAGGTTTTAGGCAAAAATATGGTATCGATTATTTTGATACTTATGCTCTGGTAGCTAGAATAGCTACTATAAGACTTTTGATAGCTATATCGGCGATTCATGGTCTTGAAATTCACCAAATGGATGTGAAAATGGCTTTCCTTTATGGTGAATTGGAGGAGGAAGTGTACATGAATCCAGCGGAAGGCTTTGTAGTCAAAGGACAAGAAAACAAAGTTTGTAAATTAGTTAAATCTTTATATGGCCTAAAACAAGCACCTAAGCAATGGCATCAAAAATTTGATGATGTAGTCTTGTCTAATGGATTTAAAATAAATCAATCCGATAAGTGTGTATATAGCAAATTTAACAACGGTAAAGGAGTTATAATTTGTTTATATGTTGACGATATGCATATTTTTGGGACTGATTTGGATGAAGTGAACAAAACCAAAGCATTTCTCTCAAAGAGCTTCTCAATGAAAGATTTGGGTCAAGCGGATGTGATTCTTGATATAAGAATTGTGGGAGGTAAAAGCACTATTTCTTTAACACAATCTCATTATATTGAGAAAGTGGTAAAGAGGTTCAATGAGTCGGTTTCAACTCATTTTGCTACTCCGATGGATCCTAATGTTAAATTGGTTCCGAGTAGTGGTACTCCAATATCTCAAATTGGAGTATGCAAGCTTGGTCGGAAGCTTGATGTATGCTATGACTAGCACACGACCGGATATAGCTTTTGCTATAGGGAGGTTGAGCCGATTTACTAGTAATCCTAGTATGGTACATTGGCAAGCTTTAAGAAGAGTGTTGGGGTATTTGAAGAAAACCAATGATTTTGGTTTGACATATACTAGTGAGCTTTCTATTTTAGAAGGGTTTACGGATGCAAGTTGGATCTCCAATAAGGACGATTTTTCATCCACAAGTGGATGGGTGTTTCTTCTTGGAGGAGGTGCCATTTCATGGGCCTCTAAGAAGCAAACATGTATCACCGATTCCACAATGGCTTCGGAGTTCATTGCTCTTGCTTCATGTTGTCAAGAAGCGGAGTGGCTTAGGAATGTATTAAGTGAGGTTGACTTATGGGCAAAACCAATGTAACCTCTAGCTATCCATTGTGATAGTGCGACAATAATTGCCAAAGCTTATAGCATGGTCTACAATGGCAAGTCAAGGCACATTGGGGTTAGACATAGCTATGTACGTGAGATGATTAAAGATGGTTGTATAACCATTGACTTTGTTCGGTCACAAGGTAATTTGGCGGATGCATTTACAAAATCGTTGCCAAGGGACTTGTTGAACAAAATGAATTTAGGGATGGGTTTAAAGCCTATTGTACAACCTTAATGAAATGAAACTCAATTCGACGTCAAATAAGACATTGGATCTCAAATTCAATGAGGATAGATTTTCACTTAAGGTTGTGAGCACTTGAAGATATTACATCCCGAGGTAAGTGCTAAGTTTACTGCAATGTAAAGGAGGTTGAGTTGGTTCAATTCTTAATAGATCTTTGTAATTGGCTCAAATTGCAGGAGCATGTGCGAAAAGATCTACCTATGTGAGCAAGAAGTTTGGTCGCTTCATCAAGTCTAGGCTTTGCTTGAAACGTTCATGAATAGATACGTACACCATGGCGACATAGGTGTAGGGGGTTAAAAGTTTCTTTGTTTGTGTTGTATCTTCAATAATTCGTAGTGTTTGTATAACTCAAAGCATAGTCTATTATACTAAATGGAATTATTGTAAAGTGTGCATATACTAAGTAGAAATTCAATCTTTACGACATTTCTATTTATGCATAAATATGTGTTTTGTGTTATGATTATGCATGTTATGGTTGAAGCTTGTCAACATTTAGATCATAAATGGGAGGAGGATTGTTGGAACATTTATGATTAAATGGGCTTCGTTACATGAACTAAGGAAAGAGAGGATTAGGCAAATAGAAACTACGAGTCCAACGGGTATCTCGCGACCCGCGAGGACCCGTCGCGACTCGTGAAAAGTTTCTGGAAAGAAACAAATCATGAGCCACGAGACAGAGAAGACTCGCGACTCGCGAGCTTCTCTTCGCGGCTCGCGACTTTGCTTCTGGAAAACTCGAACAGTTTTCGACTTTTCGTATGCTTATGCCTAGGATGCTTGTACGTATTAAGCATGTGTTTAATGGCTTCATTGCAGTATTAAACAAGTTTTAAAGAGGTTTAAAATCAGAACCTTGAAGGTTGCCTAGTGAATGGCATCTTCAAGGGTGTTAATTGTACACAATTAATCACCATTATTCTGATTTTATGGAGCTTTAAGAAGGTGTTTGTATAGCTCTTTTGAGCTGATTCCTCTTGCCATATATGCCTATAAATAGGCTTGCTTAGTTTATGGTTGATGTACACAAAAAATACTCAGACTTTTTACACTTCATACAACTTGCTTGCACTTAGTATTCTCTTGCAATTTATACTAAGTGTGTTCCAAACACATAACAAACACAAAGTCCTTTTAAGGTATACTCTAAGATCATATAGAGTGTACAAGTTTTCTCCATTGTATCTCACTAAACATTTCGCGGTAACCCGGTGATCTAAGGAGCGAATAAGTTTAGAAGGAAAGTGTAGATTCCACGCCTTGGAGGGTTACATGAACAATTTCCATACATATTTTCTAACATAAGTTCCCTCCATTCCAAACAAGTTTGTCTAGTAATTTCCGTAGCTATATGGTGTTTTTCTTGATCCATTGATAAAATAAGAATAAGTGGCTACCTTGTACTTAGAATTACAAAAAGGTTAAAAAATATTGTAATCAACAAAAAAAAAAAATTAATAAGTGGGAAAATGGTGTGGCAATCAGGATTACAAAAATATTTTCCATAAAAAGAATAAACTCAAAGTGACAATTATTTATGGAACAACTCAAAATAAAATGTCAAAAGAAAAAAAAATAGGGTTTTTCTCAGTTAAACCCATGAGTTATTGGGATTTCCTAACTTTAGCCATGAGTTTTGAAAAATTTCTGCTATACTCATGACCTTTTCAAAAATTCTTAATGGTAGTCAACAAACATAATAAGAGCTAACAACGTTAAGTCGTTAACAACAAACTAACATTAATTTTCACCACCACAAGTACCAAATCAACCTAACTAACAAAAGTCTACCAAGCCTCCACATTTTTTTTTGCACAGTAAACGGTGCTAACGTTTGTGACCTGTAATTATGTTTTTTTGGCTACAGTTAAATTTTTTTACAAATCTCATGAATATAACAGTGAATTTTCTAAATTTGTGGCTACAGGTGGGAAATCCTAATAGCTCATGCTATAACTCAAAAAAACCCAAAAAAAAAAATTATGGTGGAGAGTAAATATACAGAATCTAAAAGTACATACAATATAAAGTTAGGAGATCCTATAAAAGCAGGGGCAAAGAAGAAGACAATTTGCCTACCAGTAGTAGTGGCTCTAATATATAAGATGAGACTGTAGGTTGTAGCCAAAAGGTCACATAATATCAGTTGACTCATACAACCATTACATGGCAGTTTATATTTATAAGTTGTAAGGACATTATTGATTACTTCTTTAGTTGACTCTTGAAAGCACTAAGTTTAGGTATGCGAATATGGGGTCGGAGGTCATCACAAATTATTTTTTCAGTTTTGAGTGTGTGATGATTATAATGTTACGAAGTTTGCATATCAATGATTACATATTTTATATTCCACCATCATTAACGGTTTTAAACTGAACATACAAGATTTTTATTTTATTTTATTATTTTATTTATTTATGTTTTCATTGTTTTGCTGTTGATTGGGATCTGAATTGTACTCCACAATATTAATATTAATAATTATACTTTAAAAACAAAATCAGATCCATGTTTGATTAGTACTATACTAATTAATATTACATTATGAAATTATTAGGATCTATTTATGCATAAATTATGAGTTCGTATCTTCCGCAATACAACTGTTGGGATACAATTTAGGCTCCGTTTACTAGAATGAAAAATGTTTTCCTTGAAAATATTTTTCACTATTTTAAATTACATCGTTTACTTTAGGTTAAAAATTAAAATTTAAAACTTGGGCTGAAAACTCATTTTACACCTATTAAAAATATTTTTCCCCCAAATTTGAGAGTAAAATGTATTGTCCGTTCAAATAAACATTGGAAAATTTCTAAAAAAATGAGATTTTCATCGTAAAATATTTTTCATGAAAAATCATTTTATTTCGAAAATTTTTAACACCCAAGTAAACGGACTCTTAGGCTCCGTTTACTACTAGCTATAGAGCAAAAAATGTTTTCCTTGAAAACAGTTTTCCCTTTTTATATCGTTTACTTTGGGAGAAAAAATAAAATGTAAAACTTATTGTGAAAACACATTTTACACCCTATTGGAAACATTTTCCCCAAATTTGGGAGTAAAATTATTTTCCGTGCAATTAAACATTCAAAAAATTTCTAAGAAAATGAGTTTTCCAGGCTAAAATGTTTCATCAAACATCATTTTACATCGAAAACTTTTTACACCCAAGTAAACGGACCTTAGTCCTTTCGATCCGCAAGGAAAAAATATAATTCGAATCTGAAAAATTAAATTATATGCATCAGACTCAGTCGAGAAGTATCCGATTTTGACTACTATCAATTCAACTTTGAGTCGGATTATGGATAATTTGATTGGAGACATAAAATATTTTATTGAAAAGAATAACTGTTCTTCTTGCTTTCCTGCGTCTCCTGTTCTCTTAACTTCTTCAGTTCTTCCCTGAAACAAGGGACTTGAAGCTGTGTCTTTGTACTTTTTTCAAAGTACTCTTTTATGTCCTTACTCTAATGAGTAAGCAAGTCAACTACCGTATTCTATTCCTAATAAGTAGTTCAATGAAAAGTTAGAATATTTTATTGCAACATAAAATAGTCACTAAGATTTGGCTTCTGATTATGCTGAAAAATCAAATATTTGTGCATGCATCATGGTCAGATTGTATGGTTTAATAATGTAGTAAGACGACTTTCAAGTTTCATCATATTAGTCGATAAATAATGAATGTACTTCTTTACTTGGAACCCGGTAACATTTTCTAGTAATGCACCCTTAGACAAACATTCTGAAAATAAAAATGATTGCCAAAAGTTGGTCATTTAGTTAAGTAAGAAATTCATTACTATATAAAAGGATCAATTAAGGCCCTGTTTTCTTAAACTTATTATCAATACTGATAAGTTAAGATAATTATCAATAAGTGTTATCGATCATCTATGTGATGATGGTTGTAGAAAGCTCCTTTTATTTTAAGCTTGGCAGATTTCTGTTTTCTAACAGGTTGCTACCAGTGATTGTGTAGGACCTAGGAACCCTTCCTAGAAGGTCACCTTGGTTCTATTGTGGGGCTAGTGCAAATGGATATTAGCACCCATAAATGTGTTGATTTTCTTTAGTTTTTTAAAGGTAGGGTGAATTTAATTCTCTTCTTTACTGAGTTATTATTGCCCACTATTATATACTATCTAATTACAAACATACATGAACTAATAATAATATAAAAACATTGATAATTTAATCAAATTAATTAACCATTCAATTTCTTTTTGGCTTCATATTTAACAACAAAATATTATCAAAACTTATAAAAGATTAGAAACATACAAACATCGAAGGATCAATTTTGCCGTAGGAACAAAACTTTTAAGTCTTTATGCATACATATTGTATTGTAATAAGATCAAAGTACTTGTGATAGTGGATGTACCCCCTATTTAATGCTTGGTTCGGAAGAGCCATTTTTACCAAGCCTTTGGATGGTTCAACATAATTGATGGATCACTCATTAGTCACTATTCACTCCTGTTTAAAAAAAATAAAGGAATCTTCATGGATCTTATCTTAATAATATAAGTAGGCCATATATCCTCATGTGAAAGAAGCGAATTGAGTAACGGCATGAGCAATTCTACTGATTTCTTACACTAGTAAAATAAATGAACATTTCTACATTATTGTTTCCTTTTTCGATATAACAATTTTAAATTTGTAATTATTCATTCATCACAAATTATAAACTAATAGTGATATATAGTGATGTATTTTGAACTAGATCAGATATAAATTCATCTCAAATATTTTGAGATATTTAAGGATAATTCTTTCTCTAAGCAAAATTAGAGTCAAAATTTAACGCTTAATTTAACATGTAAGATTTTTATTACAAAGCAAAATTAGAGACCAAATGTAATGTTTAATATAACATGTGTGTCAGAAATTTGACACAAAATTAAGTATCCTGACACGAAATTTAAGACACTGTCTATAGAGATGTATAAAATTTATCATCAAATCAATGTAGTAATTAAAGTATAGAAACAGATTAGGCTCCGTAAGACACAAAAATTTTCATAAGAACCCGATTGGTTTTTGACATTAAATGATTGATTGTCATGAAAATGGATTTAAACATAACTTTGTTACAAAAATATGAAGACAATTTCCACTACTGCAAGTCATGCGACTGAATTTAGACAACACACGCATCTATAAGGAGAAGATAAGAAGTCCTCACAAATACGTGTGGTGAAAATCGGATCCTGAAATTCGTAAGCCTTCACCACCAGGCCAAGACTTCATCCTCCTCTTAAATGTTAATGTATAGTAACAAAAAATTAAAGAATACATAGAAATACTTGGTGGTAGTTTAACATTTACACGGGCAAATCATTTAAAAAAAATTCTTCCATAACCACCATTTGTTATTGATAATTAACAAAGGGTGATAAATATTTTATAATTTATGTATAAATAAAGAAAACTCTAAGAGCTATCCAAAAAGACATTTGGCAAACACCCTCTATGTGATTTTATTTGATTTGACCCTACAAGTAGTTTTTCAATATTTATATTTTTTAAAATATATTATTGAGTATATGTCTTATTCCTAAGCCTCGAAAGGGTGGATGAAATTTGAATTTGATCTCTATCTCAAGTTAGCTCTGATAAATATATGCCAAAGGGTCATCGCAACCAAAAGCTTACGCTAATGGTTGAGATCTTAGATTATATTATATACACTATCAATATTTTTACTAAATAAATAAATAAAGATAAAAGAATGTGGTGTGAGGTGTAAAGAGTAAAATTTTGGAGTACATTTTATAATAATGGTGGAATTATTAGTAATTATGAATTATTAGTATTTTCTTCCTCTCTAAATGTTTGTTACATATCCTCTTTGGTACTTTGTCAAAAGTTTACTACATTTTCTTTTAAGGTAAAGGATTCCACACACATTCTCTCCACGTTTTACTCCAACACCACATATTACCTATCCATCCAATACAACTCTTAAAAAATAAAAATACGGAAATATAGCAAACATTAGAGGACAACGATAATATAATATATTGGTATCTTATGCCATTGTAATAGGCTTCACCAATCATGAACTGTTGAATCGGTGATCTATAATTTGACTTTCTTTAACAAATTATCATTCATTCCAAATAGATTTTATAAAAGTAATAAATATATTGATAACCAATATTTATATCAAAGAAATTACTCAATTTCTCTATTTTTAAGTGTTCTATTTTGAATATGTGCACTATTTATGTGATAATTTTGACTTTGTTTAATTCTATATAAGCAAAAATATAATCATATGATATCTCGTTTGATTTGTCTCGATATGTGTTTTTTAAATATATAATTTTTAATTTATATAATTGAATATATTAATATTTAAAATTGTGTATCATTAAATATGAAAATAATAAATGAAACACTTATCATAGGGTTTTGGTGTGGAATACATTTAGATTCCGTTCTCCTATACGGCGTAAGTAATGTTGCTCATGGACACCGTAAAAATGCCGCATAGCCCATGCTATTAGTCAATCATACAAAATCTCACGGTATGTGCCAGCTATTATCTGAAATTCCTAATAAATAAAAATTATTGGGGAATCTTTTGTCCGTTTTTCCCCTTAATTTTTGGTGCTGGATCAAATGTTTTTTTTTTTTTTGGATAACTGAACTGAACAAACTTAGAGGTAGTGATTAACCTCCTCTACATTACAAATACTAAAGCAATGAAAATTGCACACTAAGCTAGAGATTTTATCCATTATATTCCTATCTCTAACACGGACCGAATCCGGATTCGTAAAATACTGAGTAATAACTTTTGATTGCACATGAAAACAAACATGAAGAACACTGAGACCTTGCAGAACCTCAGAGATTTCCAATAAAAACCGAAGAATCCCTTGAAGATGGTTCTTGGCCCAAATAACAATAGTACCAGATTTGTTCATAGAAGTAGCGGAGGTAGACCAGTTGAACTCGAACCAGAAGTTTCCACTCTTCCGTTTAGTGAACCTAAGGTGAGAGACTGACTCACACGGCGTGCCGATTATGGAAACATTAGTCAGATCAGTATCCTCATAATCCCCAAAACCAGGAGCTGTAGAAGTTGCCAGTGAGAAATTCTCCCGAGAGACTTTCATAGAAATGCCTTCCTGAAGAGCAATACTGACAGTCGAAAGAACATCCCTCGAACCATTGTTGAAAACCTCTATATTCCTTTGGTGCCAGAGCCCTCTTAGAATAGCCACACAGTAAGAATTATCATGAGTGGATTTGAGAAGAAAGCGCAACCATCTATCAAAGGGCAGCTAATGGATATCCACATTACCTTGGACGAGTCTGGATTCCATCCAGACATCCCGAGCAAAATCACATTCCCTAAACACATGAGCAATAGATTCTGAGTGGTCTTCGAGACCCAAATTTCAACAATAGGAGCAATGTTCATCAACGAGAATTCCCCTCTTAAATAACTCCCCTTTAACAGGAAGAGCGCGATTGAGAAGTTTCCAGACAAACAATTGCCAGTCCTTACTAATTGGGAGCCTCCATGGGAAGTTATCTTTAGACTGGGTAGCAATTACAGTCATCGTCGAGTGTAGTCCTTCCTGTTCTCTATGAACTAAAATGTATCTGTCCTTTACTGAGTAGTTGCCCGTAGGCGATGAAGACCAGATTAACCTATCCTGGGTTGCACCTATAGAAGGCTGCAAACACATAATCGCACGATATGTGTTGATTTGAAATAACTCCAGAATAAGAGATTGATTCCAGTCCCCATCCCTAGTGATGAGGGAACTAACCCTGTCATTCCCCGAAATTGTGAGTGACGGATTCCGATCTATTCGATTGATAGGAGGAGCCCCATCCACCCAGGCCTGATTTATGACAATAGAATTGCCGCTACCAACCAGCCAAGAAGAGCCATTCTGGATGACCTTTAGACCCCAGCGAATTCCCTCCCATCCCCAAGAGCCATTAGCATTACTCTGCCAGGAACCACCATAGAAAGTTTCTGTAGACAGCTTGTACTTGTTACCCTAGACTTCAGAGAGAAGACAATCCGGTTCCTGGATAATACGCCAACCTTGTTTAGCCAGGAGAGCCTTGTTGAACATACCTACATCTTTAATTCCTAGCCCCCCCCCCCTCCAACTTAGGCCGAGTGATCCAAGCCCAGTTGCGCCAGTGAATGCCCTTTGCCTCCCCCCCACCGCCTTTCCACCAGAACTTACGAATAGTTCTATTCATGCTTTTGGCAATCGAGACCGAAATTCGGAAAACCGAAAGAACATGGGTAGCTAAACTTCCCAGAACGGAGTTAATCAAAGAGAGACGCCCCGCGGAACTCAGGAACAAATTATTCCAACTGGACAGACGGTCTTCTAATTTTTTGATCAAATTGCCAAAGATTTCCTTCTTGATCTGGCCAAAATCAGTTGGGACTCCCAAGTAAACACCTAAATTATTAACCACTGGCATATTCATAATCCCTGAGGCTTCCTGAATGAAATCTTCTGAGGAATTAGGGCTCGGCAGAATAGCGCACTTTTGAAGATTGATTTCTGGCCGAAAGCTGAACAGAAGAGATGAATACCGTCTCGAAGGGTAGTGCACGAGGAGATGCTGGCATGAAAGAAGAAACACGCATCATCGGCAAAGAAAAGGTGCGAAATAGGATGCACACCACGTGCTACCTTAATACCCTTGTAATCCCCAACTTTTTCACATTCAAGAAGGTGACCAGAGAGCGTTTCCATCACTAGAAGAAAAAGGTAAGGGGACAGTGGATCACCTTGGTGGAGACCTCTGGCAGGTCACACAAGTAGCCTAGGGGTACCATTCAGAAGCGGAGAATACCTTACCGTGGAGACACAGGTCATGATCAGTCCCGTAAGGTTTGCTGGAAAACCCGCATGAATAAGAACCCTTTCCGGAAAATTCCAATTGATCCTATCATAAGCCTTGCTAAGGTTCGTCTTAATGGCGAATTTTGCACCACGAGTCTTTTTAGTTTTGCGAATATTCTCAATGAGCTCATGGGCCACCAAAATGTTATCAGCCATTTGTCGTCCTGGGACGAATGCATTTTGGAATTCCCCAACTAAAAAGGGGATTACCTTTCGAATCCTAAGCGCCAAGCATTTGGAAACAATCTTGTAAATGACATTACAGAGACTGATAGGCCTGAACTGATCAAGCATAGTACTAGAATCCCCCTTTGGGATCAAAGCAATATTAGTCCAATTAATCTCCTGCAGAAGCCGGCCCTCATTCAGACAATTGAGAACCGCTTCAGTAACATCCGAACCCACTACCCCCCAATTCCTTTGAAAAAACCCTGCCGGAACATCATCCGGTCCCGGGGCTTTGATAGGTCCATTATAGGACGGATTTCCTGGACTCTTTTAACTTGTTTTATGTTGTTTTTAGGCTTAGTTTTATTAGTTTTAGGCCTTTTTAGCTTAGTTTAGGTCTTACTTGCGTTTTCGTTGAATAATGCCTTTTCTTGCCATTTTTGCTAATAATTGAGCACTTTTGCGTTACTAATGCCTTGCGTTCATTCATGTAGGTATTTTGTGTGTTTTCCATCAATTCTTAAAAGCCGACAAGGGTCGTGAGAGGTCCCGAGAAGCTTTGGGAAGTGTTCCGCAATAAAGCTAAGACCACAATCACCACTTTTGGAGCATAGGTCAACTTTGAAAGGACATAACTTTTTACATACTTATTATTTTAAGGCTATTCAAGTTGGAGGTTAAAGCTCGTTCCGATAGCTTCGAAACGCCTGGTCATAAGCTAAATTCTGATAAGAAATGAAGGAATTATGATGTTTTTAAAACTGACTGTCTTGCTGTCCAGCGGCCGCTGAGACCTATTCAGCACCCGCTGATATTTCCAGGCGCCCGCTGAACTGGCCAGAACAGTCAGTAGCTCATTTATTGGCTCCAGCGCCCGCTGAGACCTCTCCAGCGCCCGCTGACCTGTTCCCAGCGCCCGCTGAGAAGGCCTTATTCGTATCATTTAATCTGTTTTAGCTTATTTTTTGTGCATTTTTTGGGGAACTATAAATAGCCCCCTCCCCTCATTTTAGAAGCCAACTGAGGTTAGAGGCTCACTTAGGGTTTTAGGTTAGATTTTGTTGCTTTCTTCTTCAATTTCCTCTTGTAATTTACATTTGCTCTTCAATTTATGCAAGTTTCTTAGTTTCTCTTCCTCTTGTTCTTCAATCTCTTCAAGGTACTTTTATTGCTTTCTTTATTTGCTTGATTTATTGTTCTTTGTTGCTAGTTATTGATGTCTAAGTAGTTGATAGTTGTTGTTGTTGTTTATTTAGTTAGTTTATTTGTTATTTTCATGTTTGTGTAGTTGTTTATTTTGATTTCATTGTTGTTCTTGGTAGTTTAGTTTGTAGTTTTCTAGGTTTTAGTTGTTGGTTTTAGTTATTGTTTTTGTTCTTCTTAGTTTTAGGTTTGATTTTTGTAATTAGTTGTAGTTTTTATCATGCTTTTGTTAATTAAGTTTGAGTAGTTTAGTTTCTAGGGTTTGAGTGAAACCCCTCAAATTCCTCCATGATTGTGGTTTAGTTGTTTCTTGGCTTTTGGTTGTGATAATGTCGGTACCTTAGGATTCGGTAATGTTGAGTCTTGTGTCTAGCTAACATAGGATTCATTGAAGAATCCCCACCGAAGGACCGAAAGGTGAACGTGGGTGATGACTTCCTTTGCCCGATTGATGGAAGCACCACGAAAGTTGGTCCTTCGATCAAGGGAAAGTTACCGGTCTTCGTGATTTTGTGCTTAGGACTCGTTAGATGTGTCGCTGCACGAAAGTGAGTTGTATATGTCTTTCCGGTCATCGTACTAGCTCGAAAGAGTGGCGGCATATCGAAAAAAAGAAAAGAAAGGTTTTGGAAATCATAGAACGACCTCCCCTTATCCACGACCTAAGTCTAAGTTCAATTTACTCACAATTCATGGTGGTATGAATTGTGGATCTCTTACCCTAGTCCCTTTTATTCTTGTTTCCTTAGTGTAGTTTTAGTTAGTTCTCTCCGCTTCTCACGACCATCACCCGACCTAGCTTGTTCGACGCTTATGCCTAGATTAGTGCAACGTACCTTCCCCGTGTTCGACACCCCCACTCATACTACGACGGGGGTTTTTATTTGGTATGAAAATCCCTCCTATCAAATTGGCGCCGTTGCTGGGGAAGGCATTGCCATTAGTTTAGGTTGAGTAGAATGGTCTAGGTCTTTCTTTTTCTTTATTTTTGTGAATATTTGGGCCTTATGGCCACTCCTTTGATCGATCCCCAATATGAGCATGAATTGTTTTGGGTGTATTATGACAGGATCGGAAGCTCTCTTCCGCCTAATCATAATCTTGGTAAGTGGGATATATGCAATATGTTGTATGAGGGTTTGAACTATGAGACGAGGAATTGGATAGAATACCTATCTCATGGCGATTTCTTAGCTCTCGACTTGGATAGAAGCTTGGCTCTTATTCGAGTGTCTCGCTAAGGACACCTATGAATGGGATATAACTAGCCAAGGAATACATGATTATAGTCATGAGTTGAGTGAACTTAAGGAATATGGTTTTAATCAACCATCACCTCATGCCACTACCTTTGATTTTTCTCATCATTTTTCACATGAGTCGAGTTCGCTTAATCATGTTCTTGATGAGTATTTACAAGGTCTTGGCATGAACATAGTTGATTCACCTCATATTCCCCTAGGTGAGCCCTTCGATGATGACCTTAGTCATGAATTCGATCCCTCACCCCTCATAGTCGAGCACACCATCCCGACTCGCATAGACGATGACATTTATTGGCAATGTTGTGATGAGAATCATGACACTTTCATATCGTCATGTGATGTTGTAGAGGATGAGGCCCTTATAGCAGAGTCGAGTGAAACCGACGAGGTAATTAATGTGGAGGATGTGGTTATACCACATTCTCTTATTCCCTTTGTAGGAGGATTTAACCTCGTCTATTCACATCCCACTCCAATTCCATCCGTGCTCATATCACCTCCATCTGAGGACATCATCTCTTGTCTTGACTCCCATGTTTCTCTTCCAGAAACCAAGGCAAGTGAGGTGTATGGAGGTGTTCCCCCTACTTTATTTGATTTTTCTTTTTGTAGCTCTAGTAAAAAAATCACTAATTGTAACACCCTTATTGTAACTTGCCTTAAATATGTTAGTTACAATAACCTCTTTTGTAACGAGCAATGTAAATGTTAGTTACAATAAGTCATAAATTCTACATAATTAAACACTTATTGTAACAGGCCTAATTTTGCCCGTTACAATAAACAACAAGTAGTAACAGGCCTGTTTGAAGTCCGTTACTAATTATTATTTATTGTAACGGGCAAAATTTAGCCCGTTACAATTTTTCGTAAACCAAACACACAGTTATTATTTGTAACGGGCTTTGCTATGCCCGTTACAATAAGTGAGTGCACAAAAAATAATAAGTTCACTGAAGTCGCAATTGAAGTCCAAATTGCTACGTGCCTACGACACCAACTCCCAAAAACTAAGTTCACTGTAGTTCTTCTACATCCTCAACCCCAACTCCCATGTCCCAATTGCTACGACACCACCGCACCACCGCCCACCACCATTGAAGTCGCGTTTCTCTTCATCTATAGTTCTACACTTCAACTCCATCTTTCTTTTCAATTTTCTGTAATTTTCCCACCATTGAAGCAACAATAGCGACTGACATCGTTGACGAACCAAGGTGACCTTCAACAAGGCTCGAATAGGTATTGCGTCTCTCTCTCTCTCTCTTATCTATGTTAGGTCTCTGTTTTTTTTTGCAAGTTAAATGCTAATTTTTTTGGTTTTCTATTTAGGGTTTGCGTCTCTCCCTCTCTCTCTTATCACCTTCGAACTTATGATTATAGATGAGCTAGGGTTCGAATATGGTACTGTATATGTCGTTCAACAAGCTAAATCTATTATTGTGAAAGCCCACACCTTTGATAAATCAAGTCACGGTGAAGAAGCTCCAAAGAATTGGTGTTACAGCTCTATCTCTCAACAATTTTAGGTTTTAGATCCTTTTGGTAAGTTAAATTTTTATTTTATTTATAGATAGGTTTTCTATTTAGGGTTCCTGATTTCTATCTTGTTGTTGATTTTTTTTTTTAGTTTTGTTGTTAGGTTTTCTATTTAGGGTTCTTGATTTCTATTTAAGTTTTTATTTTTGATTATTTGTTATTGTTATTAATGATCGTTTTTTTTGTTATTATAAGTGAGATAGGTTTCTAATCTGGTATACCACTTTTTTTTTTGGAATTCTGCAGTAGCTTTTTGTTATTGTGATTGACAACTTTTTCACCGGAAGGAAAGAGAATTTGGTTCATCATTTTGGGAATCCCAGGTTTGAATTGATTCGTCATGATGTTGTTGAACCAATTCTCCTTTAAGTTGATTATATTAGATTTATCACTTGGCTTGTCCTGCCTCTCCTGTGGGCACTCACTCCCACATAAGCATAGGATGCCGGTTTTTAAACCGTTTTCTTTGCTTAATTTATCTATCGCTTATGTGGTTTTTAGTGAGTTGAGTGCCAGTGTGTTTGACAAGCTCTTGCGAGCTTTGCGGGGCTATTTACTGAGCCCCGGGTGGTTGTTCCGCTGGATGACTTTGACATAGTTTTTCTTCTATGTCTTAGTCCCTGTGTCCAGCTCCTTTGTCAAGCTTAAGACGTTAAAACAAGCGCTTCTCGTGAGGCAACCCGAGTCTTTTTCTTTTTCCTTTTTCTTTTATCTGTAATTATTTTGTTTTTTGGAGTTTGGTTTCTTTTCTTTCTTTTTAGCAGGTTAAATGAATAAGCAACTCTCATGGACATGTATGGTACTAAAATGCAAAACGGAGGTTGTACGCTTACTTTATAGCCTGTTTTGGTGAGATCATTCCAAATTCCCTTTCTTTTATTTTTCTTGTGTGCTTAATTGTAGGGTTAGTTTTAGGAGGAGATGATTGTTCGAGGATGTTTGGCTTTCAATTTTTGGCTTTTAAGCCCTTGAGGACATTTGGATATCGATGGCGTTGGGGCTCGATTTATTTATTTGTTTGATGCTTGGTTGCTTGATTGAGAGTGATTCATGCTTGATTTTATTTTCCTTCCTTTTGTTTAGTTTTTATTTCTATTTTTCCTTTTTCCTCTTCTTTTTCTTTTATTTTCTTTTCAAGGCAAAGTGTGTTTTTGTTTTGTTTGTAGTTTGGACTTGGTTCTTAATTTCTTGGACTTTGAATGCATTCCTTCCTAAATGTTAGTGGTCCACATGGTTTTAGATGTTGGGGTTGATTTTCAAATAGTACATGCTAGGTTTCAGAACTTTGGAGTTCATGAAACCTAATGTCTTGGCTTGTGGTACGATTGGCAAAGCTTTGCTAGCTAGTTGAAGCCCTTGAGGTAGTATTTGCAATTCACTACCCTTCGTATGTGAGAAAATTATCAAATCTTTCTAGCCTTCATCATTTTGTTTGAGTGGCAATAGGATCCTTGTCATAGTATAACTCGATCAAGAACTTGATTCATGACTTTCCGAGACTGTGATCGAGCTAATCTAGGGGAGGACGGAGGCGTTCATTTCTTAGTTATTTTCCATTTTTCCTTTTTCATTTTCCTTTTTATTTTAGCATCTTGCTTCTTTTCACTTTTCTAGGTGTTTGCTTTACATTCATCCTTTGAAACCCTTTGAGCTTGGCCCTTCCTTTCTTCTAGCCACGTTACAAGCCTTGATTCCCATTGTTTTGTTTTGTACCCTTTAGGTGTAGTGAAGCAATTGGAGCGTCTTGGTTCGTATATGTTTTGTATTGAAAATTTCTGAAGGAAGGAGTTCGCCCAAAAGAAAGTGTGTTAATTTGTATGAATTAGAGCAAAAGCCGACCTAAGTTGAAAAAAAGGCAAGGTCATGTAAAAAAAAATAAATAAATAAAATAAAATAAAAAACACAACCAATTATTCCTTCCTTTTTCACAATGCGGACATTGTGTCATTCAAGCTTGGGGGGAGGAATAGTTTGAGAAAAAAATTTAATTTGATGTATTTTTTTATTTTTTTCATTTTTCATATAGTTTTTTGAATAAGCTTGGGGGTTTTTGGTGTATGTGTGCGAATTTGAGGAGTTCGTTTGCTATTTGATGCTCATTTGTACTTATTGCTTCACTATTTAGGTTTGAGCACCACAAGCCAAATTGATTCCTACCCTATCCCTAGCCTTACATTACAACCCTAAAACCCTCTCGATCCTAGATAGTTGAGTCCTTTTCGGTTGAGGAAGTCATGTTTCAAGCATATTGACGGTTTGCTATGATGAGATGTCGGGTAGCCTAAATTGTTTCTCCCTTTTGTTTTTTCCGACTCCTTCGTGGAGTTATGAGAAGCTACCTTTATGGGTGGAGACGACACTAGCTTAGCATGTGGATGTTTGGTTGTTGAGCAAAAGGGGAATGTTCCTCTCTAGTTCTCCAATCTACCATGTTTTATTTGACTATCCACCCTTGACATCTTTGAGCATGTTTTCCGTTAGTGCTTAGAAAGGTTCGCATTCATTGATCCTCGATCCTTTAACAAGTCCAACTAGTTGCTTTTGTTTTGTTTGGTTTTCTTTTTTATTTTCCTTTACTTTTCTTTTTCTTTATCTTTTTTCTTTTTTTTTTGTTTCTTGTGCACCTTTGCCTTGGTTTGTTTTTGAGAGAGTTATGGGTTAAACTCTTGGGAAACCCTTACGAGAGCACACTCGTCCTCTTTGGCGACATAGAGGTTTACATGGCTTGTTGCTTTTGCTAAAAGCAACCGTGATTCCTACGAAAGTGAGTTAGGATTTTATTTTTAAGTTTTTCATGTTGTATTTGCTTGAGGACAAGCAAAAGGCAAGCTTATGCTCCAAAAGTGGTGATTGTGGTCTTGGATTTATTGTGGAACACTTCCCAAAGATTCTCGGGACCTCTCACGACCCTTGTCGGCTTTTAAGAATTGATCGAAAACACACAAAATACCTACATGAATGAACGCAAGGCATTAGTAACGCAAAAGTGCTCAATTATTAGCAAAAATGGCAAAAAAAGGCATTATTCAACGAAAACGCAAGTAAGACCTAAACTAAGCTAAAAAGGCCTAAAATTAATAAAACTAAGCCTAAAAACAACATAAAACAAGTTAAAAGAGTCCAGGAAATCAGTCCTATAATGGACCTATCAGGCTTTCCAGGGTTCCATCGAAAAAACAGCTCTCCGCACCTCCTTCCTAGAATAAGGGCGAGTTAAATTACGAAGGAGATCATCTGGAATAGTCCTAAAGTTGTCACGGAGGATACGTGAGCATGCCTCTTCCCAGATTGGCCCCTCATCCTCTCCAGAGACCACTGAAAACAAGGAGGAAAAGTGGTCGTGGACCATATTCTGAAGATCAACAGACGACTCGACCCAGTCGCCTGACGTCGATTCCAGGCCTATAATCTTGTTTCGAGCAGAGCGGCCTTTGACCCAGTTAAAGAAAAAACGGGAAGTGGTATTGTCTTCCACTTTCCATTTCAATTTAGACTTGTTGAGCCAGTACAATGCCTGAGCTTTTGAGAAATCAAGAAGATCATGGTACGAGGAGTTGAAGAGGGAATCGTCCTCCCCAGCTTCAAGATAAATCTGCCCTGCTGAGGAAGTAGAAATTAGGTCATCCCACTGCTTACCCCATTCCTGCCTCTTATCAAGACTCCAACGCTTCATCCACTTCCTAGTTCGGCTCAACTTGCGTGTGACTCGAAACATAGGGGAACCTTGAATATCAATTAACCAATCCTTTCTAATCGCGTTAAGACAAGCCGGATGTTGTAAGCACCAGCGGTCCATCTTGAAGGATCTGTTTGAGGATCTCTGATTATCGGCCGTCCCAAAAATGATCGGAGCGTGGTCCGAGATCATGATAGGGTAGTGTTTGACTTTCGCTAAAGGGAACAAGTTGTGAAATGCATCTGAGGCGTAGGCCTTATCCAGTCTTTCCATAATTCTATTCGGACTACTCCTTCCATTTGTCCAAGTAAATTTGGGTCCCTCAAAATTCACCCCCTTAAGGCCAACTTAATCGAGCCAATTATGGAAAATAGTTCTTCCCGGAATTTGGGAAGTCGATCCCCCAAGTTTATCACTAAGTAGATCGACTTGATTAAAGTCCCCTAACACCACTATTGGTAGAGTTTGGTTGGAAATCAAACTTGTTAGGCTATCCCAAATCAAATGTCTAGAACTATGAACAGGATCCCCATACAACAAAATCATAATCCACTTATCATTAATAGAGTCGTTAATTTCACATAAAAGGTAGTTGAAACTAGAAAATAAAACCTTAAACAAGTCCTTGGATTTCCATCCTAACCAAAATCCCCCACTAGCCCCAACCGATTCAAACCCACCCCAAAAATTAAATCCAAGACTACGAAACTTATCATAAACGTTCCGAACATTACATTTGGTTTCCATTAAAAAGATTAAATCTACATCTTCCTTACTAACTAACGAGCGAACATTTGGAATTACCGGGCCATTAGGATCATTAAGCCCTCGTCAATTCCAGCTCAGACCCCTCATGGTTGACTAGACGATTGATTAGGGTCAATCATCGCAAACCTATCCGAATTATAGACCACCGCAATCTAAGCTTCGAATCTTAACACATTATAGCCTGCACGCCCCGAGGAAGGTCCTGCAGCAAATTGATCCACCCTCGACGAAGACCCCCCTCGTCCTATCCAACTTTGCCTCTCTTCCACCTTTGAAACACCCCTCCCTCCCTTTCCTCAACAGATGAGTCGAAGCTTAGTGAACATAACTCAACATTCGAGACCGCCTTGCGTTTATCTCCACTTCTACCCGGGACGTGACGTCATCGGGCTCTTGGCCTCCTAAATCTACCTGGCCGAACCATACGACCCCTTTTGTTGCACTGGCCCTTAGCTGAAAAATAAGTCCACTATCCGAAATGGTCTCGCGAGGGGACCCCAGTTCCACAAGGAGGGGAAAAGAAGTAACAAAAGCTTCCAAGTTGTGGATATCCAAAGCCACCCCTGTCCTGATTGGGGGTGCCGTAGCCACCGGAGAGGGAGGGTCTTCCTCCGAGTCATCCTCATCCCATTCGATCGAGGAATACTCACCATTATCACTATCATTCGGCATCAAACCCCCCTGCATGGCTTCATGCATGCCAAAGCCTTGCACTTGTGGTTGCTCCGGAACAAGAATCTCCATAGGGACCGGCTCAAGCCCCCTACCAACAGAGCAACGAGGGATGGCAGCAGCCCTGGCGACATTAAGGAATTTATCCCTCCCCGAGAACAGTTGGCCATAACCAAGGTTGTCATCCCGATCACTAGCCACGGTCGAGGAGGAAATCACCAGGTCTTCTATAAAAAATTCTAAAATCCTATCCACATTATGAGTTGGGTTAAAAGGTTCCGGGAAGTCAGGAAGAGTAGGTTCCCCAAGGGGTTTCGGTTCAACATTCTCAACATGGTTTGCATCAACCCCCGAATGCTGCGGCTCTTGGACCTGCGAAGGTGGTTCTTCATTATCATCTTCCATTCTAAAGAGAGGGTTGAGCATAGGACCTTGGAAATGAGGGTTTTGTTGAGCAAAAGTTTGACCCGGGACAATAATTCTACGACCCCCATAAGTGGTCCCTAGGTTGAAGTCCACCATCTGATCCGAGCTTAGGACTCGTGGCGACCTTGGACTCCCACCTCCCCACAATCGGAGATGGGTAGTGATGTTACGTTATGTCGGATAAACTGCACGTAGGTCGAGATTAAACATAGTAAAATTAGCTTCCATTTCCATGATTGCTACCCCCCTTTGCATGTAGCTCTCCATTTTTTTAGAAAGGTCCGTGGTGATCTCATGCACACTCTTCGTACATCTTGCGGCCTTATGACCAATACGACCACATCTAGTGCAATACTTGCAAAGGTCTTCATACCTAAATTGCACCCAAATCATCACATCTTGGTCAATTCGTAAGAAAAACCCAGGGATGAGGGGCTCCCCCAAAGCCACATTCACCTTGATCTTCAAGTAGTCATTAAGAGGGATGCACTCCGGTTCGAAGTTGATGACATAAGGATCTCCAAAAAGCTGGGCAGCAAGATCCGCCATTTGGGAAGTTAGGTACTCGAAAGGAAGCCCACAAACCCGAACCGTGAACTTAGCAGAGGGGAAACGCACCATATGTGGAACCAAATTTGGTTCCCATGGCCGAAAGACCATAAGTGCTCCTTCAAAAACCGCCTTATAGTAGTTTAAAATTTCCCACCTATCTTGATCATTAGCACAATGGAAGACAAACAACTCCCCCATTTTCATAACCCGTATATGTCCTCTTTTCCTCCAACGAAGGTTGAAAAATTCTTGGACTCGGGTTGCTCCAAGACTACGGTAGTCTATAAAGACTCCAAGGACGCACGCAGCCCAAAATTGTCGGCTACTCGAGACCGTTTGGTTGCTTAGTTGAAAAACTGGGCCTTGTCTTGGGGGTCTCCAAGAAAGATCCATTGAAAACACAAAGAAGAAAGAGGAGGGGAGCAGGGAAGAGAATAAGAAGGGAGGAGAATAAGGAGGTTGACAGGGGGCGAGAAAGAAAAAAGAGAAATAAAGAAGTAAAAATAAAGAGGAAAAGGAAGAGTGTTTTTAGTAAAAAAAATTAGAGAAAGAAGGAAAAGTAGGGGAGCAGGGAAAAGGAATGGGGGTTTGAAAATGTGGAAAAGTAGCAGGAGGTTAAGGGTGGAGTAGTACTGAAGAGAAGAAGATGAAAGGATAAAAGGAGGGGGACATGCAGGGGAAAGACGGAAAGAGAAAGAAGAAATTAAAAAAAGAAATAAAAACAATAATTTCAACTAGGGATAGGTGTCTTCAATGCAAGGGGTGCCACCCAAGAAAGCAAGCAGAGGGACGCCACTTGGCAAGGGGGGAGAAGAGGCGTGTGAACAAAGAAATGGAGAAGCAATCAGAAGGAAGAAATACCAATCAGATGGAAGTGGAAGAAGAAGAAGGATCTTCCAAGATCAAGAAAAGGTTAGGAGCTCAAGAAAAAGTGGAGGAGAACCAATCAAACAACCATCAAGCATGCAAGAGAATCATTAAACCTATTAC
Organism: Salicornia ramosissima; assembly: GCA_951394345.1. Classification (NCBI taxonomy): domain Eukaryota; kingdom Viridiplantae; phylum Streptophyta; class Magnoliopsida; order Caryophyllales; family Amaranthaceae; genus Salicornia; species Salicornia ramosissima. The sequence goes on from OX596235.1 coordinate 26,203,177, forward strand.
CTACAGCAATAAATGAGTAGCAGAAAAGAGGATAAAAAGTGTACCTTTGGACAAAGGAAGTGGCCGTGTCCTCCCAAGGAGGAGAGAGAGGCTCTCGTAGAGAGAGAACTTTCTTATATAGAGAATTATACTAAACCCCCTGGATCAAATGTTAATAAGGTAGGCAATGGAAATTAATTTAGAAATAATGAGGTAATCGTCGGCAAGAGTCTTGTCACTTTGTGTTACTGGAATTAACTAGTTAATGCAAAATCAACTTGGACTATGGATGTCAGATCAGTTAATGAGTTAATCAGTTATGATTGAATTCAAACGGTTTAGTTAAGTTCACTTTATTTCACTTTAACTAATTTTTTCTAGTTTGACCAATTTTGTTTTAAATTTTTCGATGGTCAAATCAGTTTGACAGTTTCATTATGGTTGAACTTCGGTTTATGCGTACGATTTCAGTTATTGTTAGTTGATTGTCAATGGTTGGTATAACGATTGCAATTGTATTCAGTTACGTTACGATTAATATCAGTTTTATTTGTATAATTTCATTTCTTATTAGTTCAATGTCAACTATTATACTCAGTTACATTGTGGCTAAATTCGGTTCTGTACAAATTATCGTAACGGTTTTGTTAAAGGTATACTTCAGATATTATCGGGTTTACCTGAGTTTCTTCTCCCGAATAATATGGACAGGTGGTTGATCAGATCATATTCGATTTAGGTGTTGAAGTGTCTTTCCTTACGATGACTTTCTTTCCTAAATGGTATGTACATCAATTTTTATTTAGATCAATGTATCCATGTACTAATATCAGGTGTAAATGTGTAATTGTATATTGAGTATCGACATTGGGTATACTCATCACCCATAAGTCATGCGCCTATGTATCATTGTATCAATGTAAGAATATCGGGTGTAGTCATGTATCGTTTTATGTATCAATGTATTGATACAAATTATCAAGTATTACTAGTATTTGTTTAAGTATAACCGTGTATCAGATCAAATCAACTTATAGCTTTGATTATTGGATCAATTTACCGTGTAAATGTGTAATTGTATATTGAGTATCGACATTGGGTATACTCATCACCCATAAGTCATGCGCCTATGTATCATTGTATCAATGTAAGAATATCGGGTGTAGTCATGTATCGTTTTATGTATCAATGTATTGATACAAATTATCAGGTATTACTAGTATTTGTTTAAGTATAACCGTGTATCAGATCAATATCAACTTATAGCTTTGATTATTGGATCAGTTTACCAATTTGAGTTAATGCTTTATTTAGATTAACCGTTATATATTTCATTCAGTTGATCATCAGTTCATGTTTTTTTGATTTTATACTGGGTTTTATTTTTTGGTGTTTTTTTTATCTTGGTTTTATTGTATTTTTTTTTTAATCTTGATTTTGTCCATTTATGTTTATGGTTGATCAGTTTGTTGGTTTCATCAGTGAATGTTTATGAATTTTTTTACTCATTTCATGTCTTTGGATTCATTTGATGGGTTTAATTAATTCATTTTGGAATTTTCGGATCAGAAATTTTCTGGGTTTCTTCTTTTTTTACTCACTGATTCTATCTCCTGGGTATTATACAAAAAAATGGCAAAGTATTATATATCAGATTTAGGAATTTAGACAGTGTTTTCTTATGTTTTATGTTTTCTATTTATTTTCAAGTATGTATTTTTTTCTAGAAATTTTTCATTTTATTTTCGTGTTTCATATTTTCTATATTTTTTTTCTGTGTTTTCGTATTTTTTCGTAGGCTTTATATTATGTATGTTTATGTTTTCTGTTTTTTTCCTAGGTGTCATTTTTTTACTCGATTTGGAGAATGACTCATGTTTATACATTTTTTCTGGGTATATTTTTTTTTACTTTATGGGTTTAATTCGTTCATCAAATCATGAATCATGTTTATGTTTTTCGAATAATAATCTGGTATATTTATTTGGCTTAAGAATTTGTTTTAAACATACTTATTTTCTCTGCTAAATTTTTTGTTGTTTATTTTGAAATTTTGTTTTAAAGAGGACCTATGGTTTACTTGCTGGCGGCATCATCAATAACAACAAATCAGATTTTTCTTAACACCATGTGCTCGATGAAGATGAATATTAGGATTATTTTTCTAGAATAATCCAATCTTTAAGGCATTTGATTAAAAATAAGCAAACTTTTTATTTATCATGGAATAAGCCTACTTTTACAACTTATTAGCACAAAATAAGTCAAACAGGTAAACAACCTGATATATATATATATATATAGGAGGTTACCCTCCACGTGTCATGTAATGATTGGTTCATTGAATAATTTTCTTTAATTTGAAAAAAAAAACTAAAACTAAATTTTAAAAAAAAAGAAAAGAAAATAAATTCTAACCATCCCCTCACCGCCGCAACCGCTCAACCCCCACCCCCTTCATTGCCCAGCTGCCCCACCCCTCTCCTCAATTTTTTTCATATTTTTTAACAGTTTTTTTTTTTGTTTTTTACTTTTTAAAAAAAAAAAAAGTATTTTAATTAATAACCTATAATTACTTATAATTAACCATAATTATATGATAATGACTAATTTTACAAAAAAAATATCTCTTGTTCAGGTTGTAGGTCACCTCAACCCACTCTATACATTATTTTTGCAAAGGTTGGCTTATTCCATAATACATTAAAGGTTTCCGTATTTTGTGCAAATACCCAAAAGGTTGGATTATTGTAGACAAATAATCCTAAATATTATAGCAAATAATGTTGGCTTTATAGGCTTATGATTTTTGCTAACATATCCAAACTTCTTAATATTATATATCCTTTGTAAAAAATATTAAGAATTAAATACAAAAGGAAGGGTCGATGACAAAGGGTGTTTGAGAATTAAGATATTATTATGATTTTGATAAAAGGGTAAGTGCTTTTTTTCCTTCTTGTTTTTTTGCCTTCCTGTAAATTCACGAGTTTTTAACTATTTTGTTTATCATGTGCATATTAATTTATGGAGAATGATACTGATGATAAAACAAAGCAATTGGTGAAGTTATCCTAACTTACGTGGCAACTTGCAGGAACTGCAGTTAGTGTACTTGTAAAGTTGTAATTGAAGATATTCTGATTCGATGTCTTGTTGTATAAACTGGAAATTTCAAATCTGCATATGAATTAAAATATGTTCATGCTTCAATTGCAGAAGAGGAAGAAACTATGAAGAGAACACCAACACCTCCAGCTCTAATTCCAGTGAAGAAGTCGTTGTTCGACACAACAAGAACCTCTAGACCCTTTGCCAAATCTGCACATCTAAAAGGCTCGGGAAAGTGTCAACGCTGCAACAAAGACCATCATCTAGCCAAGTAGTGCGATGACTCGACATTTAGGTGTTTCGAGCATGGCATAGAGGGTCCCAAGTCATTATTCTGTCCTGACAAGCAATAAGGAGCATCTTCTCAGCAGGGTCCGACTTCCACAGCTTCAGCTCAATTAGGAACCAGATCTTTTGCACGACCTAGGAAAAAGCAGACGTGCGACCCGATGTGGTTATGGGTACGTTCTCGGTTCATAGTATTCCTACTTATGTGTTGTTGACACGAGTGCTACTGTATTTTTTTGTTACTAGTTCATTTGTTTCTAAATTCTAATTTAACGAGTAATTCGCCCGTTCAATATGTGATAACTCTTCCATCGCGAGAGGAGTATTCTTGTCATAAAAAATTCAAGGAAGTCCCCATAGCTATCTCTGGAGTTCAACTGTCAGCGTACTTGAAGGAGTTTCCAATGATTAAATTCGACGTCATCCTCGTAATAGACTGGTTATCCAAGTATCAAGCGGCCATCCGTTGTAGAGACTAAGCAATCGTGTTACGCAGGCCTAAGGGAAAGTGATTAACCTACTCCAGTACGTCCATGAAGAAAGGAGTAAAGGTGGCCTCCATAATGCAAATATGGAACATGCGACGTAAGGGCGAGATGGCATTTCTATGTCAAATTAGAGACCTATCTCCAATTGAGAAAATTAAAGCCATTCAAGTGGTCAAGGATTATGGGGTCGTATTCCGAGGAGTTATCGGGAGCTCAACAAGGTGACCATCCTGAACAAGTACCCATTTCTTGGGATCGAGGAATTTTTTCGATCAACTAAAAGGGGCAGCAGTGTTCTCCGAAATTGATCTTCAATCGGGATATCATTAAATTCCGTTAAAAGAAATGGAAAAAATTGTCTTCCACACCAGGTATGGGCACTATGAATTTGAAGCTATGCCATTTAGGTTAACCAATGCTCCATCAATTTTCATGGGTCAAATGTACCAGACCATCCATCATCAACTAGACGTGTGTGTAGTGGTGTTCATCAATGGCATTCGGATCTACTCCAAGAACAATTAGTAGCATGAGGAACATCTATGCATGGTGATAGATCTACTAAGGGCCTAGTAGTGGTTCGCAAAGCTTTCAAAATGCAAATTCTGGCTTCACGATGTGGCTTTCTTAGGACACGTCATCAACAACGATGGTGTCAAAGTCGATTCAGCAAAGGTTAAGACCATTATTGGATGGAGCAGTCCAAAGAATGTGGCAGAAATCCAAAACTTTTCGGTTTGGCAGGTGAATAATAACACTAATTAAAATGCAAGTAAAGTTATTACCTTAAACAAACCGTGTAATTAATATAGCTTTAGATGGCATGTTACTATCAAAAATTTGTAAAGGACTTCTCAAAAGTAGCTCAGCCTATAACAAAGCTACTACAAAAGGAAAGCAAGTTCATTTGGACGGATCAAAGCGCAAAGGTGTTCCAGATGCTAAAGCAAAGCCTTGTATGGGCACAAGTATCGCAACCCCACTTATAGGAGTTGTTTTAGGGTTTTTTGAAATTAAGGAGAGGACTAACACTTCTATGCTACAAACTTTTCCAAAGTAATAAACAATTAAATGTGCAAAAGATAATAATAACTCAAATAACTGCTAATCAAGATTGATTAAGGTTAATTGACAATTACAAGTAATGTGTTGTCAAATAAGCATATATTGGGACCTGTGTTGTAATTATTACATCAATACTTTTATACAAGAATCTGTGGTCTAGGTAGTTTGATGCTTTGGTTCATTCCTTAGTGCTGAAGTTGGTCCTGCCAGATGTCGTCACCGTGTGGAGCCACGTGGCTCTATAATGCCCTGACACGTGGGCCAATAAGATACTACCACGTGGCCGTTGTCATGAGGGCTTCTGCTGGGCTTGTCTCTTGGGCCTCTGGGTCTCTCACCTTAATGAAGGGGCTATGTTGGCATGTTGGTCTTCTTGGGTCCTCTCATTTTTTGGGCCTTATTTAGGCAAATAGGCCCTTATTTTTGGTAGTAACATTTTCCCCTCAAAAGGAGAAAGATTAGCATAATTTTTCCCCTTTTTGAACAGTTTCTTCTTGATTAGGATTCCTAACCTGCTTCTGGAGGGAAAATAAGGAAAGTTCCGGACTTTGAAATGATTGGGGGTCTATAAATACCCCCTATTCATTTTCCCAAATCATTCCCCAAATCATAGAGAGACGTTAGAGAGAGATCCTCTAGGTGAAAACTTCAAAACTTTGAACCTTTCTGTGGATTTTGGATTGAACTTCAGGATTGCAGCAAGAACTATGTTGAATCTTTGAAGAACCTTGGTTTGATCCGAAGTTGTTATTTGCAGGAAGCCTTTCAACCTTAACCCGAGTCGTCAATTCTTCAGTCAGGTATTCGTTTCTTCCTCCTTCCCTTTCTTTGTGTTTTATCTTTTACATTCGGCCTTCTAGTCCCAATAGTATGGCCGAGTCTTCGAGTAGCAAGGAATCCAGGGTATCCGGACCCGTCTTCTCTTGGTCGAGCTCTAAGACCCATTCTCTGAATATTCCTTCCTTTGTACCTATGTAGGGTACTATGGCGAGGTTGAAGCAGACAATGCGAAACAACCCTTTTCTGGAGGATTCGGTTGGGATATCTAACCAGGAAGAATATGAGGAAGGGACGACCGGTCCAGGACTTGAGAGTTCTGAGTGGCCAGAGGGCGAAATAACCGAGACCAAATTGGACGAGGAGGAGAGACCTGATGTCCCTGGGTTATCTAGAAAGAGAGCGGACAAATTTTATGACCCGAGCATGTGTGGAATGCTAAAGGTCTGCCATGACTTATATGCTTCTAACTTGCTCCAAACAAGGGCGGCCTTCGTTCATTGTGAAGGTTTTAAGATCATCGTGCCAGCACCAGAGGCGACTGTGAGGGCATTACCTAAGAATGCTTTCCCAGTCTATGAGGCTGTGTTTGAGCTTAGGCTCCGTTTCCCTCTTCATCCCTTCATACTGGAGGTATTAGAGGGGTATGAGCTCGGCATCTGGCAGCTCACTCCCAACTCCTGGGCGAATATATTTGGTTACATGGCCACCTATAAACTGAAGGGTTATCGGATGTCCTTCGGCATTTTTTCTCATATGCACCATTTGAACAAAGCTGAAAACAGCTGTGATGCCTGGTATATCCTTAGCACCCAGCCTACCTACCAGATGACCGTTTCAAAAAATAACAAGTGGAGGAACTGGAGGAATAGGTTCCTTTACGTAACAGCTGATGACGAGGATCTGGCCGAGAGGCTGAATCGTATGAATAACGACCCCTATCTTTGTGGTCGTGACGTTGATTTGCCCCCAACCCATTATGAGGACGACGTGGTACTCAAAGGAGACCACTTTAAAACAAGAGTTGTTTATACAACTATCAAAAAATGCTAGTTCTCGGTGCTTTGGGTGCCGGATTGGACATTTTTTAAGGACAATAACTTCTTGTTCGCAGCTGGCCTGAGCCAGGCCATTGATAGAGGTAGCTTGTACTTCTTTAATTTTCTGTGTTCTATCTTGCTTTTTGTCTAACTCTCTCTTTTTTTTATAATTTTTAGAGAGAGCTATGTCGAAGCTTACTAAATAAAAAACGGGAGAGGCCACGGGCGACGACTACCTCGACGAACTGTACCATGCCAAGTCTAAGGCTTGGTCAGAGAGGAAGGAAGAAGAAAAGGTATATATTTACATATTCTCTTCTCTCTTTTTTTTTTGCCGAGTAGGTCGTTTTTTCTTTGTGGTTTGCAATACCCTCCCTCGCCCCATATCCATTTCATTCGACAGTTAAATGGGCCGAGGAGACCGTTTTTTGGAAGTTGTTTGCAGCAGCCCCCCTCGGCTCTTTTGGTGGCCGGGAGGGGCTGCTGCGAATAATTTCAAAACATTGCCCCACTCGGCCACTATGTGTGCTGAGGGGGACATACATGGTAGCTTGTTTGCAGCATCCCCCCCTCGACTCTTTTGGAGGCCGAGAGGGGGTGTTGTGAACAACTTCAAACTATTGCCCCACTCGGCCATTATGTGTGACGAGGGGGTCTTGCATGGTAGGTTGTTTGCAACAGCCCCCCTCGGCTCTTTTGGAGGCCGAGAAGGGGTGTTGTGAACAACTTCAAAATATTGCCCCACTCGGCCACTACGTGTTGTTGAACCATGTTTGATTTGAATGATGACAAACCAATCCTCTATACTTGATGTCTATATGTATTTGTATATGAACAGGTTGAATCAAGTGAGGACTCATCAAGGCAACCATGAAGGCCTTGAGATACTTAAAGATCAGAAGCCAAGAGCTTGGAGCTTTTTATTTTTATATTTCTAGGATCTTCTTGTAAAATATGCTTAGGAAAGTATTCTTAGTGTTTTTTAAGTAAAGAGCAAAAGACTTTAAGTTTACATCCAGTAAAGAGAACAGGCCAAGAACAAGCTGAGAACAGGCACAGAACAAGCTTGGAACAGTTCCCTTTACCAGATGTAGACTTAGTAGTACTGAGACCACTATGGGAACAGACCTCAGTATTACGCACGTGATCCGTACAAATTTTGGTGTTCAAAATTATTTTTGAAAATTTATTTGAAAATTTTGGATCACTTGTACTTTGGAAACCTGCCAATTTGATCTACAAAATCAGCCTTGAAATGTACTTGTTTGGACTTTAATGTACTTTCCACTACATGTAGTGGAAGGAGACAAAGGTCTGAAATAGATACCTTTCTACTTGTGTCAGCAAGGCTGGTTTGTGCAAATTAGGCAAGTCTCCAAGCACACTTCTAGAGGACGATTTTTCTTTGTCTATATAAACCATCTTTGCAAAAAACCTAGAAGACTTTTGCTCTCCAAAGAAAACCAAGTCATATTTTCTGAGAGCCTATCCTTAGTCCAAAACTATCTCCATATCCATCTTTAAGAGAAAAAATTACGGAGATTTAAGTTTGTAATATTTGAACCACTTAGAGGGAAGTGGTTGGGGAGTGTTCTGTGAACACTGAGTGAACTGTTAGAGTTAACAATTGGGGAATTAAGTGTTACATAGTTGTAGCATTTAATTGAGTGTGTAACCTTGTTATTATTCTGAGTTGATTAATAATATTGGTGAGAGAGTGGAGGACGTAGGCTTGTTTAGAAGCCGAACCTCGTTAAATCTTTGTGTCCCTACTCTTTACTTATTGTTCTTTCGTTGTTCTCACAAAAAGATAAACAAACCTTGAAAACGATTGAAAAAACACACATACTCAATTTTACCCCGCCTCTTGAGTATGCATTGAACTAACAATTGGTATCAGAGCCTAACTTCTCAAAAGGTTAACTACCTAGAGGAGCAAGAAGATGTCTACTCAAGAATCAAATAGTTCAAGACTCCCCAAGTTCAATGGCACCAACTACTCTTGGTGGAAGAATTGGATGAAAAATCTTATCATTGGGATAGATTATGAATGTTGGATGATTGTCAAAAATGGACCCACGTTCATCCATAAGAAGAATCAGGAAGGGCTCACAATTCCAAAGACAGAAGAAGAGTACACAAGTGAAGACTACAAGAAGCTGGAGAAAAATGCAAAGGCAATGTCACTTGTTCAACAAGGAATTGCAGAATGTGAGGTAAATCGAATTCTAGCTTGTTCTTCTGCAAAGGAAATATGGGATACACTAGAGCTTGCATATGAAGGCAACTCTGAGGTAAGAATGTCAAAAATTGACATGCTTATGTGAAAATATGAAGTCTTTGAAATGACTAGAGATGAAAACACAGAGGACATGTTTACAAGGTTCATGACCATTGTAAATGAACTAAAGTCATTGGGAAGGACCTTTTCAAGTGAAGAGTTGGTGAGGAAAATGTTGAGAAGTCTATCAGGGAAGTGGATGCCCAAGGTAATAGCCATACAAGAAGCAAAGGATTTGTCCTCACTATCTCTAGAACAATTTATTGGTTCCTTGATGACTCATGAGATGTTCGTAGATTCAAAGGCTGAATCTAGCTCAAAAAACAAGGAAATGGTCCTCAAAGCAGAGGAATCCGAGGATGATGAAGATGATATAAGTCTCATGGCCAGAAGGTTTGAAAAATACCTTAGGACAAAGTCCAAGGGTAAGTTTGTAAAAGGAGGAACAGTTCTGGACAGTTCAGGAAAACCAGTTCCAATGCTGGTTGCTTTAAATGTGGGGAAATGGGGCACAGAATCAAGGAGTGTCCAACATGGAAAAATCCCAAAGGAAATCCTGGAGTCCAGACTGAGAAGAAGGTTTTCAAAAGCGCTATGTTGGCTGCAGTTTGGGGTGATTCAGAATCAGAAAATGAGGAAGATGAAGAAGAAGCAAATCTCTGTCTAACTGCTTTCACATGCACAGACCAGTCTGAGGTCTGTTTGCAAAAAGAAGAAGTTCTCTGTCTCATGGCTGGTGGAAGCACTTCAGATGACAACCAGGTATGTTATAATGATTTAAAGGCAAACATGCATAATCTAGATAGAGATGAACTACTTGACTATCTTGAATTCACTATTGATCAATGCATTAGTATTGGGTCTGCTTATCAGAACAACAAAAAGAAATTAAAAGAAACAGTTCGAGAGTATGAAATATGTGGTGCTAGATATGCTGAACTTGAACTTATTTGTGAAGAACTTAAAGAAAAAATTTCTGAAATTGAAGTAACAGCAGATCAGCATAAAATGGAGCTTGAGACATTAAACTCCAAACGAGTCCCTAAAGAGGATGAAATTTTTGAAAAAAATTGAAAAGGGGTTTAATGAGCTCAAGAAATTCACCACACATAATTCAAACTTTGAACTGCTAAAAGACACATGTACCTTGAGTAAATCTGATGTCATACTTGCATAGTGAGCTTAAGAGTTCTGAAGAGACTGGTTCTCCCACTGCCTTTGATGAGGTTTTGGATGTTTTACATGATGCATAGCCAAGATATGTGATCTTGAGGCTGAACTCATCTTGCTAAAACAAGAAAACACCAAGAAGACCAGTGACGAACCAGATCCCTCCTTGGTCTCAAGACTACAAGATGAACTTCAAAAGACTAGACTTGACTTAAAATCTTTTGAGAAACAAAATGAAGTTCAACTTAAGAGGCTTGAGAACAAGGAAAATGAGCTAACAGATTGTATGAACCAATTGAACAAAATGTTAGATGCTCAGAAAACCCTAAACATTCTCACATCCCAACCTGGAAATTCTCAAAGGTTTGGTTTAGGGTATTCTGGATCTAGTTTTACAACTGTTCTTGGCAGAGACAACACATGGTTGAATGAATTCAAGAAAGGCAAGTATATATTTGCCAAGGATATGCATGTTTGTACCTATTGTGGTAAAAGTGGTCATGTTGCTATCAAATGTTTCACCAAAAAGAAACATGACAAGAAAAATAAAAACTACACCCAAGAAGTGTGGGTTAGGAAGGTCAAGGTTGAAAATGTTTCAAAGAACAAGTAACCCAAGCTGGTCTGGGTTCCTAAAACTAACCTTTATTTTGCTTGTGCAGGTACGAGTGAAAGGAAAGCCATATTGGTATTTGGACAGTGGTTGCTCAAGACACATGTCCGGGGATAAAGAACAATTCCTTTCACTCACTGCATTCGAGGGAGGGCACGTGACATTTGGTGACAATAGCAAAGAACTTATCAAAGGAGTAGGTAAGGTTGGTAAGTCACTCTCCCAAGCAATTGACAATGTTTACTATGTAGAAGGTTTGAAACATAACCTTTTGAGCATATCTCAACTATGTGACAAGGGAAATAAAGTGAATTTTGAATCAAACACTTGTCACATAGTGAACTCTAAGACAGGAGAACTGGTCTGTGAAGGAACAAGGCATAACAATGTGTATATTACATACTTAAGTCAAATTCCACAGAACAGTGCCCTCTGCCTTAGTGTTGTAGAGGATGACCAATGGCTTTGGCATAAAAGATTAGGACATGTTAGCTTCACTTTGCTCAACAAGTTGAGAACATAAGAATTGGTATTAGGTTTACCTAACATCAAATATGTGGCAAACCAGCTCTGTCAAGAGTGTGCAAAGTGCAAGCATGTGAGATCATCTTTTAAACCAAAGAAAGTGGTTAGTTCCTCTAGACCATTTGAACTTGTACACATGGATTTATGTGGACCTATGCGTGTACAAAGTAGAAATGGCTTTAGTTATGTATTTGTCTTAGTGGATGATTACTCTCGTTTCACTTGGACCATATTCTTGAAATACAAAGATGAAACTTTTGATGAATTTGAAATTTTAGTGAAATAAGTCCAGAACAAGATCAATCATCAGTTAGCATCCATCAGATCTGACCATAGGTCAGAATTTGATAATGCTAACTTCATAACCTATTGTATGGAGCATGGTGTTTCTCACAACTTCTCAGCCCCCAGAACTCCACAACAAAATGGAGTTGTTGAAAGAAAGAATCGCACTCTAGAAGAAATGGCTAGAACCATGCTTCTAGAGAGTGGTATGTCCAAGAAATTTTGGGCTGATGCTGTGAGTACATCATGCTACATACTCAATAGGGTTATGCTAAGACCAATACTAAGAAAAACACCTTATGAACTTCTAAGGGGTCGAAAACCAAACAGTGAACATTTAAGGATATTTGGTTATAAGTGTTTTATACACAACAATGGTAAGACCAGTTTGGACAAGTTCGACCCCAGGAGTGATGAAGCTGTTTTCATAGGGTATTCTCCTCATAACAAGGCATATAAAGTTTTCAACAAAAGAACCTTGTGTGTTGAAGAGAGTATCCATGTATTGTTTGATGAAACTAACATGTTCAACAAGTCTGTGCAGGTAGATGATGATGAAGGCTTTGAAATTGGGATGACAAATTTCACTGGAGCTGAACAAGAGAGCACTACTGAACCAGACTCTCCAAATCCTCCTGAAAACAACAATGAGTCTAGTGAAGCAGAGGGAAATGCTAAACATGTTGTTGAACTCAGTGACTCTCCTACCCATCCATCTGAAGATGAAGTGGGAGAGAACACTGAAGAAACTGGTCCACCCTCTCAAAATGAAAATGAAATAGGGGGAACCAGTACAGACATCGGTTCTAACTTAGGTGACTCAAATGTTGTAAGAAAGAGTATGTTTAAGCAAAGAAGCTCTCATCCTTCTGATCAAATCATTAGTGATTTATCAAAAGGAGTCCAAACTAGAAATTCTGTTTGGAAGAACTTCTGTGCTTACTTCTCCTTCTTATCTCACATAGAACCAACTGACTATAAGATTGTACTAACTGATCCTGATTGGATCTTGGCCATGCAAGATGAGTTGAACCAGTTTGAAAGAAATAAGGTTTGGCATCTTGAACCAAGAACCAATGAGATGTCAGTTATTGGAACCAAATGGGTCTTCAGAAACAAAATGGATGACTCAGGTACTATAGTCAGAAACAAGGCCAGGCTAGTGGTTCAAGGGTTTAACCAACAAGAGGGAATAGACTATGATGAAACCTTTGCTCCTGTAGCCAGGCTTGAGGCAATAAGAATCTTAATTGCCTTTGCTGCCCACATGAACTTTTAGCACTTTCAAATGGATGTTAAAACTGCTTTTCTAAATGGTTATTTGAAAGAAGATGTGTATGTGGAACAGCCCCCTGGCTTTGAGGACAGAGGTTGTCCAGATCATGTCTACAAGTTAGACAAAGCTCTTTATGGCCTCAAACAAGCCCCTCGTGCTTGGTATGAGAGACTCTCTAGCTTTCTTATTAAAACTCATTATGAGAGAGGTTCAGTGGAAAAAACTCTATTCTTAAAGAAAAGGGGAACAGATCTGTTAGTGGTCCAAGTATATGTTGATGATATTTTGTTTGGGGCTACTAATTCTGTTTTGTGTGATGAGTTTGCAAACCTAATGAAGAGTGAATTTGAGATGAGCATTATGGGAGAACTTGGTTTCTTCCTAGGGCTTCAAATCAAGCAAGTGGATGATGAAATCATGATCCACCAACAAAAGTATCTCAAGGAGCTGCTCAAGAGACATGGTCTGCAAGATAGCAAGTCCTATGACACACCTATTCCTACCTCTTCTAAACTGAGCCTAGATGAGAAAGGATAGGATGTTGAGGATAAGCTATACAGAGGTATGATTGGCTCACTTTTCTACTTAACAGCTAGTAGACCAGACATAGTGTTCTCAATTGGGTTGTGTGCAAGATTTCAAAGCAACCCAAAAGAGTCTCATCTAAAAGCTGTTAAGAGAATTTTTAGGTACCTAAGTGGTACAGAGGATATGTGCTTATGGTATCCAAAGGGAAGTAATTTTGATCTTTTAGGATACACTGATGCTGACTATGCTGGTTTTAGTGTGGATAGGAAGAGCACTTCAGGAATGGCTCACTTCTTAGGTTCTTGTCTCATTTCATGGGGATCTAAGAAACAAAATTCAGTGGCTTTATCCACAGTTGAATCAGAGTACATAGCTGCTGCTTTGTGCTGTGCTCAATTGCTTTGGATAAAGACACAACTTAAGGATTTTGGGGTCTGTTCCGGAAGTGTTCCCATATTGTATGATAACACTAGTGCTATAAACATTTCAAAAAATCCTGTCTAGCACTCTAAAACCAAACATATTGAAATCAGACATCATTTTCTCAGAGACAATGTTGAAAAGGAAAATTTGAATCTTGAATTTTGCAGATCTGAAGAACAATTGGCTGATATCGTCACTAAACCCCTGAGAAGGGAAGTGTTTGTCAAACTCCGCACATTACTTGGTATGGTAAGGATTAGATCCTAGTTCCTTAGGACTTATCTTTTCCTTTTTGGCTATGTTTGACTTTTTAATCATTAGTGTAAATAAGCAGGGCTGGTTAACTCTTAAATGTCATTTATGCAAGTGGTCTCAAAATTCTTATGTTGATGCTGTTCCAATGTGTGGTGTCTCTAAGTTGCCTAACTGAAAGATGCCTTAAGTTTTTAATATATACAGATCAGCGTCAGACCATCGTCAGATCAGTTCCTTACAACGGTTATGTCAGTTTATTGCTGAACCCTCAACTTTGAATTTGAGGATTTAATTATTCTGACACATGAGTGTTGTGAACAGTGTAAAGTAACCTCTACCTTAACTGTTCTAATAACTGCCTCTTGTTATCATTTTAATTCACTCTTTCACACTGATTTATCTCTCTAATTGTCTCTCTTTCTCAAAATTAATCTTCTCTCTCAAACCCTAAGCACCACCATCAAAATCCTCTTCAAGAACTCGAATTCAGTTTCTCTTTCTCTCCTTCATCAAATTTGCTGATCAAATCAAAATGGGAAGAAAGAAGAACAAGGCTGCAAAGAAGAAAAGCCATGGATTAAGCCAATCTCCTAGTTTCACACCCTCCAAAGTTGAGAAGGAATCAAACACTGCTGTGGTTGCTGAACACCACCAAGCAGAAGAGAAGCAAGAAGAAGTAAAGGACCAATTCACAACAGAAACAATTGCTGAATCTAAAGCTACATGCAAACCCGATGAGAAATCTACTCCTCCACCAAGCCCTAAATCATCACCACCATCTTCACCAAAATCCCCACAACCTCAACCTCAGAAAACTCCATCACCATCCAAATCCTCACCCCCTCCTTCACCTAAATAACCCTCTCCACAAACTACTGTCTCTTCCCTTCCACAAAAATCACCATCACCACCAAAGACCAAAACTCCACCACCCTCTCCACCACAAAAGGAACCAACCCCATCACCTTCTTCACAACCACAAAAAAACACCTGCACCATCACCTCAGACCACACAGAAAACAGTGCCAAGCACTGAAGAGAAGGAAGTTGAAAAGGAAGAAACAAAAAGGCAGGATGATGACACCCATGTTCAGGACATGGATGTCGTGATCACAGGGGTTGTGCAAGGGGAAAAGGAAACAAGAAAGAGAACTAGGCCCTTGAGGATAAGGGTCTGTAAGGAAGAGATTAAAAAGGAACCTGCTGAGGTGGTTCCTGAAGGGAAGAAGGATGAAAAGAAGAAAAGGGTGAAGAGTGTTGCCAAGAAGGGCAAAGCCTCCAAAAGCCCCAAGCCTGCAACCAAACTTCCAGCAGAAAAGAAGAGGAAAGCTGCCTCTGCCTCTGAACAGACTCCTGCCAAGAAGAAAGGTAAGACCACTTCTGAACCACTGTATGAACTAAGTGGTAGGGGTGTCTTATTTGGTTTTGCATATCCTAAGTCTTGTACGAGTTAGTCTTTTCTAGAAGAGTTTAAAGAGGCTATAGAGTTCCAGGGCTGGGAAGGGCTACTTGATAAGAGGCTAGATGTTTTTGAAACTTGTGTTGAAGAGTTTTACTCGAAGCTGGGGAAGTTAGACAAGGGGAAGGTCTGGAGTGAGGTCGAGGGGGTCGACATCACTCTTTCAAAGAAGAGTCTAGGGGAGGTACTAGGTGTGCCTAGGGGTGGGTTCTGTGATTATTCCAAGGACAATTGGCCAACTATTCCTGAGGTCAGTACAGAACACATACAGACCACTCTCTTTACTGGTTCTCCAAGTGATGGTTGTGGCTATGTTATTGGCCAACTAAGGGAACCAGTGATGAGGTTGTTCCATACAATTGCCTCTAAGATGGTACTCCCTAGGGCTCAGGGCATAATGGATGTAAGGAAGATGGATGCTGTGATCATTTACTGTCTTTATGAGAAAATCAAGTTGAGTCTCCCTGGTCTTATGCTAGCTCACATGGTTAGCATTCTAGAAAGGTCCAACCACTCTCTACCCTATGGTGCCTGGCTTACACTTGTGTTCCAAAGTAAGAAGGTACATCTGAGTGGTGAGGTCAAGAAAATGTCTGTCCTCACCAACTAGATCCTAGGTCAGAAAGGGATGACCTTTGAGGGTGGCTTGCTAAAAATGAGGGATGAAGAGAGGATCACAGGGGCCAGAAGAACAAGCAGTTCCAGGTCTGAGGAAGCTACTGGGTCATTGTCCAAACAGGTACAGACACATGGGGAATTACTGCAACAGATGATGGCTAGTGTCAATGCTCTGTGCACTTCCCTAGATGGATCAATAAAGAACATATCAGCCCGACTGGACTCCCATTAAGAAAAGCTTGCCTCCTCTTCCATTTTCAAGCCCAAGACCACTCCAAGACCAGTTCCCATCATTGCCCAAGTCAAGAAGAAGCAGCAGGAGCAGAGTGCAGAAAAAGAGGATGAGGATTCTGATGATGATGCTGACTCCACTTCTTCTTAGCCTACCCCCTTTCCCTCCTAACATTACTATCTCAATTTCTCTGAACACTCTCTCTGGTTTCTCAGAACAATTTCCATCTTTAGTTTTTGACCATTTCTGCTAAACAATTTCTATGCAGAATGATCCTGGTCTGTATAAGTTTTTAAACTTTTGTGTGCTCTTGAACAGTTTGGGATTGTGAGTTGCAGGTACTCACATGTGGGACAGCATCTCTAGAATGCTGTGTTAATATTATGCTTGTATTTGACTTTACTTATTGCCTTCTCCTAACTTTTGTGCTGTGATTATTTTTGTCATTTGATGATGCCAAAAGGGGGAATAGGACAGGTGAAGTTCCTAGAGTTCCTAGTATCAAGTGTAGCAACTTAAACAAGGTTCAGACCTTGTTAAGAGATGGCCCAACTTTTTGCCTAGGAGTATCTTGAATTCAGATCAAGTGCTCCTATCCATCCCAACTGGAAGAAATTCTTCCAAGTGAAATTGAAATTTCTCTTGCTACATTTGATAATTGATAAGTCTTGCAGGTTACAGGTTTAATGCTGAAATTCAATAATAAATTGAGTAATGTGATGAGTGACTGACCATTACAATCAGTCTAATTGTGCTTTAGTCTGCTGTATATTTTTTCTATTCTCTGAGATTATGAATCTGACTACAGGCACACTGTAAGACCAGTTCCTCTGAACAGTTGTTTTATTTTGAAACAATTGGTTACTGTTCTCAGGGAGAACTTCATGGTTTGTCATCATCAAATAGGGGGAAATTGTTGAACCATGTTTGATTTGAATGATGACAAACCAATCCTCTATACTTGATGTCTATATGTATTTGTATATGAACAGGTTGAATCAAGTGAGGACTCATCAAGGCAACCATGAAGGCCTTGAGATACTTGAAGATCAGAAGCCAAGAGATTGGAGCTTTTTATTTTTATATTTCTAGGATCTTCTTGTAAAATAGGCTTAGGAAAGTATTCTTAGTGTTTTTTAAGTAAAGCGCAAAAGACTTTAAGTTTACATCCAGTAAAGAGAACAGGCCAAGAACAAGCTGAGAACAGGAACAGAACAAGCTTGGAACAGTTCCCTTTACCAGATATAGACTGAGTAGTACTGATACCACTGTGGGAACAGACCTCAGTATTACGCACGTGATCCGTACAAATTTTGGTGTTCAAAATTATTTTTGAAAATTTATTTGAAAAATTTGGATCACTTGTACTTTGGAAATCTGCCAATTTGATCTACAAAATCAGCCTTGAAATGTACTTGTTTGGACTTTAGTGTACTTTCCACTACATGTAGTGGAAGGAGACAAAGGTCTGAAATAGATACCTTTCTACTTGTGTCAGCAAGGCTGGTTTGTGCAAATTAGGCAAGTCTCCAAGCACACTTCTAGAGGACGGTTTTTCTTTGTCTATATAAACCATCTTTGCAAAAAATCCTAGAAGACTTTTGCTCTCCAAAGAAAACCAAGTCATATTTTCTGAGAGCCTATCCTTAGTCCAAAACTATCTCCATATCCATCTTTAAGAGAAAAAATTACGGAGATTTAAGTTTGTAATATTTGAACCACTTAGAGGGAAGTGGTTGGGGAGTGTTCTGTGAACACTGAGTGAACTGTTAGAGTTAACAGTTGGGGAATTAAGTGTTACATAGTTGTAGCATTTAATTGAGTGTGTAACCTTGTTATTATTCTGAGTTGATTAATAATATTGGTGAGAGAGTGGAGGACGTAGGCTTGTTTAGAAGCCGAACCTCGTTAAATCTTTGTGTCCCTACTCTTTACTTATTGTTCTTTCGTTGTTCTCACAAAAAGATAAACAAACCTTGAAAACGATTGAAAAAACACACATACTCAATTTTACCCCGCCTCTTGAGTATACATTAAACTAACACGTGTGACGAGGGAGTCTTACATGGTAGGTTGTTTGCAGTAGCCCCCCTCGGCTCTTTTGGAGGCCGAGAGGGGGTGTTGTGAACAACTTCAAAATATTGCCCCACTCGGCCACTACGTGTGATGAGGGGGTCTTACATGGTAGGTTGTTTGCAACAGCCCCCCTCGGCTCTTTTGGAGGCAGAGAAAGGGTGTTGTGAACAACTTAAAAATATTGCCCCACTCGGCCACTACGTGTGACGATGGGATTGTTGTTGGTCTTGGAAAATTTGGCTAATGTGTGCAACTTTTGCAGGCAAGTGGTACCTCATCAAAGGGTACCAAAAGGAAGGGTGTCAGCACTTCTGGCACCAAGAAGAAAGCTAAGACTCCCCTGCGTCCTGCTGATAAAGGGAAGCAGTCAATGACTCCTGAGGAGCTCAAGGAGTTGGAGACCAAGTTTACCCCCATTCTGGGGAAGGGACTGACTGCTGCCATGTCGGTTTATCAACCAGGGCTTACTGAGACCCCCGGCGTCATGGCTCCGCCAGATGTCTTAGCTGACCTTTCTCAGTCGGTTTCTAAGAATATCCCGCCATCCATTAGGGACTTGGCGAACAAAATGGGAGGTAAATACTACTCTCACTATGTTAGGACCCTGCGGTCTGTGTCAGGTAAAACTATCTCATCTTCACCTTCTCATCCAGGAGGGCCTACTAATGAAAAGGCCAAGAGCTTGCCTGGCGGCTCTTATCTTCCCGGCTACTCCGGGAAGTAGAAGCTTGACATTGTCCGAGGGATGCTCAAGGGAGCTCCCAAGGAGGTAGCCCACAATATGAAGGGCTTTCATGATGGGCACATCATGCCCATTTTATACAACTTGGCCGAGGTATGCTTTAAGTACTTGTTTCAGTTTTTTATCGTTGAGTTAACTTTTGTTCGAAGCTAATACTCTTATTTCAGGCCATGTTGAGACTGGATGGCGCCAGACAGTGGCGCACTGCCATGGTAAACAAAGTTAAGCAGTCTAGGATCGAGGTTAGTGAAACAAAAGATGCTGCTATGTTCACTACACTTCGACAAGACCAACTAACTGGTGTTACTGTGGAATCACAGGCCGACACCATCGTCAGCCTCAAGGCCGAGTGTGCCAACCACCTGGTCAAGATCAACGCCCTCATCGCCGAGCGCGATGAGTTGAAGAAGGAGAAGGAGCAGGTGGAGAAGCAGGCCGAGAAGGCAAGCTCTTCTGCCAAAGCGGCACTTGATGCGGCCGAGGCTCAGGTGGGCCTGCTCCAGACTGGAAAGAAGGAGCTGGAGGAAGAAGTTTCCTCCTTCAAAAAGGGGTTGGTACAAAAGATCTTGGAGGCCGAGCAGGCCTACAAGGAAAAAGTGGCCGAGGCCTGGGAAGTGGCCTACGTTGGTTCGTCTTTTAACCATCTCAGTCGTGCCATAGACTGGGTGGATATGAAGAGCTTGGCCGAGAAAACTGGTCGCCCCCTCCTCCATACCCATCTGATACTGAAGACGAAGGAGAAGAGGAGGAGGAAGAAAACGAGGGCCAAGACAATGACGACGATGGTGCTGAGGCCTGATTAGAATGAGATTAGTTTAGTTTTTAGTTCCTGTAGTCGGCTAGTCCGCCATACTTTGTAATAGTTTAAACATATCATGAATAAAACGAGTTTTTATTTTCATCATCTCTCGACTTTTGAAAATATTTCAGCACTTTGAATTTACTTTTTAGTAGTATATTATGCCCCTGAGCAATGCAGTCGGTTTACAAAGTCTGAGTGATTGCTCGGCAATTTATCTTGGCAATTATTCTTTGCCAAATAAGTTGGGGGGCAATCAATCAGATACCTGATTGCCCTTAAACTGAGTGTATTTCTCAATGTGACATTTACACATTTTAGCGCTCGTCCCATGCATCTTGGTTGGGTTATCATTTGACTTGGGAAGCCATTATAAAATTATGAAATTGCCACGTGGAATTTAATTCCAAAAATGAGTCTTTGTTTTGGGCCTATAGCGATAAAGCAAATTCTTAGGAGTTTTTATAGCAAACCACTTATATTGGGCCCCCAACTTGCTTTTAGGAGCAATAAATGTTGTAGGGGTAAAATTGGAATAATGAAATTATGCGGAGCGCTTATAAATACCACTTGCTTCTCTTTCATTTTTCACAACATAAATTGCAATTCTTTGAGAGAGAAAGAAGAGAGAGAGAAGTTTAGAAGTCTTCCCAATTTTGTGAGAAAGAATGTCTAACGACAGCAAGCTTCCAAGGGAGAAACATGAGGGCGAGGGCTGAAATCACACGGGCAAGCTGCCGATTGAAGAATATGAAGGTTTCATGGATGAGGAGCTCTTCCTGAATATGAAGTATAATGCGCAGCTAAAAGAATGGGAAGAGATGAAGAAGTGTCCTCCTGATGGAGAGGGCTCGACTCGAGCTGAAAAAGGGAAGAGGTGCCCTAAGAAAGGGGAGAGACGGCCGCGGGAGAAGAATAACCGAGGCGTTTTGATTCGTCCGGTCTCCAATGAGGCGGAGTACAGGCACAGAGTTGAAGAGGCCTGGAATAAAGCGTATCCATTCAAGGATTTTGGGTACTTTCGTGAATTTCTGGACTGGGCCGACGAGAAGAGCTGGTGTGAGCAAACTGGTCGACCTTGTCCTTCGACTCCTGTGGTACCTGATCCAAATGAGAGTGATTAGGCTTAGCTGCACTTAGGAGTGCTTTTTTTTTTATAGCCTTTTAGCCTTGGCAAGTGCTGAGCCTTGCCCATTTTGTATTGCATGTTACTTAATTTATAAAAGGCTTTATTTTATGGTTTATTTGAATCGTTTCCAATTCGATTATTTGCATAATGGATCAGTGTTAAAAAGCCTAGACCCCTGTTTGTTAATAACATAGGTTTTTCGAATGGCTCGGCCAGTTCCAGCCGAGACACCCTTTAATGAATCATCTTAGATTTTTTACTGGCTCGGCCAATTAGAGTCGAGACACTCTTTAGTTAATTGTTTTTGATTTTCGAGTGGCTCGGCCAGTTAGAGTCGAGGCACTCTTTAGTGAATCATTTTTATATTTTCGAGTGGCTCGACCAATTAGAGTCGAGGCACTCTTTAGTGAATCATTTTAGATTTTCGAGTGGCTCGGCCAATTAGAGTCGAGGCACTCTTTAATGAATCATTTTAGATTTTTGAGTGGCTCGGCCAATTAGAGTCGAGGCACTCTTTAGTGAATCATTTTAGATTTTTGAATGTCTCGACCAGTTACAGCCGAGGCACCCTTTTTTATGAAACACCTGGAAATGTATTAGGGGGCATGGGTGACCACCCTTCATCCTCGTGAGCCTGGTCACTATTGCCCCTTTGTTGGGGGTCAATTAATGGGAAATGGAAACTTGGTGCTTAGATTAGCACCACAGGCATTTGGTCTTATTACTATAAATGAAATAGTGGACACTTGCCTTTAAAATATTCACTTTGAAAGTGATGGGGCCTTTCGGGACCTAGTCCTGCCCTTTTCATTAATATGAAATTTGATTACATTGTTTTTAACCGAGATCTTTCATTGAGATATTAAAAATAATACTTCCTCAGGTGATCCATATTCCATGAACGTGGCACAGACGTTCCTTGCATTGTTTCAAGTCGGTATGTACCATTGTGCACTGCTTTAGTGACTTTGTAGGGACCTTCCCAGGTTGGAGTAAGTTTACCCTCTTCGTTGGCTCGGCCTTGTGCCTCCATCTTTCGGAGCACATAGTCACCAATTCTCAGTGGACGATTCTTGACCCTCTTGTTGTACTCCCGAGCCATCCTTAATTTATAGACTTCTTGTCTTAGCAGGGCATTGCCCCTTGTTTCTAGCAAGAAATCCAGATTCAGCTTCATTGCTTCCCAATTTGTATTTTCGTCATAGAGCATGACTCGAAGAGTGGACTCGTACTGTAATGACCCAGATTTTATCGGTATTTTTGCCGGTATTTATGTGTATTTATGTTTGTTTGTGTGCTAGTTCAAATTTACTTTTGAACTATTTAATTTAATTTTATGTGAATAATTTCGATTTAATCGAAATGTTTATTTCTTAGTTTTTATTATTTATGCTAATTATTATTTAATTAATTAGAATTTTTATTATTTAATTTTCTAATTAATTATTTAATGTTATTTTTTTTTGGGCTAAATCGATTATTGCACGATTAGTCATGCGGTTTTTGCAAATTAGCCCAATGGATCACGAGAGCCCATTTTTGAGCCCATTCAAGGCCCATGGCCGGTTTTCATGTGGCATGGCAAGGCTTGCCACTTGCCTTGTGTTCACACCTTAACTAACTCTATAAATAGGAGAGTTAGTGAGGCCCTTTGCTCATTTTGCCATCATAAGCTCTTGCCATCAATTTCAAGCACAAAAAAATCCCTCCTATTTGCTCTAGTATCACACGCCATTTTTGGCTATTGCACCCATCCAAATTGTTCATCCATCTTTCTAATTCCAATCTTAAAGATTCAACTTCTATTGATCTTTAAGTAGCCTAAACACAATTTAAACACAACTATTTTATCCAAGATCGTTGGTTCGGGTTGGGTTTTGATCGTGCTCGTGTGGGTGTTCGTGGTGGTGACCAAGTGGTGCCTTGTTGAAGCCCGTGCAAGGGTGGTGGTTCGTGTGGAACTGTGCAGCGGGCAGCCGTGCTGGGCAGCCGTGCCAAGTGGGTCCGTGGTGGTGCAGCAGCCGTGCAGTGGCCGTGTGGGTATGCCCGTGCTCGTGCGATTGAGGCCGTGCCGTGTGTGCCGTGTTGGTGCTTGTTTCCGGGCAGCAACTTTTGTGTGTTGAATTGTGTGTAATCTTCAATAAGGTAACATACTAACTCAACTTAATTGGTATACTATGTTTATAGTATAAATTAAATGCATGTTTAGGATGTTTGATGATGTTTATTCATGGTTTTGTATGTGGTTTGTAATCTGATTTTTAAATGGATTTCATGATGTTTTAATGGTGGTTTTTATGATTTTAAGATTGAATTTATGTTGTTTTGAAATCAAGAAGATTGGGTTAAAGTTTGATGAATTTTGGATTATTGAAAGTAGAATTTTCGTGTGGTTTGATGATTGTTCATGCGTGTGTTTTTGATGAGTTGGATGAGTTCTTGGTTGAAGATCTTGAATCTTGATTGAGTTCTTGATTGAAGATCTTGAATCTTGAATGAGTTCTTTATGAGTTCTTTGAGTTCTTTATGAGTTCTTGATGAGTCTTTATGAGTTCTTGAGGAGTTCTTTAAGTTTCTTGGATGAGTCTTGAAAGTTAAAGAAAAGGATTAGAAGTTAAAGAAAGTTAAAGATTGGGATTGAGTTGATTAAAGAATGAATAAAGATTAATGAATGATGATTGGTTAGACTCAAGATTAAGGCTAAAGGCAGTTCTTGAGTATAACTTCGATATTTCAACTAGTTATTTTCAAGAATCAAGGCTAGAGGCGAATTCTTGAATATAATTTAGTTAGGTTGAGATAATTAAAATGAATAACTTGATTAAAAGATTAATAACGATTAGCTTGAATTCGTTTCTAGACGCCCTAAACCTAGAGTAAGATTCTTTGTTTTTTGGGTTAAGACGTTGCCCCTATTCCATCCGCGGTATTGGGATAGTTGGAGTCATACTATGTGATCTTTGTGAATTCCAGTAAGATTGGTTTCACGGGACATGGATTTCCAGTAAGATTGGTTTCATGGGGTTTGGGAGTAAGATTCTCAAATCCGAGCATAGTAGAAAGTTCGAGCGCGTAAGATGCGTTCGTACGAGCACAGTCCGGTCTAGAAATTGAATGATTGCGCCAAAGATAGAGTTAGGTTGGATGTCGAGTTGAGTCGAGTTGAGATTTCGAGTTTGAGGATGTTCTCGTGTCTTTTTGGGATTTAATTGTGATTGTTGATGTTTGATTTATGCTATGTACATGTGTGTTCCCATTAGGGTGAGTCAGTTATGTTACTCGCCACTAATGGTGGACTGTTGTTGTATTTTTCAGGTACTTCAGATGATGATGCTCTTGCCTAGTTTTGGGTTGGGCGAGCGACGTTCTTTATTTTGTTACCTGTTGTATTTACTGTTTTCTTAGCATTAGTTAGCGATAGTATTGTATAGATGTTATTACATTACTTTTGGACTTCTATATGTGAAGTTTGAGACTCTGACATGTAGTTGGAGTTAACTCATATTTTTAGTAGTTATAATTTGACTTTTGGATTTAGACTGTACAAACTTGTGGGTACTTGTACATTTTGGTTACTAATAATATTTTGAGGAATTAGTTTTATTTCCTAGGTTTGAGTTGTAGTTTCTAACTATTCGACTCGTCGGTTTCTTCCGCGCCGATTTAAGCGAGTCGGGTCTTTACAGTTGGTATCAGAGCCGAATAGGTTCTAAGTGAAGTTTTTCGGATTTGAGTTAAACCCGGGAGTTGAGAGCTTTACTATTCCCGAGTGATCAACCAAATTCTAGTTAAGTAAAGGGAGAAGAGTTGGGTAGAAAGACCGGGATAAGACATTTTCTATTTCTTTTTCTTCCTTTATTTTGTTTACTTGACTGTGGTGGAGTGATTGACTAACATTGTATCGTTGGTATGTCTTTTGTTGTGACGCGTTGCAGCATGTCTACACCTCGCCGGTTGAGTACTAGACGACAGAGGTTGCGGGCACTCGAGGAGGCGATCCTTACGTTGGCGCACCATAGTCGTCGTCCGCCGAATATGCAGTCGACGTTCGATCGTATCGCACGTCATCGACCTCCGACTTACGACGGGGTTGCCGACCCCACTACTTTGGAGAGCTGGATCCGCGAGATGGGGAAGCTCTTCGACGCGACGTTTTGTCCCGATCACGAGAGGGTGCTGATCGCCGCATATTACTTACGTGGAGAGGCCGATAACTGGTGGACGTTAGCGAAGGACGCGTACCAGCCGTTGCATGCAATGACTTGGACCGACTTTATCGATAAGGTCCAGGAGCGTTTCTACCCCGACGAGTTGCGGTGGCAGAAACAGGAGGAGTTCCTTACTCTTGCACAGGGTAAGATGACTGTCCAGGCGTACACTGATCGATTCACGAGTTGTCGAGGTTCGCTACGTCTGTGGTTCCATCGGAGAAGGATCGGGTCAAGCGCTACATCAAAAAGCTAGATCCGACGATTCGAGTTCACGTGATCAGTAGTGGAGCGACGACGTTCCAGCAGGCCTACGAGGTGGCACTCGAGATACAGGCATCGATTACTGAGGAGGATTCGAGCAAGAAGAGAGCTCTGGTTCCGACGACTACAGCTTCGTTTAAGAAGCCCCGGTTTGGCACATCTAGCAGTACCCCTTCGACCCGGAGTTCCCGTAAGGGTAATGATGGCTCGAAGTGTAGAGGTTGCGGCCGAGACTTCCATCCAGGGAAGAAGTGTGACGGTTCTCCGATCACTTGTTTTACTTGCGGGAAGGTAGGCCATAAGGCGTCGACGTGCCCCAAGAGGAAGCCAGATTCTGAGGTTAAGTAGCTTCCAGCACCGCCGAAGACTCCGGTGAAGAACCGAGTCTACTGTATGATCGAGGCGGAGGCCGAGGTTCAGCCTGACGTCGTATCAGGTAGATTTCTTGTCTCTGGTGTGTTAGCTTTAGTTCTATTTGATTCTGGTGCTACTGTTTCTTTTGTGGCTAGTAGTTTTGTCTCGAGGTCTAATCTTCGAGGCAGCCTTCCTGTTAGTTCAATTATTACTCTCCCTTCCGGAGAGGATTTTGTTTGTCAGCGTGAATTCCGAGGAGTGCCTATCGTGATAGCTAGGGAGCAAGCGACGGCCGATCTGAAGGAGTTTCCGCTAATGGAGTTTGACGTTATACTTGGTATGGACTGGCTATCAAGGTATCGAGCGATCATTCGTTGCCGAGATCAGTCAGTAACATTCCGAGGATCTCAGGGCAACCGAGTTACCTACTCTGGGTTCGTCCTTAAGAAAGGAGTAAAGGTAATCTCTGCCTTGAAAATGAGGAAACATCGCCAGAAGGGCGATTTAGTGTATCTCTGTCAGGTACGAGACTTGACTGATGAGTCTCTGTTGGACGATATACCTGTAGCGAGGGATTTCAGAGACGTATTTCCTGATGAGCTACCAGGCGTTCCACCTGAGCGCGATGTCGAGTTTCATATCGACTTGGTACCCGGGACAGCGCCGATCTCGAAGGCACCGTACCGGATGGCACCATCTGAGTTATTGGAGTTAAAGACACAACTCCAAGATTTGATCGATAAGGGCTTCATTAGGCCAAGTGTTTCTCCGTGGGGAGCTCCTGTGCTCTTCGTGAAGAAGAAAGATGGTAGTATGCGCCTGTGCATAGACTACCGAGAGTTGAATCGGGTAACTATCAAGAATAAGTACCCATTGCCTAGGATTGAGGACCTGTTCCATCAGCTGCGAGGAGCAGGAGTGTTTTCGAAGATAGATCTTCGGTCTGGATATCATCAGATTCCAGTCAAGAAAGAAGACATCCCGAAAACTGCTTTTCGTACTCGATACGGCCATTACGAGTTTGAGGTGATGCCCTTTGGCCTCACTAATGCGCCAGCCGTGTTCATGGACCAGATGAACCGGACGTTTCACCATTTACTCGACAAGTGCGTCGTAGTATTTATAGATGATATCTTGATCTATTCTAGAGATGAGTCCGAGCATACGGAACATCTCCGGATGGTACTCGAGATATTGAGGAGTCATAAGTGGTTCGCGAAACTCTCCAAGTGTGAGTTATGGCTTCGCGAGGTAGCCTTCCTAGGTCATGTGATTAGCAAAGAAGGCATTAAAGTAGACCCAACTAAGATTAAGGCTGTGGTAGATTGGAGTAGCCCGACAAATGTGGCGGACGTTCGTAGTTTTCTGGCTTTGGCCGGATACTATCGACGATCCGTCCAGGACTTCTCCAAAATAGCTAGACCGATGTCTAGTCTCCTGCAGAAGGAGGTCCGATTCGTTTGGACAGAGGCTTGCGAGCAAGCATTTCAGGAGTTAAAACGGAGATTAGTCTCTGCTCCGATTCTTACTCTTCCAAACGATGAAGAGGGCTTCGAGGTCTTTAGTGATGCTTCGAAGTGTGGCTTAGGTTGTGTACTCATGCAGGGTGGGAAGGTCATCGCTTATGCATCAAGGCAACTGAAGGTGCACGAGCGTAACTATCCTACGCATGACTTAGAGTTAGCGGCTGTAGTGTTCGCGCTCAAAATTTGGAGGCACTATCTCTATGGTGGTTCGTGTAAGGTATTCACGGATCACAAGAGTCTCAAGTACATCTTCACTCATAAAGACCTCAATATGAGGCAGAGACGGTGGCTTGAGTTGATCAAGGACTACGACCTGACACTCAACTATTGCGAAGGCAAGGCGAACTTAGTTGCGGATGCGCTGAGTCGCAAGCATCGCTTGAACTTCAGTAGAAGTCGTGGTTCCGTCAGACTTCGTCTGACGTCTATGAGTGCCGAGCCTGATTTATTTCAGGAGATACGCGAGGGTCAGCAGAACGACCCACAGTTTGCTAGGATTCGAGAGGCTATACGGCAAGGTAAAGCCGTAGGTTTCGAGATCCCTTCTGATGGTAGTATGCGCTTTCGAGGGAGATGGTGTGTACCGGACTGTTCTGACCTTAGAAACAGAATCATGTCCGAGGCACATAACTCGCCTTATTCTGTTCATCCCGGTGGTAATAAGCTTTACCAGGATCTTAAAGGCCAGTTCTGGTGGTCTAAGATGAAAAGGGATGTAGCAGAGTTTGTCGCTCGGTGTTTGACCTGTCAGAAGGTCAAGATTGAGCATCAGAGACCAGGAGGTCTGTTGCAGCCACTACCTATTCCGACCTGGAAATTTGAGTCGGTATCTATGGACTTCGTAGTAAGCTTACCCACTTGTAATGGCTTGAATGCTATTTGGGTCATAGTGGATAGGTTAACTAAGGTCGCTAGATTCATTCCGATGAAGATGACCTGGTCGATGGAGCGTCTAGCTGAGGCGTATACTCAGGACATAATCCGACTTCACGGAGTTCCGAGGGAGATTGTTTCTGATCGAGATCCGAGATTTCTGTCTCGTT
This sequence comes from Salicornia ramosissima, assembly GCA_951394345.1. Classification (NCBI taxonomy): domain Eukaryota; kingdom Viridiplantae; phylum Streptophyta; class Magnoliopsida; order Caryophyllales; family Amaranthaceae; genus Salicornia; species Salicornia ramosissima. The sequence goes on from OX596235.1 coordinate 26,231,731, forward strand.
TCTGGAAGTCAGTTCAGGAAGCCTTTGGGACGAAACTGAAGTTGAGCACCGCTTTTCATGCGGCGACTGATGGTCAGATTGAGAGGACCATCTAGACTTTGGAAGATATGCTTCGAGCATGTACTCTGGAGTATCACCAGTCTTGGGTACGTATGCTCTGTTTGATAGAGTTCTCCTATAACAACAACTATCACTCCAGCATTGAGATGGCTCCGTACGAGGCCCTGTATGGCCGGAAATGTCGGAGTCCTATTTGTTAGAATGATATCAGCGATACTGTGGCTTTAGGACCTGAGATGGTACGCGATACTATCGAGAAGGTTCGAGTCATCCGGTCTAAGATGCAGGCCGCTCAGAGCCGTCAGAAATCCTATGCCGATAATCGACGTAGACCGCTGGCTTTTGAAGTAGGTGACAAAGTCTTGCTTAAGGTTTCTCCATTCAAGGGAGTGGTACGCTTCGGTCAGAAGGGGAAACTCCGACCGAAATATGTGGGACCTTACGAGATACTTGAACGAGTTGGGGAGGTGGCGTATCGATTGGCATTACCACCTAGTTTGGCTAATGTTCATGATGTATTCCATGTTTCCCAGCTAAGGAAATATGTACATGATCCTACTCATGTGATCTCAGTGGATCCGGTCGTGATCGAGCCGAACCTGACTTATGAAGAGCGACCCATCCAGATCTTGGATCGGGAGGAGAGGACCCTGCGGCGTAAGCAGGTACCGCTTGTCAAGGTGTTGTGGAGAAATCAACACCATGAAGAAGCGACTTGGGAGACGGAAGCGTCTATGCGGCAGAAGTACCCGGAGTTGTTTGATGGGGAGCGATCTCCTGCACCTTGAAATTTCGGGACGAAATTTCTTTAAGGAGGGGAGGTTGTAATGACCCAGATTTTATCGGTATTTTTGCCGGTATTTATGTGTATTTATGTTTGTTTGTGTGCTAGTTCAAATTTACTTTTGAACTATTTAATTTAATTTTATGTGAATAATTTCGATTTAATCGAAATGTTTATTTCTTAGTTTTTATTATTTATGTTCATTATTATTTAATTAATTAGAATTTTTATTATTTAATTTTCTAATTAATTATTTAATATTATTTTTTTTTTGGGCTAAATCGATTATTGCACGATTAGTCATGCGGTTTTTGCAAATTAGCCCAATGGATCACGAGAGCCCATTTTTGAGCCCATTCAAGGCCCATGGCCGGTTTTCATGTGGCATGGCAAGGCTTGCCACTTGCCTTGTGTTCACACCTTAACTAACTCTATAAATAGGAGAGTTAGTGAGGCCCTTTGCTCATTTTGCCATCATAAGCTCTTGCCATCAATTTCAAGCACAAAAAAATCCCTCCTATTTGCTCTAGTGTCACACGCCATTTTTGGCTATTGCACCCATCCAAATTGTTCATCCATCTTTCTAATTCCAATCTTAAAGATTCAACTTCTATTGATCTTTAAGTAGCCTAAACACAATTTAAACACAACTATTTTATCCAAGATCGTTGGTTCGGGTTGGGTTTTGATCGTGCTCGTGTGGGTGTTCGTGGTGGTGACCAAGTGGTGCCGTGTTGAAGCCCGTGCAAGGGTGGTGGTTCGTGTGGAACTGTGCAGCGGGCAGCCGTGCTGGGCAGCCGTGCCAAGTGGGTCCGTGGTGGTGCAGCAGCCGTGTGGGTGTGCCCGTTCTCGTGCGATTGAGGCCGTGCCGTGTGTGCCGTGTTGGTGCTTGTTTCCGGGCAGCAACTTTTGTGTGTTGAATTGTGTGTAATCTTCAATAAGGTAACATACTAACTCAACTTAATTGGTATACTATGTTTATAGTATGAATTAAATGCATGTTTAGGATGTTTGATGATGTTTATTCATGGTTTTGTATGTGGTTTGTAATATGATTTTTAAATGGATTTCATGATGTTTTAATGGTGGTTTTTAAGATTTTAAGATTGAATTTATGTTGTTTTGAAATCATGAAGATTGGGTGAAAGTTTGATGAATTTTGGATTATTGAAAGTAGAATTTTCGTGTGGTTTGATGATTGTTCATGCGTGTGTTTTTGATGAGTTGGATGAGTTCTTGGTTGAAGATCTTGAATCTTGATTGAGTTCTTGATTGAAGATCTTGAATCTTGAATGAGTTCTTTAGGAGTTCTTTGAGTTCTTTATGAGTTCTTGATGAGTCTTTATGAGTTCTTGAGGAGTTCTTTAAGTTTCTTGGATAAGTCTTGAAAGTTAAAGAAAAGGATTAGAAGTTAAAGAAAGTTAAAGATTGGGATTGAGTTGATTAAAGAATGAATAAAGATTAATGAATGATGATTGGTTAGACTCAAGATTAAGGCTAGAGGCAGTTCTTGAGTATAACTTCGATATTTCAACTAGTTATTTTCAAGAATCAAGGCTAGAGGCGAATTCTTGAATATAATTTAGTTAGGTTGAGATAATTAAAATGAATAACTTGATTAAAAGATTAATAACGATTAGCTTGAATTCGTTTCTAGACGCCCTAAACCTAGAGTAAGATTCTTTGTTTATTGGGTTAAGACGTTGCCCCTATTCCATCCGCGGTATTGGGATAGTTGGAGTCATACTATGTGATCTTTGTGAATTCCAGTAAGATTGGTTTCACGGGACATGGATTTCCAGTAAGATTGGTTTCATGGGGTTTGGGAGTAAGATTCTCAAATCCGAGCATAGTAGAAAGTTCGAGCGCGTAAGATGCGTTCGTACGAGCACAATCCGGTCTAGAAATTGAATGATTGCGCCAAAGATAGAGTTAGGTTGGATGTCGAGTTGAGTCGAGTTGAGATTTCGAGTTTGAGGATGTTCTCGTGTCTTTTTGGGATTTAATTGTGATTGTTGATGTTTGATTTATGCTATGTACATGTGTGTTCCCATTAGGGTGAGTCAGTTATGTTACTCACCACTGATGGTGGACTGTTGTTGTATTTTTCAGGTACTTCAGATGATGATGCTCTTGCCTAGTTTTGGGTTGGGCGAGCGACGTTCTTTCTTTTGTTACCTGTTGTATTTACTGTTTTCTTAGCATTAGTTAGCGATAGTATTGTATAGATGTTATTACATTACTTTTGGACTTCTATATGTGAAGTTTGAGACTCTGACATGTAGTTGGAGTTAACTCGTATTTTTAGTAGTTATAATTTGACTTTTGGATTTAGACTGTACAAACTTGTGGGTACTTGTACATTTTGGTTACTAATAATATTTCGAGGAATTAGTTTTATTTCCTAGGTTTGAGTTGTAGTTTCTAACTATTCGACTCGTCGGTTTCTTCCGCGCCGATTTTAGCGAGTCGGGTCGTTACACGTACATTTCGATGGGAAGAACTGCCTCTGCCCCATATACCATCATGAAAGGGGTTTCGCCAGTTGAAGACTTACTTGTAGTTCGGATAGACCAAAGCACATTTGGAAGTTCATCTGCCCACAAACCCTTAGCCTTTTCAAGTTTTTTCTTAATCCCATCCGAGATGGTTTTGTTGAAGGATTCAACTTGGCCATTAGTTTGGGGACGACCTACGGAGGCAAAGCAGTGTGCAATGCCTTGGTTTCGTAACCAAATCTTGAGCTGGGGAGTCTCGAACTGTGGACCATTATCAAACACCATAGCCTGCGGCACACCAAATCTTGTGATTATGTTTTTCCAGATGAAAGACTTGACATCACTTGTTTTGATACTCTTGACTGCCTCGGCCTCAACCCATTTAGAGAAATAGTCGACTGCCACAAATACATAGCGTCGTTGGCCAGTTGCCGGAGTGTATGGACCGAGAATGTCCATTCCCCATTTAGGAAAGGGAAGTGGACTAGTAATAGGGACTAGAGTATTGGAAGGGTGATGTATAAGCTTGGCAAACCGTTGGCATTTGTCGCACTTTCTTACTTTCCACATAGCATCCTCTTTCAGTGTGGGCTAATAGTAACCGGTCCGAATGGCCTTTTCCGCAAGGGCCCGTCCCCCAAAAGGGGAACTGCACAAACCCTGATGTAAATCATCCAGTACTTCCTGTCCTTGTTCTGGCGTAATACACTTAAGGAATGGCTTGAAATAAGCCTTCTTATACAACTTTCCATTGAAGACTTCAAACCAAGGAGCCCTTCACTCGGTAGCTTTTGATTCTTTCTTATCGGCGGGCAAAATGCCATTCACCTTATAGTCTAGGATGGGATCCATCCACGTACTGCTCCGATCTAAGTTAGGATTTTTTGTTCATCTATACTTCTTCTTTCCTTCACTTCCCAAAACACAGTCCGCTGGGTTTCATTGACTGCCGAGGAGGCCAGCTTAGACAATGCATCGGCCTAGCTGTTGTCTGACCGAGGCACATGCTGAATGACTAACGTTTTGAGGTAAACACTGACCTCTTTAACTAGTTGCAAGTATTTTTTCATGGATGGCTCTCGGGCTTCATAGTCCCCATTGACCTGACTCACCACAAGTTGCGAGTCGGACGAGGCTCGATTTCATCTGCTCCAGCAGCGATGCACATCCTCAGCCCAGTAAGGAGTGCTTCGTACTCCGACTCATTGTTGGAGGCTTGAAACTTAAATCGGAGGGCATATTCATACACGTCACCCTCAGGTGAGATACACAAGATGCCAGCTCCACACCTGTTTTGAGTTGATGACCCATCAACGAACAACTTCCAACCATTGGAGCCAACGCTGGCCTGGTCATTCGGCCTGGTCAATTCCACAACAAAATCTGCAAGTGCTTGGCCTTTGACTGCTTTTCTAGGCTCGAAAGAGATGTCAAAAGCATTAAGTTCCACCGCCCACTTTAACATTCGGCCGGAGGACTCTAACTTAGTGAAAGGTTGTTTCAATGGCTGATCAGTATATACCACAAGAGGCTGTGCCTTGAAATAAGGCCGGAGTTTCTTGGAAGCCATATACAATGCGAGCCCGAACTTCTCTATGGGAGGATACCGTAGTTCGGCATTCCTCAGAATATGGCTTACAAAGTAGACTGGGTGTTGGACACCCTCTCGAACGGCTACTAGAACCGCAATTAGACAAAATTCTGAAACAGCTAGGTACATATACAATACTTCGCCTGGGATAGCGCTTATCAGCCTAGGAAAAGTGTGCATGTGCTCCTTCAGCTTGGTAAGGGCCAATTCGGCCTCTTCTGTCCATTCAAACTTGGATTTCTTCTTTATAGCATCAAAGAAGTAGTGACATTTATCCCCTGACCGGGACAGGAATCGGCCTAGAGCAGCCAAACATCCGGTCAGCCTTTGAGTTTCCTTGATCTTCCTAGGGGAAGCCATGTCACTTACCGCCTTTACTTTGTCAGGATTCGCCTCTATGCCCCGTTGATCAATCATGAAACCTAGGAACTTGCCTGAGCCAACCCCGAGGACGGACTTCTTAGGGTTTAACTTCATGTTATATTTTCTAAGGGAATCGAATGTTTCCCTGAGGTCGGCCAAGTTATCAATCGGCTCCTTTCTTTTGACGATTATGTCATCTACGTAAGCTTGTAGGTTTCGCCCTAACTGGTGTTGAAACACCATGTTTACAACCTCTGAAAGGTGGCAGGGGCATTTTTCAAACCGAAAGGCATCACTGTATAGCAATATAGACCCTGAGAAGTGATGAAGGCCGTTTTTTCTTGATCATCAGGGTTCATTGGAATTTGATGGAACCCTGAGTTGGCATCCATGAAACTCATGAGAGCGTGTCCTGCTGTGGAGTCGACCAATTGGTCAATCTTTGGTAAGGGGAATCCATCCTTGGGGCAGGCCTATTCAAATCTGTGTAGTCAACACACATCCGCCAGCCCTTGTTAGGTTTGGGGACCAATACAACATTGGCCACCCATTCAGGGTAGTAACAAGGGAGAATAAATCGAGCCTCCAAAAGCTTTTTGACCTCCTCAGCTGCTGCTTTGTCCCGGAGTTCCCCGTGATTCCTCTTTTTTTGTCTGACCGGCTTCATGCCCGGTAGGATATTCAATTCTTGGCATACGATGCTCGGGTCAATGCCCGACATCTCTTGAACAATGAAGGCGAATACATCCTCATACTCCCTTACGAGTGTTTCCAACATTCGGCTTTGATCATCCTCCAAATACGATCCTATTTGCACAACTCGTTCTGGTCGATCGGCGTCGAGTATGACGTCACGAAATTCACCAACAGGCTGGGCCCACAGCTCATCTGGGTTTGCTGATCTAATCATACAAACTTCTTGGTGCGACCCCTTGATCTCTTTCTTTCTTCTCTTGGATGATGGTTGAACCTTGTTTTGTTGGTCTAGTGTGGATGAGGACTTTATAGTGGCGAGGTAGCACTCTCGTGCAGTCTGCTGACCACCGTATAACTCCCCCACACTTCCATCATTACATATGAACTTCATTAGCATGAGATGTGGGACGATAACGGCTTTTGATATAGTCAATGTTGGTCGGCCTATGATGATATTATAGGCCGTCAGTTCTTTAACCACTAAGAACTTCGCGAACATATGCTGTGGCATCTCCTTGCTCCCCATCCTGATAGGCAATGTGACAATGCCTACTGGGTGAATAACACCTCCTCCGAACCCTATAATGGGGTAGTTTATAAGCTGGAGTGCATTGTCCTGGAACCGCAGCTTCTCAAGGCAAGCAAAGCTGATGATATCTATTGAACTGCCAGTATCGATCAAGATCCTTTTAACCTTAAAATTTGCCACCTTGAACTCGACATCCAATGGGTCATCATGAGGGGTTTGGATGATTGGTCGATCCTTCTCACCAATCAACACTTTTGGTAACTTGTCTTCCTTTCCCTCGGTATTCATGACCTGTGAGAGGCTACGAAGGTGATCCTTCGCACCCCTGATGGTCGGACCCCCCGAGGCGAGCCCTCCTGAAATCATGGCCACTACTTTAGTCTTGTCGGCCTGGCCTATCATGTTCCTCATTTATTGTAACAGGCAAACTCCTTAGGCCGACCGTTACGTGTTTCAGTTGGGAGAGAGAGGTCAGCCGATCCTCCTCAGGAGAATGGGCCTCAGCCTGACTCGCACGTTGTGCGGTCTTCTCCCTTGTAGGAGGTCGGTCATGATCTGTTTCTCTTTCATCCGACTCATGGTCGTTTTCGACCGTTACTAAGGTGGTTTTTGGAAATTCGGGAGTTTTTTCTCCTAAGTCTGCCATAAAACCGTGTCCTCCCCACAGACGGCACCAAATGTTTTAGGGTTTTTTGAAATTAAGGAGAGGACTAACACTTCTATGCTACAAACTTTTCCAAAGTAATAATAAAAGATGCAGAAATAAACAATTAAATGTGCAAAAGATAATAATATCTCAAATAGCTGTTAATCAAGATTGATTGAGGTTAATTGACAATTACAAGTAATGTGTTGTCAAATCAGCATATATTGGGATCTGTGTTGTAATTATTACATCAATACTTTATACAAGAATCTCCCTATTCCCTTAGGTAAACTATCAATGTGGGATGCATATTCTTGTTCTAGGTAGTTTGATGCTTTGGTTCATTCCTTAGTGCTGAAGTTGGTCCTGCCAGATGTCGTCACCGTGTGGTGCCACGTGGCTCTATAATACCCTAACACGTCGGCCAATAAGATACTACCACGTGGCCGTTGTCATGAGGGCTTCTGCTGGGCTTCTCTCTTGGGCCTCTGGGTCTCTCACCTTAATGAAGGGGCTATGTTGGCATGTTGGTCTTCTTGGGTCCTCTCATTTGGTGGGCTTTATTTAGGCAAATAGGTCCTTATTTTTGGTAGTAACAGGAGAGGCATCAGCAATGACCTAGTATATAGACCATATAACATTAAGGATATTGTGGAGCAGATCAAGTCAGTTGCGCAAAGCTGCAAGCAGCACAATTTCGGCAAAGGTCTTACGAAGATTGTCGGAGGAAGCCTTTAGCTTTTGAAGAAGGCGATAAGGTGCTTCTCAAAGTATCCCCCATGAAGCACGCAGCTCGATTTGTTCAGAAGGGTAAGCTCAGACCCAAGTATGTCGGTCCTTACGAAATTTTGGAGAGAATAGGCGAAGTGTCCTATTACCTTGCTCTACCCTCGGAGTTATCAAGGGTTCACAATATATTTCACGTATCTCAACTATGGAAATATGTAAGTGATCCATCCCATGTGATCCTGGTTGAGTCAGCGGCAATTGAGCCTAATAACCTCACCTTTGAAGAGTGACCGATGTAAATCTTAGATTGCCAAGAGCGCATGTTACGTCGAAAAGTGGTATCCTTAGTCAAAGTACTCTGGAGAAGCCAGTAGTACGAATAGACTACTTGGGAGACAAAGTCTTCTATGCGGTACAAGTATCCCGAGCTGTTTAATCCAAGTGAGTGTTCTTTTTTTTTTTCCTTTTGTCTTGTTGTCTTGTAGTCGTGCTTTCTTGTGTTCTCTTTGAAATTTCGAGGATAAATTTTCTTAAGGAGGGGTGACTGTAATGCCCAAGAATTTTGGGCCGAATTTATTCTCTTTTTTGTTGTGTTGTCTTTTTAATCACTCTTTTAAAGCCCAAGATTTAACCTAGCATTCTTGCTAAGAGGGCTTGAGCTTATAAACCACATTTGCAAACAAGTCCACTTCCCCTCTTGTCCTCTAACCCAACCGTCCTCCCCCTTCCCTTTTTGATAATTTTGGATCGTCTTATCCACTCTACTACTATCCCATCTATTTTTAAGGACCTTACCTCCTATTATTCCTCAAAGATGATCACCACCTTACCCATTGAACTCTATTAAATTACTCTTTCCCCATTTCCTTGATCTTAATTCCCACGATAACCTTACCTCCTCTCCTCTAAATTATTTTGTTAATCATCAAACCCAAGTCAAGATTAAAGATTTATCTTCAAAGTCTTTAATCAATAATCCTACTTAAAGTCATCAAGAAAGATTGCTGCTTGGTTTGCCTTGTGTATGACTTTTTGATGAGTAAAGACGGAGTTTTTTGGCACTTTTGATTCTTCAATTCTAAGGTAACTGGTTGTTTTACATGGATTTGGAGCAGAAAATTCACATTGATTAATTTGGGTTTAAACCATAATAGATCAATTTAAATCGTTAAATTATCTCCCTTTATTTTTCTATGATGGTCGTATAATTTGAGCATGAAATCTTGTGATTTTATGATGATTTTATATATTGCATGATAACTATGAATTAGGGTTTAGATTAATTGATTATTTTATTAATTAAAGTTTAATTTTTTATTGTAAACTATGATGTTGGTTCAACCTTTTTGATAGGGTTTTGTCAAGTTTAATCATTTGTTCTAATTCTTGAATTTGCATCTCATTAATTATTCAGTTAATTGATCTTTGTTAATTTTCTCTAACTTTTCTGAAATTGTCGTGTGATTATATTAATGATTAGTTTATAATATTCTTGATTTTGGTTGTGAATCGAATCATTGATTGATCTAGTTTAATTATGTTGGTTATAGTTTTAATTAATCGATTGGGATATGATCATGTTTTCGAGTGATGTTATGGTGATGGCTGAATACCTTTGCACAATAATAATTGAATATTTATTTAGTTATTGATCATAAAGATTAGTGTTAAATTGAATCTTGAAATAATCTTGATTTAATTAATTAATTTTAGAAAAAATGGAATTTAATAATCCCACCTTTTGGTGGTCTGCTCAAAATAATCCCACTTTTAATTTATTTCAAAATAATCCCACATTTATATATCAATCAGTTGCTTAAAATAATCCCACATATAATTTTTTTCTTCTCAAAATGGACTGATTTTGGGTGATATAGTTCATTTTAAGCAGATGATGTATAAAGGTGGGATTATTTTGAAATAAATTAAATGTGGGATTATTTTGAGCAGACCACCAAAAGGTGAGATTATTAAATTCCATTTTTCCTTAATTTTACTAGTTTATGATAAATGTAGGATCTTTGATTAATTAATTGAAAAACGTTCAATTTTGGTTAAATATTGGAGATCCGTGTAACTTGGAGTATTATAGGATCTTTGATAAATTTTATTTGGACTAAAATCAATTTTAGGATATAATAAAAGGATTATTTGGATTAATTTAATTAAAAAAGGATAAATTAAAAGACTAAACCAATTAAACAATAAATTAGGTTATACATAAGGAATTATTGAATGGGCATAATAATAATTGGACATAGATTTAATTAGATCAATTGGATTAAAGATGATTTTTAGATCAATTTAAAGATTAGGGTTATCATTAAAATATGTATTCTTTAAATCAAGAATTAATTATGTAAAATAGTGCATAGGGCTAAATTATTTTAAGATTTAAAAGGGATGATTTGGATGTTTGATTTAGGTGATCCTTTATTAATTAGAGTTAATTAGCTTTTTATAAATTACTGGAAAAATTAACAAAAATAATCCCAACTTTGGTTGGTCTTCCGTTTTTAATCCCAACTTTTCGAAAACCAAAAATAATCCCAACTTTCGCTTTGGTTTTCCATTTTTGGACCCTCTTCAAATTTAAACCGGCTAATTAGCAAGGTTTACCGGTAGTTGTAGGTTAAAATTTGAAGAGTGTCCAAAAATGGAAAACCAAAGCGAAAGTTGGGATTATTTTTGGTTTACGAAAAGTTGAGATTAAAAACGGAAGACCAACCAAAGTAAACCTGCAATAAAAACCTTTAAAAAAACCAAGAACAACATCATTCAAACCCATAAACATCCAGTAAAAACCATTAAAACAGAATTTCGCAAAAACCTAATTTCAAACCACATAAATTCAAACCTAGAAAATTTCAAACTTAACAACCTAAATTCAAACTCAGAAATTATAAACCCTAAATTCCAATAACAACAATTCAAATAATTTTACAAAACCTACAAAATTGTATTTACATAGTAAAAAAAAAGAACACGGGGTTTTATTATTTGGGATTTTTTCCGCTGGAATGAATTGGGGCAACAACTGAAAGGAGAGTAAACTTCACAAACCTTCACTTTGCTTCAATGACAATGGTTAACAATGGCAAAGGATTTTGGGAGGGAAAGGGTTTATGTCATAATTTGGGTTTTGGAGGGGAGATGAACTGTATTTTGTGTTTAAAACGTAACTCAACTAATATAAAATGAAAGAGTTTAATTATCATAGAAATAAGCTGCTTACCGTCGCTGCAGGTTACCGGTATAATGGTCCAAAAATGGAAAATCAAAGCAAAAGTTGGGATTATTTTTGGTTTTCGAAAAGTTGGGATTTAAAACGGAAGACCAACCAAAGTTGGGATTATTTTTGTTAATTTTTCCTAAATTATTTTGATAAGACAGATTGAGGGTATTGATGTTGTTCAATTTATAAATTTAATTGATAATATTACTGAATGTTAGGACTAGGGTCGAATTGCTCTAGGTAGTTAAGGAAAGGAATTTGTCCCAGTTAATCTATAATTGTTGACTATTATTAGATGATTGGATATCATCATTCATCAAGCTACGTGTTATTTAAATTATATATATTGTAATGATATTGTTTGATAATGGTTATTATTTATGAATTCATGTGCTTGTTTATTGTTATTGATCGAATATTTACGGTATTATTTTTTGAATGACCCTAGCCAGTTAGATGTAAAGTCTAACTTGTTATACGAGTCTAAAAGTAAGAATTGAGATAGAGTCGAGGACTAGTTGAGCTATATAATAATTGTGTTTAATGGAGATGCTTTGGCATATTGGCCCAATTCTATTTTCTGTGGTCTCTTCTTTCTTAGTCTTTTGTTGGTGGTTCCATTTTATATTTTGTTTTCAGGTTTGTTACAAGGTTATGATGTGTTTGATCCTAGTGTCTTAACCCGGTCATGACCTTGTGTTTACTTGTGTTGTTTGGTATTACAACTTATGGAGACGTACTTTTTATTTTTCAAAATTTTGTTCTTCCCTGTATCATTTGGGTTTTGATCCCATCTCGACATTTTTTACACTTTTGCCTTTATTATTTGTACTTCATTCATTTTTTTTGGCCCAGGTCTTTTCATGACCATTATCGTTTAATGACGATAAGTCGTCTTATGATTATATGTGTCGACCCAGGGGCTTCGCACCCCAATTGGATTACCCTTTCAAAGGATTATGATTTCCTCATTATGATCTTTTTTGGGTTTTATTACTATACTTTTGCCGTTTTATGAAGATTTTATCCTGGAATATTAATGGGGCTAAACGTCAACACTCTTTAAGCGAGGTTTTGTTCTTACTTAAACGTCATTTCCCGGATATCCTTATTCTAACCGAAACAATGCTCTCCAATCTTAATAGTATTCGTTTATCAAAAATTCTCAAATTCGATCATATTCGAATTATTGATCCTTTGGGTCATTGTGGCGGTATGTGAATTTGTTGGAATTATTCCCGCATTGATGTACAAATTCTGACTCTCCAACACCGTTTAGCCCAACTTCGGGTTACTGACAATAATTCAGATTTTTCATTTATTTTATTCCCTATTTATGCTCCTGCACAAGCTAGCGAAAAATCTGCTTTCGGGAATGACCTTGGTGAGGTTATCCTTAGGACATCTTCCCCTTGGTGTATCATAGGTGATTTTAATGAAATGCTTCTACTTCAAGATAAATTAGGCGGCATCCCCCTCACGTCTCATCGCACCCATCGTTTTTCATCTTTTTGCCATCAGACAGGTGCAGTTGGCATTCCTTCGACGGTTAGTCCCTTTTCTTGGAAAAAAACTATTCATAACCAGATCATGTACGAACGTCTCAATCGAGCCATATCAAGCTCTTCTTGGTTCCTGGCATTCCCTCAATGTCTCCTCTCTTATGAGCACTTCTCATGTTCAGATCATGCCCCTATTATTTTGAACACCGATCGCTCTGTCGCATATCCGGCTCGTCAATTTCAATTCCAAAACTTTATGGCTTTCGAACTCGAAGCTAAGTCTATTGTTAAGTCTGCTTGGCAACTTTGCTTTTCGGGTTCCCGTTTTTTCTGTACTTCCCAGAAATTGCGTCATATTAAGGCTGCTCTTCGACGCTGGAGTTTCCGAAAATTCGGCAACTCTCATCACCAATTAAGTCTTAATCAGGAGAAGCTTCAAAATGTGGAGTCTCAGCTTCAACAATTCCCTTTGAATTCTCATATTCGGCTCACTAAGCAATGGGAACGTCTGTTGCTCTTTAATAAAAAATATTGGGGGAACTTTAGCCGTAAACGATGGCTTTCCCAGGGGGATCACAATTCTCATTTTTTCCATGAATCAGTCAAACAGAGGCATCTTAGGTCTACTGTTCTTCGCCTTCAAAATGACGATCATCACTGGGTCGATGATCCTGGTAATATTACTGAGCTCTTCAAACATGATTATTTGGCACGTTTCTCTTCGGCTCACCGTCATACTTGCCTTCTTTCCCTTCCTTGGATTCCATCTCTTAATAAACAGAGGACAATGCTACTGTTACCGCCACATTTTCTGATGACAAAATCAAGTCAGTATTTTTTGATATGTCTCCTTATAAAGCTCCTGGTTCTGATGGGTTTAGCCCTAAATAGGTTAGTCTTTGATAACACTCCTTTCTCGTCAGTTTCTGTTTTTTCTCGTGCTTTCTCGTATTTCCGAGAATGGAAGGCCCGTCTCTCGATCGACTGTCTTGCTTCTATTCATTGGTCCTCTCCCCTTCCTACCCCAGCCCCGAAGCCTAGGTGGGTTCGGTGGTTCCCTCCCTCTCCCGGCACTATTAAATTAAACTTTGATGGCTCCTCTAAAGGTACTTCCGCAGCCACTGGTGTTGTCCTCCAAGACCATCAAGGGCATTGCATCTCTGCTCGCTCCTTCCCGTTGCGGTAGCCTTGGTTCTCCGCAATGGCCTTCTTCTAGCTCGTGAGTTTGGTTTTTCTTCAATTTTTATTGAAGGTGATAACCTTACTATCATCAATGTTTTGCAGGGTAAATCCTGCTGCCCTTGGAAAATTCAGCTTTTGATGGACGACATTCGGAGTATCCTCCGAGACTGCCACGATTATGCCTCTACTCACGTCTACCGCGAAGCCAATCAGTCCGCAGTTTATGTAGCGTCTCTCGGGCACTCTGCCCCTACGCAAGTTGATATAGATCCTTATATGGATGCCAAGTTTTCTTTTTTCTTAAATGCCGACAAGTCGGGTTGTTTCTTCGAGAGGAAGGCAACCTAACTTAAAACTGTATAACTTTCCTTAAAACAAAATATATAATAATTGTGTTAGATTAATGAATTTGTATACGTTTTAATTGAGGCCTATAATGTGTCTGCAAATAGAATTGATTTGATTAATAGTCGTTGTTATTGATGTCTTGATGATCAGGTCGATTTGGAATTGATTTTAACTTTTTAAAATTAAGTAAAGGAATAATACGAATTTAGGAAGTGGTCCCCCCATTAGTGAAATGCGAGTAACTAATTAGGGTAAACTCGAAGCCACTGCCCTGCTGCGGCAAGGGCAGTTCTGGAACCTATTATGTGTTGTCGTTTGGGTTAGTGAAACTCCAGTAGCTAACTTAGGAGTAGTGGCCATGCTTAGACATAATCCCTTGCTTAGAAGGGTTACAGGAAGGACACTCGATGTAACACCCCGTATTTTTGGAGTTAGAATTTTAGGTAATTAGATTGTCTTTCCTGGTTTCTTAAAATTTATTTCGAAAACAATTAATGAATTCCCTGTTTTATAAATGGAAAATCTTTTAAAAGTTATTTTCCGGGAATTTATGTTATTAATATTTTATAATATGTAAAACTAATTTTCTTTATTATGGTTATCTTATATTCTCTCATTTGGCCTCAACCCGTTAAATTCCTAAATCTTCACCTTAAAGCAAATCATGGTTTTGGACCGACTCAAATTTAATGTTGAATTAATGACGAGTTGGCTAAGTAGAGGTTAGAAGTAATTTTAGTCCCTTTCTTGGTAATCGGACTTCAATAATCTTTTCATATGATTTATGGCCCAAGTTAAACATTAGCTTTGGGATTCATAATCCAGTTCAGGAATTCATTTCAAGCCCAAAAACTATTTTAGTGTTTCGACCATATTTCTTATCTTGGCCCAAAATAATTGAAACCCACTTCTTTTCCCTCTTTCCATATTTCTTATCAGTTTTTTATCTCTTTAATTATCTTATTTTTCTATTTCAGTCTATTATATCTTTTAATGGATGTAACCCCATATTTTCCTAAAGGTGATTACACATTTATCCTATTTTTTTTTATTTGTTAACCTCAATAATATCTTTTAATTATATCATTCCTTATTAGTATTTGAGTTGTTTCCCTTTTTCTTCTTATAAATAATTTGACCAGGATCATCTTATTCCTCTATCACTTTCCCTACCTTTTCTTTCATTATCCTTTAATTCTTTTACCATGTTTTATTTTATTTAGGAATATTTGATTTTAATAATCCAACCTTTTAGCCATTCGTAAATAATAAACCAACATTTTTGATTATTCCTGAATAATCCAACCTTTGTCCTAAATTTCATAGAGTGAACCAAAACCAAATTTTAGGTGTGATATTGGGACTAATTTAAGTGTTGTTTATGTCTTTAGGTAAGTGGTCAACAACGTTAGCGTTAAACTACCCAAACACTACTTAAACCAACTCCAAAATGACACCTAAAATTTGGTTTTGGTTCACTCTATGAAATTTGGTACAAAGGTTGGATTATTTAAGAATAATCAAAAGGTTGGTTTATTATTTGCGAATGGCTAAAAGGTTAGATTATTAAAATCAAATATTCCTTTTATTTATTTTATTTATTCTAACTATTTCTTTTAATTATATTTATCCTTATTCTTTTTCCCCTTTCTTTTATTTATTTAATCTTATGAGCTTTCCTTATTTTAGCCCTATCATTAAAGCAATAGCCCATGTTTTTATACTAATCCCTATTATCCACTCTTAATCAAAAACCCCTCTTTTAACCATATCTACTTTATTTTATTTATTAATCCTATTATCCACCTAATTAATCTCCCATTACCCATCCTAAACCAAAAACCCACCATTTTTATTTCTAATAGCTTTATAATTATACCAAAGATTTTTACCACACTTGTTCCACCTAAACCACACGGCTCTCCCATCATTCCTTAACTAATTAATTTCTAATTAATTAATTAATTGAATATTATCCCTAAACAAAGAAAATACTATTTTTATTTCTTTGCCTACTATTATTTAGGAGCCTCTCAACAACTTGGAAACAAGCATAAAACCCCTTCCTACTGCCCTATCACACGGTTCACATATAAAAACAATAATTCATCAAATACTTTCTTTATTCTTCTCAAGATCAATTAATCACAAAAAGCTCAAAAGATCTTCAACACAATTCTATTTTTCAAACAACATAAAGATTGAAGCAAGAACCCAAGAAAAACCGAGTCCTCTTGTTCGAAAATCACACAGCCAAACCAAAGGGAGTTTCGAATTCTTTGTCCTTCAATCTTAGGTAATTAGATGTACTATTTAATTTTAGAATAGATTAAATCTATAGTTGTTAGAACATGATTAGAATTGCTTAGGATTATTTTTGAATTTTTGAAATTACATGATTGATGATGACATGATGATGTTTTCTCATGATTTTATGTATAATTTATGATCCTTGCCATGAATCTTGATAATTAATTTTGATGAATAATTTTGCTAGCATGAAACCGAATTATTCTTGTTTGTTCTTGGAATTTTTGAGTAACTTAGGATGATTCAAGAATTGATTTTAGTTGTAATCTTGTTCAATTAATGATTCTTTATGATTTTCTTGATTAATTTTACTAATTGTATGAGTTCTTGAATTAACGTAATAATCTTGATTATTGATTTAAGATAGTCGAATGGAATAAGGTGTTGGAATCTTGAATTGTTATTCAAGTATGGATTTTTATGAAATTAGTATAATTTAATTATTTTAATTATTATAATTTTCGAATTAATTAATTAAATTCTTGAATTATAATTTTTATTAATATTCTTGGAATTGCCGTGTATTTTGATGATTAATTAAAGACTTGATTGTGTTTAATAATTAGATGATTTGAGTTTAATTATTGAATTATGTTATTTTCATGAATTATTGCCTAATTGCTATTTTATGAATTTATCGATTTATTATTGTTTGAATTATGTAATGGTTCGAAATGATGTGTTGAGTAAATGAAGTGCCTCGTACATTTTGTCATGTCCAAGAGCTAGTGTTAAGATGAGTTTTGACCCAGAATTGGATAATTCGTTAAGTTAAGTTGACCTTAGAGTCTAAGTTAAAGAATTGGACAATGATAATGGTACAATGGAGTACAAGTTTGATGTACGTTGATGTTGGACCAATGAAAGATAATGATTTAATTAACTATGAAGTGACCGCCAGATCGTGGTTTTTGAACCATGGTTGACGGGTATAGTCGAAGCCAATGTCCCACTATAGCATGGCGACAGTTCTGGATCCCAGCGCTCGGGAAGTAGATCTTTTGTGGTTGACCCGGCGTGAGACATGGAAAGTTGGGGAACAAAAGAGTTCCCTTACGAGCATAGGACTATGTCACGGATTAGAACTAATGAATTGAATATGAAAGTTGAGTAGTCAAAAGTGTAAGGAGTCTAGAGTCTTGAGGTGTTTCCTAGCAGGAGTGTATAGATTGGTTATGATAAGGTTGTAAGATTATTCCACTGCGTTGACTGATTGATGTATTTGATTGTAATTGATGATTATGTTGACTTGCCTTAATTGATTTGTTGATCTGTGTTCTGGCTATTATATATTTGATTGCGTTCTAAAATTAAGTAGGACATTCTAATTACTCCCCCAGTGACTGTGGACCCATCATTCCCTTTTACAAGTAATGATGAAGAATAAATTGGGTTGTTTAGCGAGGGTTGGGATTCTTGAGCTTGCGAGTGTGGCAGCTTTTAGCTACCTGTTTATTTTAGTAGTCCTAGGCTTACTCTTAATTCCATTAGACATGTAGTAGAAGTTGATACTTTTATGGAACTTTGTATTATTCTTTTGTTTTTAGATTATTAGAATTCAAGTAATGAAAGCCAGTATAACAGAGTTTTTCAATAATTTCTATAAAATGTTTAATAAGTAATTGAACGATGACGATCCGACTTGTTGATTTCTACGAAATCAACGTTGCTAAAAGACGGGTCGTTACAGTTGGTATCAGAGCTGAACCTTAGGATTACTTCTTCATAAGTAAGCTCGTGAGAATGTGTGCTTTAATTTCCGAGCGAACAACATAGTTAGCCTAACCTTTGAACTTAGAGTGTGTTGACTTGTGTAGTAGCCTGGGTTAGGACTATTTTTGTAATATATTTATGAGTGTGAATATTTGTTGTTATTATTTTTTTTTTGCAGTGTTATTTTGAACTTTCGATGACGAAACTAATTTAAGGAGGGGTGCCTGTAACACCCCGTAGTTTTGGGGTTAGAATTTTAGGTAATTAGATTGTCTTTCCTGTTGTCTTAAAATTTATGTCGAAAACTATTAATGAATTTTCTGTTTTATAAATGGAAAATCTTTTAAAAGTTATTTTCCGGGAATTTATGTTAGGAAGATTGGAAACTAATAATCCCACCTTTCATCCCACTAATAATCCCACCTTTTATAAATCCCGAAATAATCCCAACTTTTCATATCGTATTCATCTGTTGGACCTTTTAATAATATTAACCAGATTTAAGGTCAATTTTGGAGGTTTGTTGGGCTAAGCACGCCAAATTCAGCCTCATGGTTGACTTGGCACATGTTTCTAAGCCCAATAGACCTCTAAAACTAACCTTAAATTAGGTCGGTATTGTACAAAGGTCCAACAGATGAATACGATATGAAAAGGTGGGATTATTCCTGGATTTATGAAAGGTGGGATTATTAGTTGGATAAGTGTGAAAGGTGGGATTATTAGTTTCCAATCTTCCCTTATGTTATTAATATTTTATAATGTGTTAAACTAATTTTCTTTATTATGGTTATCTTATGCCTCAACCCATTAGGTTCCTAAATCTTCACCTTAAAGCAATTCAAGGTTGTGGACCGACTAAAATTAATGACGAGTTGGCTAAATAGGGATTAGAAGTAATTTTAGTCCCTTTCTTGGTAACCGGACTTGAATAATCTTTTCATATGATTTCTGGCCCAAGTTAAACATTAGCTTTGGGATTAATAATCCAGTTCAGGAATTCATTTCAAGCCCAAAAACTATTTCAGTGTTTGGACCATATTTCTTATCTTGGCCCAAAATAATTCACGCCCACTTCTTTTCCCTCTTTCCATTTGATGAGTTTTCTATCTCTTTAAGTATCTTATTTTTCTATTTCATTCTATTATATATTTTAATGTATGTAACCCCATATTTTCCTAAAGGTGATTACACACTTATCCTATTTATTTCTTTTACTTGTTAACCTCAATAATATCTTTTAATCAGATCATTCCTTATTATTATTTAAGTTGTTATCCTTTTTCTTCTTATAAATAATTTAACTAGGATCATCTTATTTCTCTATCACTTTCCCTCTACCTTTTCTTTCATTTTCCTTTAATTCTTTTATCATGTTTTATTTTATTTATTCTAACTATTCCTTTTAATTTCTTTTAATATCTTTTGATTATATATATCTTTATTCTTTTTCCCCTTTCTTTTATTTATTTAATCTTATGAGCTTTCCTTACTTTAGCCCTATCATTAAAGCAATAGCCTATCTTTTTATTCTATTCATATTATCCACTCTTAATTAAAAACCCCTGCTTTAACCTTATCTATTTTATTTTATTTATTAATCCTATTATCCACTAATTAATCTCCTATTATCCATCCTAAACCAAAAACCCACCCTTTTTATTTCTAATAGCTTTATAATTATACCAAAGCTTGTTACCACCCTTGTTCCACCTAAACCACACGACCCTCCTGTAACGACCCGCATTTTAGCAACATTGTTTTCGGAGAAAACAACAATACGAATCATCATTATTCCAAAATCCTATAAAACAGGGCTTAAAATAAAAGCGGAAGCTCTAACACTTAAGCAATTTTATTACTTGAAAATAATAAATCAAAACAAAAGTATAACTAAAGTCCTTTAAAACTATCAACTCCTACTACAAATCTAAAGTAAATACGAAAGTAGAACTAGGACTATCAAAAGGTTAAGTAGCTAAAACTACTACGCTTGAATGCTCACTAGTCTCAAACCTCGCTACGACCCAGTTAATCTTCATCATTACCTGTAAAAGGGAATGAGGGGTCCACAATCAGTGGGGAGTAATTATAATGTTCTACTTAGTAGTAGAACGCAATCAAACATATAATCATTAGAACGCAGATCGTCAAACATTAAGGTAAGCCAACAAGTTAATCATAAAATAATCAACATTATCCATCAGATACATAAATCAATTAGACAACACAGCAGAAAAGTCTTACAAACACAACATAACCAATCCACACTCTCTAGCTAGGGTCACCTCAACACTCTAGACTCCTTAGGCTTTGACTATTCAACTTTCTTATTCAATTTTTTTAGTTCTAATCCATGACCAGTCATATGCTCGTATGGGAACCCTTTTGTTCCCCAACTTTCCTTGTCTCACGCTGGGTCAACCACATAAGATCTACTTCCCGAGCGCTGGGATCCAGAACTGTCGCCATTCCGCAGCGGGATAGTGGCTTCGACTATACCCGTTTTCGTGGCTCTTTTTCCACTAGACGAGCGGTCACTTCATAGCTTTCAATCCATTATCATTCAGTGGTCTAACTTCAACGTACTTCATACTTGTACTCCATTGTTCCATTATCAATATCATTAACTTCTATTATCTAAGTCTTTTACTTTGACTCTAAAGTCAACCTAACTTAACAATTAGTCAACTCTAGGTCAATCCTCATCTTAACTTTGACTTCTAGACTAGACAAACAAACTAGGCACTTCAATTTCTCATTAATCCAAACACTTTAATTACCCAACTCAACAATTCGAACTCAATCATAATTCAACAATAATAAATCAAAATATTCATAAAATAACAATTAAGCAATAATTCATGAGAATAACATAATTCAACAATTAAATTTCGAACCATTTATTAATTAAATAAAAAAACTAATCTTTAATTAATCTTCATAATACACGGCATTTTTCAAGACTAAATGATAATAAATAAAATTCAAGATTTTAATTAATTAATTCGAAATATCAAAAATTAAAATAATTAAATTAGACCAACTTCATAAAAATACATGCTTAAGTAATAAATCATGAATTTCGAATTAAACTCAACGAAATTCATCATCCCATCCGACATTCTCAATCAATTAAT
Source organism: Salicornia ramosissima (assembly GCA_951394345.1). Lineage (NCBI taxonomy): Eukaryota > Viridiplantae > Streptophyta > Magnoliopsida > Caryophyllales > Amaranthaceae > Salicornia > Salicornia ramosissima. The sequence continues at coordinate 26,253,057 of OX596235.1, forward strand.
CAAGATTTAACACTTTAATTCAAGAAATTAAACAATTAATAAAATAAATCAAGAAAATCATCAAAGAACATAATTCGAACAAGATTACAACTAAAGATCATTTCTTGAATCAACCCAAACCATTCGAAAATTCAAGAACTATAGAGCAACAATTCCGTTTCCATTGCATATGCTATCAATTAGATCATCAAAACAATTATCAAGATTCATGACAAGGATCATGGATCATACATTAAATCATGATAAAACATAAAATAAACTCATCAAAACATCATGGAATACTCGGCCATCAAAGTAAACACATGTAACACGGTTTTCATAAATTCTAAAATAATTCTAACCAATTCTAAATATGTTCTAAACAATTATAAATTTAATCTATTCTAAAACTAAGCAGAACATCTAATTACCTAAAGTTGAAAGACAAGGATTCGAATTTATTTTGGGGCTTGACCGTGTGATATATTCAAACAAGGGGCTTGAATTTCTTGGTTCCTTGCTTCAATCTTTGAGTTGAATTCAAGGTATAACTTGTGAAGATCTTGATAAGTTTTTGTGAATGATTGCTTTTGGAGGAGTAAAGAAAATAATTGAATGAAGGATTATATTATGGGGTGCCATGGCTTTTCAAAGAGAGGGGTTTTATGTTCTTTTAAGTTTGTTGATAAGTTCCTAAAATTTAGTAGGCAAAATAAAAGTAGTATTTTTGGTTAACGATATTATCTGAATTTTTAATTTGGGCTTGAATTGTTTCGAATCATTGTGCCATCAAATTAAGTAATTAAATATTAAAAATTTAAAATAGCCCAAAATTTTGGGTTATTACAGTCACTCCTCCTTAAGAAAATTTCTTCCTCGAAATTTTACATAATGAAGCACAAGAAAACAAAAGAAACAAAAGAAACAAAAGAAAATAAACACAGAAAGAACGAGATTAAAGTATATCTGGCTGAACAACTCGAGGTTCTTCTCACGCATGGAAGGCTTGGTCTTCCAAGTAGCTTCTTCATGCTTCTGGCTTCTCCAGAGCACTTTTATTAGCGGCACAACCTTCCGCCTTAACATCCGTTCTAGTCGGTCCAGTATCTGCACTGGTACCTCCTCGAAGGATAGATTCGGTGCAATTGCCGCTGACTCCACTGGAATGATATGCGATTGATCAATCACATACTTCCGCAGCTGCGAGATGTGAAACACATCGTGCACCTTTGATAACTCCGGTGGTAAAGCAAGCCGATAGGGTACTTCACCTACTCTTTCCAGTATCTCGTATGGGCCAACATACTTAGGTCGAAGCTTCCCTTTCTGCCCAAAACGAGTTACTCCTTTCATCGGGGACACATTCAACAACACCTTGTCGCCCTCTTGGAATTCTAAGGCCTTCCTCCGTCGATCTGCATAAGACTTCTGCCTGCTTTGCACTGCTTCTATCTTTGCTCGAATCAACTTGATCTGCTCTACGGTGTCCTTGATATGATCTGGCCCAATAACTAGGGCATCACTGATGTCGCTCCAACATGTAGGACTGCAACACTTGCACCTGTACAAAGCCTCATAGGGTGCCATCTGAATGCTGGAATGAAAATTGTTGCTGTACGAAAATTCCACTAGGTTTAGCGATTTAATCCAGGACTGTTGAAACTCTAATGCACAAGCTCTGAGCATGTGTTCAAGAGTCTGGATGGTCCACTCTGTCTGGCCATCTGTAGCTCCAGAGAATGTTGTACTCAAGTTCAATTTGGTGCCAAAAGCTTCTTGAAGGTACTTCCAGAATCGCGATAAGAATCGCGGATCACGATCCGATACAATATCTTTGGGCACGCCATGGAGTCGAATTATCTCTTGAGTATATGCTTCTGCCATCTTCTCCATGGTCTATGTGGTCTTCATCGGAATGAATCTTGCCATTTTTATCAGTCTATCCACGATCACCCATACTGAATTCATTCCACTGGTAGTAGTGGGCAAACTCACTACGAAATCCATAGAAATGGAATCAAACTTCCACTTCAATATAAGCAATGGTTGTAGTAGACCTCCGGGTCTTTGATGCTCAATTTTGACCTTCTGACAAATAAGACACCGAGCTAAGAATTCTGCTATTTCCCGCTTTATCCGGGGCCACCAAAAATGTTCCTTCAAATCCTTATATAGTTTTCCGCCCACAGGGTGCACTATGTACGGAGTGTTGTGGAATTCTTGCATGATTTTGTTCCTCAGAACTTTATCGATAGGCACACACCACCTGTTTCGGTTTTGGGTTAGACATTAGCATAGTTATAGAAAAGTAGGAATAATTCCAAATAGTACTTTCTATACCTGTTTCAGAGTTTCAAACTTCCATCTGTCCCTATAACAAATTCCTCCGCTTGCCCTTGGAGCTTGGCTTCACGGATTTTCTCAAGCTGTGGGTCTTGCTTCTGTTTTTCTCGAAGATCTTGGTATAGGTTGGGCTCCACACTCACGGCGTTGAGGAATACCCGAGTATGTCCTGGTGTGACTACTTCTACTTCCAAACGCTGAAGATCTCAAATCCCCCTTAGGAGCACTGATGCGTAGTTGAGAGAGTGCTTTTCCTTGCGGCTTGCATCTGCCACACTGGTAGGCCTTTTATGTCGTTTAAAATAAAAGACTTATCAAAAGTAAATTTCTCCTGCTCTCCAATTACAACTAGTGTAAAGGGCAAGTAAGGTTCGTATCCACAGAGAACGGATTTATGTTGATTTAATTGTGTTAATATATATTTGGATTATTAAAGGGGAGAATCACTAATTCCTTAGTGATATTGGTAACAAGGGGGGGGGGGGAAATTGGAGATTTTAGTGATAAAATAAACTAACAACTAATTGATTACGGGAAAATTCTAGTTTTAAAGAATCTTAGGATTCGGTTACAACGACTCTGACTCGGCTAATTGAATTAGACTCTCAATTACCAAACCATTTCAATACTCAATTAATTATTGACAAGAGTAAACTCTTGTAGTCCCCTTAATTAGCTAGACAAGATAAATCGTAAATTGCCTAAAACCCTTAATGTTCAAAGAACACGCAGTGAACAAAAGCTTTAAGAACGGAGACACAATAAGAACGCAATTGTTTAGAGAATACGCAATAAACAATTAACGTTTAAACAAGCTCTACTAAATTGTTCACAATAAGAATACGCTTAAGCATGAACAAGATAGTTGCTACTCGAGGTTGAACACAATAATCGATTGTGTTCAAACCCTAGTAATGATTTTGTAAAATATAATAACAAGACAAAGATCAAGCTAAAACATTCAACAAAACCAATAACAATTCATATAAGAGCAAGTAAATAATTGAAGTAAAGAAATAGTTTAGAGTTAGAGAATCCTCACAAGGAGCCTTTTGGAATCATTGAAACCAATCCCAAGAACAAGTTTAAGCTACCATTTGCATTGATGAACAAATATTCTTCATTGATTCCATGATTAAATATCAAAATTACAAACTAAAGATTTAATAGTTTTTATGTAATCTAAGGAGAAACTAGAGAGAATTTAAGCTAAGGAACTATTTGAACATGAAAAACTAGATCCTTTTACAATGAGAATCCACTTTTCTATTTATACTAAACTAAATTATAACCTAGAAATCAAGTGGATGAAGCCGCGTGCAGAACAGAGCAGACGGGCGCTGGCAGCGCCCTCGAAGGCGCGGGGCGCGCCCCTCCTTGGAAGAACTACTGTAACATGGGCGCTGGCAGCGCCCCATAGGCGCGGGGCGCGCCCCTCCTTGGAAGTAATGTTCTGTGGAATGGGCGCTGGCAGCGCCCTCAAAGGCGCGGGGAGCGCTCCCCTGTGAAATGCTACTGTGAGATGGGCGCGGGGAGCGCCCCATAGGCGCGGGGATGCGTGTAGGAACTAAGTCACCATCCCTGTTCTCTACCACAGTCACTCCAGATTTCTTTGGAACAACTTGAGTCGGACTTACCCATTTACTGTCAGATATGGGGTAAATCATACCTGCCTTGAGTAGTTTCAGAATCTCTTCCTTAACTACCTCCATCATTGGTGGGTTAAGTCGCCGTTGTGGTTGGCGAACAGGTTTTGCTTCTTCTTCGAGCAAAATCCGGTGCATACAAGTCGTTGGACTTATGCCCTTGATGTCGGCAATGGTCCAACCAATGGCTTCCTTGTGCTCAACTAGCACTTGGAAAAGCCTTTTCTCCTCATCCTCGGTGAGCTTGCTAGAGATGATTACCGGTAATGTTTCCTTGGATCCAATAAAAACATATTTGAGATCATCAGGCAATGTCTTAAGCTCAACTGCAGGTGCCTGCAAAACAGATGGCACAAGCTTGTCCAAAGGACCAAGTGAGGTAATCGAATTATCAGCAGTTATAGAAAGGGGTAAACTATCACACTGTGCCAAATCGCACAAGGAGTCTTGCACACTAGCACTTAACACAAATTCACTATCAGTTTCACCCAATGCATTTTCTACCGAAACTAACAGATCATCTTCTCCATCTATGTCAAAGATACCCTGTGTCATTGTATCAAAGGCATCAACGGAAAAACAGGAATGACCCTCAGGAGGGAATTTCATGGAGTTATATATATTAAATTCCAGACACTCTCCATCAAACTCCATAGTTAATGACCCGGTGTGAACATCGATTTTAGCCCGAGCAGTTTTCAAAAAGGGACGTCCTAGCAAGATTGGGGTGGCACTGCCATCATGGTCCATATCTAAGACGTAAAAATCTGCGGGAAAAATCATTTGCCCAACCTTGACCAATACATCCTCCACTATTCCCTTTGGATAAGCGTTGGACCTATCGGCCAATTGGATCACGAAACTCGTTGGCTTTAGATCGCCAAGCTTTAAAGCTTTAAACAATGAAAAAGGAATCACATTAATTGATGCCCCTAAATCTAGCATGGCGTTACTAAAAATTATATCACCAATAGTGCAAGGTATAGTGAACATGCCCGGGTCACCACACTTGGGAGGTAACTTTTTTTGGAAAATGGCCGAGATATGTTCACTCACCTTCACTTTTTGGTGCCCTTTAAGCTTATTTTTCCTTCTACTAGTGCAAAGTTCTTTTAAAAACTTTGCATAGCGAGGGATTTGTTTAATTGCATCGAAAAGGGGGATATTTACTTCACATTTACGAAAAGTCTCATAAATATCCTTATCACACTCCTTGGTGCGAGTGTCTATCATTGCTTTTGGGAATGGGGGTTCCGGTAAGTACGGAGATGAAGATGGACAAGGTGTCTCCACTTGAGGTGATGGTGGTGTAAGAGAAGGCAAATTGCTTTGTTCTTCGTTTACTACCACCTCACCCTCAAGCTCTCTCGCGCTCACTTGGAGCTCCTTCCCACTCCTTAGAGTGATAGCACTAGCATTAGACTTGGGGTTAAGCTCTGTTTGGGATGGAAGCTTCCCCGAATCTAACTTACCCTCTAACCTAGACACAACACCCGACACTTGGCCCATTTGTCTTTCCAAGTTCTTAATACTCGATCTAGTTTCATCTTGGAATTGGACCATGTTACTTTGCATCCCCGACACATTTTTGGTCAACATATTTAACATCTCCTCCGTAGAGGAGTTGTTCGAATTAGAATTTTGACCTTGTGACCATTGGTTTTGGGGCCTTTGGTACTGTGGAATTTTGATCTAGTTTCACTCATTTTGGCGCGCCCCTCCTTGGAAGTAATGTTCTGTGGAATGGGCGCTGGCAGCGCCCTCAAAGGCGCGGGGAGCGCTCCCCTGTGAAATGCTACTGTGAGATGGGCGCGGGGAGCGCCCCATAGGCGCGGGGAGCGCCCCATAGGCGAGGGGAGCGCCCCATAGGCACGGGGAGCGCCTCCCTTTGGCAAGCTACTGTGATATGGGCGCGGGCAGCGCCCCATAGGCGCGGGGAGCGCCTTCTTCTTTGGCCACTTGCTCTATTTTTCCTTGATCATACAGGCGCTGGGGGCGCCTTACATTCTTCAAGACTTTATCACACTTTTTCCAAGTCCCGAATAAGTCTCAGTCTTCCCAAATACAGACAAAATATGGAAAGAAACACGAGCCTGAAACAACAAAAATAAACTAAGTCCTAAAAAGCAATTAAATTATAAAATGCAATATTAAATTAAGTTTCAAGACATAAACTTTCGTTTAAGCTTAAAGTTAATTAATATCACAAAACACGTTCTAAACTATTACAAACTATACATCAAAATGAGCTAATTGATTAATACAAACTGAACACATCACACACGGTTAGCCTTTCCCTCACAATAGTCTAAGGATAGGTTGTAGTCTTTGATTAGCTCTAACCACCTTCGCTGCCTCATGTTGAGCTCCTTTTGGGTGAAGATGTACTTGAGACTCATGTGGTTGGTGAACATTTTTCATGTTGACCCATATAAATAATGTCGCAAAATCTTGAGAGCGAACACTATAGCTGCCAATTCGAGATCATGGGTAGGATAGTTCTTCTCATGTATCTAGAGTTGCCTTGAAGCATATGCGATCACTTTCCCTTCTTGCATCAATACACAGCCCATTCCATTCTTAGATGCATCATTGTAGACTTCATACCGTATGCCTTCATTAGGCAAGGTTAGGACTGGCGCTTTGACGAGACTCTGCTTCAAATTCTGGAGCACCATTTCGCACGGCTCGGACCAGATGAATTTGCTTTCTTTCTGTGTAATTTTGTCATAGATTGAGCTACCTTCACGAACCTCTGATAGTACCCTGCCATAGACAAACATGGTTTAGAATTCTCGATTTGGTTAGGCAAATAAATTTTAGCATCATAACTAAGATAACTATTTTACCCGCCAAACCGAGGAAACTTCTAATTTCTACCACGCTCTTCGGGCACTCCATTCTACAATGGCCTTGACCTTTGCTGGGTCCACCTTGACATCGTCCTTGCTGATGATGTGTCCTAAGAATGCCACTTCCTGGAGCAAAATTTCGCAATTTGTCAACTTTGTGAACCACTTCCGAGCTCATAATACGTCCATTACCATTCGCAAGTGTTTCTCGTGGTCTTCTTCATGTTTAGAATATATTAATAAGTCATCGATGAACACCACTACGCAAACATCAAGTAAGTGGTGAAAGGTACGATTCATTTGATCCATGAACACCGCTGGGGCATTAGTTAGACCAAACGACATTACTTCAAACTCATAGTGCCTGTATCTTGTACAGAATGTCCTCTGCCTTCACCAGAATCTGGTGATATCCTGATCGGAGATCGATCTTTGAGAATATACTTGCACACTTTAATTGATCGAAGTGATCGTCAATCCTTAGTAGAGGATACTTGTTCTTTATGGTCATTTTGTTGAGTTCCTGGTAGTTGATACACAACCGCATGCTTCCATCCTTCTACTTGATGAATAGCACTGGAGCACCCCACGGGGAAACACTGGGTCTTATGAAACCCGTGTCAATCAGATCCTGTAGCTGAATATTTAGCTCTTTAAGTTCTGCCGGCACCATTTGTTACAGGCCAAAATATGGTTTAGCAAGAAAAGTACATGAGGCCCAATCAAGCACAAAAGCCCAAGGATCAGCATCAGCCCAATCACAAGAAGCCCATCAGTGTCCACCACTGGAGGACACGTGGCGTCATCCTATAAGTACACATGGCAGCATCTTACTAGTACATGTGGCAACTAATTGAAGCAGTAACATATTGGATGACATTGAATAAAGACAACATCAAAGAATCCCACATTGATAGAATGAGCTATTACAAGGAGATATCTTGATATAAATGTATTCATGACTGATTGATGAGAAAAAAGATTAGTTGATTTGACAAGACAACACAAAGTGTATAAGTCCATTAATTGTCATTAAAGCTTAATCATATTTGATTAATAAGCAATCAACAAGTTATTAATAATATTATGGTATTCCTCTATTTTCTTGTTTTATTACATTAATTTGCTTTATTATGTCATTTATTTTCATATTTGTACTAGGCAGAGTTTGTAGCATAGTTTCGGTTAGCCCTCACCTAATATCATAAAATCACCCGAAACATTTGGCACCGTCTGTGGGGAGGGCACGAAAATATGGCAAACTTAGGAGAAAATACTCTCAAATTGCCTAAGTTTAATTTCCCAAGAGAGGAAGAGGAGACCGAGTCAGGAGACGGTCATCACAATGAGAGGCCATCCCAAAGGGAGAGACGTACCCCATGTGTGACCGAGGCCGAAGGCCCAACTCCACAAATGACCACCCTGTCTCCCTCTCTAAGATCAAAGATTTGATGATCGATTTCAAGCAATCACGTGTCTCTCAAGCGAAAGATATGATTGGACAACATTCAAAGGATGGCAAAAATACTTTGAAGGCTCAAAATGGAAAAGGGAGTCTCGACTAGAGACAAGGGCGGTGGTAAAAAGGTCGCATCAAAGTCCAAGATGTGCAAATCTCCTCAGCTCAACTTGCAGAACATCACATGCCGAGTGAGAATGGCGAGGGCTCCTATATAGCCGAGGAAAGAGCCCTTGGTGAGAGAGTCCAACCAAGGATTCAAGAATGCACAGGACTACCCAAGGGCCAACAAGCAACAGTCTGAACAGTTCTAGCTCTCTGATACGGTGTCCACTCCCACAATGAGGGATGGCACACAAAGAAGTTCTCTCAAGGGTGAATCTCAGTCGACTCAATATCAAGCACCTAAACCCGTTCCAAAGGATTTTTTGTCAACAAGCAAGAGCCCTACACAGCTCATCAGCACGAGCCCATGCTCGTCCAAACTCAGCCGCAGCCTAACCCCTATGCTGCTAGGGGAGTCAGTGGCAAGCTTAGGAGAAAAAAAACACCTGAAACGCCTAACTTTAATTTCCCTCTTAAAGGGCAGGAGACCGGGCTAGGGGCCGGTTGTCCTAAGGATAGGCGACCCCAGAAGGAGAGGCATACCTCTCATGCAACTGAGGCATACCTATTTTAAAGTGGTCGTTATCAGAGAGGCTTGACACATCTCAGCCGGCCGAGCCCCCATTTATACCATAAGAATTACTATTACGACAAAGATGTGGGGCATGACACCAACTATTGTTTTAATCTCAAAAGTTGTTGGAAAATTTAGCTGGCAAGGGCAAGCTTAAGCCCTATGTGGTGAATATTTCCGAGGAAAGCCATTCAAAATTTTGGCGAGGACGAAGACACTGACCCTAAAGGAGTAGCATTGATCTCAGGAGGACTCGCCTCGGAAGGGTCGACCACTAAAAGAACTAAGGACCATCTCCGAAGTCCCTCTAAGTTATGGTCTCTGAGAAGAAAGATGAAAGATTCCCTGATGAGTTGTTTGGGAAAGAACATATAAGTAGTCGAGGGTGTCCATGATGGTACATACCGACTAGAAACTATGGAAGGAGTTTTCGTTCCTAAGTCCTGAAATATGGACAACTTAAGGTATACTTTTAATTTGCAAACTATAAATTCTTGTTTTTATAAGTTCTAAGCTATATACCCAAATCAATAGTAAAATATAAAAAGGGTAGGACATAGTCCCAAAAGGCCCCATATATAGTAAAATATAAAAAGGGCAGGACATAGTCCCAAAAGGCCCCATCTATAGTAAAATATAAAAAGGGCAAGACATAGTCCCAAAAGGCCCCATCTATCGTAGAATAGAAAAGGGCAGGACGTAGTCCCAAAAGGCCCCTTCACTTATTAAAGTGAATATTCTAAGGCTAGTGTCCTATATATTGTCCATAGACATAGACCGAATGCCCTTGGTGCTAAACCAGGCACCCCAAGTTACAATTCCCCAATAATTGGTCCCAAAACAAGGCCAATAGTGACGAAGCTCACAAGGAAGAAAGGTGGCCACCCATGCCCCTTTATATATAATATTCAAAGTGACTCATTAAAAGGTGCTTCGTCTGTAATTGGCCAAGTAACTTAAAATGTTTCACTAAGGGTTGCCTCGGCTGTAATTGGCCGAGATAGTCAAAAATTAAAAAAGGTTCATTGAAGGGTGTCTTGGCCATAAGTGATCGAGTCATCTAAAATTTGAAAGTGGTTCACTAATGGGTACCTCGACCATGATGCATCGGCCATAAATGACCGAGTCATCCAATAGAACAACTTTGAGCAATCCACTCGGTTTAAGGGCAATCAGGCATCTGATTGATTGCCCTCTTAAATCTTTGGCAAAGAACCATTGCTTAGAAATTTAAGTGGGCAATCACCCAGATTATCTAAACCGACTGCATTGCTCAGGGGCATACACCACTAATAAGTTATATAAAAATAAGCTAAGTATAATGTAAAAAGACATTTTCATTGTTAAAAAAACAAAAACTAACAAAAAAAATGATAAAAATAAATGTTGCTTGCAATAACCCCCTCGACTTTGATAAAGGCCAAGGCAGGGGGTTGCAAACAACTTTCCAATAACATATCACTCGACCTTGATAAAAGGCCGAGTGAGGCAAACAAATAAATGTTGCTTGCAAAAACCCCCCCTCGACCTTAATAAAGGCCGAGGAAGGTGGTTGCAAGCAACTTTCAATTAATACCCCACTCGACCTTGATAAATGCCGAGTGAGTCAAAAAACAAATGTTGATTACAACAACCCCCCTCGACCTTGATAAAGGCCGAGGCAGGGGGTTGCAAGAAACCTTCCACTAATGCCTCACGCGACCTTAATAAAGGCCGAGTGAGGCAAAATATAAATATTGCTTGCAACATCCCCCCTGGACCTTTATCAAGGCCGAGGCATGGGGTTACAAGCAACTTTCCAATAACACCTCACTCGACCTTGATAAATGTTGCTTGCAACAACCCCCCTCGACCTTGATCAAGGCCGAGGCAAGGGGTTCCAAGCAACTTTCCAATAATACCCCACTCGACCTTGATAAAGGCCGAGTGAGTCAAAAAACAAATGTTGATTGCAACAACCCCCCTCGACCTTGATAAAGGCCGAGGTAGGGGGTTGCAAGCAACCTTCAACTAATGCCTCACTCGTCCTTAATAAAGGCAGAGTGAGGCCAAAAATAAACGTTGCCTGCAACATCCCCCCTCGACCTTTAGCAAGGCCGAGGCATGGGGTTACAAGCAACTTTCCAATAACACCTCACTCGACCTTGATAAAGGCCGAGTGAGGCAAAAAATAAATATTGCTTGCAACAACCCCCCTCGACCTTGATAAAGGCCGAGGCAAGGGGTTGCAAGCAACCTTCCACTAAGGCCTCACTCGTCCTTAATAAAGGCCGAGTGAGGCCAAAAATAAACATTGCTTGCAACGACCCCCCTCAACCTTGATAAAGGCCGAGGAAGGGGGTTGCAAGCAACTTTCCAATAATACCCCACTCGTCCTTGATAAAGGCCGAGTGAGTCAAAAAAAATGTTGATTGCAACAACCCCCCTCGACCTTGATAAAGGCCGAGGCAGGGGGTTGCAAGCAACCTTCCACTAATGCCTCACTCGTCCTTAATAAAGGCCGAGTGAGGCCAAAAATAAACGTTTCTTGCAACGACCCCCTCAACCATGATAATGGCCGAGGCATGGGGTTGCAAGCAACATTCATATAACATATCACTCGACCTTGATAAAAGGCCGAGTGAGGCAAAAAAATAAATGTTGATTGCAACAACCCCCCTCAACCTTGATAAAGGCCGAGGTAGGGGGTTGCAACCAACTTTCCAATAACACCACACTCGACCTTGATAAAGGCTGAGTGAGGCAAAAAATTAATATTGCTTGCAACAATCCCCGTCGACCTTGATAAAGGCCGAGGCAGGGGGTTGCAAGCAACTTTCCACTAATGCCTCACTCGTCCTAAATAAAGGCCGAGTGAGGCCAAAAATAAACATTGCTTGCAACGACCCCCCTCAACCTTGATAAAGGCCGAGGCAGAGGGTTGCAAACAAATTTCCAATAATACCCCACTCGGCCTTGATAAAGGCCGAGTGAGTCAAAAAACAAATGTTGATTCCAACAACCCCCCTCGACCTTAATAAAGGCCGAGGTAGGGGGTTGCAAGCAACCTTCCACTAATGCCTCACTCGTCCTTAATAAAGGCAGAGTGAGGCCAAAAATAAATGTTGCTTGCAACGACCCCGCTCAACCTTGATAAAGGCTGAGGCAGGGGGTTGCAAGCAACTTTCCAATAACACCTCACTCGACCTTGATAAAGGCCGAGTGAGGCAAAAAATAAATATTGCTTGCAACAACCCCCCTCGACCTTGATAAAGGCCGAGGCAAGGGGTTGCAAGCAGCCTTCCACTAATGCCTCTCTCGTCCTTAATAAAGGCCGAGTGAGGCAAAAAATAAGCATTGCTTGCAACGACCCCCCTCAACCTTGATAAAGGCCGAGGAAGGGGGTTGCAAGCAACTTTCCAATAATACCCCACTCGACCTTGATAAAGGCCGAGTGAGTAAAAAAAAAGTTGATTGCAACAACCCCCCTCGACCTTGATAAAGGCCGAGGCAGGGGGTTGCAAGCAACGTTCCACTAATGGCTCACTCGTCCTTAATAAAGGCCGAGTGAGGCCAAAAATAAACGTTGCTTGCAATGACCCCCTCAACCATGATAATGGCCGAGGCATGGGGTTACAAGCAACTTTCAAATAACATATCACTCGACCTTGATAAAAGGCCGAGTGAGGCAAAAAAATAAATATTGATTGCAACAACCCCCCTCAACCTTGATAAAGGCCAAGGTAGGGGGTTGCATCCAACTTTCCAATAACACCACACTCGACCTTGATAAAGGCTGAGTGAGGCAAAAAATTAATATTGCTTGCAACAATCCCCGTCGACCTTGATAAAGGCCGAGGCAGGGGGTTGCAAGCAACTTTCCACTAATGCCTCACTCGTCCTAAATAAAGGCCGAGTGAGGCCAAAAATAAACATTGCTTGCAACGACCCCCCTCAACCTTGATAAAGGCCGAGGCAGAGGGTTGCAAACAAATTTCCAATAATACCCCACTCGGCCTTGATAAAGGCCGAGTGAGTCAAAAAACAAATGTTGATTCCAACAACCCCCCTCGACCTTAATAAAGGCCGAGGTAGGGGGTTGCAAGCAACCTTCCACTAATGCCTCACTCGTCCTTAATAAAGGCAGAGTGAGGCCAAAAATAAATGTTGCTTGCAACGACCCCGCTCAACCTTGATAAAGGCTGAGGCAGGGGGTTGCAAGCAACTTTCCAATAACACCTCACTCGTCCTTGATAAAGGCCGAGTGAGGCAAAAAATAAATATTGCTTGTAACAACCCCCCTCGACCTTGATAAAGGCCGAGGCAAGGGGTTGCAAGCAACCTTCCACTAATTCCTCTCTCGTCCTTAATAAAGGCCGAGTGAGGCAAAAAATAAGCATTGCTTGCAACGACCCCCCTCAACCTTGATAAAGGCCGAGGAACGGGGTTGCAAGCAACTTTCCAATAATACCCCACTCGACCTTGATAAAGGCCGAGTGAGTAAAAAAAAAGTTGATTGCAACAACCCCCCTCGACCTTGATAAAGGCCGAGGCAGGGGGTTGCAAGCAACCTTCCACTAATGGCTCACTCGTCCTTAATAAAGGCCGAGTGAGGCCAAAAATAAACGTTGCTTGCAATGACCCCCTCAACCATGATAATGGCCGAGGCATGGGGTTACAAGCAACTTTCAAATAACATATCACTCGACCTTGATAAAAGGCCGAGTGAGGCAAAAAAATAAATATTGATTGCAACAACCCCCCTCAACCTTGATAAAGGCCGAGGTAGGGGGTTGCAACCAACTTTCCAATAACACCACACTCGACCTTGATAAAGGCTGAGTGAGACAAAAAATTAATATTGCTTGCAACAATCCCCGTCGACCTTGATAAAGGCCGAGGCAGGGGGTTGCAAGCAACTTTCCACTAATGCCTCACTCATCCTTAATAAAGGCCGAGTGAGGCCAAAAATAAACATTGCTTGCAACGACCCCCCTCGACCTTGATAAAGGCCGAGGCAAGGGGTTGCAAGCAACCTTCCACTAAGGCCTCACTCGTCCTTAGTAAAGGCCGAGTGAGGCCAAAAATAAACATTGCTTGCAACGACCCCCCTCAACCTTGATAAAGGCCGAGGAAGGGGGTTGCAAGCAACTTTCCAATAATACCCCACTCGTCCTTGATAAAGGCCGAGTGAGTCAAAAAAAATGTTGATTGCAACAACCCCCCTCGACCTTGATAAAGGCCGAGGCAGGGGGTTGCAAGCAACCTTCCACTAATGCCTCACTCGTCCTTAATAAAGGCCGAGTGAGGCCAAAAATAAACGTTTCTTGCAACGACCCCCTCAACCATGATAATGGCCGAGGCATGGGGTTGCAAGCAACATTCATATAACATATCACTCGACCTTGATAAAAGGCCGAGTGAGGCAAAAAAATAAATGTTGATTGCAACAACCCCCCTCAACCTTGATAAAGGCCGAGGTAGGGGGTTGCAACCAACTTTCCAATAACACCACACTCGACCTTGATAAAGGCTGAGTGAGGCAAAAAATTAATATTGCTTGCAACAACCTCCGTCGACCTTGATAAAGGCCGAGGCAAGGGGTTGCAAGCAACTTTCCACTAACGCCTCACTCGTCCTAAATAAAGGCCGAGTGAGGCCAAAAATAAACATTGCTTGCAACGACCCCCCTCAACCTTGATAAAGGCCGAGGCAGAGGGTTGCAAACAAATTTCCAATAATACCCCACTCGGCCTTGATAAAGGCCGAGTGAGTCAAAAAACAAATGTTGATTCCAACAACCCCCCTCGACCTTAACAAAGGCCGAGGTAGGGGGTTGCAAGCAATCTTCCACTAATGCCTCACTCGTCCTTAATAAAGGCAGAGTGAGGCCAAAAATAAATGTTGCTTGCAACGACCCCCCTCAACCTTGATAAAGGCTGAGGCAGGGGGTTGCAAGCAACTTTCCAATAACACCTCACTCGTCCTTGATAAAGGCCGAGTGAGGCAAAAAATAAATATTGCTTGCAACAACCCCCCTCGACCTTGATAAAGGCCGAGGCAAGGGGTTGCAAGCAACCTTCCACTAATGCCTCTCTCGTCCTTAATAAAGGCCGAGTGAGGCAAAAAATAAGCATTGCTTGCAACGACCCCCCTCAACCTTGATAAAGGCCGAGGAAGGGGGTTGCAAGCAACTTTCCAATAATACCCCACTCGACCTTGATAAAGGCCGAGTGAGTAAAAAAAAAGTTGATTGCAACAACCCCCCTCGACCTTGATAAAGGCCGAGGCAGGGGGTTGCAAGCAACGTTCCACTAATGGCTCACTCGTCCTTAATAAAGGCCGAGTGAGGCCAAAAATAAACGTTGCTTGCAATGACCCCCTCAACCATGATAATGGCCGAGGCATGGGGTTACAAGCAACTTTCAAATAACATATCACTCGACCTTGATAAAAGGCCGAGTGAGGCAAAAAAATAAATATTGATTGCAACAACCCCCCTCAACCTTGATAAAGGCCAAGGTAGGGGGTTGCAACCAACTTTCCAATAACACCACACTCGACCTTGATAAAGGCTGAGTGAGGCAAAAAGTTAATATTGCTTGCAACAATCCCCGTCGACCTTGATAAAGGCCGAGGCAGGGGGTTGCAAGCAACTTTCCACTAATGCCTCACTCGTCCTAAATAAAGGCCGAGTGAGGCCAAAAATAAACATTGCTTGCAACGACCCCCCTCAACCTTGATAAAGGCCGAGGCAGAGGGTTGCAAACAAATTTCCAATAATACCCCACTCGGCCTTGATAAAGGCCGAGTGAGTCAAAAAACAAATGTTGATTCCAACAACCCCCCTCGACCTTAATAAAGGCCGAGGTAGGGGGTTGCAAGCAACCTTCCACTAATGCCTCACTCGTCCTTAATAAAGGCAGAGTGAGGCCAAAAATAAATGTTGCTTGCAACGACCCCGCTCAACCTTGATAAAGGCTGAGGCAGGGGGTTGCAAGCAACTTTCCAATAACACCTCACTCGACCTTGATAAAGGCCGAGTGAGGCAAAAAATAAATAATGCTTGTAACAACCCCCCTCGACCTTGATAAAGGCCGAGGCAAGGGGTTGCAAGCAACCTTCCACTAATTCCTCTCTCGTCCTTAATAAAGGCCGAGTGAGGCAAAAAATAAGCATTGCTTGCAACGACCCCCCTCAACCTTGATAAAGGCCGAGGAACGGGGTTGCAAGCAACTTTCCAATAATACCCCACTCGACCTTGATAAAGGCCGAGTGAGTAAAAAAAAAGTTGATTGCAACCACCCCCCTCGACCTTGATAAAGGCCGAGGCAGGGGGTTGCAAGCAACCTTCCACTAATGGCTCACTCGTCCTTAATAAAGGCCGAGTGAGGCCAAAAATAAACGTTGCTTGCAATGACCCCCTCAACCATGATAATGGCCGAGGCATGGGGTTACAAGCAACTTTCAAATAACATATCACTCGACCTTGATAAAAGGCCGAGTGAGGGAAAAAAATAAATATTGATTGCAACAACCCCCCTCAACCTTGATAAAGGCCGAGGTAGGGGGTTGCAACCAACTTTCCAATAACACCACACTCGACCTTGATAAAGGCTGTGTGAGACAAAAAATTAATATTGCTTGCAACAATCCCCGTCGACCTTGATAAAGGCCGAGGCAGGGGGTTGCAAGCAACTTTCCACTAATGCCTCACTCATCCTTAATAAAGGCCGAGTGAGGCCAAAAATAAACATTGCTTGCAACGACCCCCCTCGACCTTGATAAAGGCCGAGGCAAGGGGTTGCAAGCAACCTTCCACTAAGGCCTCACTCGTCCTTAGTAAAGGCCGAGTGAGGCCAAAAATAAACATTGCTTGCAACGACCCCCCTCAACCTTGATAAAGGCCGAGGAAGGGGGTTGCAAGCAACTTTCCAATAATACCCCACTCGTCCTTGATAAAGGCCGAGTGAGTCAAAAAAAATGTTGATTGCAACAACCCCCCTCGACCTTGATAAAGGCCGAGGCAGGGGGTTGCAAGCAACCTTCCACTAATGCCTCACTCGTCCTTAATAAAGGCCGAGTGAGGCCAAAAATAAACGTTTCTTGCAACGACCCCCTCAACCATGATAATGGCCGAGGCATGGGGTTGCAAGCAACATTCATATAACATATCACTCGACCTTGATAAAAGGCCGAGTGAGGCAAAAAAATAAATGTTGATTGCAACAACCCCCCTCAACCTTGATAAAGGCCGAGGTAGGGGGTTGCAACCAACTTTCCAATAACACCACACTCGACCTTGATAAAGGCTGAGTGAGGCAAAAAATTAATATTGCTTGCAACAACCTCCGTCGACCTTGATAAAGGCCGAGGCAAGGGGTTGCAAGCAACTTTCCACTAACGCCTCACTCGTCCTAAATAAAGGCCGAGTGAGGCCAAAAATAAACATTGCTTGCAACGACCCCCCTCAACCTTGATAAAGGCCGAGGCACAGGGTTGCAAACAAATTTCCAATAATACCCCACTCGGCCTTGATAAAGGCCGAGTGAGTCAAAAAACAAATGTTGATTCCAACAACCCCCCTCGACCTTAACAAAGGCCGAGGTAGGGGGTTGCAAGCAATCTTCCACTAATGCCTCACTCGTCCTTAATAAAGGCAGAGTGAGGCCAAAAATAAATGTTGCTTGCAACGACCCCCCTCAACCTTGATAAAGGCTGAGACAGGGGGTTGCAAGCAACTTTCCAATAACACCTCACTCGACCTTGATAAAGGCCGAGTGAGGCAAAAAATAAATATTGCTTGCAACAACCCCCCTCGACCTTGATAAAGGCCGAGGCAAGGGGTTGCAAGCAACCTTCCACTAATGCCTCTCTCGTCCTTAATAAAGGCCGAGTGAGGCAAAAAATAAGCATTGCTTGCAACGACCCCCCTCAACCTTGATAAAGGCCGAGGAAGGGGGTTGCAAGCAACTTTCCAATAATACCCCACTCGACCTTGATAAAGGCCGAGTGAGTAAAAAAAAAGTTGATTGCAACAACCCCCCTCGACCTTGATAAAGGCCGAGGCAGGGGGTTGCAAGCAACGTTCCACTAATGGCTCACTCGTCCTTAATAAAGGCCGAGTGAGGCCAAAAATAAACGTTGCTTGCAATGACCCCCTCAACCATGATAATGGCCGAGGCATGGGGTTACAAGCAACTTTCAAATAACATATCACTCGACCTTGATAAAAGGCCGAGTGAGGCAAAAAAATAAATATTGATTGCAACAACCCCCCTCAACCTTGATAAAGGCCAAGGTAGGGGGTTGCATCCAACTTTCCAATAACACCACACTCGACCTTGATAAAGGCTGAGTGAGGCAAAAAATTAATATTGCTTGCAACAATCCCCGTCGACCTTGATAAAGGCCGAGGCAGGGGGTTGCAAGCAACTTTCCACTAATGCCTCACTCGTCCTAAATAAAGGCCGAGTGAGGCCAAAAATAAACATTGCTTGCAACGACCCCCCTCAACCTTGATAAAGGCCGAGGCAGAGGGTTGCAAACAAATTTCCAATAATACCCCACTCGGCCTTGATAAAGGCCGAGTGAGTCAAAAAACAAATGTTGATTCCAACAACCCCCCTCGACCTTAATAAAGGCCGAGGTAGGGGGTTGCAAGCAACCTTCCACTAATGCCTCACTCGTCCTTAATAAAGGCAGAGTGAGGCCAAAAATAAATGTTGCTTGCAACGACCCCGCTCAACCTTGATAAAGGCTGAGGCAGGGGGTTGCAAGCAACTTTCCAATAACACCTCACTCGTCCTTGATAAAGGCCGAGTGAGGCAAAAAATAAATATTGCTTGTAACAACCCCCCTCGACCTTGATAAAGGCCGAGGCAAGGGGTTGCAAGCAACCTTCCACTAATTCCTCTCTCGTCCTTAATAAAGGCCGAGTGAGGCAAAAAATAAGCATTGCTTGCAACGACCCCCCTCAACCTTGATAAAGGCCGAGGAACGGGGTTGCAAGCAACTTTCCAATAATACCCCACTCGACCTTGATAAAGGCCGAGTGAGTAAAAAAAAAGTTGATTGCAACAACCCCCCTCGACCTTGATAAAGGCCGAGGCAGGGGGTTGCAAGCAACCTTCCACTAATGGCTCGCTCGTCCTTAATAAAGGCCGAGTGAGGCCAAAAATAAACGTTGCTTGCAATGACCCCCTCAACCATGATAATGGCCGAGGCATGGGGTTACAAGCAACTTTCAAATAACATATCACTCGACCTTGATAAAAGGCCGAGTGAGGCAAAAAAATAAATATTGATTGCAACAACCCCCCTCAACCTTGATAAAGGCCGAGGTAGGGGGTTGCAACCAACTTTCCAATAACACCACACTCGACCTTGATAAAGGCTGTGTGAGACAAAAAATTAATATTGCTTGCAACAATCCCCGTCGACCTTGATAAAGGCCGAGGCAGGGGGTTGCAAGCAACTTTCCACTAATGCCTCACTCATCCTTAATAAAGGCCGAGTGAGGCCAAAAATAAACATTGCTTGCAACGACCCCCCTCGACCTTGATAAAGGCCGAGGCAAGGGGTTGCAAGCAACCTTCCACTAAGGCCTCACTCGTCCTTAGTAAAGGCCGAGTGAGGCCAAAAATAAACATTGCTTGCAACGACCCCCCTCAACCTTGATAAAGGCCGAGGAAGGGGGTTGCAAGCAACTTTCCAATAATACCCCACTCGTCCTTGATAAAGGCCGAGTGAGTCAAAAAAAATGTTGATTGCAACAACCCCCCTCGACCTTGATAAAGGCCGAGGCAGGGGGTTGCAAGCAACCTTCCACTAATGCCTCACTCGTCCTTAATAAAGGCCGAGTGAGGCCAAAAATAAACGTTTCTTGCAACGACCCCCTCAACCATGATAATGGCCGAGGCATGGGGTTGCAAGCAACATTCATATAACATATCACTCGACCTTGATAAAAGGCCGAGTGAGGCAAAAAAATAAATGTTGATTGCAACAACCCCCCTCAACCTTGATAAAGGCCGAGGTAGGGGGTTGCAACCAACTTTCCAATAACACCACACTCGACCTTGATAAAGGCTGAGTGAGGCAAAAAATTAATATTGCTTGCAACAACCTCCGTCGACCTTGATAAAGGCCGAGGCAAGGGGTTGCAAGCAACTTTCCACTAACGCCTCACTCGTCCTAAATAAAGGCCGAGTGAGGCCAAAAATAAACATTGCTTGCAACGACCCCCCTCAACCTTGATAAAGGCCGAGGCACAGGGTTGCAAACAAATTTCCAATAATACCCCACTCGGCCTTGATAAAGGCCGAGTGAGTCAAAAAACAAATGTTGATTCCAACAACCCCCCTCGACCTTAACAAAGGCCGAGGTAGGGGGTTGCAAGCAACCTTCCACTAATGCCTCACTCGTCCTTAATAAAGGCAGAGTGAGGCCAAAAATAAATGTTGCTTGCAACGACCCCCCTCAACCTTGATAAAGGCTGAGACAGGGGGTTGCAAGCAACTTTCCAATAACACCTCACTCGACCTTGATAAAGGCCGAGTGAGGCAAAAAATAAATATTGCTTGCAACAACCCCCCTCGACCTTGATAAAGGCCGAGGCAAGGGGTTGCAAGCAACCTTCCACTAATGCCTCTCTCGTCCTTAATAAAGGCCGAGTGAGGCAAAAAATAAGCATTGCTTGCAACGACCCCCCTCAACCTTGATAAAGGCCGAGGAAGGGGGTTGCAAGCAACTTTCCAATAATACCCCACTCGACCTTGATAAAGGCCGAGTGAGTAAAAAAAAAGTTGATTGCAACAACCCCCCTCGACCTTGATAAAGGCCGAGGCAGGGGGTTGCAAGCAACGTTCCACTAATGGCTCACTCGTCCTTAATAAAGGCCGAGTGAGGCCAAAAATAAACGTTGCTTGCAATGACCCCCTCAACCATGATAATGGCCGAGGCATGGGGTTACAAGCAACTTTCAAATAACATATCACTCGACCTTGATAAAAGGCCGAGTGAGGCAAAAAAATAAATATTGATTGCAACAACCCCCCTCAACCTTGATAAAGGCCAAGGTAGGGGGTTGCAACCAACTTTCCAATAACACCACACTCGACCTTGATAAAGGCTGAGTGAGGCAAAAAATTAATATTGCTTGCAACAATCCCCGTCGACCTTGATAAAGGCCGAGGCAGGGGGTTGCAAGCAACTTTCCACTAATGCCTCACTCGTCCTAAATAAAGGCCGAGTGAGGCCAAAAATAAACATTGCTTGCAACGACCCCCCTCAACCTTGATAAAGGCCGAGGCAGAGGGTTGCAAACAAATTTCCAATAATACCCCACTCGGCCTTGATAAAGGCCGAGTGAGTCAAAAAACAAATGTTGATTCCAACAACCCCCCTCGACCTTAATAAAGGCCGAGGTAGGGGGTTGCAAGCAACCTTCCACTAATGCCTCACTCGTCCTTAATAAAGGCAGAGTGAGGCCAAAAATAAATGTTGCTTGCAACGACCCCGCTCAACCTTGATAAAGGCTGAGGCAGGGGGTTGCAAGCAACTTTCCAATAACACCTCACTCGACCTTGATAAAGGCCGAGTGAGGCAAAAAATAAATATTGCTTGTAACAACCCCCCTCGACCTTGATAAAGGCCGAGGCAAGGGGTTGCAAGCAACCTTCCACTAATTCCTCTCTCGTCCTTAATAAAGGCCGAGTGAGGCAAAAAATAAGCATTGCTTGCAACGACCCCCCTCAACCTTGATAAAGGCCGAGGAACGGGGTTGCAAGCAACTTTCCAATAATACCCCACTCGACCTTGATAAAGGCCGAGTGAGTAAAAAAAAAGTTGATTGCAACAACCCCCCTCGACCTTGATAAAGGCCGAGGCAGGGGGTTGCAAGCAACCTTCCACTAATGGCTCACTCGTCCTTAATAAAGGCCGAGTGAGGCCAAAAATAAACGTTGCTTGCAATGACCCCCTCAACCATGATAATGGCCGAGGCATGGGGTTACAAGCAACTTTCAAATAACATATCACTCGACCTTGATAAAAGGCCGAGTGAGGCAAAAAAATAAATATTGATTGCAACAACCCCCCTCAACCTTGATAAAGGCCGAGGTAGGGGGTTGCAACCAACTTTCCAATAACACCACACTCGACCTTGATAAAGGCTGAGTGAGACAAAAAATTAATATTGCTTGCAACAATCCCCGTCGACCTTGATAAAGGCCGAGGCAGGGGGTTGCAAGCAACTTTCCACTAATGCCTCACTCATCCTTAATAAAGGCCGAGTGAGGCCAAAAATAAACATTGCTTGCAACGACCCCCCTCGACCTTGATAAAGGCCGAGGCAAGGGGTTGCAAGCAACCTTCCACTAAGGCCTCACTCGTCCTTAATAAAGGCCGAGTGAGGCCAAAAATAAACATTGCTTGCAACGACCCCCCTCAACCTTGATAAAGGCCGAGGAAGGGGGTTGCAAGCAACTTTCCAATAATACCCCACTCGTCCTTGATAAAGGCCGAGTGAGTCAAAAAAAATGTTGATTGCAACAACCCCCCTCGACCTTGATAAAGGCCGAGGCAGGGGGTTGCAAGCAACCTTCCACTAATGCCTCACTCGTCCTTAATAAAGGCCGAGTGAGGCCAAAAATAAACGTTTCTTGCAACGACCCCCTCAACCATGATAATGGCCGAGGCATGGGGTTGCAAGCAACATTCATATAACATATCACTCGACCTTGATAAAAGGCCGAGTGAGGCAAAAAAATAAATGTTGATTGCAACAACCCCCCTCAACCTTGATAAAGGCCGAGGTAGGGGGTTGCAACCAACTTTCCAATAACACCACACTCGACCTTGATAAAGGCTGAGTGAGGCAAAAAATTAATATTGCTTGCAACAACCTCCGTCGACCTTGATAAAGGCCGAGGCAAGGGGTTGCAAGCAACTTTCCACTAACGCCTCACTCGTCCTAAATAAAGGCCGAGTGAGGCCAAAAATAAACATTGCTTGCAACGACCCCCCTCAACCTTGATAAAGGCCGAGGCAGAGGGTTGCAAACAAATTTCCAATAATACCCCACTCGGCCTTGATAAAGGCCGAGTGAGTCAAAAAACAAATGTTGATTCCAACAACCCCCCTCGACCTTAATAAAGGCCGAGGTAGGGGGTTGCAAGCAACCTTCCACTAATGCCTCACTCGTCCTTAATAAAGGCAGAGTGAGGCCAAAAATAAATGTTGCTTGCAACGACCCCCCTCAACCTTGATAAAGGCTGAGGCAGGGGGTTGCAAGCAACTTTCCAATAACACCTCACTCGACCTTGATAAAGGCCGAGTGAGGCAAAAAATAAATATTGCTTGCAACAACCCCCCTCGACCTTGATAAAGGCCGAGGCAAGGGGTTGCAAGCAACCTTCCACTAATGCCTCTCTCGTCCTTAATAAAGGCCGAGTGAGGCAAAAAATAAGCATTGCTTGCAACGACCCCCCTCAACCTTGATAAAGGCCGAGGAAGGGGGTTGCAAGCAACTTTCCAATAATACCCCACTCGACCTTGATAAAGGCCGAGTGAGTAAAAAAAAAGTTGATTGCAACAACCCCCCTCGACCTTGATAAAGGCCGAGGCAGGGGGTTGCAAGCAACCTTCCACTAATGGCTCACTCGTCCTTAATAAAGGCCGAGTGAGGCCAAAAATAAACGTTGCTTGCAATGACCCCCTCAACCATGATAATGGCCGAGGCATGGGGTTACAAGCAACTTTCAAATAACATATCACTCGACCTTGATAAAAGGCCGAGTGAGGCAAAAAAATAAATATTGATTGCAACAACCCCCCTCAACCTTGATAAAGGCCAAGGTAGGGGGTTGCAACCAACTTTCCAATAACACCACACTCGACCTTGATAAAGGCTGAGTGAGGCAAAAAATTAATATTGCTTGCAACAATCCCCGTCGACCTTGATAAAGGCCGAGGCAGGGGGTTGCAAGCAAATTTCCACTAATGCCTCACTCATCCTTAATAAAGGCCGAGTGAGGCCAAAAATAAACATTGCTTGCAACGACCCCCCTCAACCTTGATAAAGGCCGAGGCAGAGGGTTGCAAACAAATTTCCAATAATACCCCACTCGGCCTTGATAAAGGCCTAGTGAGTCAAAAAAAAATGTTGATTCTAACAACCCCCCTCGACCTTGATAAAGGCCGAGGCAGGGGGTTGCAAGCAACCTTCCAGTAATGCCTCACTCGTCGTTAATAAAAGCCGAGTGAGGCCAATAATAAACGTTGCTTGCAATGACCCCCCTCAACCTTGATAAAGGCCGAGGCATGGGGTTGCAAACAACTTTCCAATAACATATGACTCGACCTTGATAAAAGGCCGAGTGAGGCAAAAAAATAAATGTTGCTTGCAACCACCCCCTCGACCTTGATAAAGGCCGAGGCAGGGGGTTGCAAGCAAATTTCCAATAATACCCCACTCGGCCTTGATAACGGCCGAGGCAGGGGGTTGCAAGCAACCTTCCACTAATGCCTCACTCGTCCTTAATAAAGGCCGAGTGAGGCCAAAAATAAACGTTGCTTGCAACGACCCCCCTCAACCTTGATAAAGGCCGAGGCATGGGGTTGCAAGCAACTTTCCAATAACACCTTACTCGACCTTGATAAAGGTCGAGTGAGGCAAAAAATAAATGTTGATTGCAACAAACCCCCCTCAACCTTGATAAAGGCCGAGGCAGGGGGTTGCAAGCAACTTTCCAATAACACCTCACTCGATCTTGATAAAGGCCAAGTGAGGCAAAAAATAAATATTGCTTGCAACAACCCCCCACGACCTTGATAAAGGCCGAGGCAGGGGTTTGCAAGCAACTTTCCAATAACACCTCACTCGTCCTTGATAAAGGCCGAGTGAGGCAAAAAATAAATATTGCTTGCAACAACCCCCCACGACCTTAATAAAGGCCGAGGCAGGGGGTTGCAAGCAACTTTCCAGTAACACCTTACTCGGCCTTGATAAAGGCCAAGTGAGGCAAAAAGTAAATGTTTTTTGCAACAACCGCCCTCAACCTTGATAAAGGCCGAGGCAGGGGGTTGCAAGCAATTTTCGAATAACAGCTCACTCGACCTTGATAAAGTCCGAGTGAGGCAAAAAATAAATATTGTTTACAACAATCTCCTTTGACCTTAACAAACACTGAGTGAGGTGCATAAAGGAACAAGTTCCTTAACACCCTAGTTCGGCCTACATTGACTGAATGATAAAAGAACAAGTTTCTCAACACCCTTGTTGAACCTACAAAGACCGAGTGAGCAAAGATTGATTGGGGGCATGAAGGAACAAGTTCCTAAACATCCTAGTTCGACCCACAAAGTCCAACAAGGGGTATAAAGAAACAAGCCTTGCATTACCCTCACTCGATTGGGGTTGGCCAACAGGGGCTAATAAATAAAATAAAAAATGGTGTAGGGGGAATCTAATCCTTAGGTCTATCATGGCCTTGTACACCAGAATGGGGTTGTTATTAGGGAGGACCCTAACATTAAAGCTTATTGTAGGTTCTCCCTCATTATAGTCCTCGGCATGGCTTACCCTTGGTTCATTTCATCATCCTACACATTCTCGGATCATAATATCTCTCGGCATTCTTTGAAGAAGACCTTAGCCTCTTAGTGTCAGAAGGACCTAGACCAACAGCCTATTCATCATCCTCAACTTTGGTGTCCTCATGAATCTCTGGCCTCACGAAACCTGAATATCTAGGCTGGTCTCATAATTCTCATTCTCCTTTGCCAACCTTCAAATATCTTCAAAGGTGTCCTCGACATAGTATTGTTTTGTAGCCGAGTCTTCAGGCGGAAATTTGGATCTTCAAAGAAGTCCATGGTATATTGCATAGGTGCAAAAAGTGGAGCTATTTATGGAGAGAAATGAGTTCTAAGGTCGGACCAAGAGGGACATCTAGGGATGGATACCCTAAGAATCCTTATTTTTGGTGGGCTTGGCCATTTTATCTTGATCAGGGCCAGCAAAATAACCGGCTAATTGATTACTAGCATTAATTACTACTTCACTCATTCAAAAGGGAGGAAATTACCTAATTTCACCCCCTTTTGAGGGGCAAATGTTACGGGCCAAAATATGGTTTAGCAAGAAAAGTACATGAGGCCCAATCAAGCACAAAAGCCCAAGGATCAGCATCAGCCCAATCACAAGAAGCCCATCAGTGTCCACTACCAGAGGACACGTGGCGTCATCCTATAAGTACACATGGCAGCATCTTACTAGTACATGTGGCAACTAATTGAAGCAGCAACATATTGGATGACATTGAACAAAGACAACATCAAAGAATCCCACATTGATAGAATGAGCTATTACAAGGAGATATCCTGATATAAATGTATTCATGACTGATTGATGAGAAAAACATTAGTTGATTTGACAAGACAGCACAAAAAGTTTATAAGTCCATTAATTGTCAGTAAAGCTTAATCATATTTGATTAATAAGCAATCAACAAGTTATTAATAATATTATGTTATTCCTCTATTTTCTTGTTTTATTACATTAATTTGCATTATTATGTCATTTATTTTCATATTTGTACTAGGCAGAATTTGTAGCATAGTTTCAATTAGCCCTCACCTAATACCATAAAATCACCCGAAACACCATTCTATATGGAGCCTTTGATATAGGTGTCGTTCCCAAAACCAAATCAATGTTGAACTCCACCTCTCTTTCCGGTGGTATTCCCGGTACCTCCTTAGGAAATACGTCCGCATAGTCTTTGACCATGGGAATTGCTTCAAGTTGTTCTTCTTTAGAAATGTCCTTCACTTGACATAGGAATACCGCTTTGCCTTTCTAATGCGACTTCTGCATCTTCATTGCAGACACAAACTTCACGCCCTTCTTGCTTGTGGTGCCGGAGTAGGTTATCCGCTTCCCTTTGGGTCCACGCAACACAATTCCTTGATCTCTGCATCGGATTGCCGCTTGATACTTGGATAGCCAATCCATTCCAAGAATTTCATCAAATTCTATCATTGGAAATTTCTTTAGTCTGCCGTCAATTGCTCACCGGCTATGACTATAGGAACATCCTTAAATTCCCGGTTACAAGCAAAATCCTCCTCCGAAGGTAGAGTTACAATAGATTTCACAGGAGACTCTCCCGGCAATTAGTTTTACATACAAATGACTTTGCAACAAAAGAAACTGTACCAGCAGTATCAAACAATACTAAAGTAGCAAATTAAAGACTAGAAATGTACCCGTGACCACATCGGGTTGCGCATCCGCCTCTTCTTGAGTCATGTAGAATATACGGTTCTTCATCGGTGCCTTGTTTTCAATTGCAGCTGGTTGACCCTTTGGACAGGCCTAAGACTTGTGACCTTCCTATCCACACTTATAACACACAATCGTTGACCCATCGCACTTCTTTTTGGGGTGAAAGTCTTTCTTGTATCCTCAACAAACTCTCGGTCCTTATTGGTAGGTCGACTGGTTGAACTGTTGTTGCGGTCTCTGAGATGACTCATAACGCGGTTTGTTCGCAGGCAAAGATGGTTGACTTGCGGGGACTCTTTTCTTTGTTGCTCCTTCCTCGCCCAAAGATGCATGAATTTCTAAGGCCGCTTCATAGGCTCGCTGAAAAGTTGCTACTCCGCTGCTGATCACGTGCACTCTGATGCGGGGACCTAGTTTCTTGATGTACCTCTTCAGTTTATCAGCTTCAGAGGGTATCACTGCAGTAGCAAATCTAGACAACTCCACAAACTTATTCGTATAAGCCTGCATGGACATTGTTCCCAAACTGAGCATTAGGAAATCTTCTTATTTCTACCAATGGAGTTCATTCGGGTAGAAACTTTCTTGAAGCTTGGTGGTGAAATCAGTCCATTCCATGCCTCTTATTGTACCTTCCTCAGGTCTGACGGTCATCCACCAATTGTCAGCTTCTTTCCTCAAATAGTAGCTTGCTATCTGAACTCCCTCCTCATCAGGGCAGTTTGTTGCGTCAAATAGATTTCTCATTTCCCATATCCAGTTCTCAAGGATTACGGAGTCCGCAATGCCGTCATACGTTAGTGGTCGATGACGTGCAAAACGGTCGAATGAGGAATGGCTACCAGGCAATTGTGCTCCTCTTTGAGCAAGACTGAGGATGGCGTTCTCTAGCATGCGACGACGGTTGCGATGTCCAAGAGATCGGCCAGGAAATGCCATTCTATAAAACAAAACACATGTTAAAAGAACGAAAAATATTAGCCAAAACAAAGAAAAATAAATGATCGCAAAAGTCAAAATCATCTTAACCCATAGCTCTACCTGAGTCAACAGTCACTAAGTTCTCGTGGTATAGCTAACTATGTTAAACTCTCGGGATCATAAAGCACACAATCTATTCGGTTAATTATGAAGAACTAATCCTAAGGTTCAGCTCTGGTACCAACTGTAATGACCCGCATTTTAGCAATGTTGTTTTCGGGGAAAACAACAATACGAATCATCATTATTCCAAAATCTTATAAAACAAGGCTTAAAATATAAACGGAAGCTCTAACACTTAGCCATTTTATTACTTGAAAATAATAAATCAAAACAAAAGTATAACCAAAGTCCTTTAACACTATCAACTCCTACTCCAATTCTAAAGTAAAAACGAAAGTAGAACTAGGAGTATCAAAAGGTTAGGTAGCTAAAAATACTACGCTTGAATTCTCACTAGTCCCAACGCTCGCAACGACCCAGTTAATCTTCATCACTACGAAAGTGCATCATGTGGGCCAGAATTACGGCAGGGAGGTTGATTTTAATCTTTTTCATCATCAGATACATTAAGACCATTTCCATAATCCTCATAACTCCTCTGCCCTGAGCCATAGGAATTAACAACTTGTTGCATAGAGAGTGCAGAACCAGCATGACTGGTTCCTTTAGATTGACAGTCTTATAGGTTGACTTCTTTGTCAACTTACCCCCAAACATAAATTCATAAATCTCTTCAAAACACTAACCCCTATTAAAATAGGCCAAACATCTCCAGAATACATATCAAAAACATCACGAGGCACACTCCACACATCAGACAGAGAGGAAATAGACATACAAATCTCAACATCATTGACTACAAACATAAGAGATGTGTCAGCCAATTATTTCAAGTTCACATAAAAATCCCTAACACTATTAACACAAGTATCATCATATATCATAAACATGTCAAGCCAACCCTGATACTCCAACAATTCTTTAAATTCACCCAACTCAGCTATGTCAAGATAACCTTCCTCAACAGTAAAACCAGGGAGAACAGTTCTTTCAGACAGGGGAGTGGAACCAGTAGAGATTGGTTCAGAAGTTTTACCTTTTGTAGTACGAGAGGGTTTGGAGGGTCCTCCTTTTCTTTTGGTTCCCCTGATTGAACCAGTAGACATGCCTTCAGATACCTCAGGCGTTGCCTCCCTTTTCAATACAAATCTAGTGAATCTTCTCTGTAATCTCCCAGAAATTGAAGGTGACCCCTTCTTGGAACCAACGACTACCACATCCACATCTTCTTTAAGATCAAGAAACGGAACTTCAAGAACTTCTTTCAAAGATTTTTCTTTTGGTTCCTACTGAATTGGTGAAACATCAGTTGATTGAAGTTCGTGGGGGATTTCAGTTTGTGAAGAAGGTAGGTCTTGTTGAGGTTTTTTAGAAGGTTTGGAAGGTGAAGTCTTTGGTGACGAAGGTGGTGTGGGTTGTTTTGGTGGTGAAGTGGTTTTCTTTGGTGATGTTGGTGGTGTGGGTTGTTTTGGTGGTGAATTGGTTTGCTTGGGTGAAGGTGGTGTTTGTTTTGGTGACGGTGGAAGTGGTGGTGTTCATTTTGAAGTTTCTTTGGGAGTGGGTGATTTGGGTGTTGGGAGTTTGGTAGTGGTGGCTTTCTCGGTGGTTGGTGCTTTCTTGGGTTGAGATAAGATAGAACTACCCTTGCTTTGTTTCTTTGCAGCTGATTTCTTCCCCATTTTATAATTTTTGAGTTTTCAAAACTTGAATTTGAATTCGAGAGGTGAGAGAGAGAGAGATGATTTAAAGTGACAATGATGATGAATGATGGCTACAAAGGGGTTAGATCAATATAAATGAAGCTGAAATAAATTTAAGAGAGAGAAAGAATCAGTTGGAAATATTTGAGAAGATATTTGCTCATAAATGAGATTTAAGGAAAATAAAATATTTCCTTAATATTTTCTCAACTGATTTAAACAAAATGGCAACTAGAATATTTTTGTCTCTGCATGGGATCATAACTGCAAATAAAATAATTTCTTGAAGACAAGAAAATATCTTATATTTTGATTTTTTCGAAAATATAAATTTTAAAAAAACACGTCTGTGCTACCCTATTGTTCTACCATACTGTTTCTATGTGGAACCAATCACTTCTAATTTAGGCAACTTAGCCCAACTTCACCCTTATTTTACAACCATGCCACTTGAGATTCTCATCTAAGTAAGGCATGTACATGATCACCTGAAGAAATAAAACAAAATTATGCACACAAAAATTATACAAGGAAACACTAATCTAGCTAATCATTGAGGGAAACAGAAGAAGCCAAATTGCCTAAATCTAACATGACTCTTAATTTACAAAAAGCCTCTTTACCTAAGGGTTTAGTGAAGATGTCAGCTATTTGATCCTCACTTTTACATAGCAACATCTCCACCAAGCCTCTCTCAACATTTTCTCTCAAAAAGTGATGCTTAATTTCAATGTGCTTGGTTCTGGATTGTTGTACTGGGTTCTTGTTCTTGGAAGTATTAATAGCACTGGTGTCGTCAAAAAATATGGGAACACATTTTCTTTCAACACCAAAATCTTTGAACTGGTTCCTTATCCACAATAGCTAGGTGTAATGACCCAGATTTTGTTGGTATTTTTGCCGATAATCATGTGTATTTATGTGTTAGTTCAAATTTATTTTGAACTATTTAATTTATTTTATGTAAATAATTTCGATTTAATTCGAAATATTTGTTTTTCAGTTTTTATTATTTATGTTATTTATTATTTAATTAATTAGAATTTTTATTATTTAATTTTCTGATTAATTATTTAATATTTTGGGCTAAATCGATTATTGCATGATTAGTCATGCGGGTTTTGCAAATTAGCCCAATTGATCACGAGAGCCCATTTTTAGGCCCAATTGCCCCTCATGGCCAGTTTTTAGAAGGCATGGCAAGGCTCGCCACTTGCCTTGTGTTCACACCTTGACTAACTCTATAAATAGGAGAGTTAGTAAGGCTTGAGGATCTATTTGCTCATTTGCCATCTTAACACATTTGCCATCCAAATTCAAACACAAAACTCCCTCCCATTTGCTCATCCTCACACGCCATTTTTGAGCAATTGAACCCATCAATTGTTCATCATCTTTCCTAGCCCAAAACTTAAAGATTCAAAGTCTATTGATCTTTAAGTATTCAAACACAATCCTAAACACATTCATTTCATTCAAGATCATTGGTTCGGGTTTGGGTTGATCGTGTTCGAGTAGGTGCGTGTTGATAGCCGTGCGAGGGAGGTGCTCGTGTGGCCGTGTGTGAAGACCGTGGCTGTGCAGTGGGTCCGTCGCAGTGGTGTTCGTGGGCCGTGTGTGCGTGGTGCAGCAGCCGTGCAGTGGTGTCGTGTGGGTGTGGCCGTGTTCGTGTGGTTCGAAGCCAAGCCGTGTGCACCGTGTTTTGGGCCGTGTTGTGTGATTGTGTGGGTCGAGTTTTCGGGTTGCAATTTGTGTTGATTTTGTGTGTAATCCTCAATAAGGTAACATGCTTTCTCAACCTTTTTGGTATACTATGTCTATAGTATAAATTAAATGCATGTATGGGTTGTTTGGTGATGATTATTCATGATTTCTTGTGTTGTTTCTAATCTGAATTTTTATGTGGTTTTCATGATATTTTGATGATGGATTTTATGATTTTATGATTGATTCTATGTTTTTTTATGATCATGAATATTATGTTAAAGTTTGATGAATTTTGGATGAGTAAAAATTGAATTTTTGATTGGTTGATGATGATGTTATGCTTATGATGTATGGGTTTGGATGAGTTCTTGGTTGAGTTCTTGAATCTTGATTGAGTTCTTGATTGAAGATCTTGAATCTTGAATGAGTTCTTTATGAGTTCTTTGAGTTCTTTATGAGTTCTTGATGAGTCTTTATGAGTTCTTGGTTGAATCTTGTTAATTAAAGAAAGTGGTTTAGAACTTAAAGAAAGTTAAAGATTTAGTCTAAATTGATTAAAGAATGGTTAATGAATGATGGTTTATGGTTGGTTAGACTCAAGATCAAGGCGCAAAGGCAATCTTGAGTATAACTTCGTTGATTAACTAGTTATTTTCGAGAATCAAGGCGTAAAGGAAATTCTTGAATTTAATTTAGTTATGTTGAGATAATAAGATGATTAAATGGTTAATTAATAAATTTAGCTTGATTTCACTTCTAGACGCGTAAAACTTAGAGTAAGATTCTTTGTTTTTAGGTTAATACGTTGCCCCTATTCCATCCGCGGTATTGGGATAATTGGAGTCATACTATGTGATCTTTTGTGGATTTCCAGTAAGATTGGTTTCACAGGACATGGATTTCCAGTAAGATTGGTTTCATGGGGTTTGGGAGTAAGATTCTCAAATCCGAGCATAATAGAAAGTTTGAATGCGTAAGATGCGTTCGTACGAGCACAGTCCGGTCTAGAATGTGAATGATTGCGCCAAAGATAGTTGGTTAGGTTATTTGAGTCGAGTTCACGTTTTTGGGTTGTTCTCGTACTTTGGTTATTGATGTTGATTATTTGATTTATGCTATGTACATGTGTATTCCCATTAGGGTGAGTCAGTTATGTTACTCGCCACTGATGGTGGACTGTTGTATGTTTTTCAGGTATTTCTGGTGACGATGTACTTGCTTAGCTTTGGGTTGGGCGAGCGGCGTTTTTATGTTTCTGTTATTTGATGTATTTTCTATTTCTGTCGTTTATAGATAGTGTTGGTATATTGTATGGACTTTCATACGTTGTTTTTAGACTCTGGCGTGTGGTTGGAGTTACTCGTATTTTAGTATTTCTAGTTTGACTTTTGGACTAGTATGTAAAAACTTGTGGGTATTTGTACGTTTTGGATTGATTAATAATATTTTCGAGGAATTAGTTTTTAATTCTTAAGTATTTTGAGTTGTAGTTTATAACTATTCGACTCGTCGGTTTCTTCCACTCCGGTTTAAGCGAGTCGGGTCGTTACAGTTGGTATCAGAGCCGAATAGGTTTTAAGTGAAGTTTTCAGGATTTGAGTTAAACCCGGGAGTCGAGAGCTTTACTTTTCCCGAGTGAACAAACCAAATTCTAGGATTAAGTGAAGGAGAAGAGTTGGGTAGAAAGACCGGGATAGGATTCTTTCTATTTTCTTTCTTGCCTTATGTTGTTTTCTTGACCTTGGTGGGGTATATGACTAACATTGTATTCTTGTTATGTCTTTTGTTGTGATGCGTGGCAGCATGTCTACACCTCGCTGGTTGAGTACTGGACGACAGAGGTTGCGGGCACTCGAGGAGGCGATCCTTACATTAGCGCACCATAGTCGTTATCCGCCGAGTACGCAGTCGACGTTCGATCGTATCGCACGTCACCGACCTCCTACTTACGACGGGGTTGCCGACCCCACTACCTTGGAGAGCTGGATCCGCGAGATGGAGAAGCTCTTTGACGCGACGTTATGCCTCGAGCACGAGAAGGTGCAGATCGCCGCTTACTACTTACGTGGAGAGGCCGATAACTGGTGGACGTTAGCTAAGGACGCGTACCAGCCGTTGCATGCGATGTCTTGGACCGAATTTATCGATAAGGTCCAGGAGCGTTTCTACCCCGATGAGTTGCGGTGGCAGAAATAGGAGGAGTTCCTTACTCTTGCACAGGGTAAGATGTCTGTCCAGGCGTACACCGACCGATTTACGGAGTTGTCGAGGTTCTCTACGTCTGTGGTTCCATCGGAGAAGGATCGGGTCAAGCGCTACATCAAAAAGCTAGATCCGAAGATTCGAGTTCACGTGATCAGCAGTGGAGTGACGATGTTCCAGCAGGCCTACGAGGTAGCACTCGAGATACAGGCATCGATTACTGAGGAGGATTCGAGCAAGAAGAGAGCTCTGGTTCCGACGACTACAGCTTCGTTTTAGAAGCCCCGGTTTGGCACACCTTGCAGTACCCCTTCGACCACGAGTTCGCGTAAGGGTAGCGATGGCTCGAAGTGTAGAGGTTGCGGCCGAGACTTCCATCCAGGGAAGAAGTGCGACGGTTCTCCGATCACTTGTTTTACTTGCGGGAAGGTAGGCCATAAGGCGTCGACGTGCCCTGAGAGGAAGTCAAATTCTGAGGTTAAGCAGCTTCCAGCACCGACGAAGACTCCGGTTAAGAACCGAGTCTACTGTATGACCGAGGCGGAGGCCGAGGTTCAGCCTGACATCGTATCAGGTAGATTTGTTATCTCTGGTGTGTTAGCATTAGTTTTGTTTGATTCTGGTGCTATTGTTTCTTTCGTGGCTAGTAGTTTTGTCTCGAGGTCTAACCTTCGAGGCAGCCTTCCTGTTAGTTCAATTATTACTCTCCCTTCCGGAGAGGATTTTGTTTGTCAGCGTGAATTCCGAGGAGTGCCTATCATGATAGCTGGGGAGCAAGCAACGGCCGATCTAAAGGAGTTTCCGTTGATGGAGTTTGATGTTATACTTGGTATGGACTGGCTGTCGAGGTATCGAGCGATCATTCGTTGCCGAGATCAGTCAGTAACATTCCGAGGATCTCAGGGCAACCGAGCTACCTACTCTGGGTTCGTCCTTAAGAAAGGAGTAAAGGTAATCTCTGCCTTGAAGATGAGGAAGCATCGCCAGAAGGGCGATATGGTGTATCTATGTCAGGTACGAGACTTGACTGAGGAGCATCTGTTGGACGATATTCCTGTAGCGAGGGATTTCAGAGACGTATTTCCTGATGAGCTACCAGGCGTTCCACCTGAGCGTGATGTCGAGTTTCATATCGACTTAGTACCCAGGACAACGCCGATCTCGAAGGCACCGTACCGGATGGCACCATCTGAGTTATTGGAGTTAAAGACATAACTCCAGGATTTGATCGATAAAGGCTTCATTAGGCCAAGTGTTTCTCCGTGGGGAGCTCCTGTGCTCTTCGTGAAGAAGAAAGATGGTAGTATGCGCCTGTGCATAGACTACCGAGAGTTGAATCGGGTAACTATCAAGAATAAGTACCCATTGCCTATGATTGAGGACCTGTTCGATTAGTTGCGAGGAGCAGGAGTGTTTTCGAAGATAGATCTTCGATCTGGATATCATCAGATTCCGGTCAAGAAAGAAGACATTCCGAAAACTGTTTTTCGTACTCGATACGGCCATTACGAGTTTGAGGTAATGCCCTTTGGCCTCACTAATGCGCCAGCCGTGTTCATGGACCAGATGAACCGGACGTTTCACCACTTACTCGATAAGTGTGTCGTAGTATTTATAGATGATATCTTAGTCTATTCGAGAGATGAGTCTGAGCATACGGAACATCTCCGGATGGTACTCGAGATATTGAGGAGTCATAAGTGGTTCGCGAAACTCTCCAAGTGTGAGTTCTGGCTTCGCGAAGTAGCCTTTCTAGGCCATGTGATTAGTAAAGAGGGCATTAAGGTAGACCCAGCTAAGATTAAGGCTGTAGTGGATTGGAGTAGCCCGAGGAATGTGGCGGAGGTTCGTAGTTTTCTGGATTTGGCCGGATACTACCGACGATTCGTCCAGGACTTCTCCAAGATTGCTAGGCCAATGTCCAGTCTCCTACAGAAGGAGGTCCGATTCGTTTGGACGGAGGCTTGTGAGCAAGCATTTCATCAGTTGAAACAGAGATTAGTCTCTGCTCCGATTCTTACTCTTCCGAACGATGAAGAGGGCTTCGAGGTCTATAGTGATGCTTCGAAGAGTGGCCTAGGCTGCGTGCTCATGCAGGGTGAGAAGGTCATCGCTTACGCATCGAGACAACTGAAGGTGCACGAGCGTAACTATCCTACGCATGACTTGGAGTTAGCGGCTGTAGTGTTCGCGCTCAAGATTTGGAGGCACTATCTCTATGGCGGTTCGTGTAGAGTATTCACGGATCACAAGAGCCTCAAGTAAATCTTCACTCAGAAAGACCTCAATATGAGGCAGAGGCGGTGGCTTGAGTTGATCAAGGACTACGACCTGACGCTCAACTATTGCGAAGGTAAGGCGAACTTAGTTGCGGATGCGCTGAGTCGCAAACATCGCTTGAGCTTCAGTAGAAGCCGTGGTTCTGTCAGACTTCGTCTGACATCGATGAGTGCCGAACCTGATTTAATTCGGGAACTGCGCGAGGGTCAACAGAACGACCCGCAGCTTGCTAGGATTCAAGAGGCTATACGACAAGGTAAAGCCGTAGGTTTCGAGATCCCTTCCGATGGTGGTTGCTTTCGAGGGAGATGGTGTGTACCGGACTGTTCTGATCTTAGGAACAGGATCATGTCCGAGGCACCTAACTCGCCTTATTCTATTCATCCCGGTGGTAATAAGTTTTACCAGGATCTTAGGGGCTAGTTCTGGTGGCCTAAGATGAAGAGGGATGTAGCGGAGTTTGTTGCTCGGTGTTTGACCTGTCAGAAGGTCAAGATTGAGCATCAGAGACCGGGAGGTCTGTTGCAGCCACTACTTATTCCGACCTGGAAATTTGAGTCGGTATCTATGGACTTCGTAGTGAGCTTACCCACTTGCAATG
Source organism: Salicornia ramosissima (assembly GCA_951394345.1). Taxonomy (NCBI): domain Eukaryota; kingdom Viridiplantae; phylum Streptophyta; class Magnoliopsida; order Caryophyllales; family Amaranthaceae; genus Salicornia; species Salicornia ramosissima. Next base: position 26,289,820 of record OX596235.1, read on the forward strand.
GCTTGAATGCCATTTGGGTCATAGTGGATAGGTTGACTAAGGTCGCTAGATTCATTTCGATGAAAATGACCTGGTCGATGGAGCGTCTAGCTGAGGCGTACACTCAGGACATAATCCGACTTCATGGAGTTCCGAGGGAGATTGTTTCTGATCGGGATCCGATATTTCTATCTCGTTTCTGGAAGTCAGTTCAGGAAGCCTTTGGGACAAAGCTGAAGTTGAGCACCACTTTTCATGCGGCGACTGATGGTCAGACTGAGAGGACCATCCAGACTTTGGAGGATATGCTTCGAGCATGTACTCAGGAGTATCACCAGTCTTGGGTACGTATGCTCTGCTTGATAGAGTTCTCCTATAATAATAGCTATCACTCCAGCATTGAGATGGCTCCGTACGAGGCCCTGTATGGCAGGAAATGTCGGAGTCCTATTTGTTGGAATGATATCAGTGATACTGTGGCTTTAGGACCTGAGATGGTACACGATACTATCGAGAAGGTTCGAGTTATTCGGTCTAAGATGCAGGCCGCTCAGAGTCGTCAGAAATCCTACGCTGATAATCGACGTAGACCGCTGGCTTTCGAGGTAGGTGACAAAGTCTTGCTTAAGGTTTCACCATTCAAAGGAGTGGCGCGCTTCGGTCAGAAGGGGAAACTCCGACCGAAATATGTGGGACCTTACGAGATACTTGAACGAGTTGGGGAAGTGGTATATCGATTGGCATTACCACCTAGTTTGGCTAATGTACATGATGTATTCCATGTTTCCCAACTAAGGAAATATGTGCATGATCCTACTCATGTGATTACAACGGACCCGGTCGTGATTGAGCAAAATCTGACTTACGAGGAGCGACCCGTCCAGATCTTGGATCGGGAAGAGAGGACCCTGCGGCATAAGCAGGTACCGCTTGTCAAGGTGTTGTGGAGAAATCAACACCATGAAGAAGCGACTTGGGAGACGGAAGCGTCCATGCAGCAGAAGTACCCAGAACTGTTCGATGGGGAGCGATCTCCTACACCTTGAAATTTCGGGACGAAATTCCTTTAAGGAGGGGAGGTTGTAATGACCCAGATTTTATTGGTATTTTTGCCGATAATTATGTGTATTTATGTGTTAGTTCAAATTTATTTTCAACTATTTATTTTATTTTATGTGAATAATTTCGATTTAATTCGAAATATTTGTTTTTCAGTTTTTATTATTTATGTTATTCATTATTTAATTAATTAGAATTTTTATTATTTAATTTTCTAATTAATTATTTAATATTTTGGGCTAAATCGATTATTGCATGATTAGTCATGCGGGTTTTGCAAATTAGCCCAATTGATCACGGGAGCCCATTTTTAGGCCCAATTGCCCCTCATGGCCGGTTTTTAGAAGGCATGGAAAGGCTTGCCACTTGCCTTGTGTTCACACCTTGACTAACTCTATAAATAGGAGAGTTAGTAAGGCTTGAGGATCTATTTGCTCATTTGCCATCTTAACACATTTGCCATCCAAATTCAAACACAAAACTCCCTCCCATTTGCTCATCCTCACACGCCATTTTTGAGCAATTGAACCCATCAATTGTTCATCATCTTTCCTAGCCTAAAACTTAAAGATTCAAAGTCTATTGATCTTTAAGTATTCAAACACAATCCTAAACACATTCATTTCGTTCAAGATCATTGGTTCGGGTTTGGGTTGATCATGTTCGAGTAGGTGCGTGTTGATAGCCGTGCGAGGGAGGTGCTCGTGTGGCCGTGTGTGAAGACCGTGGCTGTGCAGTGGGTCCGTGGCAGTGGTGTTTGTGGGCCGTGTGTGCGTGGTGCAGCAGCCGTGCAGTGGTGCCGTGTGGGTGTGGCCGTGTTCGTGTGGTTCGAAGCCAAGCCGTGTGCACCGTGTTTTGGGCCGTGTTGTGTGATCGTGTGGGTCGAGTTTTCGGGTTGCAATTTGTGTTGATTTTGTGTGTAATCCTCAATAAGGTAACATACTTTCTCAACCTTTTTGGTATACTATGTCTATAGTATAGATTAAATGCATGTATGGGTTGTTTGGTGATGATTATTCATGATTTCTTGTGTTGTTTCTAATCTGAATTTTTATATGGTTTTCATGATATTTTGATGATGGATTTTATGATTTTATGATTGATTCTATGTTGTTTTATGATCATGAATATTATGTTAAAGTTTGATGAATTTTGGATGAGTAAAAGTTGAATTTTTGATTGGTTGATGATGATGTTATGCGTGTGATGTATGGGTTTGGATGAGTTCTTGGTTGAGTTCTTGAATCTTGATTGAGTTCTTGATTGAAGATCTTGAATCTTGAATGAGTTCTTTATGAGTTCTTTATGAGTTCTTTGAGTTCTTTATGAGTTCTTTATGAGTCTTTATGAGTTCTTGGTTGAATCTTGTTAATTAAAGAAAGTGGTTTAGAACTCAAAGAAAGTTAAAGATTTAGTCTAAATTGATTAAAGAATGGTTAATGAATGATGGTTTATGGTTGGTTAGACTCAAGATCAAGGCGCAAAGGCAATCATGAGTATAACTTCGTTGATTAACTAGTTATTTTCGAGAATCAAGGCGTAAAGGCAATTCTTGAATTTAATTTAGTTATGTTGAGATAATAAGATGATTAAATGATTAATTAATAAAGTTAGCTTGATTTCACTTCTAGACGCCTAAAACTTAGAGTAAGATTCTTCGTTTTTGGGTTACGACGTTGCCCCTATTCCATCCGCGGTATTGGGATAGTTGGAGTCATACTATGTGATCTTTTGTGGTTTCCAGTAAGATTGGTTTCACGGGACATGGATTTCTAGTAAGATTGGTTTCATGGGGTTTGGGAGTAAGATTCTCAAATCCGAGCATAGTAGAAAGTTCGAATGCGTAAGATGCGTTCGTACGAGCACAGTCCGGTCTAGAATGTGAATGATTGCGCCAAAGATAGTTGGTTAGGTTGTTTGAGTCGAGTTCACGTTTTTGGGTTGTTCTCGTACTTTGGTTATTGATGTTGATTATTTGATTTATGCTATGTACATGTGTATTCCCATTAGGGTTAGTCAGTTATGTTACTCGCCACTGATGGTGGACTGTTGTATGTTTTTCAGGTATATCTGATGACGATGTACTTGCTTAGCTTTGGGTTGGGCGAGCGGCGTTTTTATGTTTCTGTTATTTGATGCATTTTCTATTTCTGTCGTTTATAGATAGTGTTGGTATATTGTATGGACTTTCATACGTTGTTTTTAGACTCTGACGTGTGGTTGGAGTTACTCGTATTTTAGTATTTCTAGTTTGACTTTTGGACTAGTATGTACAAACTTGTGGATATTTGTACGTTTTGGATTGATTAATAATATTTTCGAGGAATTAGTTTTTAATTCTTAAGTATTTTGAGTTGTAGTTTATAACTATTCGACTCGTCGGTTTCTTCCGCGTCGGTTTAAGCGAGTCGGGTCGTTACACTAGGAACAGCATAAAGCTGCAACAATATATTCTGACTCTGATGTTGATAGGGCAACCGAGTTTTGCTTTTTAGAACCCCAATGGATAAGACAAGAGCCAAGAAAATGTGCCATACCTGGTTTTCTCTTTCTATCACTGGGAAACAAGCATAATCTACATCTGTGTACCCAATAAGTTCACAAGTGGTTCCTTTTGGGTACCACAAACACAGATCATCTGTTCCAACTAAATATTTGAGTATCCGTCTAACAGCCTTCCAGTGAGACTCTTGGGATTCCTTTGGAATCTTGCACACAGTCCCACAGAGAATACTATATCTTGTCTGCTGGTTGTTAGGTATAGAAGAGAACCAATCCTTCCTATATACAGTGAGGCCTCAGCATCTTTTCCCTTTGTGTCAGCATCAAGTTTTCCATATGTGGGAACAGGTGTCTGATACGCCTTACTGTTCTCCATGCCATATTTCTTCAGTAGTTTCCTAAGGTACTTCTGTTGATGAATCATGATTCCATCAACAGTTTCCTTAATTTGCCTCCCAAGGAAGAACCCTAATTCTCCCATCATGCTCATCTCAATTCACTCTGCATAAGATTAGCAAACTCATCAAATAGCATCTGATTAGTAGCACCAAACAAAATATCATCAACATAAATCTGTACTACTAATAAGTGGTTCCCCTAGTTTTGATGAACAATTTTTTGTCAAGTGTTCCCCTTTTAATCCATAAAGTGCTTTGTCTAGTTTGTATACATGTTGGGGAAACACTTTGTCCTCAAAACCATGTGGTTGTTCTACATATACCTCTTCCTTCAAATATCTATTTAAAAAGGTTGTCTTGACATCCATCTGAAACAACTTAATATTCATATGAGCAGCAAATGCAATCAAGATTCTAATAGCCTCTATTCTAGCAACAGGTGAAAAGGTTTCATCATAATGAATTCCTTCTTACTGATTATACCCTTGCACCACAAGTCTTCCTTTGTTTCTGACTATGGTTTCATCATAATCAAAAGGTCATCCAATTTGTTTCTGAATACCCAACGAGGTCTTGGCTCAAGATGTCATACTTGATTTATTTTGAACTGATTTAATTCATCTTGGATAGCCAATACCTAATCTGGATCAGGTAAAGCCACTTTATAGTCAGCTAGTTCTATATTAGATAAGAATGAAGAATGGGCAGAAAAATTCTTATAAATTCTTATATGAAGAATGGGCACAAGAATGAAGAAGGTGGACCTGCTTCTGCTTATGTTTCCTCTAGGTTCCCAGTGGCCTGGTCCCTTGTGAAGTCAATCAGACCAATGACTTCACCTAGTTCTACCTGTGCATTCTCAGAAGACATGTTAAATTCATCAAATATAACATGGACACTCTCCTCTACACACAAGGTCCTCTTATTGAACACCTTGTATGCTTTGCTTTGAGGAGAATATCATAAGAAGAATGCCTCATCACTCCTAGGGTCAAATTTATCAAGATGGTTCTTTCGATTGTTATGCACAAAGCATTTACAACCAAAGACTTGAAAGTGTGCAATGTTAGGTTTCCTGCCTTTTAGGATTTCATAAGGAGTCTTACTTAATTTTGGTCTAATGAGAGCTCTATTAAGAATATAACAAGCAGTGTTAACAGCTGCTCCCAAAACTCTTAGGTAGACCACTCTCAATAAGCATGGTCCCCGCCATCTCCTCAAGAATTCTGTTGTTCCTTTCCACCACGCCATTTTGTTGTGGTGTTCTAGGAGCAGAGAAGTTGTGACTTACCCCATGTTCCCTACAATAATCAATGAAGCTGGCCTTCTCAAACTCCGTTCCATGGTCTGACCTTACAGCAACTAGTTTAAGATTCAACTGGTTCTCCACTTGTTTCATTCTCAAACTCATCGAATGTTTCATCCTTTGAGTGTAGAAAGATAACCCAAGTGTAACTGGAAAAGTCATCAACAATAACACACACAAACCTATAATGTAACACCCCGTACTTATAAACAGAGGATACAAGCAGAAGATAGGGCATTGGAAGGGAGTGCAACTTAAGCTCTAAGAAAACATAACCCAAAAGAAAATAATAAAGTCCGACTAAAGAAAGTCCAATACCATTACAAGTCCAAAGTACAAGGTATAAACACCTATACATAAGTCTAGAAATCAAATCTACTTAAACAGAAATCATAAGTGAGGAATTCCGGTCACGCCAAACAAACTAAGATGGCTTCACTAATGGAAAGAATCCCTAATACCAATCCTCACACACTCGCCGCCCAAACCGTTACAATCCTGCAGTCAATCAGAATCTGAAAAATGAATACAACTGATAGGTCCATTTTAGGACCGATTTCCCAGGCTCTTTTCATTTGTTCTCCGTTGTTTTTATAGGATTAGTTTTATTAGTTTTAGGCCTTTTTAGCATAGTTTAGGTCTTAGCTGCGTTTTCAATTAATAATGCCTTTTCTTGCCGTTTTTGCTAATAATTGAGCACTTTCTCATTACTTATGCCTTGCGTTCATTCATGTAGGTGTTTTGCATGTTTAATTCTTGAAAGCCGAAAAGGGTCGTGAGAGGTCCTGATAAGCTTTGAGAAGTGTGCTGCAAAGCCAGGACCACAATCACCATTTTTGGAGCATAGGTCAACTTTGAATGGCCATAACTTTTTACATACTTATCTTTTTAAGGCGATTCAAGTTGGAGGTTAAATCTCGTTCCGATATCTTCAAATCGCCTAGTCATAAGCTAAATTCTGATAAGAAATGAAGGAGTTATATATGACATTTTCAAAACTGACTACCAAGCTGTCTGGCGGCCGTTGAGATTTCCACGAGGCCGCTGAGACCTCTCCAGCGCCCGCAGTGATTTCCAAGCGGCTGTTGAGACCTCTCTAGCACCTGCTGAGATTTCCCAGCGCCCGCTGAATTGGCCAGAACATAAAGTAGCTCATTTTTTGGCTGCAGCGCCCTCTGAAGAGGCCAAGCGCCTGCTGACTTTTGCCAAGTGCCCGCTGAGAAGGCCCTGTTCGTATCATTTAATCCGTTTTAGGTCATTTTTCATGTATTTTTTGGAGCACTATATATACTCCCCTCCCCTCTCCTCATTTTGCTCAGTAGCGAAGGTTAGAGGCTCCATGTTAGGCTTAGGTTAGTTTTAGCTTCCTTTTTCAAATTCTCTTGTAAATTCCTTCTTAATTTATGCAAGTTACTTAGTTTCTCTTCCTATTATTCTTCAATCTCTTCAAGGTATTTCATTGCCTTTTATTGCTTTATTTACCTTTCCTTATTGTTCCTTCTAGTTTTAGATTGTTATTATTGTTGTTGTTTATATTTGTTGTTTGATTTGTTGGTAGTTTAGTTGATAGTTATTTTGCTAGTAGTGTTCTTATTTTCTAGGGTTTAGTTTCATTTATATTTTTCATAGTTTTAGGGTTAATTAATGTATTTTAGTTCTAGTTTTATTCATGTTTTTATTAATTAGGTGTGAGTAGTTTAATTTCTAGGGTTTGAGGGAAACTTCTCAAATCCTCCATGTTTGTGGCTTAGTTGTTTCTTGGAGTTGGTTTGTGGTAATGTTGTAATACCCCTAAAATTTCGTGCCTTTAATTATATATGTGTATATAATTTTCTATCATTCTCTTATATTTATTTAATTATTTATTTGATAAATATGCTTTTCTTTTATTTTTGCTTCCAAATAAAACTATTATTATTTTTATTCATTTCTTTAAAATATTTATATATATATATATATTTTATATGGTTTAAAGATTTTTTTTTTTATTTTCATTATTATTCTCCATACGTATTTAACACATTATTTTTCATTGTGTGTTAGTATAAACACTCGAATTATTATATATATGTCGATTTTTTTTTCGAATTAGCGGTTTTTTGTTCTCGGGTTATAAGGACACTTGGACCGACCAAAATTTGTAGCTTGTACATCACCATGGCCGGCCCAAGCTAAGCCATGTGGCTTCCTTATTTTTTTTATTGGTTGCATGACAATCAAAGACACTTGTACATGCATGAGAATACCATGCTCTAAGTCTTCCAAGTGCCCACTTTTTCCCCTTTTATACGGCTGGCCAAGGAGGAGGGGGCTGTCTTTTTTCAGTTTTGATCACCCCTCTTGATCTCCATAACTCACAAAAACTTCTTCCCAAAATTTGGCTAAGTGTTGGGCATATTTTGGTGATCTTTGGAGCATTACTTGGACTAGTTTTGTACACTACTTTTCTCTAATTTTCAAGGTAACTAACACTATCTCTAATCTAGTAATCACATAGTTTAGGATGATAGAATTTGAGTTTAAAATATGTAAGGAAGATTAACAAAACAAACTAGAACAAATTATATGTTAATTAGCCTTAAAACCGGTTTTTGCATGCATGTTTCTACTTGTTTTTAATTCTGAATTTTCATGTATTTTGGCATATATTAGAGTTGTTTTTATGCTATTTTAATGTATGAATCTCATAGGATAATTATTTGCAATTGCATGTTTAATTAATTGATTATGGTAATTGTTTAGAGAATTATTTTATTAAATTGTTTCATGCAATTTTTTGCGTGGTTATGTGGCCTTGCTAGGCTGATTTTTCAAGAGTTTGAGTATAAAATGATGAGTTTTAATTTTTGTTAATAATCTATCAAGTAATTTTTTGTAGAATAATTTTTATGAATTATTTCGGTAAATTATTTTAGTCCTAAAAAGGGGCGAATTGTTGCCCAAATTTTTAGTGATATCTTCATGTATTTAATCCTTGATTATACTGAAATTTATGGTTGAAATTTCATAATTTTAGGTGTTGTTTATGCCTAGTTATAAAATTGTTGAACTTGGAATTAATTGAATTATTATGTAATTTGAGAGAATTATTGTAATTATTTCTGAAATGTTGAAGCTGCTGGTCGTGTTATTTAAGGGAGTGTTTAGCATGTTTTTAATTTTATTTTAGGCTTGTAATATTTTGGTTATGTCCTTGGTGAAGTATAGAATTAATTGTGTAAGTTTAACAATTTTCGGACATGTTTTGGTAGTCGTTTTTCATGTTTTATTATTCTGGACATCAACTTTAGAGGGCTTAAATTTATATTTTGTTGATGAATTTTGACTCTTAATTATGGTTTTAGTGATTGCTAATCAATAGGAGTTGTTTGGGTGTAAATTTGGTTGAATGGCATTTTGGTAATTACTCTTGCATAGGTTTTAGACGCATATTCTTCTTGGGGTAATTAAATTAATATTCTTGGAATTTATTTTGGACTAAGTATGGATGTGTGACGAGTGTTGGGTGATTTTCTTGGAATTTACTTATTCTTGTGGATGGTAAACAAGGAATAGGAATGTTGTCAATAGCGACGATATAATTTGTCGTCCGTAGTTTATGACCATGTCAGAGTTATTTTTTATTGTTAGTTGGAGCCATTGGGCTGCGGGATTCAATGGTCAGATCAATTTTTGTTCCTTGGACTGCGTAGATCAAGAACAATATTTACCTGGGTTAATTGTTGTTGTCCGGGAGTACTGGAGGTGTAAGTCCATATTTTGGGCATCCATCCGGCACCGGGAGATTGGTCATTCTTAGACACATCAACTGTGTGTTGATCGTTGGTAGTGTAAGTCCATATTTTGGGCATTTACCTGACAAACCTTAGGAAGTGGTACTGCGGGATTTCCACTAGTGATCATTCCATCTACAATCACAACCATGTGTGTTGAACCTTGGTAGTGTAAGTCCATATTTTGGGCATCTACTTAACGTATTTTAGGACTAGTAGTGTAAGTCCATATTTTGGGCATCTACTTAATGTATTTTAGGATTGGTAGTGTAAGTCCATATTTTGGGCATCTACTTAACGTATCTTGGGGTTGGTAGTGTAAGTCCATATTTTGGGCATCTACTTATAGTATCTTAGGGTCAATAGTGTAAGTCCATATTTTGGGCATCTACTTATATCATTAGTGTTCGTTCCATCTCCAATCATGTGTTTTAAGTTGGGTAGCTAGAAATAATTTTACTCATATAGCTTGTTTGTGAATTGGGTTCTAGTTGTGGTTTATTCGTTTTCTTAAATGTTGCTAATTATCTCACGTTATGGTTTATGTCTATGTTGCTTGTGGCATTTGTGTTGAATGTAACTGATTTTGCAGGAGGACTATGGACGTAATTATTGTAAGTAAATGGTTATCTTAAATTAATTAGTGTTGTTGTATCTTGCTGCTTGATGATATTAATTTGGTTGCCTGATCTATGGTTCTAAGCTTGTGTATGATATGTTGGGGGAGAACTGTTAGTTACTCGCCACTGACTGTGGAGTTGTTATCATTTTTTTCAGATGCTGAATGACTGCAGAATTATAACTGTTTGGGTCGGGTGTGTGAGACTCGAAGTTAGGGTCCTTCCCGTTGTTCTAGCCATCCTGGATTCCTATAACGCAACTAGTTTAAGGAAGACTATAGTTTTCAATTAATAATTCTCTATTTAAGTTAATTTCTAGAGTTATGTGGATATACCTCTAAGTTTGAACCTTTGGACTGTTTAAATTACTGTAGTTGGACTTGTATACTTCTTTATGGTTTGTATTTCCTAAAATTATGAATTTAACAAGTTTATTAGTTGATTCAGGTTTTTCCTTAGAAGTTTCTTTCATAGTGGTCTTTGATCATTACTTTGTCGGATTTAGAATTTAGTGGCACTCCCGTCCAATGTTCTATCTTCCGCTGAGATTCTCTGTCTACATGGACGGGGTTGTTACAAATGTTGATATCGAAGGTTCGATGTTGCTGAGTCTCGTGTCTAGATAACATTAGATTCATAGAAGAATCCCCACCGAAGGACCGAATGGTGAACGTGGGTGATGACTCCCTTCGCCCAATTGATGGAAGCACCATGAAAGTGGGCCTGCGATCAAGGGAAAGGTACCGGTCTTCGTGATTTGCGCTTATGACTAGATAAATATTCCGCCACAAAAGTAGGTTTGTGTATGTGTTTGCGGTCTTCACAATAGCTTGAAAGAGTAGTGTGATCTTAGAACGACCTGCCCTTATCCATGACCTAAGTCTAAGTTCGATTGATTCACAATTCATGGTGGTATGAGCTATGGATGACTTAACTCTAGTCCCTTTTAATCTTCTTTTCATAGTGTAGTTTTGGTTAGTTCCTGTAGTTCTCTCTGCCTCTCGTGACCATCACTTGACCTAGCTTGTTCAACGCTCATGGCTAGACTAGTGCGATTTCTCTGTGATCGACACCCCCACTCTTACTACGACGGGGTTTTTATTTGCCGAAAATATCTTTATCAACAACTCCACTGTCAGTGGCGAGTAACCAACAGTTCTCCTCAACATAGAAAACATAAGTTCAGAACCATAGATCAAGGAGTCAAATCAATATTGACAAATAATATAAAATATTCAAGTCATTCAACACAGGATATCAATACTTATCGTAAACTTGTCCAAAATCCACCTGCAGAACCAGTTAGTACATTACAACATCACAACAAATAGAGACTTCACCCAAAACATAAGAAATCCAATAACCTCTCAATAAGACAACTGCATACTACAAACGGAACCCAAATTCCCAGATAAGTGTTATGAACACAATTATTATAGCAAACTACCCAAATTAATACAGATACTGAAGACATAATGACCACTAGTGGTATCCCGAAGTACCAAAGTACGTTAGGTAGATGCCCAAAATATGGACTTCCACTACCAACGATAAACACAGACAATTGTAATTGTAGATGGAACGATCGCTAGTAGTATCCCGTAGTACCACTTTCTAAGGTTTGTCAGGTAGATGCCCAAAATATGGACTTACACTACCAAAAATCAACACGAAGTTGGTGTGTAACGACCCGTATTTTAGCAACGTTGTTTTCGGAGAAAATAACAACACGGATCATTAATAAACGAATTTATAATGAACAAAAATTAAAACGACAACGGAAGCTCTAACACTTGATCAATTATTATTAGAAATCTTATTATAACCAAACTAAACTAGTACAAAATTGTCTATTAGTATCACTAATGGATTCTCTATTACTATCGTTTTTTAGTAAAAAACGATACTAATAGACTTTATATTACTATCGTTTTTTCTAACAAAGGATAGTAATAGTCTGCATTACTATCGTTTTTTACAAACGATACTAATAGAATTCCCTATTACTAACGCCTCTATTAGTATCGTGTGAAAAACGATACTAATGAGGGATTTTTCTACTAATTAATTATTCCAAAGTTTCTCATTAAACTACTAAAAATACTATTACAAGTTATGAATATTAACATAAGACTAGGACTAATACTAAATGGGTAGCTAAACTACTACTCTTGCAAGCTTACAAGTCCCAACCCTCGCTAACATTCGGCTTATTAATTCTTCTTCTTCACTTGAAAGGGGAATGGGGGGTCCACAGTCAGTGGGGAGTAATTAGAATGTTCTACTTAATAGTAGAACGCAATTAAATATATAATAATCAGAATACACTCCACGAATCACACGAATAAGTCAATCATCAACAATCATTCTCAAGTATAACAACAACCAGTCAATGCAGCGAAAAATACAACTAAACCATAACCATTCTATAAACTCTGCAAGGGTCACCTCAAGACTCTAGACTTCTTAAACTCTTAAGTATCAACTTCCGAATGCATTTTATTAATCTAAACCAAAATCACTCTAACCACTTGCTAACGTCACCTAAAAACTTTAGACTTATTTAGATTCTTAATTAATCAATTTTCAATTCTTTCTTCCATTCTAATCCATGACCAGTCATATGCTCGTAGGGGAAAATCTTAACTCTTTCCCCAACTTTCCTTTGTCACGCTGGGTCAACCACATGAGATCTACTTCCCGAGCGCTGGGATCCAGAACTGATGCCATTCCGCAGTGGCGCAGTGGCTTCAACTATACCCATGTTCTGGGTTAGCCACTAGATGGGCAGTCACTTCATAGTTATTATTCTATTTCTCATCTTTCATTATCTCATTCTCATCATCATCTTTCCTCATCATTTATTATGCATTTTATATGGTGCTCATACCGGCAGTCAATTCCTTAATTATCGGCATAACTGTCCATCAATTCCATTTATCAGTATATGTCAGTTGTCAATTCCTTAAACCCGGTAGAGTATACCATAATTGGAAGCACTAGGTGACCGTAATTGGAACTGAGATGTTTGAAATCCCAGGAAAGAGAGGTGCGGCACGTATATTGGCCATCTTAAATACCAAGTCTTTCCTAGCCAGAAATCGAAACAAAACAATATCCTCTTACTCCGTTTCCGTTTCTTCATTATTATGTAATTATTTTATTTGAACTTAAACCTAAATTCTAAGTCAACCTAACCTGTCACTTAGTCAACTCTAGTCCACATCCTATCTTGACTTCTAAACTTAATAACAAATTATGCAATCATAATAATTCATAATCATAAAATAAATAAAGCAAGTAAATGCATAATTTAATACAAGCTTAAAATAAATAATTATTATTATAATTCAATTTATTCAACAGAATACACGATTTTTATAATAAATAAAATAAAAGAATTTAATTAATTAATTTAAATAAATAATCTTAAATTAATCTGTTTAAATTGAACTGATTTTATAAAAATCCAAACTTTAATTTGAAGAACTGATTTTCAAAATAAAACTTCAATTCACACGGTTAGTTCGAATGCATTTAATCAAAATTAAGTTTCAATATTTGAGTTAATTAAATCAAAAGATCACTAATTAAACTAGGCTAAAATTTTTTTAAAAATTCATACTTTAATAATTTAATCAACAAAATTTCGAACCAAAATTTATTTGAAAACTTCTTTGCCATTCGACGTTTTCAATCATCAATCCAAGGTTCATTCAAGAAAGGGTTAATTCAAGAAAACCAAAGAATTAAAGATAGAACAAGATTAAAATAAAAAGATTGATCTTTTAAAACTTAAACTATTTGAAAATTTCAAAATAAATGCAAACAAGGTTCGGTTTTTACAAGCACAACAATTCATCAAATAATTATCAAGAATCATGGCAAGAATCATAGAACATATATAGAATTATGTTGAAACACAAAATAACACTATGAAATCATCACATAAGGTTCGATAATCATGAGTATTACTCAACATATCAATTCAACTCATTCAAAAGTAATTCTAAACAATTCTATGCAACTCTAAACATATTCTAACAACTATGTATTTAATCTATTCTATAATTAAGTAAAACATCTAATTACCTTAATTGTAGTTATAAGAATTCCGCAGTCCAAGGAACTTAACTGATCTCACCATTGAATTCCGCAACCGAATTGCTCAAACTAACAATTAAAAATAACCTCCTAGACACATGTACGATAAAATATATCGTTCCTATTTACCAATAAATTCTGAAATTACAACTTCCATCATTTATCCACAACTAACATGTACCCAAAACTCATACATTTTAAGAATAACATTTCGCCCAATAATAATATTTTTAGACACATTTCATTCCCACTTAATCAAGTAACAACTGCTTAACCAAACACAAAATTAGCAAAACTTGTACCCAAATAACCCCTATTGATTAGCAACCATTAGAAACACAAGCATGAACAAAATTACACCATTAAATATCAAGTTTATCCCATACATACATGCAGTCCAGAATTATTGAACCACCAAAAACAACTTTAAAACTTATCTAAAATTAATCAATCTTGCACAAATAATTCTATAATTAATCAAGCACATAACAAAGCATAATATAAGCCTAAAACAAAATTAAAAACATGCTAAAAAGTGATCTAAACCACACGGCCAGCAGCATGAATTTCCAGATTTTATTTTACATAATTCCATCACAAGTTACATAATAAATTAAATAAATCCTAAATTCAACAATTCAGCATGATTAAACTCATACACCACAAAAAATACTCCCAAAACCAGAATATATAAAGGCCAAATTATAATATGATATCACAAAAAATTAGGGCAGCATTTCGCCTAGAAATTGGACTAAAGTGAAATTTGCCAACAATTCATAAAAACAATTTTACAACAAATCATTGAATAAATTACCAACATAAATCATAAATCATTATTTTATCCTAAAAACATATAAAAATTCATTTTATATAATCACACATATATATCACACAAAAATTTCATGAAATAAGTTGTACAAAATTCCTCACAACAATTATCATAATTTATAAATTGTGCATAAAACTCCAAAATAATTTATTCATGAAATTTTCACATCAATATAATCTATAAATAACTTCTGAAAATAACCTCAAACACATGAAAAATCAGAATAAAAATAATTACATAATTTCATGTTAAATCCAAATTTTAAGGCCAAAACAACAAAAAATAGTCTAGTTTATTTTTAATCAATTCCTTACATGATTCTAACCCAAATACTATCATCCAAAACATATAATTCCTATATTAGATATAGTGTTAGTTACCATGAAATTTGATTGATTAGTTTAGCGAAAATCGCGTGGAAATTGCTTGAAAACACCAAAAATCACCTTGAACTCCAAAGAAAACAAGAGGGAGTTTTTTTTTTTTTTTTCTAAAAAAAAAAAAAATGAAAGAGTGAAGGAGGAAAATGAGAAAAACTTTCCGTCCCTCTCTTCTTATCAATTCGGCAGCAAGAGGAGGAAAGGTGAGGAGTTTTCCCCTTTTTTTAATTTAATTAATTAAATTTAATTATTATGGCTAATTGTCCATTATGGCAATTTAACTAGCCAATTAATAGTGTATACCAAAAGCTCCCTTACCTCCTCTTTTGCTTAGGCTTCGCCGGCTCCCCCTAGGATGCCTTGCCAATTTAATTTTTTTTTTTTGTTTAACAATTAGTTTAAATCCAAAATATAAATAAATTCCCTAAATGACAATGTTAAATATCTATTTTTACATAACTATATGTAAATATAAATATTGCCTTGACATAACGTATATTTTAATGTCGAGCGATAAAATTTGTTATAAGAATAAAATACATTTAACACGCAACTTTCATTGTGTGTCGTAAAAATATATATAAATATATATTTTCTTAAAACAAGTAAATAAATAAATTTTAAAAATATTTAACACATAATCACATAAGCATAAAATGAAATTTAGGGGTATTACATCGCAAAAATTTTCAAACTAAATAGTTATATATATTTGGAAACTAATTAGTGAAAATCAATCGGTATGTAGAAATTTATCAAATAAATTAACATATTTCAAAAATATAGATAATTATTATTATTTGTAACTAAAATTAGAATTAATTATAAGTTAAAGGAGAATTCTTTTTTTTTCCTGAAAATAACTTGGCGTCCATTGTAATGACCCGACTTTTACAAGATGTCGATTTACAAGGGAAATCGACAAATGGACCACCACCAAACAAAATATACCAAACCAATAATAATTCTAATCAATTATACTCAATTCCAAAAGTCATTTTATTATTAAGTTAGGTCATGAAAGGTTCAAAAGAGACAAGATCCAAACTTTATTAATAAACAACTAAATTAAAAGTCTAATTCCAACAAGTTGGGTGAATCGAAAAAGAAATAGACTAAAAAGTAAAGTAAGGCTCGGGTTTCTTCAAAAAATCTTGCAATCACACACATCCTGACCCATATGAAAGTCCAATCAAGCTTCTGCATCGTCACCTGAAATGGGGGGGGTCCACCGTCAGTGGCGAGTAACTAGGTTGTCCCACTTAAATGTGGAACCATAAATCACATAATAAGGATAGAATCGACATATTAACACAGGACATCAATAAATAATCATCAATTATCATCCAAATCAATATCATCATAAATCAGACATACGCAACGGGAGACATAACATAAGATGCATAAAATATCACAAGTCATAAGAAATACCATAAATACCCCGGTAATTACTTATCTTTTCATATTATTACCGAAATTACCACTTTTAATCCATCTTTAATAATCCATGGACTGGTCACTATTGCTCGTAAGGATGCCCGTGCACATCCCAACTTTCCTAAAGTGTGCCGGGTAGAACACGTATATCCTACCCGTAGATCTCCTTTGCAAGAACTAAGCCTAAGCTATGGCCATAACCCCTAAGTAGTAGATCGTGTACTACCACCTAGACGACTACACATCCTAGAATCCAGAACTACCCAGAGACCGCAATAGGGCAGTGGCTTCGACTTAACCTGGTATGGTGACCCGTGTATCGCCAAGCAGGCGTCCACTTCATAACTTTAATTAATAACTTAACTTAATCAAACAATTCACATCACTTCTTATCTTATCGCCATGACCATCGTGAGACCAATAATCATCTTATCATCTTATTCTTATTCAAAGTCAAATTTTAGTCTTAATAATTCAACTTAGTTTCCTATTTCCTTTTTATCCCTTTAATTAACAAATCCTTAAATCATAAACTGGAACTGTTATAAGCTAAAATAAAATAAAATTATCCTTATTATTAGTCTTAACCTATTCGGCCTTTTTTAAAAATAATAAAAAAAAATTAATTCTTTTCATTATTTACATAACAATTCAATTTAATTAATTGTAAAACAAAAATAAATATAAAGATTCATCATTTATCAATTAATTGCACAAAACATGATCAAAATCATCCCTTTTTAACTCATTATCATTCGGCCATCTCAAGAACAACATGAAAATTTATACTTTAATTATTAATCACAATTTATCACAAATTAACTATTAAAACAATTAAATAAATTCTAAAATTATGAACTAACAATTAATTAAACAAACATGGATCAATCATGGTTCAATAATCAGCCTTATTCCCTCCAAAACATTCGGCCAATACAAAGGAAAAACAAGAACAAGATTTGTTTCAAGAATTGTTAAATAAATCATCATTCTATATTATTTTTACAAATTGATAAATTAATTAACAGATCATATATCAAGATTAATTGTGATCATAATCTACATAAAAGATCCAAACTTGTAAGTACAATGTATACTCAAGAAGAAGGGGTTGAATCGAGTATGTGTGTTTTTTCAATCGTTTTCAAAGTTTGTTTGTTTATTTATGAGAACAACAACAGAACAGTAAATAAAGAGTAGGGACACAAAGATTTAACGAGGTTCGGCTTCTAAATAAGCCTACGTCCTCCACTCTCTCACAAATATTATTAATCAACTCTGAATAATAACAAGATTACACACTCAATCAAATGCTACACCTCTTTAACACTCAATTCCCCAACTGTTAACACTTAGAATTCACATAATGTTCACAAAACACTCCCCAACCACTTCCCATTAGGTGGTTCCAAATACAATATCAAAATCTCCGAAAGTTTTCTCTTCAAGATGGATATGGAGATGATTTTGCGCTATTAATGAACTCCAGAAAATATGACTTTGTTTTCTTAGGAGAGAAAGAGGGTTTTTCAAAAGATAGACAATTTTGCAAATGAAAACCGTGAACCTAAAGCATGCATGGAGACTTACCTAAATAATGCAAACAAGTTCAGCTGACACAAGTACAATAGTACTTGTTTCAGACTTTGTCTCCTTCCACTACATGTAGCGGGAAAGTACACTAAAGTCAAAACTAAGTACATTGCATGAGCTGATTTGGTGTATCATTTTGGCAGCTTTTCCAAATCCTAAGTGATCAATATTTTTAATTAAATTTTCAAATTTTGAACTTAAAAATCGATACTGATCACTTAAGTGCACATGCGTAATACTGAGGTCTGTTTCCACGGTGGTCTCAGTACTGCTAAGTTTATGTCTGATAATGAGAACTGTTCTTTGCTTGTTATTTGCCTGTTCTTTACTTGTTCTCTTTACTGGACATAAACATTAACCCTTTTTGCTCTTTTACTTATAAACACAAGTCTTATTTTCCTAAGTTCATTTTACAAGAAGATCCTAGAATTTTAAAAAATAAATAGCTCAAAGCACTTGGCTTCTGATCTTCAAGTATCTCAAGGCCTTCAAATGTTGCCTTGATGAGTCCTCATTTGATTCAACTTGTTCATACACAAACATACATAGCAATCAAGTATAGAGAACTGGTTTGTCATCATTTAAATCAAACATGGTTCAACAATTGCCCCTATTTGATGATGACAAACCATGAAGTTCCCCCTGAGAACAGTAACCAATTGTTTCAATTAAAACAACTGTTCAGAGGAACTGGTCTTACATTGTACCTGCAATCAGATTCATAATCTCATAGTATTAAAGACATACAACATACTAAAGCACAATTTGACTGATTACAAGGTCAGTCAACTCATCACATTACTCAATAATTATTGAGTTTCAGCATTTAGACCTGTAACCTGCAAGACTTATCAATATCAAGTGAAGAAAAAGAATTCTAAGTTCACTTGGAAGATTTACTTCCAGTTGGGATGGGTATGAGTATTTGATTTGAATTCAAAAAAATCCTTGGCATAAAGCTAGGCCACCTCTAACAAGACCTGAACCTTATTCAAGTTGCTACACCTGAAATTAGGAACTTCATCTGCCCTATTCCCCCTTTTGGCATCATCAAATGACAAAACAATCATAGCATAAAAATTAAAAGAAGACAAAAGATTAAGTCAAGCACAAGCATAAATTAACACAGCATTCTAGAGATGTTGTTCCAAACAGTGAGTACCTGTAACTCACAATCCCAAATAGTTGAAAGTGCACATAGGTTTAAAAATATACAGACCAGGACCACTCTGCATTGAAAATGTTTGGTAGAAGTGGTCAAAAGCTAAAGAGAGATACATTGTTCAGGGGAGCAGAATCAAGAAAGTTTAAGAAAATGGTTAGCAGGGCAAGGGGGTAAGTTAAGAAGAGTTGGAGTTAGCATCATCATCAAAATCCTCAGTGGAATCCTCATCTTCTTCTTCTACACACTCCTCCTTCTTCTTCTTCTTGACCTCAACAATGATGGGGACTGGTCGTTTGATGGTCTTGGGCTTGATGCTGGATGAGGAAGCAAGCTTGTCTTCATGGCTATCTAGCCTTGCTGATATGTTCTTGAGAGATCCATCCAAAGAGGTACACAGTGCATTAACACTTGCCATCATTTGTTAAAGAAACTCTCCATATGTTTGGACTTGTTTGGACAGTGCCCCAGAAGCTTCCTCAAACTTTGAGCTGTTTTCCCTCCTGATCCCACTGATCCTCTCTTCATCCTTCATCTTCAGAATCCCACCCTCAAACGTCATTCCTTTCTATCCTAAGATCTGGTTGGTGAGGACAAACATTTTCTTGACCTCACCACTAAGAGGTACCTTCCTATCTTGAAAGACTAGGGTAAGCCAGGCACCATAGGGAAGAGAATGGTTTGACCTTTCAAGGATGCTAACCATGTGGGCTAGCATAAGACTAGGGAGACTCAGTTTAATTTTCTCATATAGGCATTAGATTATCACCGCATCCATTTTTCTTACATCCATCCTGCCCTGAGCCCTAGGGAGTACTATCTTAGAGGCCACAGTATGAAACAACCTCATTACTGGTTATCTCAGTTTTCTAATTAAATAGCCAGAACCTTCAGAAGGTGAACCAGCGAAGAGAGTGGTCTGAATGTGTTCTGTGTTGACCTCTATAATAGTAGGCCAGTTATCCTTGGAATAATCACAGAAACCCCCTCTAGGCACTCCCAGTACCTCCCCTAGACTCCTTTTGGACAGAGTGGTGTATATCCCTTCGACTACACTCCAGACCTTGCCCTTATCAAGCTTACCTAACTTAGAGTAGAATTCTTCAACACAAGTTTCAAAGACTTCTAGCCTTTTACCAAAAGCCCCTCCCAACCCTGAAATTCTAAGGCCTCCTTAAACGCCTCTAAGAAGGGTTGACTCAACCAAGTGTGTGGACATGCAAAACCAAAAAGTACACCCCTACTACTTAATTCAAACAGTAGTTCAAAAGTGGTCTTACCTTTTTTCTTGGCTGAAGCCTTCTTAGGTTCAGAGTCAGCCTTCCTCTTCTTCTTTGTAGGAAGCTTGGTTGCAGGTTTTGGGCTCTCAGATATTTTTCCCTTCTTTGCCATGCTTTTCACCCTTTTCTTCTTTTCTTCAGGACACTCATCAGTAGATTCCTTCTGTATTTTCTCCTTGCACACTCTGGATCTCAGGGGCCTTGTCCTCTTGTTTATCCTCTTTTCCCCTGCATCACTCTAGTTATCTCCACGTCCTTATCATCAAAAGGGACAGTGATATGTGAATCAGCACCTTCAACCTTCTCTTGGAATTCACCCATCACTTCGTCCTTCTCTTCAGTGATAGGCATTGGTTTGTCTATGGTCTGTGAGGGTTGTGAAGGAGATTTTTGTGGTTGTGGAGAAAGAGATGGGGATTTTTCTTTTGGTGGTGGAGATGGGGATGGATTTTTTATCTTAAGAGGTGATGGAGGTGGTGGAGTCTTAGCTTCTGTGGGCGATGGTGTTTTAATTTATGTGGAGGAGATCGAGTTGTAGGCTGTAGAGAGGGTTGTTTAGGTGATGGTGAGGGTGATTTGATTGGTGTAGAGGTTGTTGGTTTTGTTGGAGATTGAGTTGTTTGGGCTTGTTGTGGTGGTGATTTTGGTGATGGAGGTGGTGGAGATTTTTCCTTTGTGTTGCATGCATCCTTTGATTCTTCGCATGTTTCCACAGTCACTTATTCCTTAACTTCATCCAACTTTTCTTGTGCCTCGTGGTGTTCAGCAACCACTATAGCACTTGATTTCTTTTCGACTTTTGGAGATTTGAATTTTGGTGATTGACTAAGACCCGTACCCTTGCTTTTCTTCTTTGATCCCTTGTTCTTCTTCCTTCCCATT
The DNA here is from genome assembly GCA_951394345.1 of Salicornia ramosissima. Lineage (NCBI taxonomy): Eukaryota > Viridiplantae > Streptophyta > Magnoliopsida > Caryophyllales > Amaranthaceae > Salicornia > Salicornia ramosissima. The sequence goes on from OX596235.1 coordinate 26,311,127, forward strand.
GTGTTGATCGCAGTAAATGGAAGGAGAGAGAGTGAGAGTGACATGAGAATTATGTAGAGAGATTCTTCGAAAATGCTTAGGGTTTGAAAGGAGGGAGTAGTTTGAGAGAGAGAGAGACGGTTAGAAAGAGATAATGAAAATATGAAGGAGTTGAAATAAGAAGAAAATGAGATAGCTGTTATTAAGAGACAAGGAGGAGGTTACTTTACACTGCTCATTAGTGCCACAACGGTCACCTGTCAGAGAGATTAACTTCTCAATTTCAAAATTGAAAATTCAGTAATGAACTGAGATAACCGTTGTAAGGAACTAGTATGACGATGGTCTGACGATGATCTGTATTCATAAAAACCTTGAGGCACCTATCAGTTAGGCAACTTAGAGGTACCACACATTGGAGCAGCATCACCATAAGAATTTTGTGAGCACTTGCATATATGACAATTAAAAGTTAACCAAGCCTGCTTATGTACACTAAGGATCAATAATGCCAAATTTGATGAAAAAGGGAAAGATAAATCCTAACGAACTAGGATCTAATCCTTACCATACCATGTAATGTGCGAAGTTTGACAAACACTTCCATACCAAGTTAAAATATCAGCCAATTGGTCCTCAGATCTGCAAAACTCAAGATTAACATTTACTTTTTCCACATTGTCCTGAGAAATTGATGTCTGATTTCAATATGCTTGGTTTTAGAATGTAGGACAGGATTTTTAGAAATGTTTATCGCACTGGTGTTATCACACAATATGGGAACACTTCCGGAACAGACCCCAAAATCCTTTAGTTGTGTCTTCATCCAAAGCAATTGAGCACAGCACAAAGCAACAACTATGTACTCTAACTCAGCTGTGGATAAGGCCACTGAATATTGTTTCTTAGATCCCCATGAAATGAGACAAGAACCTAAGAAGTGAGCCATTCCTGAAGTGCTTTTCCTGTCAACATTAAAACCAGCATAGTCAGCATCAGTGTATCCTAAAAGATCAAAATTTCTCCCTTTTGGATACCACAAGCACATGTCCTCTATACCACTCAGGTACCTGAAAATCATCTTAACAACTTTTAGATGAGACTCTTTTGGGTTACTTTGAAATCTAGCACACAACCCAACTGAGAATACTATATGTATGGTCTACTAGCTGTTAAGTAGAGAAGTGAGCCAATCATACCTCTATATAGCTTATCATCAACATCCTTTCCTTTCTCATCTAGGCTCAATTTAGAAGAGGTAGGAATAGGTGTGTCATGGGACTTACTATCTTGCAGACCATATCTCTTGAGTAGCTCCTTGAGATACTTTTGTTGGTGGATCATGATTCCATCATCCATTTGCTTGATTTGGAGCCCTAGGAAGAAGTCAAGTTCTCCTATCATACGCATCTCAAATTCACTTTTCATTAGGTCTGCATACTCATCACGTAAAATAGAATTAGTAGCCCCAAATAGAATATCATCAACATATACCTGGACCAGTAACAGATCTGGTCCCCTTTTCTTTAAGAATAGATTCTTGTCCACTGAACCTCTCTCATAATGATTTTCAATTATAAAACTAGAGAGTCTCTCATACCAAGCACGAGGGGCTTGTTTGAGGCCATAAAGAGCTTTGTCTAACTTGTAGACATGATTTGGACAATCCCTATCCTCAAAGACAGGGGGCTGCTCCACATACACATCTTCTTTCAAATAGCCATTTAGAAAAGCAGTTTTAACATCCATTTGAAAGAGTTTTAAGTTCATGTGAGCAGCAAAGGAAAATAAAATTCTTATTGCCTCAAGCCTGGCTACTGGAGCAAAGGTTTCATCATAATTTATTCCCTCTTGTTAGTTACATCCTTGAACAATTAGTTGGCTTTGTTTTTTACTATAGTGCCTGAGTCATCCAATTTGTTTCTGAAGACTCACTTGGTTCCAATAATTGACATTTCATTGATCCTTGGTTCAAGATGCCAAACCAGATTTCTCTCAAACTGGTTCAACTCATATTACATGGCCAAGATCCAATCAGGATCAGTTAGTGCAATCTTATAGTCAGTTGGTTCTATGTGAGATAAGAATGAGAAGTAAGCACAGAAATTTTTCCAAACAGAATTTCTTGTTTGGACTCCTTTTGATAAATCAGTAATGATTTGATTAGAAGGGTGACGGTTTCTTTGCTTAAACATACCCTTTCTTACAGCATTTGAGTCACCTAAGTTAGAACCAATGTCTGTATCGGTTCCCCCTATCTCATTCTAAATTTGAGAGGGTGGACCAGTTTCTTCAATCTTCTCTCCCACTTCATCTTCAGTTTGATGAGCAGGAGAGTCACTGAGTTCAACAACCTATTCAGCATTTACCTTTGTTGCACCAGACCCATTGTTATGTTCAGGAGGAGTTGGAGGGTCTGGTTCAGCAGTGTTCTCTGTTTCAGCTCCAGTGAAGTTTGGCATCCTAGTCTCAAAAACTTCATCATCATCTCCCTGCATAGGCTTGTTGAACATGTTGATTTCATCAAACAACACATGGATACTCTCTTCAACACACAAGGTTCTTTTATTGAAGATTTTATATGCATTGCTATGAGGAGAGTACCCAATGAAAACAGCTTCATCACTCCTGGAGTCGAACTTGTCCTAACCAGTCATACCATTCTTATGCACAAAACACTTACAACCAAATATTCTTAAATGTTCAATGTTTGGTTTTCGACCCCTTAGAAGTTCATAAGGTGTTTTTCTCAGTATTGGTCTTACCATAACTCTATTAGGTATGTAGCATGATGTACTCACAACATCAGCCCATGATTTTTTTGACAGACCACTCTCCAGAAGCATGGCTCTAGCCATTTCTTCTAGAGTATTATTCTTTCTTTCAATTACTCCATTTTGCTGTGGAGTTCTGGGGGGCTGAAAAGTTGTGAGAAACACCATGCTCCATACAATAATTTATGAAGCTAGCATTATCAAACTCTGGTCCTTGATCAGATCTGATAAATGCCAACTGATGGTTAATCTTGCTATCGACCTGTTTCACTAAAATTTCAAATTCATCAAAGATTTCATCTTTGTATTTCAAGAATATGGCCCAGGTGAAACGATAGTAATTGTAACGACCCTGATTTTATAGGTATTTCTGCCGGATGTTTATGTGTATTTATGTATTGCTATGTATGGTTCAAATTTATTTTTGAACTATTTATTTTATTTGATGTGAATAATTTCGATTTAATTCGAATTATTTTATTTTGATTAGTTATTATTTATTTTATTATTATTTAATTAATTAGAATTTTATTATTTAATTTTCTAATTAGTTATTAAATATTATTTTGGGCTAAATCGATCTAGGCATGATTAATCATGCAATTTTTGTAAATTAGCCCAATTAATCACGAGAGCCCATTTTAGCCCATTTTGGCTCATGAAAACCGGCCCTTATGTGTGCGTGGCTTGATTTGCCACTTGCCATGCATTCACACCTTAAACCACTTCTATAAATAGAAGGGTTAGTAAGGCTTTGTGATCCTTTTGCTCATTTTGCCATCTTATGTTCTTGCCATCAAAAGTTTAAGACACAAACTCCCTCCATTTGCTCCCATTCCACACGCCTATTTTGGCTAATTGAAACCCATCAATTGTTCATCATGCTTTCTAAACCCAAACTTAAAGATTCATCAACCTTTGATCTTTAAGTACTTAAACACAAATTAAACTTCATTGCCATTGATCAAGATTGTGTGTTCGGATTTGGTTTTTGGGTCGTGTTCGTGTGGTTCGAGTGGGGATCGTGCTCTTGGCCATGAAGGTGGGCCGTGCTCGAGGTGGTGCAGCCGTGCGTGAAGATTGTGCCAAGGGGCAGCAGAGACCGCGGGTCCGTGGCGGTTCGAGGTGGTGCCGTGTTGGTGACCGTGTGGTTGCCGTGTTGCTTGGTCGTGCGTGTCACTTTCCGGGCAGCGAGTTTTGGTGATTGAATTGTGTGTAATCTTCAATAAGGTAACATACTTTCTCAACCTAATTGGCATACTATGTTCCATAGTATAGATTAAATGAACTAGATTAGTTTATATGAAGTTTGATCATGTTTTTATGTATGAATGTAAATCTGATTTTGGAATGGTTATATGATGATTTTATGTTTGAATATGATGATTTTATGATTGATTATGTTAGTGTTAAGTTGTTGATTATCATGTTCAAGTTTGGTGAATTTTGGATGATGATAAGTTGATGATTTCATATGTTGAATTGATGAGTTTATGCGTGTGATATGATGAAGATGGATGAGTTCTTGATTCTTGAATGAGTTCTTGGTTGAAGTTCTTGAATCTTGATTGAGTTCTTGATTGAAGATCTTGAATCTTGGATGAGTTCTTGATGAGTTCTTTGAGTTCTTGATGAGTTCTTTAAGGTTCTTTATGAGTTCTTGATTAAGTCTTTAAAGTTAAAGAAAGTTAAAGAAAAGGTTAAAGAAAGTGATAAGATGTTGTAAGATGATTGGTTTACATGTTATTTTCTTAAGTCAAGGCGTAAGATGCAACTTAAGAAGTAACTAAGAATGTAAACTTCGGATTAAAGAGTTTAAGAATGTAAGATTAGCTTGATTTCGTTACTAGACGCCTAAATCGTAGAGTAAGATTCTATGTTTTTGGGTTAAGACGTTGCCCCTATCCTAACCGCGGTATTGGGATAGTGATTACCACTGTGTCGTCTTTGACATGGATTTCCAGTAAGATTGGTTTCATAAGGTTGGGAGTAAGATTCTCAATCCTGGCATAGTTGGAAAGTTCGTTCGCGTAAGATGCGTTCGTACGTGCGTAGTCCGGTCTAGTATGCGAATGATTGCGCCAAAGATAAGTTTGGATAAGTTAGTTGAGTCAAGCATGTATTTGTATGATTTCGCATGATTTGATGTTATGATTTGGATATTTGGTTTATGCTATGTGCTTGTGTGTTCCCGTTAGGGTGAGACAGTTATGTTACTCGCCACTGACGGTGGACTGTTGTTTACTTTTCAGGTAATTCTGATGATGAGGTTTTTGCTTAGTTATGGGTTGGGCGAGCGCCTGATAGGCCGTCGTCGAGCCTACCAAAAGTAAATTTCCTAACTCGGACTTACTAATGCTAGTAAGGGCAAGTAAGGGTCGAACCCTAGAGAATAACGTTTGTTGACCAAAGACAATGAGCATAGACAAGCTAAGTCGAAATTGGATTCAAAGATTGGAAGTCAATTAACTACAAGATACTAAAATAGGGGTCTAAAACAAGGAAATAAATACTAAGGTCAGGGGATTAACGACTCGACACCACCATGAATTATGGATCGGTCAAAACTTAGACTTAAGTCATGGATAAGGGGAGGTCGTTCTATGATCGTACCACTCTTTCGAGCTAGTACGATGACCGGGAAGACATATACAACTCACTTTCGTGCAGCGACACATCTAACATGTCCTAAGCACAAAATCACGAAGACCAGTAACTTTCCCTTGATCGAAGGCCCAACTTTCGTGGTGCTTCCATCAATCGAGCGAAGGGAGTCATCACCCACGTTCACCTTTCGGTCCTTAGGTGGGGATTCTCCTAAGAATCTAATGCTAGCTAAACATAAGACTCAACATCAACGAACCTTCGGTCCCGACATTAACACAACCAAGACCAAGAAATGACTAAAACATAACATGGAGGATTTTGAGAGGTTTCACCCCAAAACCCTAGCAATGAGACTACTCACACATGGCTAGAATAAATGAGGAAAACATAATGAACATATTAAAACCAACACCAAGCATGAAAATAAGAACAAACTATGGAATTTAACAATAATCAATCATAAAAACATCAAGGAAATAATCAACTAAGTGCAAATAAATAAGGAAAGAGTAGAGAAATGTTACAAGTGAAGCTTCAATATCAATAAGTAGAACAATGTGATGACCAATGTAATTTCCCAACTAAAAGCATGAACTTCTACAATTTATCTAAGACTTGAAATGAAAATCTATGGAAATTGAGGAGAGAGAAAGGAGAGAAACTACTAAAACTTAGGTTAACTATCTCTGAAAATATCATAAATGTCCTCTCTGTACAAAAAGGGAGTATAAAGGTATATATACCTCTCCCAAAAAATAAAAGAAATAAGCTAAAAAAAACGAGCAGAGTCATTTCAGCGGGCGTTGAGGCGATGACAGCGCCCGCTGACACCTATAATAGTAGGCCTGTAGTGCTTGGAAGACTTATGGCAGCGGGCGCTGAGTTGGGGTCAGCGGCCGCTGCCAATTCTGGGAGTGCTACTGCCTCAAAACAGGGGAGGGGGACAGCGGGCGCTGAGTTGGGGTCAGCGGCCGCTGTTCTTCTATGTATGCTCATGTGCCCTGGTGACTGCAAAATCAGCATTCACCATGATTCATCCCAGCGGGCACTGAGGGATTTCCAGCGCCCGCTGAGGCCCTTTTTTTTAATACCAACAAGCATAGAGGACTGGTGGTTCCCTCAAGGTTCCCGGTTCGCTTCCTCGGGTTCCGAAATCAACTCGGGACCTGCAAAAAGGGAAGAAAACGCAGAAACAAGGCAAAATAGAGGAAATCACATAGAAAAGGGGAAGGGGACTACAAAAGTAAAACTAAGCTAAAAATCCTAAAAATCCTAACAAAAACTAAATAAAAATAGAAAATAAATTAATAAAAACTACGAAAAATACTAACTAAATACAGAATATCAGCGCTGATATAGTTGTATTTCTGTTGTTTTACGATTTTAGTTAGTTTGGACTATAGTAGTGATACTTGTATACTTTTGCTTTTACTCTGACATGTGTTTAGAGTTACGTTTATTAGTACTGGTAGTTTGACTTTTGGATTAGTATTGTACAAACTTGTGGGTATTTGTACTTTTGGGTTATAGTAATAATATTAAGGTTGTTTTTAATTTTTATGTATTTTGATTTGTTAGTTCTGACTATTCGACTCGTCGGTTTCTTCCGCGCCGATTTAAGCGAGTCGGGTCGTCACAGTAATCATCAACTAAGATAAACACATAACTAAAGCCATTTCTACTTTGTACACGCATAGGTCCACATAAATCCATGTGTACAAGTTCAAATGGCTTAGAGGAATTAACCACTTTCTTTGGTTTGAATGATGATCTGACATGTTTGCACTTTGCACTTTCTTGGCATAGCTGGTTTGCCACATATTTGACGTTAGATAAACCTATCACCAAATCTTGTGATCCTAACTTGTTGAGCAAATTGAGGCTAACATGTCCTAATCTTTTATGCCAAAGCCATTGGTCATCCTCTACAACACTAACACAAAGGGCACTGTTCTGTGGAATTTGACTTAAGTACGTGATATACACATTGTTATGTCTTGTTCCTTTATAGACCAGGTCCCCTGTCCTAGGGTTAACTATGTGACAATTGTTTGTGTAACGACCCGCATTTTAGCAACGACGTTGACGGTGATAATGTCGTAAACAGGCAATTACCAATCGATACAATACCGGAAAAATATGAATAAAACTCATGGAAATAATAATTAATATTATTATTAATGAAATCCCAAAGACAAATTTATTCTAAACCAAAAATAAGGTTCTAAAACATAAGATAAATCTAAGCTCCTAATGACAGGAAAATAAAACAGGGCATAGATCTCTCGCCAACTCATCCCACTTCTAGACTCTATCCTGCTTACCTACAAAATAGAATTGGGGGTCCACCATCAGTGGCGAGTAACTAGACTGTCCTACTTAGAATTAGGACCACATTACATAAAATAATATGTTAGAAATACAAGAAACAACAACGTTCACAGGTTACAATAAATTCAACATCAGTGTTAGCAGCGGAAATAAATCAAACATGAACAACATTATCAACCAAATAAAGCCAACTCATATGCACAATTCTCGAATATTAGGTTAGGTTTACTAGATAATAGGTTAAGGTTTACTAGTTTTATGGAGTTAGTTTAGGATTGAGAATTAAGGGGAAAAGAAAGAAGGGGCCAGCTATGAAGGGACATGGGCTTAGTTTTGGGCTTGATTCCAAATATAAAATTAAGTCTCTTGGCCCAATTAAATGGTTTCGGCTTAAAGTCTTAATTTTCCACGAAATTTTACGGCCCAAAAATTCGGTTCGTTACAATTTGATTCAAAATTCACTTTATTTCCCTTCTCACATAGCTGAGAGATGCTCAAAAGGTTATGTTTCAAACCTTCTAGATAGTAAACATTGTCAATTGCTTGGGAGAGTGACTTACCAACCTTACCTACTCCTTTGATAAGTCCTTTTCTATTATCACCAAATGTCACGTGCCCTCCCTCGAATGCAATGAGTGAAAGGAATTGTTCTTTATCCCCAGACATGTATCTTGAGCAACCACTGTCCAAATACCAATATGGCTTTTCTTTCACTCGTACCTGCACAAGCAAATCAAAGGTTATTCCCCAGACCAGCATGGGTTCTTTGTTCTTTGAAACATTCTCATCCTGTACCTTCCTAACCCATACCTGTTTGATGTAGGTTTTGTTCTTCTTGTCATGTTTCCTTTTAGTAAAGAAATTGTTAGATACATGACCACTTTTACCACAGTAGGTGCAAACATGCGTGTCTTTGGCAAATATATATACTTGCCTTTCTTGAATTCATTCAATCATGTGTTGTTTCTGCCTAGAACAGTTGTAGAACTAGATCCAGAATACCCTAAACCAAACCTTTGAGAATTTTCAGGTTGGGATGTGAAGATGTTTAGGGTTTTCTAAGCATCTAACATTTTGTTCAATTGGTTCATACAATCTGTTAGCTCATTCTCCTTGTTTTCAAGCCTCTTAAGTTAAACTTCATTTTGTTTCTCTAAAGATTTCAGATCAAGTCTAGTCTTTTGAAGTTCATCTTGAAGTCTTGAGACCAGGGAGGGATTTGGTTCATCTTGTAGTCTTTCTCATTTTCAGTCAAACTATGCAACACTTTTCTCACATGATCCTCATCACAAAAGTTTTTACCAAGAGATTTTATATCATTTACTATAACCATGAATCTACCAAAACAATCATTTATTTCTCACTTTTGTTCATATAAAATAATTCATATTTTGACATTAGTAATCAATTTTGGATCTTTTTACCTCACTGGTTCCCTCGTATGCAAGTTCGAGGGTATCCTAGATCTCTTTTGCACTTACACAAGCAGAAATTTGATTTGTCTTATTGTCGGCAATTGCTTGTTGCACAATGGACATCGCCTTGGCATTCTTCTCTAGTTTCTTGAAATCCACGGAGGTGTAATCACTTTCTTTCTTGGGCACACCGTTTCCATTAGAATCTTTTTTCAGTTACGGAGGTGTAATCAATTCCAATAATTATGTTCTTTAATCTGTTTTTCCACCATGCATAATTTTTCCCATTAAATTTTGGAGTCTTGTTGTCATATCCCATTGCATTCATCTCTTGAGAATTGATGATCTACTTCTCTAGGTGTTACCCTTATAAGAAGCTGAGGCTTTGATACCAATTGAAGGGTTTGAATATACACAAGAGGAAGGGTAAATTGAGTATAAGGTATTTTGGTTATCAATTTAAAGTTTTTCTGTTTCTTTGATGGGGAACCAGTTGGAGTGGTTTCCGCAATGGAATTGTTAAACGTAAAAAGAAAGAAACAACACACCAAATTTAACGAGGTTCGACCCAACTAAGGCCTACGTCCTCCTACCCTATGTATCTTATTAAATCAACTCAGAAGGCACCGTAGAAGGACGTAGGCGTTAGTTGGGCCACTGAGTCGTAAGCATAGTTGATTTGCTTAAGGTAGGCGTAGGCGTAAAAGGACGTAGGCGTCCTCCTACCCTATGTATCTTATTAAATCAACTGAGTCGTTAGTTGGGCCACTGAGTCGTAAGCATAAATTACATTAATTTGCTTTATTATGTCATTTATTAAGGCGTTAGTCTGACGGAACAGTGATGCTTACGAGGTGACAGAGTCTTGCTTCAAGTTTCACCGTTCAAAGGATTGGCACGCTTTGGTCAAAAGGGGAAACTCCGACCGAAATACGTGGGACCTTACGAGATACTGGAACGAGTTGGGGAGGTGGCATATCGGTTGGCATTACCACCTAGTCTGTCTAGTGTTCACGATGTGTTCCATGTTTCCCAGCTAAGGAAATATGTAGATGATCCTACCCACATTATCCCATTGGAGTCGGCCACGTTTGAGCCAAATCTGACTTTTGAGGAGCAACCCGTCCAGATCTTGGATTGGGAAGTGAGGACCCTCTGGCGTAAGCAAGTCCAGCTCGTCAAGGTGTTGTGGAGAAATCAACACCATGAGGAGGCGTCCATGAGGCAGAAGTACTCGGAGCTTTTCGTAGGTGAGCAATCTCCTTTGCCTTAAATTTCAGGACGAAATTTCTTTAAGGAGGGGAGGTTGTAACGACCCTGATTTTGTTGGTATTTCTGTTGTGTATTTATTTGTATTTATGTGATTTTATGTATGGTCCAAAATTTATTTTGAACTATTTATTTTATTTTATGTGAATAATTTCGATTAAATTCGAATTATTTTATTTTTGATTGATTATTATTTATTTTATTATTATTTAATTAATTAGAATTTTTATTATTTAATTTTCTAATTAATTATTTAATATTTTTGGGCCAAATGCTATTTAAGCATGATTAGACATGCAAGAGTGCAATTAGCCCAATTATTTATCAAAAGTCCAACTTTGGCCCATTTACGAGCCATGGCCAGTTTTCTCCCCCTTATGCATGGCAAGTTTTGCCACTTTCCTTGCTTCCACAGCTAACTAACTTCTATAAATAGAAGTAGTAGTAAGGCATGAGGATTCATTTGCTCATTTTCCATCTTAAACACACTTGCTCACCAAAGTTTAAAAACACAAACTCCCTCTATTTGCCTCTCAATCACACGCCATTTTTGGCCTTTCATCACTAACTTTGTTCATCATCATTTTAAACCCAAACTTAAAGATTCAACATCTATTGATCTTTAAGTATCAAAACAAAAATTAAATCCTAATAGCTTCATTCAAGATCATTGGTTTGGTTTCGGTTTTGAGTGGGTTCGTGTGTTCGTGGGTAGCCAAGTGGTGGTGCCGTGTTCGTGTGGGTTGGTGGCCGTGTTCGTGGGTGGCTGTGTTCATGGTGGAGTTCGGTGGTGCATGGTGGTTCGTTGTCTAGCCGTGTGGTCGTGCCGTGTTCGTGAGCTGTGCAGCCGGGCTCGTGGTCGTGTGGCTCGTGTGTGACCGTGTGCAGCGTGGTTTTGGGCCGTGTGTGTGTTCGAATTCCGGGCTGCAAGTTGTGTTAAATTTGTGTTTAATCTTTTAATAAGGTAACATATTTTCTCAATCTAGTTGGTATACTATGATTCATAGTATAGATTAAGTGATTAGATTAGACCGTTTGATGTTATGTACTCATGTTTATGTGTGGATTATAATCTGATTTTGGGTGATGAATTTATGATGATTTCTACTTGATTATATGAATTTCATGATTGATTATGTTAGTATTATATTTGATGTTGTTCATGTTCAAGTTTTATGAAGTTTTGATGATAGGAAGTTGATGAATTTATTGTTGAACTTGTTGATTTTATGCGTGTGTTTATGATGAGTTTGGGATGAAGTTCTTGAATCTTGATTGAGTTCTTGATTGAAGATCTTGAATCTTGGATGAGTTCTTTATGAGTTCTTTGGGTTCTTTATGAGTTCTTGATCGAGTCTTGTAAGTTAAAGAAAGTTAGTATTAATTAAAGAAAGGTTAAAGAAAGATAAAGAAAGTTAAAGATTGTTATAAGAGGTTCCAAGATTTGTTGATTTACATGTTAAGTCTTAAGTCAAGGCGTAAGATGCAACTTAAGAATTAACTAAGAATGTAAATGTCGATTTAAAGTTAAGATTAGCTTGATTTTGCTACTAGACGCCTAAAACTTAGAGTAAGATTCTAAGTATTTGGGTTAAGACGTTGCCCCTATCCTATCCGCGGTATTGATAGTTGGTGGTCTTATTATGTTGTCCTCGGATATGGATTTCCAGTAAGATTGGTTTCATGGGGTTGGGAGTAAGATTCTCAATCCTGGCATAGTAGAAAGTTCGATCGTGTAAGATGCGTTCATACGTGCATAGTCCGGTCTAGTATGTGAATGATTGCGCCAAAGTTTAAAGTTTTGTTAATTGTTGGTTAAGTTAGTCGAGTCAGCATGATTACTTGTTATTATTATTGGTGGTATGATATGTTGGTTCGCATGTTTTGTTGTATGGTTGTATGTTTGATTTAGTTGTTTGATTTGTGCTATGTTCATGTGTATCCCCGTTAGGGTGGGACAGTTATGTTACTCGCCACTGACGGTGGACTGTTGTTTTTTTCAAGTAATTCTGATGATGAGGTTCTTGCTTAGCTTTGGGTTGGGCGAGCGCCGATGTTATTTAGATTTTGGGTTGTTGTTTTACGATTTTCTAGTTTTGGACTATAGTAGTAGTACTTGTGTATTTTTCTAACTCTGACATATACTTGGAGTTTATATTGTTAGTAGTAGTAATATGACATTTGGGATTAGATATGTACAATCTTGTGGGTGTTGTACTTTCGGATTTAGAATATATTCAATTTTGAGGTTTTGTTTTAAATTTTAAGTATTTTAGTTTGTTAGTTCTGACTATTCGACTCGTCGGTTTCTTCCGCGCCGCTTTAAGCGAGTCGGGTCGTCACATTTGACCTCATAGGATTAAGTTAAGTATAGGCATAGGTCAAAAAATATGGACCCACAAATTATAATTATTCACTAGCAAGTAAATATAATTACCTAATTTAACTTAATTGTTATCTTCATAATATAATCTTTATCTCTATTATATAAGGGAAGGGGGGGGAGCAATGGTGTCCCCCCTATAAATGTCTAAAATGCCCTTTAAAAACTTCTATATGCTTAGATGACATCAATATTATTTAAAATGGAAAGTTTTGTATTTTTAAAATGAAAATATCAAAAAATAAATAATTAAAAAAAAATATAATACAAACACCAAAATTCATAATTTTGAATTCTCTATAAATAGACATCCATCTTGATAAAGTTTTTTACACAAATACTTCCCTTTTTATTATAGTATTATTTTACAATTAGCTTTATAATCTCTATTATATAAGCCAAGTGGGGAGCCATGGTGTCCCCCTTGGAAAAGTCTATTTTACCCTCATAAAATTTCCAAAAATTCAATTATTACCACTCCTAATTTTTGAACTATTTAAAAGGAAAAAATAACAAAATATAAAATTTGTAAAAATAAAATAAAAAATACCAAAAATCATATTTTTGAATTCCCTATAAATAGACACCCATATTGATGCAGTTTGTCACATAAAAAAATTATCAATCGATTATTGTAGAAATTTGATAGCTGGAAAACAATATAGTAAATAAACTTTTTTCTTTAGTTCATTGTTATGAGATGGCCGGATGAAAGGAAAAAAAAGTTTGTTTATGGTTTGTGGATGCGTGTGAAAGAACAAAAACCTTAATTTTTTTTGTTTGTTTAAACAAATTAAAAGCTAAGATACATTTAAAACATCATCGCACACAAAGTGTGCATATAAGGCTAGTTATTTTAGTAATTGCCGATAATGATTGAGGAGGTATTCCTTCAAAAGGTTGTAATTACTATTCTTTATACTTTGTTCATATTAATTATTTTTAGTGATCCTAATGTTATATATGTTAGGAAATTGTTTCTTGAAATTCAGCCAATCATAACTATAAACCCGTACATAGTTGTTAGGAAAATCATCGCCGAGAAAGTCAGTCGAAAAATCGTCGCCAAAAAATATCCCGGGAAATATCGCTTGAAAAAAATCGAACATAAAAATATTGTCGGAAAATGTTGGACGAAATCGTTGAAAAATAGTTTTAAAAATAATAATATATATTAACAATAATAATAATCACAATTATAGTAGTAGTAAGTTTCATAAAAATAATAATAACAAAGTTGAAATGAAATGAACTGAACGAAATTAATAGAGATCAATTGAACTGAAAATGTCTAGAATTAAGTACAAACAAATACGGCCTTAGTCAATTTAGAAAAAGTCTACCAAAGAGAAAAGAGCTGATGAAATCAAGAGTGCAGCTGTGAGCAGCCTGAGTCATGTTGGCCTAGCTAACAAATGTTGTGTGTATAATTAAAGATACATTTTCACGTCCTCATCAAATCATCATACATTACGTTATGAAACATGCCTTTTATGAAAATGTAATCTTACTATATTACTCAATAATCCAATAACTAGCCCATAAGTGTATATATTAATTAATTAAGCAGCATCATACTCTAGTATTCTATTGTGGTTAACTACCAAGAGGATTATCTTTGTCGTATCTTGTCTCTCTTTGGTGGAGTAAAGATATTTTTGGGTTGTTTCAATGCTGATTCAATACTGTGTACGGATTATTTGATGTTGTTTAATTTTATATTTTTGTTGTGCAATTGTATAAGGACTAAACAAACTATAAGTATGAAGCACCATGTCAACAAGCGTTTATCGGTAAGAAATTACAAAATATTTCGTCAATTCATCAATTCTTTAATAAAGTTCTTCTCACTATTTGTTTGGGGGTGTTTTATAAAGATTTATATAAGGATCGACCATCTGTCACAGTGGAGCAAGAGTACATATTTTATCGAAAAAATTGTGAAAAATAATTGAATCTTTAGCTGATATTCTCGAATTAAGTCAAACTTTTAATTAACTCAAAATAAGTCAATTTAATATCCATGTATTTTCAAATTATATTTTTCCACTATTTAATTGTTAATTAAATTAACATTTTCGACAAAATATCATATAAACAACACCGTATTAATGTAGTGCTTTGATAATTGTTAACATTCTATGCCTGTAAATTGTAAGAAAAACTTAATTTGAACGGATATGTTTGATAGGTTGACTTATTTTGAGTTAATCTAAAGGTTGACTTATTTTGAAAAGACCGGCTATAGGTTGACTTATTTTGAAAAGACCGGCTATAGGTTGACTTATTTTGAAATGACTGGCTAAAGGTTGACTTTTTTTTCAAATATTATAAGACTTGAGCTGACCCGATCTGGCCTGATCAGAACTGATGCAAACCGATTATTAACCCTGGTCAGTGATCAACCCTGATATGAACTTATTATATCTGAACTTATTGCTCTTGACAAGCTTTGATTAACCCTTATAAGCTCATTAAATTGTATAATAACCAATAGGAACTTGATAGAACTAATTAGCATTTGAATTTATTATAACATGAGAAGGTATTGTGTCCGACTAGATGAGTCTAGCAAAGAGGCACGTGCAAATAAACAGGAGATACATGTCATGGGAAAAGCCCATACAACATCTGTCACCAACTTATTCCAAACCCTAACTGTGTGATACACGCCTATAAAAGGAACAGTCAAATCATTTTGTCAGGCATCTCATTCATCATTCATAAATCCCAATACACTTGTCTCCTTTTTTTTTTGTTCGATGGCTTAGACATTGGAGGGGTGTTCCCGGAATCCACAACCCTTGGCACTAACCCATCTTTGTTTTGCAGGCTTAACACATTAAACACACTCAATCAAAAAGAGACGTTCCTGAGCAGGAATAGATGTTGTATTATATGAGTGATGACCCGTTTGATAATTGGTAACAAACTATAATAATCGGAAAAACTAAAGGTTATAACATTGGAGTGAGAATCTTTTATCTTTTTTTATTGGAATGACTAGAAATAAAATTGTCTAAGTGGAGGGCATGATATCGTTAGTGAAGATCGAACCCACATATCGTCACTCCAGAGAAACATGATTTAACCACTAATTAAGCTATGCTTCTATCTTACATTAAAAACATAACTATTAATCAATGTTTGAGGTTTAAAGATAGGGAACCATCCATATCCAAAACTAAAAATACTAGCTTTTCAATGGTAGAGGCATTAAATTTAGAAACATGGACCCCTCATGCATAGATTTACGCTTTTTAGTTAGGTTAATTAGAAAAGTAACAAAGAACTTTAATTTTCTCGTGCAATGATTCGATATATATCTTGAGAGGTTTCTACAAAATTGCTTAATAACTCAAACCAGATGCAATTTTTCTCTACAAAATTGATATTATACCACCTACGTAGCAATCTTTATAGGCACATAATTTGTGGAAGCCATAAGATGCGTCTCTCTTCTGATGAGAATGTAAAAGGCACTATTCATGGTTTAAGTGAGTTACTTTTAACGACTAGCTACTTGCCAAGAATATTTATTATGCTTCATGATATATAGTTTTTTTTATAACTCATCAAGGAATAGAATCTGATACCTGAGTAAAAAAAAAAAAAAAAAAAGCTATTGTTGACACACTAATGTCTTGGATTACTACACTATTAGCATGGGCGCATGGCCTTCTGTTAAAGCTCTTTTCTAATTTAACAATTGATTTATTACTATAATGTAACTCACATAACAATTAATTAGCTAATACTAATTTTAGGTAGCATATGCTTTCCGGCCTTTCCATTATCTTGTATCGTTAGACTGATACTAATTTTGGAATTATGGACCTAAGATGTGATGGTCTAGCTCATTTGATTGAGGAAAAAAAAAATCAACTCCTCGTATAAGAAGAGCTTATTGGTTGACTATATGACAAAATATGGAGAAAATCAATATCACTTCATTATTTATCACTAAATTGTGATGTTAAGAAGTATTTATAAAGTGAAAGTATCGGCTCAGACTGTTTGATCAAACAATCTAATCAGACAGCTGACCCAATATACCAAATTATAATAGTGCGTGAAAAAGTTCGGAAGATCATAACTTTGCCCTCGGATGTCCGATGGAGGCATATAGTATGTTCAAATTCATTTTTTTTTAGACAAACGCAGCAGCGAATCCCTCATGGCCACGAGAAAATGCCAAATGCAGCCTCTATGCCTCAGAATGCAAAAAAAATCTAAAATCTGACATGTACTGATATATAGACCAAATCTGTCCACGCTAAGTCTTCCTTTTTTTTGTTCAGGTGCTCGTATATTCTATAAAGGTCTTTCTTTTTTTTTTTCCAGGTTAGTTAAATATGTCCTGGTTTTATATTCTTGTCCAGGTTAATGATATCTTTTTCCACATTCATTACATTTAATTTTGTCTACGTTAGTTATATTTTGTCCAGGTTAGTATAAAATGTGTCCGGTTTCCAAATGTGTCCAGATTTACGAATAGGTGTCCAGATTTAACAATATGTGTCAAGGATGAACAAATATGTATCCAGATATAACAATATATGTCTAGCTCCAGTTGTACTCGTCTCACAGTAACATTATTGTCAGATGAGTCTGACACAGTACCTTCTTATTTATAAAAGTGATAGAAGAGGGAATTGACAACTAACTTGAGTGATGAGCTATCATATACTTACAAACTTTTAACTAATTTTAGTTTATATACCTTTTTAAAAAGAAAGTCTTTACCAAATTATTAAGAATAACATAATAAATTAATGAGAAGGTATTGTGTCAGACAAGTATGACAGAAAGGTTACTGTCAGACGAGTCCAATTGAACCTGGACATATATTATTGTTGAATCTGGACAAATATGTGTTTAAGCTGGACACATGTTGTTAAATCTGGACACATATTTGTTAAACCTTGACACATATTTTTAAACCTGGACAAATATTTGTAAACTTGATGTGGATTTAATAAACTTGGACAAATATTGTAGAATCTGGACACATATTGTTAAACCTGGACATATATTATTAAACATGGACGCATATTGTTGAACCTGAACACATATTGTTAAACCTGGACACATATTGTTAAACCTGGACATATATTGTTAAACTTGGAGAAAATAAAAATAAATTTGGACAAATAAGAACTAACCTGGAGAATAATATATATAAACTTTACTTAAACTTGGACAAAAAAATGCATTTTCTTCTTCTCTATTATAGGCTGCCTGCATGGATATCTTCTTCCCCATTATACTTGTTGCCATGGAAAATAAGACTTATTTGGCAATTGGCATCAAACAATCTCTGTCATCCAATCAGTCATTCTCCTCTTTGAAAGGCTTTTTTACTTCGAATAAATTGTCTCAGAGGCTTCTTTAACTCGTGGGAGTAAGTACTCCAAACTATTGGAACATTTATGACTAAATGGGCTTGGACAATGAACTATGGGTATAGGGCAAATAGAAAAAATGAGTCTAGAGGTACCTCGCGAGTCGCGAGGCTACCTCACGACTCACGAAAAGTTTCTGGAAGTAGCCAGAAATCACGAGCCACGACAGAGCCAAAGTCGCGACTCGCGACGGCTCTTCGCGACTCGCGATTTGCTACTGGAAGATTTCGTGCAATTTTACGAATTCTTGGATACTTTGCCTAGGATTCCTTAAACGTGTTAATGCATGTTTAATGGCTTTGTTACTGACTTAATTCAGTACTAAAGGGGATTAAAATCAGAAGTTGGAGGTTTAGCATTGTTGCTAGGAATCCTTATGTATGTTTAATGCACATTAAACTCCATAACTTCTGATTTTATGAGGATTGAATGGGTAGTTTGATCAGCTTTTTGGAGTTGATTACACTTCACTCTTGGCCTATAAATAGAGGCCTTGGTTCATTGTTGAGGACATACAAAAATCAGAAATATATACTCACTTCAACTTGCTAGCAATTTATAATTTCTAGCTATTCTTGTGAAGTGGGACTAAACACAAAAAAAACACAAAACCTTTTGTTCTTATACTCTTGAGATCACTAGAGTGTAAGGTTATTCGTTCTCTGTTGTATCTCACTAATCATTCGTGGTAACCCGGTGGTCTATTAGGGGCGAATTGAATTAGTAGGAAAGTGTATTTCCACGCCTTGGAGGGTCAATCATCATCAACAACCTTGCTCATCACCAACACAAACTCTCAAGCTTCTTTCTCAACTCCCCAAATGAAGATTATTTCATCTCTGAAACTTCCGCTAAAGTTGTTTCCTTCTTCTGGTTCGCTTGAATCATCTGTTTTTTTAGAGTTTCAACCGAAACATTCCCCAAATCTTTAAGAGCTTGGGAGACCTCTTTTGATTGTGTTTATAGCGGTGAGTTGTTATCGTTTTTCTGTCTTTTCATAAACAACCACGAAAGGATTATGCCTTGTGATTTCTTCTATGGCGCCATTATTGTTGTTTAAGAGAAGATGAAGATGAAGTATTGGGCTCAACTCGCTTGACAATAACCATTGTGTCTGACATAAATTATATGTATATATATATATATACTTAATTTAATTATACTTTTTTTTTCTTATTTTTTTAAAATTTAAGTTTAATTTCGTTTAATTTATAAAGTTTTAATTAAATTAATTTTAAAATATTACATCATTTTTTCTGTCAACTTAGAAAAATCATGTAATTAAATTCGATCAAAATCAGATTCATTTGTAAACAGGTAAATAAATTCGGTCACAAGGCCGGTTCAAAACAGGTTTTGTCAAAAAAAAATGTTCGATACGATACGGTTTCGGTTAAAATCGGTCTGTAAAAACTGGTTTTTTGCAGGTCAAAAACAAGTTCGGTAACGGTCGGTTTCGGCATAATAAAAACTTGTCAGAAATAGGTTCGATTTTAAACGGGTTCGGTAGCGGTCGGTTTTGGTATGCGTAAAAGCGATCGAAAAACGGTTTTGGTATAATTTGGGTTCGGTAGCGGTCGGTATTCGGCCACTAAACAATCGGTCAAAAACAGGTTCGGTATCGATCGATAACGGTCGGTCAAACAGGTTTCTGACCCACATTTACACCCCTATCTCTGATAGCTCCACCTTTAACATAAACTAATGATATTTAAACAGAGTTTTTTATTATAAAAATTGGTAATATTTGAAATTTAAAATTATCATTAATTAGCACCACAAAAAATTGATCCATTAACGACGGGTACACATTAATGAATGTTCTAATTCTCATCGCAAATGTAGATCTTTTGTGACGATTTTTGAGCCCGTCGCTAGAATTATCAAATAGCTAACTCAAACACTATTAGAAATGACTCATTTACGACGAGATTGCGACGGGAAAAATTATTTGCGACCCTCCTTTGTTGCGACGGGGTCATGTTTTACGACGGGAAAAATCATTTGCGATTCCCCTGTTCTATGACAACGGAATCACATTTTTGCGACATAAATTTCCGTCGCAAATAACATATTTTCTAGTTGTGTAAGTAATGGGCACAATAATGTTGACTGAAATTAGTGTAATTTGCTGTAAAACAATGGAGGGATAAGCTTATCTTTTCAAGTTGACTACATAATTTTCTCTTCTTGGCTTGTATAATGAAGATAATATGAAGTTTATTTCTTTTAATTTTTTTTGTTGGTAATGAACTTCTTTGATTGATTTCATTCGAATAACAAAACTTATTTATACTTTTGTAGCTTATCTATATTTTAACTTCAAATCTTATATATTCACAAAAAAATAAATAAATTAAAAATAAAAAAATTCGAATCGTATTAGACCTGAACTATGCTTGTTAAAATAAATTCAAACTTAACCTTATCCCTCTTTATCTAAAATTAATTTAACTCGTATGATTAAGTTAAGAATACAATAGAAAGAAAAACCCTTACAATGTTCTTCATAAAGTTTCATCCACAATTTAATACCGCTCTCCAAATAGTAATAGAGATTCAATGGTGATGAAAAAGCAATAACAGAAAAGTAATAAGATAAGATTTGGAATAATCATATAGTACTAATTATAATATACTATCATATATGGGAATAGAAATATTGATTTCCTTATTGAATTGAGCTAGATCGAGAATTCATTTCTATTGCTATCATTTATTTTATAGTATAGCTACCAATTTGGTGCTATGAGTGTTAAAACCTATATATTGATAAAGAAATAGCAAACTCCATTAAAATATATATATATATATATATACTTCCTCCGTTCCAAAAAAAATGCAACAATCAACATTTCACGCATATCGAGACACTACTTTAACCCTTAATAACTGCAATTATAAATATTTAAAAATTATAAAAAGTTGATACTAAGATAGTATTTTACAAGAAGAATCTAACAAGATCCTACTTGACTATGTTTTTTATTCTGTATAAAGCTCAAAACTTGGTCAAAGTATATAATGTGAATAGTGCAAAATGTTGACTGTTGCATTTTTTTTTGGAACGGAGGAAGTGTTCCCTCCGTAACATAAAACTTTCAACAATTGGTTTTGCACGCATTTTGAGGAAACAATTTGATGGTGTAAATGAAGTAATTAGTCAAAATGGTTTTAACACAAGCAAGAATATGATTATAAATTACTAATATTAAAATTATGTTGACTAATTCCTTCGTTTACACCGTTAAATCTCTTCTTCAAAATGGGTGCAAAACCAATTGTTGAAAGTTTTATGTTACGGAGGGAGTATATATATATATATATCCAAAGAAAGTAAATAAATATAATCTAATAATGTGGTTGACGCAACGATGTCATGATCACAATAATCATATCTGTATAGAAGTTTTAACATATTTAGGTATATGGATTATTATGGAGTGGAACATGTGCTATGTGATTGCAACATAAAGCATGGCCTCATTTGCCTGTATATAATTGCTTCCGCTGTTGCTTTCCTCTTTTATTTTTTATTTCTTGTTGAAGGAGCTGTTGCTTTCTTACATGCTTAGTTGTGTGTGTAATTGTGTCCTGCC
Source organism: Salicornia ramosissima (assembly GCA_951394345.1). Lineage (NCBI taxonomy): Eukaryota > Viridiplantae > Streptophyta > Magnoliopsida > Caryophyllales > Amaranthaceae > Salicornia > Salicornia ramosissima. The sequence goes on from OX596235.1 coordinate 26,332,889, forward strand.
AAATAAATTACTACTACTCGTAGTATCTAAATGTAAACAACAATGGCGGGAGGGCACATGGATAATAATTTATTTTTTTGGTGTACCCAACCTGTTCACCCTTTGGGCTAATCCGAATTTGGAGCGCGTCCTGAGTTTAAGGCTTTAAACTGCTCCCAACGTGCTTGCGGGGGATCGAACCGTGGTTCTCCCTACCAAGTTTAGCCCCTGGCACCACTAGACCAAGACAACGTTAGTACATGGATAATAATTTATAGTATTATAGTATGTATGAGATTGAAGTGGCCCAGGTCCGTACTCCATACCCCTCCACTTTATATATATACTAGGTAATACCCGTGCGATGCACGGCTTAGTTCTTTTTGTAACCTAATATTAAGCCAACTAAAAAAAATTCAACCTCCCTTCTCAATTCTTCAATCTTTGTAAATTTGAAGCTTCATTCAAGATGTAACAATCAACTATTTTGAGTTTAATTGATTTGAAATTTCTATTATCATCATAATCAGGGTTGTAATATACAGAGCATAATTGTTTTACAATAATTTCTATGCAATGAATGCCAAATTTTCATCTACAATGAAGCGCTTACAATAAAAAAAAATGTTAAATTTGAAGCAACAAAGACCATATCTGAGATAACAATGACAAAATTAGTTTATGCAAAATATCTTACAACATGATAAAATTGTATTCAATTCAAACATTTATTTGATTCCATGCAAAGTTTAAAGTTTAATAAAAGGGGTAAGAACTAATTATATTGAGTTCATATGAAACTATTTTTATTCTTAGAATTTGGAATTTGTAAATCTTGTTATATTCATGTTCAATTTTATTTAGTATAAATTCAATTTATGTTGTTATATTTGTTGCAAATTCAGGCTAAATTATATGTATTTCAATTTTATTTGATACTTTGGATCTTTTATGCTTGTAACTTGATATACAAATTGTGAAAAAAAAAAAAAAGCAAATACCATCTTAAAGGCTTGGTACATGTTTTAGAGGTTTCAACGGATTATGCTCAAGATTTAAATGATGTTTTAATAGTGGCATATATTGTCAAAGATAAAATTGTAAACATTGATAGGTAAATTCTTAAAACTGTAAAAATTAATTAATTTTTTTAAAAAGGTTAAAGTAAATATGTCTATTGGTAAAATATTTCCTAGTCATGTGTATTAGAAGTGATAAAACATAAAAGGTTTGATTTTTTCTAACATTTAGTAATGAGGAAACTATCCACCCATTTAGGCTATGTTTATTTCACCTTATTTATGTACTTATTACTTATTTTAGATCAAATTAGATCAAATTAGAAAAAAAAAAGCTTTGAGTAGGCTTGTTAATTTTATACGACCTTTTCAAACTTTATATGTATTTAATTCCGTAAATAAATTATAAAAATTGCATATTTAAAAACTACTCATTATTAATACAAATAAAATAAAATCTCAATTGATATATTTTTTTCCTTATTCAATAGCATATATACACGATCATAATTTAGTCAAATAAAACAATAACTCCAAATCTGATAAAAAAATAAGTTCATCTCATATCTGTAAAATAAGGTCAAATGAAAAAAAAAAATGATGAACCAAATATAGCCTAGTAGTATTTATAGTAAAAAAGTAAATAAGTCCCATGGTAAAAGTTTTTTATTTTTTATTTTTTTTAGTTTCTTGGTAAAGGATATGTAAAAACCAAAAAAAAAAAAAAGCATTAATTGCATGATGTATTCATTTTTCTATGTATATTTATTACTTGTAAGTAGGAGGGAAAGTAGAGTTTGGGAGGGAAAAAACATTTTTTAATGGTTAACCTTCTAGTAGTATAGATAGATAGATAGATAGACTAGCTTTATGTGCACGCTTTGCATGGGATAATATTTTAAATGTATTATTAAAAAAATCAAAGGTTTTTTGGTTGAAAAATTGAAATATTTGTTAAATTCACACGTATTCACATAATCATAAGCAAATTTTACCCTTTCATCCGACCATTCCACAACAATGAACAAATCGACTATCAAATTTCTACGATAATCATAAGGTAAAAAATTTATTGGATAAACTATATCAAAATGGGTGTCTATTTATAGAAAATTCAAAAATATGAATTTGATGTTTTTATTTTATTTTTACAAATGATATATTTTGTAATATTTTTATTTTAAAAAGTTCAAAATTTGTAAAAACTTTCCTTAAAAATAAGATTATGCTAATTTTTTTTAGAAAATTTTAGGGGACATTATGGACTTTTCCAGGGGACTCATGGCTCCCATCTTGGCTTATATAATAGATATATCTGTGTGTCATGCAATTTATACAAAATAATGATAATTAATTTTACAATATAAACTATCATTATCATACATTGAATCAATGCTAATTTAGAAAATCTTTTCATAGTCGAACTAAATAAAGATCAACGTAATATTTTGAAATTTAATTAATCCGTAGCCAAATGCATTATGTAAATGATGGAGAGATAAAAAAAAGTGTAATATTAGTTTTTTCATCTTGTAGTTTTTCAAAGAAGCAAGACAACATTTGTTGTAAATGAAATAACATTTATTGTTATAGTTCACAATCTAAAATCTTGTAATTAGGTTTTTTTTTTTACTTATTTTTTTTACAGAATGATGTTATATTTAATTTTGGAGGGAAATTTTTTTTATTGAAGATTTGGCATGTGTCCTTCATGATACAAGCAATATTTTGTTTTAGTATGCGTTATATATATATATATATATATATATATATATATATAATATATATGATCGCTTTTTATTATTATCGGAAGACTTGGTTAATTTATAATTGCCGGTTTTGATATCATACTTGTCAATTTTTAATTTACTATTTTATCTTTTCACAGTTGTCAAGACAATTATTATTAATATTTTTAATTGTGTGTTGAAAATGGAGGGTTTTATAGATACAATTAGTGACATTTCATGGAACATTTTCCTAATATATATATATAACAAAATGATAGCTAGTAATTTCAATACAAATCAAAACAACAATGCACGCAAATTACAACCTTATTTGTAGCATGAATTTTGTAGCAATATGAAACGATTATGGAGATTTAGAGCCTCAAGTGTTGTCCCTCTACTTAGTCCACACAAAGAAATGGATCTCCTTCACGTATGTCTACTATATAACATGATTAGAGGATTCCGAACTCTCTTCTAAATTTTGTAAGATTAGCTTATGGCATTCAACTATATATATCCTATATATATATATATATATATATATATATAGGTTGCACTATAAACCCTAATGCCCTAATGTCTCTAGTAATACTAATCCCTAATATCATGGGAGTTAGTATTCTTGACCCAACTCCTTTACTTAATGTGTTTAACCTTATCGGATCCAACTATAGTTCACAATCGTGGCCCAATAATTGGTCTACGTATCATAATTGGTTTCTAGAAAAATACTATGATTGCCTCAAATAATAATAGAATAATTAATCTCCATTATTAACCTTATTATATATTATAGCAATTTCCAATTGATCGAATGACATGTTTTTCAGGTAAAAATTATAACAATTACTCCCTCCGTAACGAATTACTAGCAACAATTTCTATTTTTAGGTGTAACAAAATACTTGCAACAATTTTTTTCAATTTCATTTTATTCCTTTTTTGATAAGAAAAACAACACAATACCCCACTTATTTTTCTCTCTCTTACTTTTATCATATTACCACATAATACCCCATTTACTTTTCCTTCTCTTACTTTTCTCTCTCTTACTTTTATCATTATACCACCTAATACCACTATTACCTTATTTCACCTAGGAATTTGTGCTAGTACAAATGTTGCTAGTAATTCGTTACGGAGGGAGTAGATATTAAAAAAATAGATTTTAATACACAACGAAAGAGATACAATAAATAATATATGTACCATATAAGGGAAGAGGAGAAGGTAGTGCCAGCTTTTATTGGAACATTTATGACTAAATGGGCTTGTACAATGAACTTAGGGTAGAGGATAAGGCATATAGAAACTACGAGTCTAAGGGTAGCTCGCGACTCGCGAGGTTACCCCACGACTCGCGAGAACTCTTTGGAAAGAAACCTAACCACGCGAAGGCGACAGAAGCAGGTCGCGACTCGCGATCTAGGCTTACGACTCGCCGGAAGTTTCTGGAAGATTTCGTGGTGTTTTGCGATTTCTTGGATACTATTCCTTGGATGATTTATACGTGTTAAATCTTGTTTAATGGCTTGAATACTGACTTAAATCAGTATTAAAGTGGATTAAAATCAGAAGTATAAAGAGTTGCATTGAGCAAGGAATCATCATGGGGATTCAATGGGGATTTAAATCAGCTTTGAAGTTGATTACACCTTGATCCTTGGACTATAAATAGGTAGCCTTCTTCATTGTTGAATACACTAAGAAAAATCAGAATTCTCTTACTCATTTCAACTTGCTTGCACTTAGTAATTTGTAGATAATCTTGCTAAGTGTGTTCAAACACAAAAATCAAACACAAGTCCTTTGTGCTTATACTCTTGAGATCACTTAGAGTGTAAGGTTCTTTCTCCGTTGTATCTCACTAATCGTTCATGGTAACCCGGTGATCTATAAGGGGCAAATTGAATTAGTAGGAAAGAATATTTCCACGCCTTGGAGGGTTAACATTCTCATATTCCTTGTTTCATCATCAACAAGCTACTAATTCAATTTTGTAAGAATGTCTACCTTAAAAGACTTGGCGATGAATATCCAGAAGTTGACAAAATTTAAAGTAGGCGTGGGGTTCTGCTGTTGGCAAAAGAAGGTACACATTCTTTTGACAACATTGAACATGGTTTATGTTCTTACCACACTGATGCCACCCTACACTACGCCAAAAATTGTATTTTACAGCGGTTGTTTTATAGCGGTTTTGAGCAAAGCGCTATAAAAATATAGGTAGAGCACCTTTTATAGCGGTTTTACAAAAACCGCCATTAAAAATCTATCTTTTATAGCGGTTATTGTAGAACCTCTATTAAAAGTGGGATAAAAAAAAACACCCATAACAAGCAATTTTCACGAAAAAAGCACTTGGTTCGTTTCACCCCTTTCAAACAATCTCAAACAACCTCAAACAACCCATACCAAGCAATTTTCACCAGCAATCCTCTGCTCTCTCTCCTAGGGTTTCACCCATTTCAAACACATCGGTCATTGGGGCTCGCCGGCGACTGAACCACTCCGTCGCCTCCTTTGGGTCACCAGTGAGACCCCAATTCCGCCGCTCTTCCCGTTAAGATTGGTACAGCCTGACCACCTCCACGGAACACACTAAGAGGGTTCGTTTCTCGTACCAACCAATGCCACTGTTAGTGACCTCCGTCGTGACTTGCTACCAACGCCACCATTGCACCGTCGGCCCTCAGTTTGGTCAGGTCTTCAACGTCTCCAATCTATTTAACTTTTGTCTTCAATAACATTCTCCCCTGCTTCTATAGTTGAGGTCGTTGGTTTTTTATTAATTTCTCTTTCTTTGTATGTTCCTTTTCTGTCCAAGTCTAATGTTCAGTCTATTTTGTCTTTCTTTGTTTGTTCATTTGACTTGATGTTTGTTTTTGCTATCATTTGCTTTTGTTTGGTTTTTGTTAGTTTGAGCCCCTTTTAGGTTTTTGTTATCTGGGTTTTGAGTATTGATATGTTGTTGTTGCTTGATTTGCTCTTTGGTTTTGAGTTTGGATATGTTGTTCGAATTTTAATGCACTGTAGCTAGGGTTGTTTGCAATCTTCCTTTGTTGACGATGTTCAAAATTCGGACTTTGAACTTGTTCGTATTTCATCTTAGGTTTGGTGGAATTTCAAGCTTAGAATTTATTTCTATTAAAATTCTAGTTCGTACTTGCTTTTCTTTACGTGGTATTGATTTGCGGAATTACTAGAATGTTAACAAGTGCAAGTGAAAATTCATTTATATGTTGGAATTTTGTCGGATTCTAATGCAAGTGAAATGCTGAATTGTTCCTTTTTAAAAAAAAGAAGAAATGTTGGTTTGTATTTATTTTTTGCGCTAAATAGTTATTTTTTTACTTAAAAAAAAAAGAGATTATATTAATGCACAAAAGAATTCCATCACTTCATGTGGTTTTTGTTTTAGGGATAAGGTCTATAATTATTATAATACTTCACTCTAAAAGTTTACCCCATAATTAGTCTAAGGTCGAAATAAAGAAGAAAGGAAAAACTATTACTCATCCTTTTTGCCTCTGAACGTTTACCACAAAGGTATGAAGTGAAGTTGAAATTACCACAAAGTTGAAGATGGATACCAAATGAATAACAATAAAGGTATAAAAACTAGAATGCTGATTTTATAATTATAGATATTTTATTTGCAAAGAAACTATTAAAATTCCTTTTTTTTGGTAAAGTTTTAAAATTTCTTGTTTACATTGATTATGCAGCGTACTCGTCAAGACAATGGAGTCGATTGTGGCAGTGTGGCTACTAGGACCACTAGGATTCCCGAAAAATTAACTACTAAGTTGTTAATATTTTTTTTGCTTTTTATATATTTTGTTGCTTTTTATTAATATGGGGAATCAAGATTGGTAATCAATGATTTTTATTAAACGATAGAGTCTGTAAGTTGTTTTAGAGTATTTATCACTTGATGAATTTCAGGGTTTACCATACCTTAGTGAAATTTATCCTCTGGGTGGCTCTGCAGATAGGCTTGGTTTTGTTGATCCTGACATAGGTGAATGCCTTCCTACGGCTATGCTTCCTTTTTGTGGACAAACTTTGCTTGAAGGGCTTATTAGGGATCTCCAGGTATAAGATTTGTCTTCCATTACAGCTCTCATTATCAGATTCTTTGAAAGGCATGATAGCATTTGATATGGGTTAGTCTTGCATGCAATTTTTCTGTTACAATTTAGTTTTACTTACTATAATCCAATTCATATGGATATTCTCTGATGTGCTTCAAGGCTAGAGAATTTTTGTACTTCAAGCTTGATGGAAAATAGTGCATCACTCCTGTTTCTATCATGACAAGTGCCGCAAAGAATAACCATGAACGCATAGGTTTACTTTGTGAGAAACTCCAATGGTTTGGAAGAGGTGGATCAACATTTCAACTTTTTGAACAGGTTCAGTTTGCAAATCTCTTCGTCTAAGCTCTCTGTATGTTCTGCTTGTTATTTCAGCAATATGATGTTATGCATTGCAAGCCTCTTGTTCCAGCAATCAGTGCCAAAGATGGTGAATGGTTGGTTTCTGAACCATTCACGCTAGTCTGCAAGCCTGGAGGTCATGGTGTACTATGGAAGCTTGCCTATGACAAAGGTGTCTTTCAATGGTTGCTTTACTAAATTGATGTTGCTTCCTAGATACTTATATATGTTCCTTTACTAAGTTGATCTTTCTTCCTAGATATTTATCCTCTAGTTATTATGGCCGAGGATAAATGTTAGTATCTCTGTTCAATTGGTTTGCTATTGAGAAGATATCTATGAATAAAAAATACTGTAACAAACTAGAATTGAAGTTGGAGAATAACTAGAAATCAATTGTTTGGTGATGATGAAATATTACTTGGCTGATAATTGTTTTGTACTTTATAGTGTTGATAGGATTAAGATCTTGAATTTTTAAATTTCCGCTAACTGAAGTGGTTGTGCCAGATTTTCCTCTAGTTTATAAGTGTATTACATTATATATGTGGTTTTTGCAGAAACTTGGCTTTGGATCTTGTTAGAGAACTTCTGGGGCTACTGAAGGAATTAGTATTCTTGTCGAAAAGAAGGAAACAAGTGGGAAGTGGGCTTATGGATTTTCATGCATCGAGTACACTGAGTTTGAAAAATATGGGTTCCCAGTTGCTTCTTCTTCAAAGAGGTTAGACTTTTTAGTGGTACAATTGACCCTTATTTAGATTATTAAATTATTTCAACTTCTTTTCACTTGTTCAGTATCTAGTTTCAAAATAAAAATTGTTCACGTGACTCGTCGTTGTGAGTTGTGACTTACTGACTTATGCCTAATCAAGGTTTATTGGAATGTTACTAGTACTTCAATAGCAAAATCACTAGATTTTATTCTAGAATGACTATTGTCTCTAATAAGTCCTAGGTTGATAATATGAATGTTATTGGACATGATTACAACCTGGAAACATGAAATACGCTGAGTGGCTTGAAGTTGGGAATGAAAACACCTAAAAACAATTAAAAAAAATGAACAAAGTCACTAGATTTTGTTCCGGAATGACTTTATTGTCTCTAAAATCATACAAAAAAGTCATAGGTTGATAACATGAATGTTATAGTACATGATTACAGCTTTGAAACAAGAAATAAGCTGAGTGGCTCGAAGTTGGGAACGAAAACACTCAAAAACAACTAAAAAATGACCAAAGTCACTAGATTTTGTTCTGAAATAACCCTATTGTTTCTAAAATCATCCAAATAAGTCCTAGGTTGATAACATTAATGTTATAGGATATGATGACATCTTTGAAACATGAAATAGGTTGAATGGCTCGAAGTTGGGAAAGAAAAGACCCAAAAACAACTATAAACTGACCAAATGTACTAATTTTGTTCCGAAGTGAACCTATTCTCTCTAGATTCATGCAAACAAGTTTTAGGTTGATAACATGAATGTTATATATACATGATTATAGGTTAGAAACTTGAAATCGATTGAATGGTTTGAAGATGGGAATAAAAACCTCCAAAATAGTCTTTTTTTTGCTAAAAATCCAGTGCATGAGTTATAAAATGCTTAAATGAATGAATATAGATTAAAATGAAGAAATATTTTCTAAGATGGAAACAATTTCTATATAACAATCTACGTGATCTTAATATAGAATTTATTTAACCATTTTTGTTTGCTTACTAAGATAATATTTTTTTTTGCAGTATTATGTAGATTGTCAACCTTGAAGTTCTAATCAAAGCCAACTTGATGTCATTAGAGTTTCGTGGGTGCGACATGTTTCTAAAAATGTAGGTTGGAGGCTTTAATTGTTCGTTACTATGTATATTGAATCCATGACTTTTGGGATTTTTTTTTGGATGGAATTGGAGGAATATCCATATTTTGTACATCGGGGTGAATTGTATATGGAAATATTGTATATTATTTTGTTGTAGATATTATATTATATTTTTGTTAAAAATAGCATTTTTTTTGGATATATTATATAGGTTCCATTTATTGGATATTTTTATGTTTTTTTTTATAAAAAAATCAGAGCTTTTATAGCGGTTATTCAATAATCGCTATACAAAGTGTACCTTTAATAGCAGTTTATAACCGCTATAAAAGGGTACAAAGCGCTATATAAAGTTCACTTTTTATAGCGGTTCTAAAACCGCTATAAAAGGGGTCGTATCCTTTTTATAGCGCGGAGATTTATAGCAGTTATAGAACCGCTATAAAAGGGCCTTTAGAACCGCTATAAAAGGTAATTTTTGGCGTAGTGCTACCCTAAGGATGGTGAGGAGGAATCGGCCCAGACTACACGGAAGAGAACAAAGTGGGAGAACAATGAATATATATGCCAGGGGCATATTCTAAACACTCTTTCCGACCCTATATTCGATCTCTACCAAAATGTAGAGAGTGCCAAAGACCTTTGGGACGGTTTGGAGGCGAAGTATATTGCTGAGGATGCATCGAGTAAGAAATTTCTTGTTAGCAATTTAATTCTTTTAATATAACTAATGAACGTCCGATCATAGAACAATTCCATGAAATATACCACATTTTAAATCGAATCCGTGCTCACGGGGTGGCAATGGATGAGGCCATTGCAGTCGCATCCATTATCGATAAACTACCACCAACATGGAAATACACTAAAAATCTCTTAAAACATAATAAAGAGGACATTTCCATGGAGCAATTGGGTACTCACCTGTGTTGAGGAGACTATCCGGGATCAAGAAAATAAGGAAAAGGACAAAGAGAAGGACTCAAATAATAATGGACAAAAATCTACCATTAACATGGTAGGGGTTGGTGTGTCCAATGGGACAAGGAAATCCAACAATAACACTAAATCCAAAAATACTACAAACAAGAAGCGGAATGTAGTATCTTGTTGGATATGTAGCGGTCCTCATTTTAAGAGGGATTGCCCTTCAAGGAATAAGAAGGGGAAAAAGGATCAACCTAAAGTTGATCCTAACCAAGGTATGATTGGACATGTAGCTTCAAATGAACCTATTTATTTTTTTGCTATGATTTCTGAGATAAATGTTGTGCAGGTTGATGACTCTTGGTGGATTGATTCGGCAACCTCCATACATGTGTGCAAAGATCGACATTTGTTCAAGACTTTTCAAGAAAATTGAATGATGGGCCAACTTTGTACATGGGGAATGATTCTATGGTAAAGGCCAAAGGTTTAGGTCAAGTAGAATTGTATTTAACATCGGGAAAAATACGTACTCTTAAAGATGTTGTTTTTGTACCGGAAATTAGGAAAAATCTAGTGTAAGGAGGTATCTTGAACAAGTCTAGATTTTAAAGTTGTATTTGGGACTGATAATTTTATTGTTTCCAAGGGTGGTGTTTATGGAGGAAAAGGGTATTATTGTAATGGAATGTTTAAATTCCATATTAATAATAAAAGTAGTTATTCTATTTATTTGCTTTGTGTTTTTTCTCTATGGCACAATTGGTTATGTCATGTGAATTATCATCGTTTATATGACATGTCTAAATTTGTGTTAATCCCACCTTTCGATTTAAATTTAGAGAAATGTAAAACATGTATGTTAAATAAAATCACAAAGACCCCTTTCCAAAGTGTGACAAGACAAACTAATTTGCTTGATTTGGTGCATAGTGATCTATGTGATTTTCATAGTTCACCTTCTTTGGGAAATAAAAAATATGTTATAACTTTTATTGATGATTCATCAAGGTTTTGTTATACTTATTTGTTATTATCCTAAGATGAGGCCATTGAAAAATTTAAGATCTATAAAACCGAAGTGGAATTACAACTTAATTTAAAAATTAAAGTACTTCAGACGGATAGAGGTGGAGAGTATTATGACCCAAATTATTTCAAATCCATTGGCATAATTGACGAAACAACCACACCTTCCTCACCACAAAGTAATGGTGTGGCAGACAGGAAAAATCGGACATTGAAAGAAATGTTTAATTCCATGCTTTCTAACTCCGATCTTAGTGACGATTTTTGGGGTGAGGCAATGCCAACCACATGTTATGTCTTAAATTGAGTTCCTAATATAAGGAACAAGGATACCCCATATGAAATTTGGTTTAAAAGAAAGCCTAATCTCACAAACCTTAACGTCTGAGGGTGTAGGGCGGTCGTCAGATTGATGGAACCTAAACGTAAAACGTTGGGTGAAAAGGGGATTGATTAGATATTTATAAGCTATGCTAAGAATAGCAATGCCTATAGGTTTCATGTTCTTGAACATAATGATTATGTCTCCACTCACACCGTGATAGAGTCAATAGATGCAGTATTTGATGAAAAAAAAAATCATCAATTCCTAGACTTAAGGACATGGTACCTAGTACTAGTTTCGGGAATGTGGATGATCTTAATAAAGATCATGATACTACAATTCTTTAAATAAGGAAAAGTAAACGAGCTAGAAAAGATAAATCTGTCGGACCGAATTTTCAACTATATTTAGTTGAAGGGTCAAGGGAGTCCGTTGTGACTCAATTTTCATATGTTTACCATATGGACGATCCAAAAAACTTTGGTGAGACTATGAAGTCTCATGATTCTACTTTTTGGAAGGAAGCCGTGAATGATGAAATGGATTCAATAATGGGTAATAATACTTAATTGGGTTTTATCGGACTTACCTCCGCTTTGTAAACCTCTTAGTTTTAAATGGATCTCATTAAGAAGAAAAAGGTCGATGGAACCATATTAAAACATAACAGCCCGGTTAGTGGCCCAAGGTTTTAGGCAAAAATATGGTATCAATTACTTTGACACTTATGCTCCGGTAGCTAGAATAACTACTATAAGGTTTTAGGCAAAAATATGGCTCATGGTCTTGAAATTCACCAAATGGATGTAAAGACTACATTCCTTTATGGTGAATTGGAGGAGGAATTTTACATGAATCATACGGAAGGCTTTGTTGTCAAAGGACAAGGAAACTATATAAATTTGGCAACGGGTATGCAATTACACAAGACAACGGCGCCATTGGGTATGCAATTACACAAAGTATGCATACCCCATTAGCCAAATTTGATGATGTAGCTAAGTAGTAAAATTTCCAATACTACAAAACCCTTATTCAAAGACAACCTAAAAGATAGGCTTCTAAGTTCAATCCGAGAATAACATTAAGAGAAGACAACATTAAGATCGTTTATGTTAAAAAAGCTTTTAACATATAATAACACACTTGAATTCTTAAGGAGAAATAAGGATATAGCACATCCAAACCAAACCCTAACTTGCTACTAATTGACAAGGGATTTCCTTAGCAAGGCAAATCACAAATCTAGCAATAATTCATGAACACAACAATACTAGTAGTACTCCTAGCAAGCTATGCAACAAACCAATATATTATAACATGAAAAACAAGTGATAATCAAATATAAATAAAGAGTAGAATTTCTCACAATACAATAGAGGAAGCTTTAATAAATCTTCACCATGATAAAGTTTAAGCTACAAGCTTCATAGAAACCAAAATATACAAAGCTTTGAAGCTCATGAAATGTGTAAAAATGGTGAGAAGTAGTTTAGAGAGGAAGAAGAAGTGTGTTCTAACTCTATGTGTGAAAGTATGATGGGTTTCACCCTTCTTACCTTCTCTCCTAACTTATTACTCCCCCTAGTACGTGCCTCAACATTCAACCAATCAAAACCAAATAAACAAGCCAACTTGCAAGAGAAGAAAAACAAAAGGAAAAGCCACCGTCAAGGGTCGCGACTCGTGACCAAAACTTGCAACTCGCGAGAAGCTATTGCCTCTGTTCTGCTCTGCCTTGCTCTGCTCTTGTAAGGCACACCAAGGCTGGGTCGCGACTCGTGAGAGAAGTTGCGACTCGAGAGGGGACCCTGGCCTCGTTGCTCTTCAGCTGCTTTTTTGCTCTAAGTCGCACTCCCGGGCAATCATCGAAGCAATATCAATTTAACACAAAAAATACATAATAATCGAGGAAATAAGGGTACGAAAAGAACCAAAATACCTAAACCCTATAAATACCTAAAGGATTCCAAAATCCAAAAACTATCTAAATAATAAACAAAAAGGAAAACAAATCCTTCTAAAAATAGCGTATAACTTGGACACATCATATAGCTAATTTTACTGCCGATCTTTATTACCTTGAATGTGGGGCCAATCAGAGGGAAATGAAATTTATTAACATCCAGTTAACCAATGACTATGACTCCGAAGATTCAACCACCCCTGCCCCTACATCAAGATTGAAGACCACCCATGTCTTTCCAAACCATTGAATAATATTTCTCGGGACTTCTCGATCGTGACGACCCAGGCTACGATCCGGAAGAATACATCGAAGAATTAGAAGATAATAAGAGTCTTTATTTAATTTATTAAACCCTCCTAGAGTAATTGTTAGCGTATTAACAATAATGTTCTTTTGTTGTAGTAGCTTGATTTTTTTTCTTTTTTTCAATCTTGTAGTAATTTTTTATGATAGCCTTGACGGTTTAGAATTGCAATTTGATGTAATAGACAAGGATTTTATTTCTCAATTGATGTAATAGCTAACGATTTTTGAAGTACCTTGCTTATTTAATAGTAATTGTCGTTTATGAAATTCCCTTTATTTATATACTTGAATGTTCTGATTGATTTGTGTTCCCGTACATAGTTCTATATTTTATTACTCAGGAATGGCCCAAAAGAGAGGTAATGGAACGCCAGCATTAGAAGGCTAACTTATATAGCCAAAAGTTTGATCCAAGTTGTTGCCAACCAAAATAACCAACCTCATGATAATGATGCTTTTGGGGAAACTCTTTGATGCCTTCAGGGGAGTTGACAAGACTGAAGTGTACTTTGGGGGACTTGATCAGACAACTCAAGATAAAATGTAGGGAATTCTCGGGGTTGCTAAGGGGGTAATCCCCTTCAAATACCTTGGGGTACCCCTCTCTTAAAAAAAGCTCTCTATCTCTCAATGCAACCCACTAGTTCAGAAGGTCACCTCAACGATTAGCTCTTGGACTGATCGACACCTCTCTTATGCAGGCCGAGTTCAGCTCATCAAAAGCGTCCTCTTTGGCATTCAAACTTACTGGGCACAAATCTTCATTATCCCTAAAAAGATAATGAAAGAAATTGAGTCAAAGTTCAGAGTCTTCTTGTGGAGTGGCAAAGCTGACTACAACAAAAAAGCAACAGTAAGTTGGGCCCAGGTGTGTCTCCCCAAAGTTTATGGAGGGTGGAACATCCTCTCCTTGTAGGACTGGAACCAAGCAGCTGTAACTAGAACTTTATGGGACATAGCCCATAAAACTGATAGTTTATGGGTGAAATGGGTCCATACATACTATTTCAAGAAGAAAGATTTTTGGACTAACTTGCCCTATTCCTAACAAATGTTCTTGTATCCTCAAGAAAATCATGAAATGCAGGTCCATAGTCGAGCAGGTTGGTGGATGGAAACCAATAATACATAAAGGAAAAATGAGCATCTCACATTTGTACAAGAAACTAAGGCCCTATGATACTAAAGTGACTTGGAAAAGGCTAATCTGCAACAACTCAGCTTCTCCCAAGAGTGTATTTATTCTTTGGCTGGCTCTTCTCAACAGGCTAGCCACGAAAGACAGAATCATTGCTTGGAATGTTAGCTGCGACCCCCTCTGTGTGCTATGTAAGCATGAGCCTGAGACCTTGGACCACCTCTTCTTTGACTGCAGCTACAACAAGGAGGTCTGGACAGGAGTACTGAGTGTGTTATATATTCGCATCCTGGACCTCATGTTTAAGGACCATGTGGACTGGGTGATGAAATGCAGTAGGAAGAACTCAGTGAAAGCCCAACTAATTACTATGTCCTTCACTGAGTGTGTGCATCAAATATGGCTACAAAGAAATAACAATTTTTTTTGTAATATTGACAAACCAGCTAATATCTCAGTTAGAGATATCATCTACAATGTTACTATTAGGTCAAATGAAAAAGGCAGAAATATGCTACTTAGATAGATGCAGGCTGTTTGTTGGTGGTGCTCTTGCTAGTTTTTGTTTGAGGTTCTATGTATGTAGTATTTTTTTTGTTTTCTTAGGTGGTTGGTGTTGATCATAGGAGCATGTTCCTTATGATCTACACCCAATCACGATAGGCTGTATGGTTCATCTTTCTTTGGTATATACATACCTATTTACCAAAAAAAAAATTATAAATAAATACTCTTTGATGGCATTCATTGTCCTGAAAACCTTAAGTTTAGTAATGTTGTTTACTACTTAAAGGAAGAAGATGATTTGTGTTGGAGTCAACGAAAAGTTAACTTAATGAAAAAGCCAAACTTCGGGTGGGTAGACCTAAAAGAAGCATTGAGGGCTAAGTTTTACTTGACATATTTGAGGAAACAGAAGAGTATGGAGTTTACCCACCTTAGAATGGGGACAAAGAGCATTATTGAGTACTATAGCAAATTTATTGAGCTAATGAAGTTTGCACCCGAATTAGTACCTACAAAGGCTTTAAGAGGGCCCAACGATTTGAACAAGGCTTGAATTTGGGTCTTCAAGGGAAATTGGGAAGAGAGACATTTGAAACCCTAGATGAAGTGTATGGAAGAGAAGCCCATTTGTATGGAATTAGGGGAAGGGAGATTGAAAATTATGTAGGTGAGAAGAGGAAAAATTCTAAGTTCTTTCATGGAAGTCATATGAAACATAAGCCCAATGGAAGTTTTAATGGGAGGAGAGACAATAAAAACCATTTTGGGAAGGGAAGTGGGGAACAACCAGCCAGCATTAAGAGGGATGGGAACCACCCTGCATTGTAGCCAGGGTTTTGTGCTGAGTTGTGGCTTGCTGCATTACCCATGTGTTTGTGGCTTGTTGTTACTTCTGCTGAATACTTCTATTATGTTGTTCAGCAGAGGAAGAATAGGAATAGGATTGACTCTTTAATGGTTGGGGAAAGTAGGGTGGTGAGGACTCTAGAGTTAGTGGAGGCTAAGGTGATCAGATTCTACCAGGACCTCTTGGGGTCTAGAGTTACTGTTCTTCCTGCTATTGACCTGGCTACTGTTAGGGCTGGGCCCTCTTTGTCTGTTGATACTCAGGGTGTGCTGGTGGCTCATGTTACTTACTCAGAAATAGAGGAAGCTCTCCAGAGCTTAGATTCAGATAAGACTCCAGGAAATGATGGGAATAATGGTTGTTTTTTCAAAGCTATTTGGCATTTGATTAAATTTGATGTTTGTAATGCTATTAAAAGCTTTTTCTCTTATGGGGTTATGGCTAAGAGTTGGAATTGTACTACTATTTCTTTAGTGCCTAAAATCCCTAACCCTCAAATGCATGGTTAAGGATTATAGGCATATTGCTTGTTGTACCTTTCTATATAAATTGATTTCGAAAATTCTTACTAAAAGGTTAGCTAAGGTGATTGGGGAGGTGATTAATGAGGCTCAAGCTGGGTTTATCCCTGGTAACCATATTGGTGATAATATTATGTTTGCCACTGCGTTAATGAAGGGTTATAATCATAAGTTTTTGTCTTCTAGATGTATGATTAAGGTTGATTTGAGGAAGGCTTATGATTCTATTGAGTGGAGTTTTTTTGGATTCCATGATGGGTGAGCTGGGGTTTCCTATGCAGTTTATTAAATGGATCATTGCTTGTGTCAGCTCTGTTTCCTTTTCTGTGTTAATTAATGGGTGTCCTTCTAAGCCTTTTGATGGGATGAAAGGTTTGAGGCAGGGTGATCCTCTGTCCCCCTTTCTTTTTGCTTTGGGCATGGAGTATTTTTCTAGGTGTTTGGGAGAGTTGAAGCATAATCCAGATTTCAATTATCATCCTAAATGTGAGAGGCTTGCTATTTCTCATTTGATGTTTGCTGATGATTTGCTTCTTTTGTCTAGAGGTGAACTTAGTTCCATTGGTTTGATTTATGAGGCTTTTCAAAAGTTCTCAGCTGCCTCTAGGTTGGTTGCTAAATTGGATAAGACTGAGGTGTATTTTGGGGGAGTTTCTGCAGATGATCAATGTGTGTTTCAGGAGCTTTTGGGGGTCTGTGTGGCTTCTATTCCTTTTAGTTATCTTGGTGTTCCTTTGTCCTCCAAAAAATTTTTAATTACTCAGTGTAGACCTTTAGATGAGAGGGTTACTGGAAGGATTAGAAGTTGGGCTTCAAAACACTTATCCTATGCTGGTAGGTTACAGTTGATCAAAGGGGTTCTGGTTGGTATTCAGACTTATTGGGCTCAAATTTTCTTGCTCCCTAAGAAGATTATTAGAGAGATTGAAGCCAGATTTAGGCAGTTCCTTTGGACTGGTCAGGCTATTGGTGGTAGGAGAGCTCTTGTAGCTTGGACTCAGGTTGGTCTTGCTAAGGTCACAGCAGGTTGGAATGTTCATGCCCTTGCTAATTAGAATAAGGCTGTTGTTTCTAGGGTGCTTTGGGACTTGGCTTCTAAGGCTGATAGCCTTTGGGTGAAGTGGGTTCACTCCTATTTAAGAAGGAAGGATTTCTGGACTGGTTCTGCTCCTGCTAGGTTTTCTTGGATCTTGAAGAAGGTGCTTAAATGCAGGCAACTTGTGGAAGATATAGGTGGTTGGGATGCAGTGATGAGGGGTTGTAAAATGAGCATTAAGAAGACTTGGCATGTGTAGGTTGTTGCTGATTGTGTTCTTTGTGGGCAGGATGATGAGAATATTGAACATCTCTTCTTCATGTGTGCTTATAGTAGGGTGGTTTGGGGCAGGATCCTGAGTATGTTGCAGTGGCCTGGTTTGGGGTACTCACTGACCTCCATTCAGAGAGTGGCCTGGCTTAGGCTGCTGGTAGGTGCAAAACAGAAAAGTCTAAGCTACTGCTTATGTGTGTGGCTGAGGTTGCTTATGGAATTTGGTTACAGAGGAACAATAGAGTGTTTAGAGGAAGCTGTAAGACTCCTGAACAGCTTGTAAAAGAGGTTTTGTTTTATGTTGCTAGAAGATGTAATACCTCTATGAGGAGGATGTGCTTTTTATATTAGTTGTGGTAGATTTATTTTGATTTTATTTTTGATTTGTAGGCTTGGTCTGCTGGTCTGTCAGCATGCCTCGAAGAGGTGCTAGTTTGTTAGCTACCTCTATTGTGCTTTGCCTATGTTGCTGTTGTCTTGGTGGTTAGCTGTTGCAGATGATTGGCAGGGGGAGCTGAACCCTTCCTAGAAGGTGGCTCTCCTCTCCTGATGATGCTATCACAACTAACCTTAGGTTGTTTTGGTGGTTGTAATTCTTTCAATTTTGGTATTAATAAAATTTCTTTATTTAACAAGAAAAAAACTTCTGCATAATTTGCAACATATAGCAGCCTTTTATATCAATCTTCCAATCCTGTTGGACATTAGTACAAATGCTTGGTTTTCAATCCAGTAGTTATAGAATCTGAATGGTTTCTTTCCAGCGGCGAGGATTAAATCTGATTAACATGGGAGTATGGTTAAAATAGTCCTCAGGTAGGAATATAATTTCAGCATTAGAGAAGAGTCCACACCAAGAAGGGTTGCACAATGCCCTATCAATCTTAGAGAATACCCTACTTTCACCATCCTGCTTGTTAGACTATGTGTAGAACCTACTAGAGGATTTCATGTCCTCCAACTCACAGTGACTCATCCAGTCCACCATAGGTTGAATTTCATCCAATCGATAGTTGCCCCAATTCTATCACCCTTATTCATGCTTGCATTAAAGTCCTGCAACACACTAGGCTTTATCACCTATTCTTCCATGATAACCTTTAAGAGTTTCCCAAAGAGATTATTTGTCCTCTTTTCCATTAAAACCATATACACATGTCAAATAAAAGACCAGAGCATTATCCTTTTGAATGCTAGTGTGAATATGTTGGGCACTAGTCTCAATGATGTTAACCCTAAAGATGGTAGGGTCCCAAGCTAGGATGATCCTACCATTTTTATGCCAGTAGCTATTAGAGTGGAAGCACCACCTTGGGCAATGATTTTGGTAAAGCTTCCCCATATTTGGAGCCTTTACCCTAGTTTAAAGGAGGCTGGATAACTTGACATTGTGAGTTAAGATTACCTTCTTTACTTCAGCCTGTTTGTTCTTGTCATTCTTGTCATTTAGCCCGCTTACATTCCAGAAAATTAAATTATCCATAATGATCAGGGGCAGTCATTCCCCACTCTTCATGCTACAGTTTTTCACCATTGCCTCTGTCTATCTTGTTGTCATCATCCTCCTCAGTGTCACTAGATAGTGCCTCAAAGGAATTGTACACTGGTGTCTCATGTTCCTGCCCCTGTTTAGGCTTCCTTCCTTGGACTAAAGTAAGCCCCCCTCGAATATCTCTGGTTGGTTGTATTAGAGTTTTGGGTGAGGCTTCCCCCTCCATTGTAGCCAGGGTTTTGTGCTTAGTTGTGGCCTGCTGCATTACTCATGTGTTTGTGGCTTGTTGTTGCTTCTGCTGTTGGGGTAGTGCCGTAGTGGCTGCTTTGTTTGCCACACTTTAGCTTTAGGCATGTCACTTTATCTTGCATTTGTCAGTATCATGGCCAAACCTTTTGCATTTGGAGCATAAAATGGGTTTCCACTCTTATTCTATAGTTTTCTCCACCCCTATAGCCTTCTCATTCTGGAATACTACTTTGTCAGGCAGTGGTTTGCCCACTCCAACCTCAGTCAGCAGCCTTGCATAGGCAAGTCTCTCCCTATCAAGAGTAACCTAGTCAATCTTACATGTGGTGCCAATATTGTCCCCTAATTTAGTAAGGCATTTCCTACCCCAATACTCCAGGTCTAGATGAGGGAGTCTAATCCATACAGGTATAATTTTAACATTTTCTTTGTGCAAGGGGGGACCAGAAAAGGCCTTTCGTATTCCCCCCTTCGTCGGCCCTTGCCGCCTTCCTTAACAAGCCTTCATTTTCATTTTTCCTTCCATCGCTGCTTGATGATAACAGGTTTGAAGTCAAAAAATTGGGGATATCCAGCTAGTACTTTCTCACATTGAGTAACAGTGTAGAATCGAACCAAAAATAGGCCCCTACCCGTTGTTGCCACTTTATCTAACCCATGTTTTCCCCAAATACTCCTACAATAGCCATTCATGGCAGAGTAAGGGGGGTTTGCACCCAATACATAGCATACTATTGCAGAAGTCCAATACGAAATCTCATCCTCAATAACATCCATGTCAATGGAAACCATAGTTCCAGGCATTATAGGGTTAGGTATGGGTACTTTTAATTATGTTGTCACTATCAATTGGCCATATTATGCAATAAGGAATATACGGTTACTCTATCCTGAACTACTGCATCATCCACCAAATGATCTATTCCATGGTTTTCAGATCGAGTTTGGTTTACATTCATTTGGTTCGAACTAGGTGAGCATGTTAAGTTCGAATTACCTGTTTGTGTGGTTGCCTATCCACTCGCTTCCTCTCCGGCCTCCGACGCCTTTTTGCCCTGTTTTCGGCGCTTCCTCGCCATTGCTCAGGTGTTTCCATCGAGAGAGCTGATGAAGGGGTTTCTGGGCTCTTTCACCAAACAAATAAAACCTCCGTTGTAGTATAAGTGGGGGTGTCGAATACGGGGAACAAGTCGTGAATCGTGTTATGCGATTTAGGTCGATTGAGGATCTTGGTTTTGCTGTTGAAATGGAAGCTAAAACTATTGCAGAAAATAAATGCGAAAAATAATAAACTAAATTCTAGGGTTGTCGGATCCGGGTTCAATTGATTTCGGGGGAATTAATTCAAAAAGTCTAAAGAACGAACTAAATCAAGGAAAGGGAATTAAACTCTAATAAAGTACCTAAACCTCCTCCCAGAGTGATTTAGGAGTTGACGCATGAATATAACAATAACGACTTCTCCCGAATGGATGTTATCATTACATTCAATTATCACAATTATAGCAAGGTTTCACTAGAAGTAAATTCCTAGTTCGACTACCGACTCCCGTTGTAATAGTCTCACTAACAACATACCTAAAGTGGATTTCTAGCTCGACCACCGACTCCCGTTGTAATGGCCTCACTAGCAACATTGGGCAAGGAAAATAAAAGCATAATTTACTCATAAACAAAGCCCTATTATACTTCGAAAATACCAAGAAATCAACTATGGCCTTTAGCTAATCGCTAAGCTCATTGACACCAACACTAACCAACCATGAACATAATTCCACCAAAAACTATATGAAAACCCCCAATTTCAAGTCATGAACCCATCGCCTTCAAACCCTAAAAATTAACTACTCACTAAACAAAAACAAGAGCATTATACTAATAAACAAGTATAAAAACATGAAATTAAACACTAAATCTACCAACAAGCAAGAAAATAAATCAAGAAAACTTGAAATTGCATAATTTAAACACTATACTACTTGAAAAACATGACAAAAACAAGATTGAAAGCATATAAAATAGCAAGAACAAGCAAAGAGAAGGAATAGAGCAGTTCAAAAAAAAAAAAAAAAGAGAGAGAAGGAATAGAGAACTTATTGAATTTTTATGTACAAATTCGTTGGAATGGCCATGTCACTTGAGCAAACCTTCAAATCCATTCATCATCTTCAATAAACTATTGAAATCTAGAGCTAAATCTACACCTAAAACTATGGAAGAAGAAACTAAACATAAACCCTAACTATGGAAAGAGGAAGAGAGGTTTTCTCTCTCCTCAAACCCGGCCTAACCTAAAACTCAGAAAATTTGGGACTTAATCTAAGCTAATGTGTCCCCCTTGTGTTAAGGGACCTAAGAGTATATATATACAAGAGGGGGAAGCAATGGGCTATGCATAAGAAGAAGCACGAGCTTCCAAATAGAGGCACGAGCAACAATAAAACAGCAAGCAGCAGCAACGAACAACACGCAAAAACAGAGCACCCTAGGCTGGCATAGACGCACACAAGCCGATCTACCACTGTGAGCGCGTAGCTGGCGTCGCGGGCGCGAACATGGGCTTGACGCAGCCGCGAGTGAAGCCTTGAGCAAGTCGCTAGGGCTGGTTCTTTGTTGGCTGTCGCGGGTAGCTTTCATTTGTTGTGGGCGCGTCTATACCTCTGTCTGCGACCATGACTTGACCGAAATGCTTCTAACTTTTTCTCGGGTTTCTTGGGACGGGTCCGCACGTATCCCAAAACATCGGGCCTCGGGCCCGACAAGCCTTAAAAATTACAAAAATGCCCTTTTGGGGGTACTTTGCCTTGTCTTGTGGTCTTGGCTTTGCGGCTTGCTTCTCTAAGCTTCTTGGGAGCTCTCACGACCTGGGACCTCTCACGAACCTTGACGG
Source organism: Salicornia ramosissima (assembly GCA_951394345.1). Taxonomy (NCBI): domain Eukaryota; kingdom Viridiplantae; phylum Streptophyta; class Magnoliopsida; order Caryophyllales; family Amaranthaceae; genus Salicornia; species Salicornia ramosissima. The sequence goes on from OX596235.1 coordinate 26,355,400, forward strand.
CTTTCGAGAATCGCTTGGAAACCCGCAAAATACCTACATTAAAGAATAAAAGGCATAAGTAACACAAAATAGCTCAATTATTGACGAAAACAACTATAAAACGACATTATTCAACGAAAACTCTAAATAAACTAAAACTAAGCTAAAAAGGCTTAAAATATGGAAAACTAAGCCTAAAATGCGAGGAAAACAATAAAAAAGAGCCGGGAAAATTGGTTCCAAAATGGACTGATCAAACTCCCCAAACTTGCCTTTTGCTTGTCCTCAAGCAAACAAGAACAATAAAAAGTAAAAAGTAAAAATCTAACTCACTTTTGTAGGAATCATGGTTGCTTTTAGCAAAAGCAACAAGACATTTAAACCTCATAGTCGCCAAAGAGGACGAGTGTGCTCTCGTAAGGGTTTCCATACAAGTTAACCCATAACTCTTCTAAAAATAATTAAGGCAAAGATTGACGAAAATAAAAAAGGGAGAAAACAAAAAGAAAGAAAATAAAAGAAAAACATAAAATAAAATAAATAAATCCCTAGTTGGACTTGTAGACAGGATCAATGAATGCAAACCTTTCTAAGCACTAGCGGAAAACATGCTCAAAGATGTCAAAGGTGGATAGTCAAATAAAACATGCTAGATAGAAGAGCTAGAGAGGAACAGTCCCCTTTCACTCCACAACCAAATAACCACAAGCTATGCTAGTTTCGTATCCACCCTAAAAGATAGCTCCTCATGACTCCACGAAGGAGCCGGAAAAACAAGAAGGAGAAACAATTTAGGCTAAGCTACCCGACATCTCATCATAACAAAACCGCTCAATATGCTTGAACCATGACTCCCTCCACAGAATATGACTCAACTCTCTAAGATCAAGAGGACTTAAGGGTTGTAATGAATGGCTAGGGGTAAGGTAGGAATCAATTTGGCTTGTGATGCTCAAAACCTAAATAGTGAAGCAAATAAGCGCCAATTAGCAATAAAAAAACAAACAAACTCCTAATACGCCACACACATACAAACAAAATCCCCCAAGCTTATTCAAAGAAATAAACAAAATTTTACACAATTTTACACAATTTTTCGCATTACTCCGGCCTCCTCCCCCAAGTTTAAAGGATAAAATGTCCTCATTGTGAAAAAGAAAAGAATAATTGCTCACTTTTTTCACCTTTTCATTTTTTTTTCAAATTTTTTTTTATTTTCAATTATTTAACATGACCTTGCCTTTTTCAACTTAGGTCGGCTTTTGCTTGCAACCATGCAAATCAACACACTTTAGCTTCAGAAAGCTCCCTTATTTCTCCACAAATTTCCATTACAAAATAAATACAAACCACAGCTCCAATTGCTTCACTACTATACCTAAAGGGGTATAAAACAAATCAAGGGGCATATAAGGCTAGTAATGTGGCTAGAAGAATAGGAAAGGCTAAGCTTAAAGTGTTCCAAAGGATAAATGCAAAGCAAAAACCTAGAAAAGTGGAAAAAAAAAAAGCAAAATTCTAGAACAAAAAGGGAAATGAAAAAGAAAAAAAAGGAAAATAACTAAGAAATGAATGCCTCCGTCCTCCCCTAGAGTAGCTCAGTCGCGGTCTCGGCAAGTCATGAATCAAGTTCTTGATCAAGCTAAGCTATGACAAGGATCCTATCGCCACTCAAACAAAACAATGTTGAAGGCTAGAAAGATTTGACAATTCCTCTCATGTTAAGGGTAGTGGATTGCAAATACTACCTCTAGGGATTCAACTCGCTAGCAAAGCATCACCAATCATAGCACAACCCAAGAGTTTAAGTTTCATGAACTCTAAAGCTCTAAAATCTAGCATAACAATATTTGAAAATCAACCCCAACATCTCAAACCATGTAAATTGCTAACAATTAGGAAGGAATGCATTCAAAGTCCAAGACTCTAAAACGATCAAGTTCAAACTAAAAGCAAAACAAAAAATACACTTTGCCTTGAAAAGAAAGAAAAGAAAAAGAAGGGAAAAAAGGAAAAACAAAATAAGTAAACTATACAAAAGGGAGGAAAAAAAATCCAAGCATGAATGACTCTCAAGCAAGCAATCAAGCATCAAACAAATAAATAAATCGAGGCCCAACGCCATCGATATCCAAATGTCCTTAAGGGCTTAAAAGCCAAAATTAAAAGCCAAACATCCTCGAACAATCATCTCCTCCTAGACCGAATCCTAAAACAAAGAAAACAAAGAAAATAAAAAGAGAGTTTGGGAAGATCTCACCAAATTAGGCTTCAGAATAAGCAAAACAACCTGTATTTTGCGTTTTAGCACCGTACATGATCCATTTGTGTTGCTTAAGCATCAAACCTGCACAAGAAGAGAAAGCAAGCACCAAACTCCAAAAACAAATTAATTACAGATAAAAGAATTAAAAGAAAAGAGGGAAAAGCCAAGGAAAACTATATACAAGGGAGAGAAGGATGCCATCTAGTAAATAGCATCGTAGAGCTCGTAGTAGCGTATCATGAACATCGCCACTAAATCGAGAGAGAACCACGTACGCAAAGAGAATTAAATAGGGAAAATGAGAAAGGAGCATCACCATTTCCTTACGTGGGGGAGGGGGGATAAAATTAAAAGAAAAAGGAAAATCAACAAAATAAGAAGAAAATTCGAAATCAAAATAATTAAAAGAAGAAAAAATATCATTACTATACATTTTTGCCGCTTTGGTTTCAAAATAGTATTCATGAGGTTCAATAGGGGATAAGAACTCATCAAATGATGGACAACACACATAAGGCGGAAGAGAAACGGGTGATGAAGGAACTAGGACACACGCCCTATGTGAGGTGGGGCAAGGAAGAGACTCGATGAAAATAGAATAGGGAGACTATACCACCATGACTTGACCCAAATTCTTCCAACTTTTGCTCGGTTTCTCGGGACGGGTTGGCACGCATCCCAAGACATAGGGCCTCGGGCCCGACAAGCCTTAAAAATTATAAAAATGCCCTTTTGGGGGTACTTTGCCTTGTCTTGTGGTCTTGGCTTTGCGGCATGCCCTTCTTGGGACCTCTCACAACCCTTGACGGCTTTCGAGAATCGTTTGGAAACCCGCAAAATACCTACATTAAATAATAAAAGGCATAAGTAACACAAAATAGCTCCATTATTGACGAAAACAACTATAAAACGACATTATTCAACGAAAAATCTAAATAATCTAAAACTAAGCTAAAAAGGCTTAAAACATGGAAAACTAAGCCTAAAATGCATGGAAAACAAGAGAAAAGAGCCGGGAAAATTGGTTCCAAAATGGACTGATCAAGAGCCACCGGGGGCAAGTTCCGTCTTCGAATCGCCTTCGAAATCGCCTTTAGAGAGAAAATTAGCTACTCCGTTATTATTATTATTATTATTATTATTATTATCATTATTTTATTATAAAAACTTATTATTATAAACTAAAAATCAAAATGCCTACAAGAAGTTAGTGGGAAACCTAGATAAAATCTGGGCCCCACTCCTTTAGCTACGGCAAAGCCAATACGAGTGAAGATGTGAGCAGCAGCCCGCGCGCCAATATCATGTGCTCTGGAAAACCTTTGAATCCGCTTCAGCAGTGCAACAACATCCTCCTCGACTTCGCCAAAAGTAGAAAAAGATAAAGGAAGGAAACCATACCCCAAAGTAGCACACCGATCTGCGTACTTACCCCGTTTGCGAGAAGTCGCATCAAGCACAGCACAACTAGTAACAAAATCAGCCATATCAGACAGAGTCAAAGGTGATGACCCTGTCAAATCAACACAAACATCGCGACCACGATCCCAAGAATAAAGCAGCAAGTCCGCAGGACGAAGAGCCCCAATTTCTGAGCCCAACCCAATATCAACCTCTTTTCCAGCAGAAATCCCCGAGCGAATGCAGATATCAACAAGAGTGTCCCGTACAATATTGTGGTGATGCTTGACACTCACAATCCTAGCACACGACACAGCATGATCTCCGAAGATGTCACCTTCAAAAACCCTCGAACAAGCAGAACAAGGCCCGAAAATAGAAAACAAAGAAACACCCAGCCTGTAGCAGAACACACAACAATATGTTTTACCATTCATAGTCTGACCCAATCCTGAAATCGAAACCACCCTAAGTCAATCAGAAGTATGATCCCGTTATTGCGATTTTCAAAGAGCGACCAGCCATGGAGATAATAATAATAATAATTATTATTATTTTGTGTATTCTTCGGCTTCGCTTGATAAAGGCCGGACACGAATATAAATTACCTCTACTCAATAAAGTAGAAGAATCAACCTTTTACAACATCGCAAGGCCACCCATTAATAAAAACACCTCTTAAAAATAGTAGACCCATCCCACAAGGATACTTCCGTAACTCTCTCCACCTCCTCTCTCAAGCCATGTTTAATTAAGGGAACCTTCCTAAAAAAAACAACAATAATTTAAAAAGAAACTCAGTATCCAATGAAAGCTGGCCACGTCTTTAGCATTCCAAATTTGACATGTCACTACATGGCCCCACGTGTACAGGTAAAAAAGCAAAATTTAAAAAATCAAAAAATCCCATGTATAAAACCCCCCTAAACCCTCATCAAATAATACTACAACCCCAAACAAAAAAAAAAAAAACAACAACAAACACACAATCAAAACTTTCCACCCAACCTCTTTCCAATCAACACCCTCCCTTTTTTTGTTGGGCGTAAAAATATTTCCCACATTCAAGCTGAGGAACAAAAATTGATTAATAACAATAACCAAAAAAAAAGCCACAAACGATGTCACCAGCTGCGGTGGAGACGGGAAACGTGTCACCGTCAGAGGTAGCGCCGGCGATCACGCCGGCATTTACGGGGACCGGAGTTTTATCAGTGGCGCAGAAGGATCAGGTGATCGAATGGTACAGAGGCGAGTTCGCGGCGGCCAACGCCATCATCGACGCCATGTGGCACCACCTGATTCAGATCTCCGGCGACGGTGATTCCGACATACGTGAAAAATACCAAGGCGTATTTACGGCGATTCATAATCGGAGGATGAATTGGATCCCTGTTTTACAGTTGCAAAAGTATTTCACCATTTCTGATGTTTCTCATGCGCTTCGCATAGCTAGCTTTGCTGTGAAACAACAGCAGTCAAAAAAGGCTATTAGGCATGAGACTGAAACGGTGATTGATGTTCCGAAAATTGAAAACAACGATGATGGTTGTTTGAAGGTGGAACATGTGGTTCCCGTTGTAGTAGATGATAAAGGTGATCTACAATGTAATGGTAACGGTAATAATGGCCATATTTGTGTTGGTAGTGAAGGTGAAGATTCACCTAGCAGTGAAATCACTGATACAGGTAAGTACATATATTTGACTCTTCTTCTTTTTCAATTCATCTATGTGGCTGTTGATTTTGAAACTTTGATCAAATTAAAATTAGTTTATGATTATTTAATTTGTTTCTGTTCTTGTGATCTTGAACACAAGTTTGGCGTGAAGTTAACTTAGCCGTTCATTTCTGAAATGAAACTCGAATATTCTTTTTGGTGATGCCTTTTTTTGTTTTCTTTGGTTTTCTGCTGAATTCATTATAAAAATTTTCCATCTAATTATGGGTTGATATTTGAATACAATTTTCTTCTGATGGGGTGGTTAATTGATAATGAAAATACATAAAAACCCGAACTATGTTCTCGACAAATTATTTCTTTTTCTGTTTTTTATTGCTTTTCTGGGCATTTTTAATCATGAAAGAAGATTGATAAATTCTAAAATAGAATGGAGAGGAATTTCCTCGATCAATAGTTGAAGATGTGTGAAGGGGAAAGTAAGTGGGTTTTTGAATTTTTATTTTAATGTTAAATGATGTGTCATGATTTTAGGATAGAAAATGGAGACAAAAAATAGAGAAAATTGTAATACCATTAAAAGTTATCTTAATATTTATCATTTGATAAAATTACCGAATGCTTTTAAAATATGATTTAGAGCAAGTGTACAATGATGAAAGGTCTTAAAAATACTAAAAGTTTGTGCCTAATAACAAAAATAATATTTTGATATAGGTTAAAATTTTATATATAGTTGATAGGGATACAAGTGGGATGGGATCCACCGTGGAGATGGAGATGGGGATGCGGATGAGATGGTTTTCGGCTACCTCCGCCTCATCCTTGACATGCCCCGCCCCAATTGCATCACTTCGGGCTCGTTTACTTTTGCTGAATATAGAGCTGAACTGAACTTAACTGAACTGAATACAGTTGAATGTAATATTTATAAGAGGAGAAAATTGAGAGCTGAACTGAACTGAATTTAAGTTGAAGTAAACAAGCCCTTGGGGGTATTTATCTATATCTATATTTATGTTTTAGATGTAGAGGTATACAAGTGGGTCTCTATACTAATCATTTAATCAATAGTCATATATTTTAAGAATACGAGCACAAGGGGAGAGGGAATACATGGGTTAATCCTTAGCCAGGACCAGGAAAGGTGGGGGAAGCTCTCACTTATATAATAGAGATTTATATATATTATGTCAGTGCACTAATTCATTGTAAATAAATGTGAATTAGTGATGGAGTATTATTAGCGTAGAGAAGTCATAAAATTGATGAATTCAACAAGTTTATAACCTGTAGTCATGTAGTCCATAAGAATAAATAATTAGTCTATCCATTACATAATTTACCCACCTCTAATATAGAGTAATGGTAGTAAAATTAAATTCACATGTTTAATTATTTTTTAATACTCCCGTTAATATTGGATAAATTACCCACCAACTAAATGTACCAATATCGTTCGATATAAGTATAACATTTTAAGTGTATAATCAGGTGGTGAAAAAATCAAAGTTATTTACGGAACACTTTATTGTTTTGATAACATAATTTGTCTTGGGGTGAGTTTGAAAGTACGACCGTGAATTAGCTGACATGTTAATTACAAATCTACCTTTACACTACTAATCATCGCCTTGTTTAGTGTTGAACTGCGCTGAATCACATTGTCGATTTGGAGTTTTCCCAATTAATTAATTAAACATTTTTGTCATTAAGAAAACAAAAGCAAGAGATTAATTAACAAAGTACGTCATACAGTGTGGCAGGATATTATTCCAATTTGGAAACATTAATTTATTAAATTATTTTTTTTAAAAAAAAATACTAAAGAAAAAGTTTAAAAAAAATTCAAAGATCCGAAATTCAATGCGAGATCCTAATGAAAATAGTACTAATGAATTAATGAATAATGATGATGTTATGGACGGCCACACATTGTTTGTTAGTGGAAATGGTAACACGCATGTGTTTAGTATTTGGGTTTCACTTTAATCACTACGTTAATGAGGAATCCGGAATTCTTGTGACCTTTTTTTTAACAACAATGAAAAAGAGAGTAAAATGATACGGAGTGTTTTAATTTTAAATATAATTTTTTAACACTCAACTACTCGTAACGGGTACTTAAATAAAGTGTGAAAAAAGAAAAATGATTCAGCTGATCTTTTTGCTTTTGCGGAAATTTTCCTAATGACTTGGAAAGCTACTTTTTTTGTGTAGCAAGTCTTCCATTTGACTTTAAATTAAACATACAAATTACTTTGCAAGCATTTTAAAAAAGAAATTTTATAGTGTAAATGAAAAAATTAATTAAAATAATTTTAAGACAAGTAATATATTAAACTCACTTTTGTTTGCATTAAAATAATTTTGATTAATTTGTCCATTTTCCTCCTTAAATCTCTTTTATAAATACGTGCAACGTAATTTATTGTATTTAATTTGAAACAGATAATGAAGTAAATTTTTAGCGTATATTTATAAGTTTATAACTTTGTATATAAAGTTAAGAACAAATTGCGAGCAAAGATTTTTTTTAGAAAAAAAAATTGTGAGAAAAAAATCTTTTAAATTTATTTTACAGAAAGGGATTTAAACTGCAAAAAATAAATTTGTGAGAGGAATCTTTCCATCCTTTTTGGACACAAAATTTCCTTCTCAAAGCCCTTTGTAACACAAATAGAAAGTGGAGCATTTACAATAACTTTAATTCGTACAAAATTAGTGTACATCCAATTAATTCAGATTATAAGTGAATTATAAAAAATAAAAAAAAGGTCAAATAGGTCCTAAAATCAAGTCTCAAATAGGTCCTAAAATCAAGTACTCCATCCGTTTCATAAAAATGGCAACAATGCCATTTTCACGCATTTTGAGGAAACGATTTAAGGGTGTAAACGAATATATTAATCAAAATGGTTTTAACACAAGTAAAAATATAAATATAAGTTACTAGTATAAAAAATATTCTAATTAATTTAATCGTTTACACCTTCAAATCGCTTCCTTAAAATGCGTACAAAAACAATCGTTGCCATTTTTATGAAACGGAACTAGTACAAAAGTGTAGGTGCTACCTATCAACACAAGATAAGATGTAAAAAGTAATTTGAAGCATCAATTTATATAGTATATGTAGCAAGTGAAAAGTGTGTCGCCTAATTTTTTTTTATAATCTCTATTATATAAGCCAAGGGGGGAGCAATGGTGTCCCCCTCAAAAAGTCCATAATGCCTCTTAAAAATTTATTAAAATCAAATAGCATCACTCTTATTTATTTTTATTTTTTTTTGAGAGAAAGCATCACTCTTATTTATTAAGAAAAGTTATTACAATTTTTGAATTTTTTAAAATGAAAATATTACAAAATATACAATTCGTAAAACTAAAATAATCAAAATTCATATTTTTGAATTCTCTATAAATAGACACCCATTTTAATATAGTTGTTACATAAAAATTTTACCTTTTGATTATCGTAGAAATTTGATAGCCGATTTTGTTCATTGTTGTGGAATGGTTGGATGAAGGAGAAAGTTTAATTTGTTTACGATTATGTGAATGAATGAATTTAAAAAATATTTCAAATTTTCAAACAAAAACCTTCGAATTTTGAAGATACATTAAAAATATCATCGCACGCAAAGCGTGCACACGAGGCTAGTTATGATATAATATAATTTACCTACCAAAAAGCATATTCGAAATACAGTTACTAGATTTTTCTTTCCAAAAAGTTAAGTAATTTCTAAAAGAGAAGAATCAAATAAAGTGGTCTATAAATTTAAAAAAAAATACTAATATGGAGGAATTTGAGTTACTAATTGGCATCCATATGTTGAAAATGAATGGTAGAATAGGGATGTCAAAACGGGTTAATGGTAAAGGTTAGGGTTGACCCAAACGTGTTCAGTTCAATTTCGGTTCAGATTAAATTAGGTTATTAGCCCAACGGTTCAGTTCAATTCAGTTCAGGTCATAACAAGTTGTCTTTTTCTCGGTGACAATTCAGTTCAGGTTCAGGTCATTATCGGTCAGACTAGTATCAGTTCAGTCCAAAACAGTCCAGGTTAATACAGTTCAACGATAAGAAACGGTATGTTTCACGTTGGCATCAGTTTACATCGGGTTATTTTGGAGTGTCCATTACAATAAAAATTGATCATAAAACACAAAAAGTTTTTTAATATGTTAATTGTGATATGAAGTTACTTTCAAGTTGAATAAGATTTCAGTTCAGTTCAGTTCAGGTAGAATAATGTAACGGGTTGATTTCAGTTCAGTCCAGTTCAGTCCAATTTAATAAATTTTCGGGTTTGGGACATGTTATCCTCAGTTTAGGTTACTTTCAGTTCAAGTTCAGTTCAGGTCAGGTCATTAATTCACGGGCCAATAACAGTTCAGGTCACTTCAGTTCAGGTCGATTTCAGGTTACGAATTACTTTCAGTTCAGTTTATTTCAGTTCAAGTCACGGTCAATTCAATTGACCCAACGGGTTCCAACCCAAACTGACATCCCTAAATAGGAATATGGCCGTGGGGATGCTGTTGTCTAGAAACACCATTCTTCAAAGACTACTTCAAATTTCGGGCTTAAAGAATGTGAATCCGTTAGTGTAGAATGGAAAAGTCGTCAAACATTAATAACAGATATTTTTTTTTTTGTACCCACCCGATTCATCCTTTTGGACTAATTCGGATTTGGAGTACGTTCCGGGGTTAAGGTTTTAAACTCCTCCCAACGTGCTTGTGGGGGATCGAACCGTGGTTCTCCCTACCAAGTCTAGCCCATGGCACCACTAGACCAAGGCAACATTGGTACATTAATAACAGATATGATTAAGTGAATATATCTTAATTCTTAAATATATTAAATTCATTATCATCCTGCTTCTCTCGTTCTACTCATCTACTGTATATGTTTATTGATGCAATTATTTAATAATTAAAAATGTTAAGATTTCTAATTATGGACATTGCTACATCAACCCGGTGGATAAACTATCCACCGCTAATAAAGACATTAAAATATTATTTATCATATGCGTTGGAATCCACTAACAATATTAACCACAATACTTATTTAGTGATGGATAGTCTACTCGGTAGGTATAACAAGACTTCACATACTTTTTGAATATTATTGAGACTTTAGAGATCATGGTATAGAATATTTAAATTATGTTGTTGAAGTTATAATCAATTACTCAATTACCTATATTAGAAGTCAAAACAGAACTTTCATGACCATTAATCCCTTATTAAAGGCATTTGATTGATCCTTTTCAAAGTTCATATATACTTGATGTCATTGTTGCATGTATATTGTAACTTTGATTTTGAGATTTTTTTTTATTGGTTATGATATTGCATGACATCATCAGTGACGAATTTTTTTAAAAAAAAGTAGCTTAAGAATTTCCAGCCACATGGAAAATGATCTTCAACAAGCATTTACATTAATAAATTGTCATTGTTAATATGTGTACCAACAGTGTATTGTTTGAGATGGTTAACCAGTAATCTTTTCAAGTTAATTAAAGTCTAACAATAACCTTTCGGTTAATGTCGTGTTAGGAAATGGGGAAAAACTTAGTCTACTCACCGGGTTGACTATCCACCACTGATATAGTGTTATAGTTAATGTTAGTAGTGAAAGTCAACTCATTATTTTAATAATATTTCAATGGCCTTATTAATAATAGGTAGACTACCCACTGGATTGGTGTAGCAATGAATGTTGTCAATAATATCAAAGGAAAAAGGCCACGAAAACAGAGAAAAAAGTAAGGGAAAAATAAAAGAAAAAGAAATTATTGCAGAACATTTCCTCCATGAACCAGCAACGCAAAACAGAAAAGTACCATGTCTTTCAAGTTTATAAGGGGACCATTCAAGCAGGGATGCTTCCGAATCTGCTTTTCATGATATGCCATTTACCTAGTTGGGCTTTTTAACTTTCTTCTTTTTATGGAACTAGGCTTTCCTTGATTTGCGTCACTTTACCCTACTACTACTATTTTTTTTCTTTGAATAAATTTTAAACAATAATCTAAACTTTTGATTATTCTGGTATAATATCAACTTAAGAACATATTTTAAAGAAGATTTGATTTTTTTTTTATCATAATGGACTATTGGTAATAAGAAAATAGATGTTTGGATTATTTTAAGAAGATAGCTACCAACGTTGAGGTTATTTTGAAAAGATAATCAAAAGTTGTGATTATTTTGAAAAGGTGTGATTCTTGTGAATTTTTTTTCTTTATTCTTGTAAATATTTTTAAATTAAAGTGGAGTGTCGGAAATAAAATTAAGCCCAAGATAGTAAAAAATAATAATAATAATAATAATAATAATAATAATAATAATAATAAAGTGGGGTGTAGGAAAAAAAATTATGATTAAAAGTTATATAAAAATTAAGATAGAGAGAGTATGGAAAATAGAGAAAATAGGGTAATTTTGGTGAAGTTAATCAAAAGTAAGTGAGAATATGGAAAAAACAAAGAATAAATAAGAGAAGTAAGTAAATTAAAAAAAAAACAATAAAAAAAGAAAAGTGGGCAAATTAAAAAAAATATATGGACACGCAGTACCTTATTTGTGGTTCTACTCACAAAATTAAGTGTTTTTTTTATAAACTCTCACATAATTAACTATTTGTATGGTGTTTGCATCTCTCCATTTTTTTGTCTCTATTTCCTTATCTAAATATTATGACACTTTATTTATGATTAAAATAAAAATTAAAGAAAAAAACATCTATTTAGGTCCTTGGTACATCCTCAACTATTAAATGAGGACCTTGATACACTTGTGTTGTATACATTATTGAATATGGTTCTATTTATTTATTTATTACTATAGTGCTTATTATACATAAAGATAAAGTACCCCCCAAATACATGGAATGTTTCGGGCAAAATGGTCCAAGGTCTAGGATGGATGAGTAGGAAATTACAGTAATTGAAGTTATGCAAAAATAGGGAGGGGGGAGTTGTAAGCGAAAGGAGGAGAAAGCGTGAAAATTGACGTTATATGGTACACAAAAACAGAATTCAGAAATGTATCAGTTGCTGATTTTAACAGTGTAATGTAGTTTCGGGAGGAATGCTATTAGAATTACCCTACGCCTACAGTATTATTTTCCTTTATTTGAATTGAGATGTGTGCTCTTATCATTTATGTTGGGCGGCGGATTTTACGCACCGTTGGATCTATAAACCACTTTGTTCATTTTCTGCTTCTCTTATATTGACGTCTTCACTAACGTTTGACCTTAGATTCCTTCTTCACCTCCTCTAAAATCACTAAACAAACTAATTTAGCTTTAATTTTTAATTTTTTTTTTTATTCTCCCCAATTTTTGTGCTACTTTTAATAATGACCTAATAAAGAAAAAATCAGAAAAATTTCTTGTCATAAAAATCAAAACACATAAATCAAGGTGCCCATATTATTTTTTAAATTCTTTTGATTATTTGAACGGTAAATTTGAGTCTTATGGGCTAAAATAAATCGCAAAACTTAAACCTAACGACTCCAAATAATTAAACTAACTGAATATTTTATTCAAAAATAAACTAACTAAATATTTGGGCTTCATATGGGCATGCTTGAGATAATAATTAGAAATTGCCAATAAAAATAAAAAATATAATTAACAATAAGAAAACTTTAAAAGTACAAGGTTTACATGAAGAATTTCCTTTTTTATTTGATCTATTATTCTAAAAATGGATACAATGCTATTAGGAACGGATATGAAATAGCAAAATAGGTACCAGATATGTTAGTAAAAAACATAGATGATACTAAGCTATTACAACTTACCACAAAGATAATATTAAAAAAGGTTTCAACATATAGAGTTTTCTAATATTTCTATTTCGTATTATTTGCAACTTTTACAAAAAAAAAAAAGGATTATTCACATTATTTGCAATAAATGTATTTTTTATTCTTTTTAAACCGTCATTTCTCTCCATCCCTCTCTTCATCGCATACACTTTAATTTATTTTTCTCCCCCCATTTAACACTCAAAAAAAAAAAAAATTGGTAAGGGTCCATGTAATTTTTTTAAAGTGTAACAGAATGATTGGAGAGAAAACGGTAAAATAATTTTTTTTAAAATGAATAGAAGGATCCGATGGCTAAAAAGTTTTGATATGTGTGCAACCTAAATAAAATAGGATAACCATCTAAATGAATTATGCGTGTTACTAAGTCATATTTGCAATTCCAGAGTATGGAACTATGGAAGTAGCAAAAGAATCACTAGATAAGTTCATTGTTTAAAGCATAAGAAATCAAGTTAATTTTTATATCGGTGGTTGTATAATTATCTACTACTTCTGTCCCTATAAATTACGGTAAGTTTAGCTCTAACAATGTGTTAGTGAATCATCTCAACCAAAAGCTTAAGCTAAAAGTGCCCTTTGGGCTTAAAATGTGGACGCAGCACAGGCCCCACCATACCTGACGCTCATTAATTAATTCCACTTAGAAATGAAAGGGAGGAGAGATTTTTAACCCGTAACCTCTATGTCATGTTAGCTCTGATACCATGTTAGTGAACCATCTCAACCAAAAAGCTTAAGCTAATAATTGAGGCCCAAGAATATGTTATATACTCTATGACAATGTACTCCAAAAAAAAAAAATAGATAAAGGATATTGATGCATGAATTTATTGTACATTAGCATCTAATACATTTCTTAAACTGATAAACTTTGAAAATGTATGACAAATCACATGTCATTCAATGTAAATAACATGTGACTTGAGTTAATATTTCTAATCTAAGCACATTATATGTATTTCTAAGGAATGTATTTATTATTATCATCTGATATGGACTGATGATCAAATTTGTTTGGAGTTTTGACCTGAGTTTAATGTTAATGCGGGATTTGGTTCTTCCTGGAATGCACTATGACAGGTTCCAATGAAGTACAGACGAGTGTTGATCATGTTGAAATATGTGATAACCATGAAGACTGTGCTACTCGTCGTGAACAAATCAAGTTGACAAAAGGTTTCGTAGCCAAGGAGCCAGTGAAAGGGCACATGGCGAGTTCTTCTGTCAAAAGTCGAAATACATTGTTTTTTAAATTACATACTAGTATTATATGTTTTGAAAGTTTTACTTAGAAACTTTTTAATGTTTTTTTTATTAAAACTGTAATTTCCAGGTAAATGTGGTGAAAGGTCTCAAGATGTATGAGAACATATTTACTGAACAAGAGCTTTCTAGGCTGAATGATTTTGTGAACGAGCTCCGAGCTGCTGGTCAAAATGGGGAACTCTTAGGTGACAATATGTTGTAAAACATGTCTTTTTTTTTTTTTTTTGGGTGGTGAAACATATTTTTGGTGCTAAGAAATTCAGGGAATGCAGGTGAAACATACACTTTGGTTAACAAACAGATCAAGGCGAACAAAAGGGAGCAAATTCAACTTGGTGTTCCAATATTTGGACAAATAAAAGATGAGACAACAACGACTCAGCAAGAAAAGAGTGAGTCCAAGATTTGATCATGACAAACATTTCTTGCAAACCAAAATTCTTGGATGGAACACTTGTTAACATTTTGTCTATGCTTTGTTTATCTGCAGCCAATATCGAGCATATTCCAGAACTTCTTCATAGCGTAATTGATCATCTTGTTCAGTGGCAAGTGTTACCTGAAAACCGAAGACCAAATGGTTGCATCATCAAATATTTCGATGAGGTAAATTTTGTCTTTTGGATTCAAAAATTTGTATGGTCATTCATACACTTTTCCTGAAATTATATTCCGATCCATGGAATTGATTAATGTTGCTATGTTTGATGGTGTTTAGGGAGAATATTCTCAGCCTTTTCTCAAACCACCTCATTTGGACCAACCACTTTGTACTCTAGTACTCTCTGAAACAACAATGGCATTTGGACGTACCCTTGTAAATGACGGTGAAGGGAACTACAAAGGGCAACTCATGCTTTCACTCAAACAGGGGTAATTTTCTAGTGTATACAGTTCTCTAACTTGGGAATTAAATAAAAGTGTTGCTTGCCATGAAACAGTTGTTCCAATAACATTTTTGTTGAACTAAATCCAAACATAGTGCTATAAATTGATATGTTACTGTGTCAGAACATTTCATATATAACATGATGAAATCACTATGGCAGGTCTGTTCTGGTAAAGCGAAACAACAGCGCTGATATGGCAAGACATGTAATGTGTACATCTCCAAGCAAAAGAGTAAGTATCACATTTTCCCGTGTTCGCCCAGACAGTGTCCACAACCATCACTCATCACCTTTCATTAGTCCTCATCCTCATCCTCAAGCCATGACTATGTGGCAACCAGGAATGTCAAACCCACAAACAATGACAAACGGAAATCACAGAATGGACATGATGATTCCAAAGTGGGGTGTTGTCCGAGCCCCAGTGATGATGCTTGCTCCTGTCAGCCCTGTTGTTATGAACCCGAAAAGAAACCTGCCTCGTGGTGGAACCGGGGTGTTCTTGCCTTGGACTGTCGGTTCAAGAAAGCATGCAAAACATCTACCTCCACGAGCACAAAAAGGACGGTTCCTTTCATACACCCGAGTTGATGAGCATGTCTCTGATACCATGTCAGACCCAGGTGTGGAAGGGAGGGTAATGTGATTACGTATCATTGGAATTGTTTTTTCTCAAGCACTAATCGACCTGAGTAGTTTTACATCCAATACTGTTGGAGGTGCCTCAATTTGTACAAACAAGGTATATGGTGATGCTGCTGCTAAAGCCGGTTTATTAGTGAAATTTTCATTTTCCGATTTGTTTCAATTTTTATGTTTGGTTCCAGGAATAGATTTAGAGGGTAGTAGTTGTACCTTATTTTTCTGCATTGTTATGCTAGGAGTTGAGTTTGCGAGTTTGGGTGAGCCTGTTTGAAATGTAGGATTTTGTATCTATGTTTGTGAGAATTACTTTTCACCTCTTTATTCAGGTTGCAAAATGTATTGTTCCCTCTCTTTTGTGTTACAAAGTAAGACACAAAGACAGGGAACTACGTAGAAATTTCTTCCGTGCAAATCTATTGATGCACATGTGACTTGCTATATGCTTACTAACGAGAGAAAGTAATCCTTTGCATGAAATTCTACTCCTTTTTATTTTTCACGATCTCCATTATTTTATTTTATCTTTTTGGTGGAAAGGGAACTAGGATAGATTAAGTAGCATCATGCATGTCCTAATACATAGAGTTAAACCTAATACGGTCATCCTGATAAAAATATTAATAAAAATGCTCAAAGTAGTCTCTAAAGAAGTGATTACATTAATATCGTCTGAACCCGGTCTACATTTCTTAGAAAAAGCATTCGCCAAGACATTTTCTTCATGCTTCGAGAAATTCCAAACCAAATTAAAGTTCTGAACCAACTCCTTTCCCTACATTTATAAACAATATTCGAGTATATATGATAGAAGGAAATTTTTGGTCCCAAATACCAAATAAAACTTCGTTGTAGTATGAGTGAGGGCTATTGAACACGAGGATGGTCCGTCACACTAGTCAGCATATAGAATTGAATAAGCTAAGTCTATGGATTGCTATGAGAATGGTCGAAAAGTAAGAAAACAACTAAGTCCAAACTATGAAAACGATTTAGGGTAATGGGACACACCGCTCACAAACAACCATGTAGACGTGAATCTGACAAGGAGTCAAGTCATAGAGCCGAAAATTGGCGACGGGATTCTAAGACCATTTCTACTCTTTCCAGCTATTGTGGTGCATACACTTAACATGCTGTTAAAATACATCACGAATGCCCGTAAATCCGTAATGTCCATTGACCTAAATGCCTACTTTCAATTTCGTGGTCATTTCAATCAATCAAATAAGGGGAGTCCTCACTCAACTGCATCAATCTTTCGATCCTTTGTTGAGGAACCTAATACAATATCTGTGGTGATCAAGTACAAACATGTACACAAGCACCCCTTATTATAACTGTAGTCACCACTAAGCCAAGAAACTCTTACAAGAATACTAAAGCATGGAAATTAGGTAAGGGTTTCACCCAAAACCCTAGAAATAAACTACCTTTGTAACAGATTATGTGCAAAGATTTATAGTTGTAGATATTAATAGTCCAAGGTTTATGCATCATTATGATGTAAAATACAATTTCCTCTGTTTCGATTTATTTTTTACGTTTTTATTTTTGCACGTGATTTAAGAATAATGAGTAGAAGTGTAATATATTTTGAAATTACTTGAAAGTTGTAGTTAAAATATTTTGGAAATTGAAATTAGTTGAAATTACACAAGCATAATAAGTAGTATTTATTGGTTTTTGGTGGAAAATTAAAGTGGCTGAGTATTGTTTATAGCTAAATAAACTAAGTATTGACAGTTAGTATAATTTAGCAAAATTAATAAGGGTTAGTTAGGAGTACAAAAAAAAAAAAATAAGAATAATATAAATAATATAAGGAAACACCTAAAAAAAAAACTGAAACGGATGAGTAATTGTAATATCTTTATAGAAAGGCGAGAATATAATTTTTGAGCCACACAAACATTAGTAGGCAAGAGGACCAGATGGTGTGTAAAATTTTGTTTCTTATCCAAAAATTCTCAAAGTTTTTGTATTAGCCTTTTCTTTTTTCACTGATCTCAAAATATGTTTACACATTCACTTTTAGGATTCGCCTAACTAATATCATCTTATATATCAACATTCTAACTAGCTAAAAAGTTAGTAACTCACCCTTGTTGAATTAAAAGAGTACGACTGCTTGGGAACTCCAATATCATTTATTTTTTATTTATTAAAATAACATTTAATATTAATCAAACGCACCTTTTTTTTCTCTCTCCCCAACTTTTTATGAAAAACAGTTTCTCTCCAAAAACCACCATTGTCCCAAATAATTAGGGTGACTCCGTGATGATCAGAGTGTCATTTTCTCATCAAAAGGTCACCAACTAACGCACTAAATTGTTATTACTACCTTTTCATGAGTAGATCTAAGTTTGTGGTGACAAAAGGATTAATTGGTAATGGTTGTAGATTTTTGGTATAAATTTTTTTAAAACTAGTGGTAGTTTACACCAGCTCTCTTTCTTCCGACATTTTAAGAGTCAATGGAATTATTGGTGAATTATTTTCAGGAAATTTTTAGCCAAATTTTCATGTGATAGTTTACTAAAAGGACCAAAGTAGATATACTACAATTTAATACTATAGTAGGTTACACAAATAATTCATAATGGTGGCAAAAAAAACATGGGATTATCCTCCTCGAAAATCTCATGCTTTTTATATATATCATCATATCGGCACACACAATGATCAATTCATAGAGTTGACACTATATATAGTGAAATATATAGCAGCTCAATTATTTATAAATAGCTCAATCAAAAAAGGGTAGGGCCTAGAAGATGGTGCATGTACCAAAAAAAAAAACACGAGGTTGGTAAGTGAGAGGAGCAAAGATGGTTATCTAATTGGTGAAGAAGGTTGCTTGGTGTAATGATGTAATAGGAAGGATGTTACATAATTTTTGAAAAAGGACACACACAACTTTCAACTAGGTCCATCGTAAGAGGAGCACCATGTGTTGTTCAAAATCACGCAAGCCTAACACTACATAACATGGCTCCAATTCTTGGACCACAACCTCACTCAAGTTTCACTAGTATAAAGAAAGAAAGATAGATGAAATTCTGTTTTTGGTGGCTTCTGTCCTTTGGATTATATTTGTCCAAGATTTGCTTCTATATAGAATATAGATACTCCTTTTTAAAAGGCACTTACGGCCCGTTTGGTATCCGGTTATAAATCATGGTAATGGGAATGGATTTATAACTAAATTTGGGAAGAAAATCAAAATTCATTCCCATGGTGGTGCTAACTTAGCTCCAATTTATCTAATTTTCTTCACAAATCTCCATTCCCATCAAATACCACCCTCCCCAATGGTAATGGATGAGAATGAAAAATGAGAAGAAAATTGAAGCTTGGGAATGAAAATTTGTTTTCCATAGAGATTATAAAGTTAATCCTTAACAAAATTACACTATAAATTCATTACCATTACCACAATTTATTACTAATAACCAAACGGGCCGTTACTGTTGTTGGTATACTTTTAGTGGTCTCTTATGCATTCCATGTGTTGATGTGGGGTTGGCAAACATACTTTAGCCACTTTTGTTTTTTTTTGCTATATATGTTTGGGTTCACAACTTTGGTTGCAATGCTTCGGAAATGTAGTATGTACTACCATCAGAATTCCAATTCACTACAACATTAGAGGTGTGAATTCAGTTAATCAGTTCAGTTATGGTTGGACTCAAATGGTTTGGTTGACTTCAATTCAGTTGACTTCAGTTAATTTTTTTCAAATTAACCAATGCAGTTTTAACTTTTCAGTTTCAGTTTCAAACCAGTCCAGATATTTTTATTTTTAGTTCAAATCAGTTCAGTTATGGTTTTACCCATGCGATTTCAGTTGTTGCCAGTTCATTGTGAATGATTGACATAACAGTTCCGATTGTATTCGGTTTACGTTATGGTTGGTCTTCGGTTTTACCCGTACAATTTCAATTGATGTTAGTTCATTGTGAATGGTTGATATATCGGTTCCGATTGTTTTCATAATTTTTTCAATACTTCTAAGTCATATACTCATATGGATTACAATGATTATCTTATGAAATGGGTCGATTAAATACAATTTTTATCAATTAACTTTAAATTATAACAATACTAAATTATAAAAATATTACATTTTTATTAGTTAGTTTTAAATTATTTCTCCGTAAATGAATTCTTGCAACAAAGGACGTTTCACGTATGCCGAGGAAAAATTTTGAAAAACTTAATATATCTAATTATGTATTTTAAAAAAATTATAATCATTAAATAATAAAAATTACAAGTTAAGACGAATCTAATGGGATCCCACATGACTATATTTCTTCTGTATGTACAAGTGACAAATTAGGATCAAAGACTCAAAGTAAAAATTGTGAATAGTGTCAAAAATACATTTGTTGCAAAAATTCATTTATGGAGGAAGTATAACAAATTAACAATTCAATTAACTTTAAATTATAACAATATCAAGTCATTTTGGTTCAATTGATCAATAATTAATAAAAGTTTAGTTAACTAACAAAACCAAACAATTTATAAGTAATTTCAGTTCAGTTGATCAACAGTTAAATTAAATAATAAACTAACAAAACCAAATAATTTATAGTTAATTTCAGTTATGATCAGTTAAAAACAGTTATATATAATCAACCTTTTCAGTTCTGTTAATTTCAGTTCATCAATCAGTTCGGTTTCAGTTCAGTTAAGTTCAGTTCATTTTGTTTCAGTTGGAATTTCAGTTATCAGTCATTTGATTCTTGGTTCATTTTATTTCAGTTAAGTTCAGTTCAGTTCAGTTAGGTTAACAGTTGAACCAACAGTTCCTAACCAAACTGACAGCTCTATACAACATATAAGGATGCTGAATTATGGATAGAGTTAATCGATTAAACTAAAACTACTCCCCCCATTCACAAATAAGTGCTCAATTTTGACCAAAATTGTGAGAGCTTTTTGGTCAAAATGGAGCACTTATTTGTGGATAGAGGGAGTACAATGTTTTATTAGAATCCATCAGCAATATGTGACTCTGGATTATATGAAGTAAAGGTATTGTGTCAAACTCGCCTGACAGTAATGTTATTGTTAGACAAATCCAACTGGAACTGGACACACATTGTTAAACCTGGACACATATTTGTTAAATCTAGACACATATTTGTAAACCTGGTGAAAACTTGTTAAACCTGGTGAAAACTTGTTAAACCTAGACACATATTGTTAAAGCTGAACACATATTGTTAAAACTAGACACATATTATTAAACTTGGACAAATATTTGTAAACATGGTGAAAACTTGTTAAACCTGGTTAAAATTTGTTAAACCAGGACACATATTGTTAAACCTGGACACATATTGTTAAACTTGGACACATATTTTTTTAACATGGACACATATTTTTCAACATGGACATCTATTTGTAAACCTGGTGAAAACACTTTTAACCTGGATACGTATTGTTTAACCTGGACACATATTTGTTTAACTTGGACACATATTATTAAGTGAAAGTATTGGGTCAGACCGTCTGAACAATACAAATTGTCAGACGGCCTGTGTGACGACCCGACTCGCTTAAACCGGCGCGGAAGAAACCGACGAGTCGAATAGTCAGAACTAACAAACTAAAATACTTAAAAATTAAAAACAAACCTTAAAATGATTATATTTACTAAACCAAAAGTACAATTACCCACAAGATTGTACACAACTAATCCCAAAAGTCATACTACTACTACTAACATACGTAACTCCAAATACATGCCAGAGTTATATTAAAGTATATGAGTACTACTTCTAGAGTATATAACTAGAAAACATCGAAACATAACAATATAAAATCTAGGCAATAACGGCACTCGCCCAACCCAATGCTAAGCAAGGACCTCATCATCAGAATTACCTGAAAAACAACAACAGTCCACCGTCAGTGGCGAGTAACATAACTGTCTCACCCTAACGGGAATACACATGAACATAGCATAAATCAAATAACCCAAATCATAATATCAAATCATACGAACAATAGCAAATAATCATACTTGTCTCGACAACTTAACCAATCTTTTACTTTGGCGCAATCATTCGCATACTAGACCGGACTATGCACGTACGAACGCATCTTACGCATTCGAACTTTCTACTATGTTAGGACTGAGAATCTTACTCCCAAATCCCGTGAAACCAATCTTACTGGAAATCCACATCCGAAGACAACATAGTAAGACCACCAACTATCCCAATACTGCGGATAGGATAGAGGCAACGTCTTAACCCAAAAACATAGAATCTTACTCTACAATTTAGGCGTCTAATAGCGAAATCAAGCTAATCTTTAAAATCTTTAACTCTTTAATCCGAAGTTTACATTCTTAGTTACTTCTTAAGTTGTATCTTACGCCTTGACTCAAGAAATAACATGTAAACCAAACATCTTACAACATCTTATCACTTTCTTTAACCTTTTCTTTAACTTTCTTTAACTTTAAAGACTCAATCAAGAACTCATAAAGAACCTTAAAGAACTCATCAAGAACTCATCCAAACTTCAAGATCTTCAATCAAGAACTCAATCAAGATTCAAGAACTTCAACCAAGAACTCATTCAAGAATCAAGAACTCATGCATACATACTCAAACTACATGCATAACTCAATCAATTCAACACATGAAATCATCAACTTTCTAGTATCCAAAATTCATCAAAGTTGAACATGATCAACATTAAACTAATACTAACATAATCAATCATAGAATCATAATAATAAACCTTAAAATCATCATAAAACCACTTAAAAATCAGATTTACATTTCATACACATAAACATGCCAAAACTTCAACATAAACTAATCTATGCATTTAATCTATACTATGGATCATAGTATACCAATCAAGTTGAGAAAGCATGTTACCTTATTGAAGATTACACAAATTAATACACGAAAACTTGCTGCCCGGAAGTGAAAATACACGGCCCAACTACACGGCCAACACGGACACGGCACGGTCTTGGGCACGGCTTTGCACGAACACCACCACGGCTTGCACGAGCACCACCACGGCTAGACCACGAACCACCTCTTCACACGACCCTGCTGCACGGTTCACCACACGAACCACCACTTATGCACGGCTTCCACACGGCACCAACACGGTCACCACTCGAACAACCCACACGAACACGACCAAACCCAAACCCGAACTAATGATCTTGAATGCAAATTATGTGGTTTAGTTTGTGTTTTGACACTTAAAGATCAATAGAGTTTGAATCTTTAAGTTTAAGTTTAGAATTGATGATGAACAAATTGGTTGGATTGATGAGCCAAAAATGGCGTGTGGAATGATGCAAATGGAGGGAGTTTTGTGTTTGAACTTTTGATGGCAAGGTTGATTAAAGGTGTTTAAGATGGCAAATGAGCAAAAGGATTCTTAAGCCTCACTAACCCTCCTATATATAGATGTTAGTTAAGGTGTGAACATGAGGCAAGTGGCAAATCCTTGCCATGCACACAAGGGGGCCAGTTTTCTCAAGCCAAAATGGGCCAAATTGGGCTCTCGTGATTAATTGGGCTAATTTACAAAAATTGCATGATTAATCATGCTTAAATCGATTTAGCCCAAAATATTAAATAACTAATTAGAGAATTAAATAATAAAATTCTAATTAATTAAATAATAATAAAATAAATAATAATTGATTAAAATAAAATAATTCGAATTTAATCGAAATAATTCACATAAAATAAAATAAATAGTTCAAAAATAAATTTGAACCATACATAAAATCATATAAACATACATAAATACATAACAGATATACCTATAAAATCAGGGTCGTTACAGCCAGCCCCCTCATCATCTTCCTCCCACAACCATCTTCATCGATCATCCTCATATGCACTCCCCAGACAATAAAGAAAATCACACAAGATATGAAAAGAGCTATCTAAATTATCTTAGTCTATGAATCAAATGAAGAAAAACAAAAAATGAACTCACTAAATCCACATGGGCTGCCGTTTATCTTCGACTTTGGACGACAAACAATAGAACAAGTTCTTGTGAAGAAACCTAATGCGTATAATTTTGGTTTCACCCAGAAATTGTTGATTTTAGAACTAACACACACGTCTCAGTTGGTGAATATTAGCCATTGAAATTTATGAGAGCTTTTTGGTCAAAATGGAACACTTATTTGTGGATAGAGGGAGTATAATGTTTTATTAGAATCCATCAGCAATATGTGACTCTGCATTATATGAAGTGAAGGTATTGTGTCAGACTCGCCTAGTAGTAATGTTACTGTTAGACAAATCCAACTGAAACTGGACACATATTGTTAAACCTGGACACATATTTGTTAAATCTAGACACATATTTGTAAATCTGGTGATAACTTTTAAAACTAGACATATATTGTGAAACCTGGACACATATTGTTAAACCTGGACATATATTGTGAAACCTGGACACATATTGTTAAACCTGGACATATATTGTTAAAATTGGACACATATTATTAAACCTGGACAAATACTTGTAAACATGGTGAAAACTTGTTAAACCTGGTTAAAATTTGTTAAACATGGACACATATTGTTAAACTTGGACACATATTTGTTTAACCTGGAAATATATTTTTAAACATGGACATCTATTTGTAAACCTGGTGAAAAAACTTTTAACCTGGATATGTATTGTTTAACCTGAACATATTTGTTTAACTTGGACACATATTGTTAAACATGTACACCTATTTGTTAAACCTGGATACCTTTTTGTTTAACTTGGACAAATATTTATAAACTTGGATACATATTTATAAACCCGGTAAAAACTTGTTAAACCTGGATACATATTGTTAAACCTGGATACATATTGTTAAACCCGGATACCTATATGTAAACATAGGCACCTATTTGTAAACATAGACACATATTGTTAAACTTGGACACATTTTGTAACAAACCTGGACAAAATATAACCTGGACACATTTTTTGGCATTTTGAGGCCTTTAGAGGCTTTGTTTGGCATTTTCTCATTGCCAAATCCCCTTCGGATATTTGCAAATGCATTTATCTCGAAAAATTAATCAATTTAGACATATTATATGCCCTGATCCAACATCCAAGCACAAAGTTATTGCATTCCGAAGTTTTTTACTATTATAATGCGTATATTGGGTCAGCCATCTGACGGTCAGACGGTCAGACCCAATACTTTCACTCATATGAAATATTAAACATAACCTATTTAGAGCAGGCCTGTCAAACGGGTCGTATTAATGTAAAATAGTTCCAGGTTTGAGTTATATCAAGTTAGATGTCAATGGATTCGGATCCATGTTAGCTTTTTATAACCTAAAGTTTTGGGATTCGGGTTGACCCTAACGTGTTGTGAATTATTATAATGCCCTTTAATTTTTCATATTCTTATGCAATAAATATACCAAAATGTACTTTAGACGTTATAAGAAACATCTTCCTTAATAGCCAATTTAAGACAAGTAATTGATGTTGTGGTCCACAATAAATAATGTTAAATTCAAAGTTAGGTTAAGGTTTTTTTGCCTAAAATTTCTCAAAATATGATAACTAAATACAATAAAAATGATTTTCAGGTTGAAACGGGTTCAAAGTAGATTGGATTGGGTTGGAAACGAGTTGTATTAACGGGTTAAAAAGGATCCGAATCGTTATTTGTTTGTCGAAACCCACTATTTTGAGGTCGGGTTGACATCGAGTTTTAGATTGATTTTTGACAGGTTAAAATGTAGAAGCTTTCGAAAGCTTTAAGTGTGAGCTAGCCGTAAATAGAAAATAATTAGGGATTGGATGGATATTTTGTATCTAATGATCCTATAATAGCAAGAGGGAGAAATAAGTTTTTCCATTTTCATTTTGTCAAACTTGTTAAAAGATAATTTTCGTGCTTGTTTTCCTTATTAATAAAAAAAAGGCCTGGTGATCGGCTCCTAGGGTGTCGTGGCCCTAGTCGCCTAGCAAATATACAATTTATATACCTAACAACTAACACGTAGTATTAGCGAAGTTAGGGTCGATCCGCAAGGAACTAATACGGACTAGTCTTAACCAAATTGATCCAAGGGTCTTATTTTTTGTTGAGTGAAAAGTGAAATTAAATCGAAAACCTAAACAAATTGAATTAAAAGCACTAAACGAATTGAATTGAAAAATTAAACGAATTGAATTGAAAAATTAAACGAATTGAAAACCAAATGACTAAAACTCTAAGGATTAGATTCCCTAATGTTATCTCAATCAGAGGAATTACAATCATTGAATTAACTCATGTTCGATTATCTCAAATGCAAAGTGAATATTCAAAAGCAATAACGAACTCAATCACAAAATTTTCTCTCGATTAGGCAATAGGAAATTCTAGGAGACGCTAAATTAACCTCTCTCGAATAGCCAAATTAGCAAAACCTAGAATCGAGTTCATCAAATACTTTTATCAATTCACAATCCTAATTACTATCTCTAGCAATTAAAAAATTCTCATGGAAATCTTGAAAGCAATTATCAAAATCATCAATAATCACCAAACTCAACATGAACACTTCACCAAGATATCATGTAAGGTTCAAGAATTTTAGAGAAAATACATTCAAGATTATTCAAACACTAAACCAATCCAATGATTAACCTCCTAAATTAATAACATCAAGTCATCCAATCCCTAGAAAAAGAACTACTAACTAATGGAAGACATTATGACTAAACTCATGAAATTCAATTAAATCTATTCTAAGAATCAAAAACTAATTCAATCAAATCTAAAATAACAATGTAAGGAATTACAATCTAAACATCAATGAAAACAAAATAAAACCTGGATTGGAAATCAATGGAATCTTGAGAATCAATGGAGAACAAAAGAACTTAAAGAATTATAGCTAAACTACTTTGATTATTGAAAAACTAAGGATTCTTGAGAGAGTGTTTTTCACTTGAGAGTATCCTGAGTACCATCTAATCAATCTAAGTCTAAGAGTAATAATCGTGTCTAAAACAAAGCCTAAAACCCTCCCAAAAACCAAACTCTAAAAATTAAACAAAATACATGGCCAAAAAGGGCATTTCATGTGCTGCAGGTCGTGCACGGTCGTGCAGTACTAAGCTGCACGACCTTGCAACTTACTAAGTTGCACGACCGTGGCGAAACGAAGGTCAAGTTGCACGATTGTGCAAGGTTTGCCTGCACGGTCGTGCACTCCAAAAAGGGGATCTCCGACCTTTGCACGAGCATTCTACACGACCGTGCAGTAATAAGCTGCACAATCGTGCTCAAAGGAAGGGTAGCTGCACGGTCGTGCATATCTGCGCACTCGGTCTTCAAATGCTCATATCTCATTAGTTTCTTAGCGGAATTGAGCATATAATATACCAAATTAAAGCTCTTGGAATAAGGAATCTTCTCCAAGTGGAATCACCTGAAAAAGAGTTATAGAAAAAAAGATATGAGTCTTTGAATCAGCCTATATATGCAAGAGCACTTGAAATGCTTCCATTTTGAGCCTAATTATTCAAGAAAACAAATAAAACACAACATTATTGAAGAAAACTATAAAATAAGCTAATTATATACTAAAAGACTAAAAACTAATGAAATAAAGTCTAGATGGCCCGAAAGACAAGTGAAACGAAGCCGGAAAATGGGTCCAAAATGGACCGATCACCTGGCTTCTTTGAGATTGATGTCATTATAGATTTGACTATGATTTTAATCACATCAAGGTACAAGATACTGAGCTTGTGTTGATTTTAGGTTTTGCTTGCGGGAGATTGAGGGGAACCACCTGTTCGTTTATACCGAACCCCTTCGTAACAGACAAGGTCCCACAAAACAGAGAAAATGTCACTAACCTGGTGATAGATCCTGAAAATGTCACTAACCTGGGGATAGATACCTAACAAATGAGCTGAGTCTTTCCCTTTATTGGTAAGCTATTTGTCTTCCAGAATTTTTCTTCAATATATACATGGAATTCAACTCTTTTCAATGTTTCCGTGAAACCATACTGTCCAGTATTCATACATAAAATGTAGGAAAAATATTACTCGTACAAGTTTTGAGATATAAGAAAAAAAAAAAAAACAACTTTCTAGTACTGGTTTGCATAAATGATTGTACTGTATAGTAGTAGGCCAGAGAATGAATGCTTCAGAGCTCATCTTTTACAGGTGGTAATTCGAAACACTGTTCATCCCAATAGTACGGAAACTTCAACCTGGCTGCAGTATGAGGCATAGACCAGTCTTCATATATGAACCTAGAACATAAACAATAAACATTTAAGCATATGGATTTCACAAGTTTAATCAGCTACTCCTAAAAAGTGACCAATAATGGTGATATTCATGATGGCATAAATTAGGGATATCACATAGTAAATATTTGCATAATCACAATCAAAGATGGAGAGCATAACAGATATTTGAAGAAGCGATACATATTCATCAGTAGGTCATTGGTTTAAGCGATACTAACCCCTTTTTAAACTATTCCTACATACTGCACTGGTATGCCGAACAGACATCTCTAAAGCAAAACATGTTAATGCAAATTTGCTCCATATAAATGTTTACTTCAGTGGACATTATAGCAAGCTCAAAAATGCAAGAAATATCTTCAAAAATTAATTGAATGAGAGAAGAAATTACACTTTAACTGGAGGACGTGATACAATAACCAGCATCTGCAGATCCTCAATGTAGTCGGTGTTCCAGATCTGAACAATGAAACAGAGGGACACAAAATCATCCATATTCAAAGAAAATAGATAAATAAATAAATAAAGGTATACTCGGTAAATGTGAAATAACATAGGAATCCTAAAAATCTATTCTTAACTAAGAATTTAGGCTCAAAACACCAACGTTTTCTCTCTTCAACAAAATACTATGAACAAGGGAAAAGCTGCAGACTGGTGAAGACTGCATGATCATCATTGCATTGATTTCCTACTTACACTCTTTAGAAGATAATTCCGCATGGTAAAAAAAAGATATTAAAAAAACCCTGAACACAATCAAGGTCAACCCATTGCCAACTCTATTATTTCTAGACAAGCCACACTTGCTAGGATTTTAAAAGTGAGCTAAAACATGTAAATGGGTAAAACACGAAAAGCTTGTTGAAATATTTTTAAAATATAAAAACCAACTTTCTTATTTTAAAAATAGTGTAAATGGCTTGATTGTGTTAGGGGTTTTTTAATATCTCTTTTACCATGCGGAATTCTCTTCTAAAGAGTATCAACTTTGAAATTATCCTATTTTCTTATTTTTAGGCTACACAATTATTTTGGAACTATGGCTTTGCTGTTGTCAATTTTTCATTATTGTTGTATGCATATCCAAAATTACTTTTAAATAGCAATTATTATATAAAAATATAAAAATATATCGAGCACTATAAAAATATTTGGATGTTTAAATAACGCATTGCAACTACAAACATCAAGCAACCTTTCTGTATAGAAGGCTTTATTCTTCTAATGCTTCCGGAGCAAATCACTCAACAAATATTAATATTCTACTTTGTACTTTCTCAAAAAATAAATCTCAATTAGTATCACAAAAATAGACAACTATAAGCAACATTTGCATATTGATGACCATTCCTGTTACTTTGGTATGATGATAGGACTAAGAAAGAACTTCAATAGCTTCAAATTTAAAAACTTATTGCACATTTGCACTAACGTTGATAATAATTGAAAATTGTCTTTTAAATAAAATAGAATATAAAGACCGGATTGATGAATTTGGTTTAAAGAATGTAAAAAGAATAACAATTTATGAATCGAAGGTTGATATAAATTTTAAAAAAATTAGTTGCATTGGACTCCAATGCTATTAAATATCAATAGAATAAGCAATTTTTTGTGCATAATATAACTAAATAAATAATTACTATACAAAAGTACTTTGAAATTTTGAATTACATTCTATGAGAAATGATAAGGAAAGTTAGTTAATTCTGTTAGTTAGTTATGTAGCTCGAGTTGTTTAGTAGCTGTATGGTGTTAGTAAGTAAAGTCTATATATATGGCTATTTTGGTCCTATGTAATGACTATGATTAATAAGAAAACTCTATACTTCTTCCCACCTTATTCTCTCTTTTCTCATTTTCTCTTATTCTCTCTTATTCTCTGCTGATCTTTCTGCTTCCTTTCTCCTTCTATTTTCTTCTTCTGTTTAATTCTTTTTGTTCATTTGTGCAACTAAATTCATAAAATCATTTGAGTAATTGTCCTTTAACATTTTTTGGTATCAGAGCAGAAACGATTCACCCTCTTAGACTCATATCAGATTGTGCCTACAACCTGTTTGATCATTGGTTTTAACAAGCAGACTTGAGTCTGGGACTTCTGGCTGTCATAACTATTGTTACTCTTTGTGCAACCAAGAAAGGTAAGCCTGGCACCTTATACTCGTAGTAAAGCCATGGAGGATTATGTTAAAACTTTGGAGGAAAAACTGGAAGCACAAACCAAATCTGTGCAAGAATTGACGCTTGTAGTTCAAGAACTGAAGGATTCCAAACCTTTACCACATCAATATGCAGCATTGGAACCTAATTCTGGGGGACATTCGTTTAAAGATATGGCTCCTAAAATAGACTTTCCTAAATTTGATGGACAAAATCCGAGGAACTGGATCAAGAAGTGTACTAGATAGTTTGAACTGTGTAAAATTCCTAATGAACAGAAGGTTAACTTGGCATCATTATATATAGTGGATAAGGCTGAATCTTGGGTCTGTAGCTATATGGCTGTGAGAAAACATGTTGATTGGGATGATTTTATTTTTGATCTCAATGCTAGATTTAAAGATTCCACTAGTTCCAATATGGTTGAGCAATTTAATAAACTGCAACAAAATGGTACCTTAGAAGACTATGTTGATGAATTTGAGAATTTAAGGTCACTCATGCAGCAACACAGTTATGTGTTACCTGAGTCCTACATCTTGGATAGCTTCTTGGGTGGACTAAAGTCATCTACCAAGTACTTTGTTAAGGCCCTTAAGCCTAAGACTATTTCTGAGGCCTTGGAATTGGCAAGGCTCCAAGAAGAGCAGGTAACTCCTGCCCCTCAAAGCAACACATTCAAATCTTTAAAACCAACTTATTCTGCTAGGCCACTTCAGTCCCTTCCCCCTAATAGTGGTTATAAGCCCCCTCTGCTGCCCACTCCTCCTAAGTCTTTACAACTAATGCCACACCATCATAACAGTAATGGCCTAAATTCATCATCACAAGCTGTGAGACCACCCACTTTTTCTAGACCAACTACCACATTCATACCAGCAGAAGTTAGAGCTGCAAAAATGGCCAAAGGACTATGTTACTATTGTGACAAACCCTTTGAGAAGGGGCATAATTGCAGGTTCAAAGAGCCACAATTATTCACAGTTGAAATAAGATCTATGGATGAACAATAATTTGAGCAGTGAGACTTGGAAGAAAACCAAGCTGAAGCAGGAATGCAAGACAATGAACCTATAATCTCAGTTCAAGCTTTGGCAGGGGGACAAAATTACCATACCATGAGAGTGGTGGGAATGGTTAAGAAAACCCCTATACAAATCTTGATGGATTCAGGGAGTACCCACAACTTCTTAGACTTTGAAGTTGCAAAAAGAATAGGGTGCACTATGGAAAAGATCCAACCTCAACAAGTATCAGTGGCTGATGGGAACCATTTGCCTTGTCGGTATGTATGCAGGAAGTTCATTTGGAGTATACAAGGGAATCAATTCATCTCGGATGTCTTGCTAATTTCCCTAGGGAGTTGTGATATGGTCTTGGGTGTACAGTGGTTGAAGACTTTAGGGGCCATTAAATGGGACTTCCAAAAGCTGACCATGGAATTTTATTACCATTCACAACCTATCATATTTAAAGGAATCCAAGGCAGCAAGTTGCAAGTGGTGGATGGGAAGCCAACTAGTAAACTAATGACAGCAGCTACCCAATTATGTTTACTACAACTCAGAACACTGGAGGATTCTTTGGAAGAAGAAGATAAGCAATTGGGTGAATTATGCCCTGAAGTGCACAATATTAAGAATAAATACCCTGAAGTCTTTGAAGAAACTTTGCAGCTTCCTCCTCCAAGGGGGGTATTTGATCATAGGATACCCTCACATTCTGAAGAGGGCCCCATCAACATCAGGCCTTATAGGTATCCCTTAAAACAGAAGGACATTATTGAAAATTTGATTCAGGAAATGCTTGATAGGGGAATTATCCAACATAGTGCAAGCCCATTTGCTTCTCCTGTGGTGCTAGTGGGAAAGAAAGATGGAACATGGAGGCTTTGCATTGATTACAGGGCATTAAACAAAAAGACTATCAAGAACAAGGTTCCCATACCAGTAATTGATGAGTTAATAGATGAATTATCAGGGGCTCCTGTATTCACCAAATTGGACTTAAGATCAGGATATCATCAACTAAGAATGCACCCTGATGATGTTCATAAAACAGCTTTTAAAACACATACTGGGCATTTTGAGTTCTTGGTAATGCCCTTTGGTTTAACTAATGCTCCAGCTTCATTCCAAAACTGGATGAATCAAGTTTTTAAGCTAATCTTGAGAAAATTTGTCCTAGTTTTCTTTGATGATATTTTGGTCTATAGCCCTAACAAAGAAACACATTGGGAGCACTTGGAGGAAGTCTTCAGGATAATGAAAGAAAATCAAATGCATATTAAACAAAGCAAATGCATATTTGCTACTGAAAAAGTTGAGTATCTTGGACATTTTATCTCTGGGAATGGTGTCCAAACAGATCCTAGGAAGATTGAAGCTGTGAAAGTATGGCCTGAACCTAAAGATATAAAACAACTAAGAAGCTTTTTAGGATTGGCTGGTTATTACAGGAAGTTTGTGAAAAATTATGCAATCATTTCAAGACCTTTAACAAATCTGTTGAAGAAAGGAGCTTTTGGTTGGACTCAAGAGGCTGCTGAAGCATTTTTACAACTTAAAAATTCTCTAATTACTGCCCCTGTCCTGGCTGTCCCAAATTTCTCCAAAGTCTTTGTAGTTGAGACAGATGCTTCTAAGTTCTAACCATGGCATTGGAGCTGTTTTGATGCAAGAAGGACACCCTATAGCATTTCTTAGCAGGGCCCTTGGGCCAAAGTGGCAAAAGTTATCAGCATATGAAAAGGAACTCTTAGCACTTGTTCATGCAGTTCAAAAGTGGGAACAATACCTAATCAACAATTCTTTTGTCATTAAAACAGACCAGAAAAGCCTGAAATGGCTGCTACAACAGAAAGTCAACACTCCTTTCCAACAACTATGGCTCTCAAAACTCATGGGGTTTACTTATGAAATACAATATAAAGGGGAAAAAGAGAATGTAGCTGCAGATGCACTATCTAGAGTTCAAGGGTCAGAAATCATGTGTGCTGCAATTTCTATGGCCTCATCTGATTTGGAAGAGCTTATTCAGGAAAGTTATTCTTTAAGTCCTGATCTACAAAGGTTGATTCAAAGGCTAAAGGAGGGTGAAAATGTACCTGGGCACAAGTTAGTGAATGGACTGATCAGGAAGCAGAACAAGATATTAATTGGACCTTCTAAGCAATTGAAGTACAAAATATTCTCTTGGCTTCATGCTGCCCCAGAGGGAGGACACTCAGGAAGAGATGGAACAATTAAAAGAGCTAAACAACTATTCTGTTAGGAGGGGTTATCTAAAGACATCAGACAATATGTTCAAAGGTGTGTTGTATGTCAAGCAAACAAATATGATACTTCAACCAAACCTGGACTACTTCAACCTCTGCCAATCCCTCAAGAAGTTTGGACTGAAATCTCCATGGATTTCATTACTGGACTGCCTAAATCTATGGGAAAGGAAGTGATTTTTGTAGTAGTTGACAGGCTTAGCAAAGCAGCTCATTTTATGGCTTTAGCTCATCCCTTTACTGCCCTACAAGTGGCCCAATGTTACCTTGATCATGTCTTCAAATTACATGGATGGCCAAGGTCTATTGTAAGTGATAGAGATGTTGTGTTTCTTAGTAAATTTTGGAAAGGGTTGTTTTCAATTCATGGCACTGAGTTCAAATTGTCATCATCATACCACCCAGAAACTGACGGCCAAACTGAGGTCATTAATAGGTGTCTTGAAACTTATCTAAGATGTATGTGTGGAGAGAATCCAAAGGATTGGTGCATGCGGCTTCCTGTTGCTGAATTTTGGTACAACACTCGTTACCATACTGCCACCAACCTCACTGTTAGATTGGTGCCTTGAATCTGTTGTATGCCGTACTCCCACTTCGTATAACCCTGCACGGGGGTCTCGTTACACTTTGTAATCTGTAATCAGAAATTCCTCAAAATCAATAATACTATCTCTCTCCTCTGCCTGTGGACGTAGTCGACAAACTGTCGGCGAACCACGTAAATTCCGTGTGTTGTTCTTGTCTATTGTTTGCTTTACATTGCGCATCTGTTATAACACTCACTCCCTATGAGATAGTATACAACCAACCTCCACCTCTGCACTTACCATACTTAGCTGGGGATTCTGCTAATGATGAGGTGGATAGAAGTATGCTGAGAAGGGAAGCCATGATCAATAAGGTCAAGTTTCAGCTTAATAGAGCTATTTATAGAATGAAGCAAATAGCTGACAGAGGCAGATCTGAAAGAAGTTTTGAAGAAGGGAATTGGGTATGGTTAAAGCTGTAGCCTTATAGGCAAGTTTCAGTTCAGCAAAGGGGAAATCAAAAACTAAGTCAGAAGTATTATGGGCCATATAAGGTTTTAGCCAAGGTAGGGAAGGTGGCATATAAACTACAACTACCCTCAACTGCCAAAATCCATAATGTCTTCCATGTATCCCAATTAAAAGCATTTCATGGATCTTCCCCAATTACATCCTCACTACCAGATTGGTCTGAAAATCCAAGCCTTGCAAGAAGCACAAAACCTGAAGCCATTTTAGAACAGAGGAATTTTCAGGATGAAGAAGAAAACTATTAGCAGTATCTGGTCCAGTGGAAGGGTAATCCAGCCTATGAGGCAACTTGGATAAATTCAGAGGAATTTCATAAATTGTATCCCCATTTTGTGATGTAATTTCAGACTTGGGGACAAGTCTGTTTTTGTGGAGGGGGGTATGATAAGGAAGGAAAGTTAGTTAATTCTGTTAGTTAGTTATGTAGCTCGGTTGTTTAGTTAATTAGTAGTTGTATGGTGTTAGTAAGTAAAGTCTATATATATGGCTATTTTGGTCCTATGTAATGACTATGATTAATAAGAAAACTCTATACTTCTTCCCACCTTATTCTCTCTTTTCTCATTTTCTCTTATTCTCTCTTATTCTCTGCTGATCTCTCTGCTTCTTTTCTCCTTCTATTTTCTTCTTCTGTTTAATTCTTTTTGTTCATTTGTGCAACTAAATTCATAAAATCATTTGAGTAATTGTCCCTTAACAAGAAATGTGTCGCCTAAAACATTATTCTTTCCCTTCCTCAATCTTCTTCCCATTTCTCATTAGCATTTTTGACAATGCATCTTTCTTATTATTAATATCTTTAAATACCAATGAGTAAAATTATAATATTTTTATAGCACACGTCAAGGCGAATCAAACAAGACTTGAGTATTTAATAGACCAAAAACTAGTAGACTTTAGTTCTGAATAAAGATAAAATTATAATGGGAAGAAGAAAAAGAAAAAGGGGGAGTGCACTTAGAAATTTGTACTTCATCCATTTTCAAATAGATGCAACAAAGGAATTTTTTATATCTCACAAAAGAAACCCCTTTGTTGCATCTATTTAAAAACGGAGAAAGTACAATTTTTCAAATACTAAGGGCCCTATTTAAAAAAAAGGGCACCCAAGGGGTCCTTTTTACATTCATTTTATATATACAATTATCAAATATTAAGGGCTCTATTTACTTCTTTTACATCATAACCCTCCATTATATAGTTCAGCAGAAATTACGATTTCCATTCAAGTGAAACAAAAGTTGGAAATTATTTAGAGTATAAGGAATTATTTGATTAATTTGTGTGGGCATGGTGTAACAAACAATCGAATAATAAAACATAATCTTGACTGCTAAGGATTTAGCGCACTACGCTTACAGGCTCCAATTTGGACAAAGTTGGGAATTTTCCAAAGAGCAAGCGCGCAACACGAAACAAAACCACGCTCACCGCAGCCACATGCTGTGCACTAAGGCTGAAAACAAAAAATTAAGATAGTATTTTGCTTACTTTCGAGAGGTAAGCACTCTCCCAAATAACAATTCCAAAGAACACTGATATTTTTCTGATTCATGCTCTGCTCACCATTACATGCCATTATTTATAGGATAACCACTTTCTAAGAAAGAACTATTTTACCCCTAATCATGCCAGCTCATTACAATAACAACTGAAGCTATGCTACGCTCAAAACAGAAAATGTAAATGCAAAACAAAAATAACAAAAAATAAAAGAGCAAAAAAGATTATCATTTACTAATAATTCTTCGTGAATTATCTCACTAATTCTAGTAATTCTCGATGTGCAGTAGTTCCCTCCTCCCGAAAAACCACCTTGCCGTCAAGGTGAGAACGTGGGCGGAGTCTCGTTCTCCTCAGTAACCATGTCAGCCTCCTACTCGCAAACGAGCACACTCAACTTACGGTTCTTGCAACGGTGGCCCTGTGACCAATTCTCCTCACAACGAAAACACAACCCCTTCTCTCGGCGGTGTTGCAGCTCCTTGTCACTCAAGCATAAGGTGGATGGGATGTTGATGGAAGAGTTGGAGTGGGGTGGGTGGGTGGACGTTTTGGATGCCATGGGAGGAATTGAGGAGATCTGATTTTGAGGGTAGGCAAACATTTTGGAATTATAAGGGAGTAGGTTAAAAAGAGATGGAAAATATCTTGGGCTGGGCTTGAGTTGGTGGTGGTAAAGTTGGGCTGGTTAGTGTGGTAGTAGTTAGGGAATGTTAGGTTTGTTTGTAATGGAGTTCGAAGAAGTTGGGCTAATAAGTGGGAATTGGGAGAAAGTGGACTTTGGCATGGCAAGAGTGGGCCCAGATCTTCGCATACTTCTAGAAGTTATCTTCCCTTCCACCTTAAGGGCTATTTCCAGTGCATGGTCCAAGGACTTTGGGTCTAAAACAATTACCTCTTGCTTCAGCTCCTCTTTTAACCCATTTAAAAATTGACCTAGTGAAATTTCCTATGGAATTCCAACTAAAGGTACCATGAGTGCGATGAAGCCATCGATGTATTCCTCAACCATCGATGCCAGCCAATGAGCATGCACGAAGCTCCGGCTGCAATCGAACGAAACTGCCACAAGAGGAGTTGCACAATTTTTTAGTTAACTTTAAGTGAAGGTAAACCGTTGGAATTCAACTCGTTTTTCAGGCAACTTTGGAGATCGGCATCTCAGCCGTCCAAAGTCCAAATCAAGAATTTTTTTTTCAACCCAAGCATTTTTCTGTGTAGAATGCGCATGTAAAATTACTTAATTTTTGGAGATCCTTTACTATTAAACTGGGCAGATTTGTGTAAGTTGCACAAAATAGAGCCAACTAAGAGCATTAGATTTCAATTGAGTAGATCTTCTTCATTTGGAAGGCTTTTGAGGTGATTCTTTTTTTAAAAAAAAAAATTGCTTAGAATTTTATGAAGTTTCTTAATTTGTAGGCCTTTGAGTGTTAATTCAGTTAGAATTTTCGTTTTGTGCTTTAAAAGTACTTTCAAAATATTGATTATTTGTAATAATCAGACAACTAGTGGGGTAATGGTTGGTGGTTGTGATCTTGGTAAGATGCTTAGATTAATCACCCACAAAACTTAAAAATTTAGAGAAGAAAATGATGCCTCCAAGGCACAACAAAACACTAGAATGGATGCTATTCCTAATATGCTTATGCAAGCCACTAGAAAGTTTATTAAGTTCGAAAATAAGGATGAAGTAGTGGGAATGGCCTTAGACAATTTGATGATGATAGGGGGCTTAAAATTGATCTACTAGAATTTGATGGTGGACATGATAGTGAGGCCTTTTTAGATTGGATGAGGCAAATTGAAACTGTTATTTATTACAAAGGGTTTGATGATAGAAAACGGTTTAAATTGGTAGTCCTAAAACTCACTAAACTTGTTGCGGTGTGGTATGAAAATTTCAAGACAAATAGGAGAGAAGGAAAAATAAGATTGACTCATGGGATAAATTGAAGAGGAAAATGCGTGATAAATGGGTTAGTAAAGAATATGAACAAGAGCAATACTTAAAGATTAACACATCTTTCACAAGAAGACATGACCGTTGAAGATTACCTTAAAGAATTTGAGAATCTAAGAGATTTGCAAGAAAAATAAGCCTTCAAAATTGCTAGGTTTGTTAAGGGGCTATCTAAGATGATTAGCAAGAAAGTGGAAGTTACTCATTATGCAACATTTAGTGATGTGTGCAAATTAGCTTTAAGGTATGAGTCTCAAATTAAAGAAGAAAAAGGACAAGGAGAAGCCTAAAAACATCCCTTTAAGGATACATCAAAATTTGCTCCTTTTAAATCAAAGTGGAGTAATTTTAAAAGTAAGGCCTTTTCATTCATCTCTAAAAATGATAAAGGAAAGGAGAAGGTATTAGGAGAAAATGCATCAAGTGTCGTGGGAGGGGTCATATTGCTAGTCAGTGTCCTAGCAAGGTCACCAATAGGACTTTAGGTACTTTGTAGTGTGGTCTAATGGTCTTGTAAGCAAAACGCAAAAATATTGGGATGTCAAAAGAGCCCATGCGAAATCCAGGTCATATTGCTAGTCAGTGTCCTAGCAAGGTCACTAATAGGACTTTAGGTACTATGTTGTGTGGTCTAATGGTCTTGTAAGCAAAACGCAAAAAGATTGGGATGTCAAAAGAGCCCATGCGAAATTTGATTACAATAGGGCTCATTCATCAACTACGTCGTTTTTTCCTTTCGATGTAGTTTAGGGGATAAATCCTTTTACTCCTATTGATCTCATTCCTATGGAAAAGGAGGAAATGATAAAAAAGGCTGCAAAAAGAATGGTGAAAACCTTTCAAAAATCGTGTGAGCAAATCAAAAAAAGAATTGATGAAATGAATAAGAAATACCAAGAGAGAGCTAACAAGAACCACAAACAGCCAATTCTCCATCCAAGGGATTTGGTTTGGTTGCATTTGAGAAAAGAGATGGTCCATTCAAGGTGCTTGAAAGGGTCAATGATAGTGCTTACAAAATTGAGCTAAATGATGAATTTATGCGTGTAAATGCTACTTTTAATGTTGGAGACTTATCACCTTACTTGGATGATGCAAGTTTGAGGTCAAACGCTTCTCAAGAAGGGGAGACAGATCCAAGATTAGACAATATGGATCAAGAATCGGTTGCTATTGTGCTCGACATGCTTGGCTTTAGCCCATTTGCTCAAGCTTGAGTTTATTACTCATCTCAAATGGGAGGTCACTTAAAGTCACGCCCATGTGCTACCATGGGACACAAGCTCTTTTTTATCAAGCTTTAATTAGTGTAATAAAAGTCAAAGAGTTGCTCTTAAAGTAATACTTAGGGTGCGTTCTCTTCAACTTATTAGACCTGAACTTATCTGAACTGAACTTATCTGAACTTATCTGAACTTAACTGAACTTATTTAACTTATTATACCTTATTTAAATTGTTAGACCTTATTGGAACTTATTAGAACTTATTGGACCTTATTGGAACTTATTAGAACTTATTAGAACTTATTAAATATGATTGAATAATAAATTATTAATAATAATAATAGTATTAATGATGATAATAATAATGATAATAATAATAATAATAATATTATTATATTAATCCAAAAAAGCAATATTCAATACATTTGAATTTATGTTCTTTTTTTATTGTTGAATTACGTTTAAGTAGGTAGTAATAATTAGTATCTCATTTTTCAAACCCATTATTAATTAATGTTATCAATTCCAATAATAAGTTGTCTACATATTTAATTTTCCTTAATTTCGATTTCGCAAGTTGTTGAAAATATACAACCACGAAATGAAGTAAATTTAACTGATGGCGAACGACTAAAGGCAATGAAAGTTGTTCATACAAATATTACAGATGAGATATGGCAAGTTGTACGTGAAGAAAATATGCTCGATGAAGAAAATGATATTGAAGGTGAAAATATATACTCCGATGAGCAATGTATTGATGTGGATTTTTATTCAAGTGAATTTTATTTAATTTTAATTAGTACTAGAATTGCGAATTATTTTAAATTTATCATTCTTATTTTATAATATAAAAAAATAGTTTAATTCAATCTAACTCTGATTGGTTTCTCTAAAAAAATTACAAAACAAGAATGATAGAATAAAAGAATGTTTACCAAAATAATGTTTGGAGCAAAAGTATTTACCAAAATACTAGCAAATCAACAATATTTACCAAAATATTGTCCACGTCAGCCTTGTTTTTATTTTTTTTACGAAACATAAATCGCTATTTCAGATAGCGATTTCTTTAACAAAATCTCTATCTCAAATAGCGATGTTGTTGAGGTTAAAAAAACTCAAACAATGCCTTTATTGTAGAGAATAATGACCAAAGTTGGGTTGTTATTAAGTTACAGGGGAAATCGCTATCTCAGATAGCGATTTACCATACATAACAAAATCGCTATTTCAAATAGCGATTTTGTTACAAATATTTTTTTTTAAAAAAACATGAACACTCTCTCTAGTACGTGGACAACATTCTCGTAATTATTTTTTCATTGGCAGTATTTTGGTAAATACTTTTGGCCTTAACATTATTTTGGTAAAACCCTCAGAATAAAATCCGTTTATGTTGCAAATTAATTTAATTAATTTTATTTAATCAATAATAAGAAAAGGATCAATTGCCAATAAAAAGGCAACCTTTCACCCATTGGCCAATAATAAGTCAAGCTTTTGGAAAAT
Source organism: Salicornia ramosissima (assembly GCA_951394345.1). Classification (NCBI taxonomy): domain Eukaryota; kingdom Viridiplantae; phylum Streptophyta; class Magnoliopsida; order Caryophyllales; family Amaranthaceae; genus Salicornia; species Salicornia ramosissima. The sequence goes on from OX596235.1 coordinate 26,396,399, forward strand.
CGGAAATAAGTTAACCTTGTCAAGATCAAAACCAAAAATAAGATAACTAACCTATGACCGGTAGAATAGATTAAAAATGAATTCTTTGTTCTGTTTTCTTTTTTCCTTTTTAAAAAATAATTTGATTTTTTAAATATTTCTTTCATTTTCTTAACCCCTCACCTCCTTTCTTTTCTCTCTCCTCTCCTCACCTCACCTCCCCACCCCATCCTTTCTCTCTCCACCGCTTACCACCGACGACAACCAAAACAGCACCAACAGCCACCGCCATCTTCCGTGCCCTCGTCACTGCCTACCCCCAACGCCACCACCGCAATTCTCCTCCGTTCTCTACCATTTTTTATCTGTACTATTCTTTTTTTAGAGGAATCATGGGCTCGGTTGTCGGTGGGTTTAGTTGAGGGGCTGCGTTCGGTTATGGGGGTTCTGGTAGGTTTGTTTGTGGGGTGAATTCGATTGTGGGTGGGTTTGATTCTGGGTGGGTTGGGTCGTGGGGTGTGTTTAGATCTAGGGGTTTCGGTTGTGGGGTAGGCTCGTGGGTTCTAGTAGGTTGGGCGTAGAGTTGGGTTGTGATGGCGGTGGGTGGTGTTCAATTAGGATGGGGTTTGGGCGAGGTGATAGTTGAGTTGGTTGTGCATAGTGATGACGGCGGTGGAAGTGGTTGCAACGGCGGTAGTTGCGTCGGCCGCGGTGGCGGTGGTTGCGGTGGTGGTGGAGGCGGATGGCAACAATAGAGAGGGAGGAGAAATGAATTATATATGTAATTAAATTTAAAATAAAATTAATCTTATTTAATTATAATAATTAATTATTATTATAATTATAATAATTAATTATAATTATTCATAATTAATTATGGTGAACCTGTTATAACCTGTTATTACAGGTAAACATATAGGTGACCATCTTAAAATTGGTACTAATGATGACAAGGTTAACTTATTTATGATTTTCCAAGAGCTTGACTTATTATTGGCCAATGGGTGAAAGGTTGCCTTTTTATTGGCAAATAATCCTAAAAAAAAAAACCTAAACCTGATTAGAACTTATTAGACCTGATTGGAACTTATTAGACCTGATTGGAACTTATTAGACCTTATTGGAACTTATTGGAACTTATTAGAACTTATTAGATCTTATTGGAACTTATTATAACTTATTGGACCTTATTGCAACTTATTAGACCTTATTGGAACTTATTAAACCTGATATAACTTATTGGAACTTATTTAAACTTATCTGAACTTATTAAACCTGAAACTTATTTTTTTTAAGGTGAAGAGAACACACCCTTAGCTTCCAAAGCATTCTAGATTCATTGGCCTCCAAGGAGACTATTTTACTTGGCAACCAAGGGGAGTATTTTGCTTGGCCTCCAAGTAATTCTATTTTCCTTAGCCTCCAAGGGGAATATTTACTTGGCTTCCAAGGATCTTTATATTCCTTGGCCTCCAAGAAGAGTAGGATTTTGTTTCTTTTAGATTTCATATGCTACTCCTAAACTCTATATAAGAAGAGCTAATGTTAATGAAAAAATCAGTTTACACATTGATATTTTTTATTAAAAAAAATTGAGTTTTTTTCTTGCATTCAACTTTGTGTTTGTCCAAATTTGAGTGTTGTGCCTTGTTGCTTTGCGTTTGTCTTGAGCAATAAGATTAGGGGGGATTGAATGTGTATTATCTCTAGCCTAAGTTCCCAAAACGTTGAGTTGTTCTTGAGTTTTGATTCATATCCTTTTGTTGTTACCAAACCATGCATGGTTGATTTTCAATTGGGTATTACTATTTACCGCCCTTAAATTACCGTATACCGCCCGTATTTTGACAGACATTCCCTATTTTACCCTTACCCCAATTAATATCTTTCACCCCCTCTCTTTTCTCCAATCTCCATTTCACGCATCTTTCAGAAAAAAAAAAGATCTTCTTTCTCTCTCTCCATTTTTTCTCAGATCCACCACCAGTGGTTCCTATCCCACGCCAAGCTCCACCACCAGCAGCTCCTACCCGACGCCAAGCTCCACCACTTGGGTAAATGGGGAGGGGTAAGTGTAGTTAGGTTGGGTAAATGGGAAGGGGTAGTATAGGAAGTATTTGTATAAATACAGGCGGTATACAGTAATTTTAGGCGGTATTTAGCAATTCAGTTTTCAATTTTATGTTAGAGTTCGAATTCTTGAGTATAAAATCACCAAACTAATTTTAGGGAGGGTTTCCACACTCCCATCATTTGAGCCTTAAAAAATTCATAGGTCAAGCTTTTTGAACCGCCAGGGTCAGCCGATCCCCCTTCTGGTGGTCGCCCACCCCTTCTACCGCTGAAGATCGGTTGTGCTTGCAGTGGTGACCGGAAGGAAGCAACCTGCGAAGTCATCTCAGCCCTGAATTTCACTTGGTCTGCACGAAGTTGGGCCACCATCTTTTTAGAATCTTCACAGGTTTGGTCCACCTTCAGCGAAGTGGAATGCAGCTCCTTCGCCAATTTCGAGGACACCTACTCCAACCTAGGGACTGCTGGACTCCTTTAGTCATGTTGATTAGTTCCGCCACCGCAACCTTGAGAGCCGCAAGTTCTCCAGAGCCTCGAACTGTTGGGAATGTGATGGGTTCACCATAGCGCCACCTTGGAGTGGTGGATTTGATACCAACTGATGTACACTAGGGCTGAAAATAGAAAATTAAGATAGTGGAGAATGACCTTTCAACATTTGAAGAGGCTATGAGCTCAAGATTCCTGCTTTTGAAAGGAAGCCAATTGATGATGAGATGGACTCAATTATGGAAAAGAATACTCGGGTCTTAGCTGATTTACCATCTAAGTGTAAACCTATAGAGTGCAAATGGATTTTCAAAAAGAAAACGAAACTCGATGGGACAATCGACAAGTTCACAACTCGACTTGTGGCTTATGGGTTATTAAAAAATCAGGTACCGATTATTTCGATACATATGCATCGGTTGCTAGAATCTCCGCAATTAGATTATTAATAGCACTTGCGGCTGATCATAATTTAGTGATCCATCAAATGGATGTAAAAGACCACGTCCTTAAATGGAGAGGAGGAGGTTTACATGCGACAACCGGAACGATTTGTCATTAAAGGATAAGAGCACAAGGACCAAGAGGGAAGAAGGAGAGTTGATCTTATCACAATCTCATTACATTGAGAAAGTGCTCAAGAAATTCAAAGTAGATGAAAATTTTCTTGTATCCACACCTATGGATCTTAGCGTGAAGTTATTTACTAATACTGGAAATCCGATATCATAGATTGAATACGCTAGGGTTATAGGATGTTTGATGTACGCCATGAGAAGTACAAGACCGGATATTGCCTATGTAATTGGAAGTTGAGTAGGCATACTAGTAATCCTGGTATGCCACATTGGCAAGCAATACTTCGTGTCTTATGGACTTGAAGAAAACCATTGACTATGGTTTGTGCTATAGTTGATATCCCTCGGTTTTAGAAGGATATTCTAATGCATGTTGGATCACAAATAGAGAGGATCACTCTTTGACGGGTGGATCGGTATTTCTCCTTGGGGGAGGTGCCATCTCTTGGGCTTCCAAGAAACAGACTTACATTGCGGAGTCCACAATGGCATCGGAGTTTATAGCATTACAATCAGCAGGTAAGGAGGCCGAATGGTTGTTTGAAATTCCTCAATTACAAAAACCAACTTCGCCTATTGTTATCGATTGTGATAGCAATTCGACTTTGGCAAGGGCATATAGTAAGTATAACAGCAAGTCAAGACACATATGTGTTCGGCATAGCTTTATACAAAGTCTCATAAAGGACAATGTGATCACCATAGACTAAGTGAGGTCAAAGTTAAATCTAGCAGATTACTTTACAAAGGCATTGGTTATCTTTGTTTTAAAAGGCGCAAGGCGCACCAAGGCGCAAATAGTCGTTGGAGCCTAGGTGCAAGGCGAAGGAGTGCGCCTTTTGTAGGCAAGGCGAATGTATTTATATACTTGTTTCAAATTAATGTTTTCTTTGATTTTAATTAATATATATTGAAAAGATCTCTAATAATTTAAATATTGATATTTGTAAAGCTAATGTAGTCTCAATTTAAAGAATTATATGGGCTGATGTTGATGTATGTCCTTGGATAACAGTCCAATCTGTTGATATGAACCTGCTCATTGTATTCTTTTATCTATTTTATTGTTTTGTAATTATTTTGTTTTTTGTATTCTATATAGGACACGTGTTTCTTGTATTTTGTTTTTTGCTTTCTAGGTTTTTTTGATCCCCATGTATATATAAGGGAGAGTTGCAGTTATTGCACCTTAGAGTGCCACAATATATTGTAAAGGGAGGTATTCTCTTCTTTGAATCATAAATACAGAGAAACAAAAACAAAGAAATATTTTTCATATATTCATAGTTCTTTATGGTATCAAAGCCATAAGGATTTAATCTTTATACAAACTTCAATCTTTTTATTTGTTTTTGAGAGCTAATGGCTGGGAAAGATGAGAAAGTAGAAGATGCAGCAGCTGGGTATGGAGACCCACTGTATCTGGCAGCTTCGGATCACCCAGGAATGCAGATAAGCTCAATGATCTTCACTGGAGGAAACTTCCTCAACTGGAGCAGAAGTGTGAAGCTTTCATTTGCTGCTAAGAACAAACAAGGGTACATTGATGGAACCTGCAACAAGCCTGAAGAAGGGTCTAAGGATCTGTCAAGGTGGATGAGGAATGATCATATGGTCAGGGCATGGTTGTTTAAGTCCATGTCTGATAAGATTGGTGAGACATTAATCCTCTGCACTTCAGCCAAAGAGCTTTGGGACGAGCTCTGAGAGAGATATGGGCAGACTAATGCTCCACAACTGTATCAACTCAAGAGAGAGCTGAACAAACTTGAGCAAGAGAACAATTCAGTCTCATATTATTACTGCAAGCTTAAGAGATTATGGGATGAGATCTCATACCTTGAAGTATTTCCAACATGTGAATGTGATGCAGCAAAAACTTGTAAGTGCAATCTTACTAAGAAGATGCAGGAGAGGAACAGGCTGACTGATTTTCTAATGGGGCTGAACAAGGAGAAATATCAAGGGATGATTGGAAACATCCTTGCAATGGATCCTTTGCCTAATGTCAGTAGGGCATACCACCTTGTTCAACAGCTGGAGAAGCAAAAGGAAATTACTGATGGTGCACAGGGGTCATCCAGCGTTGAAGCAAGTGCTATGAATGTGTCTAAGGAGTATTCTCAGAGTTTTGGTAAGAAGGATTACAAGAAGGAGAAGATGAAAAAGAAATGTGACCACTGTGCTATGAGGGGGCATACAAAAGATGAATGCTTTAAGCTCATTGGGTATCCTGATTGGTTCAAGACCATAAAGAACAAGTCTGGAAGGAAATATGCAGCAAACACTATGAGGGGAGAGGATGATGCATATGAGGAAACACCACTTGATGCAGTGAAGAATGATGGAGGAAATGACACATCTCTGGTGTCATCAGTGGTCCAAGAAGTTCTCAAGGCTCTAAAGGAGAATCAGGGTGGACAGAACAATGTTAGTCACATGGCTAATGCAGCAGGTATTGCAAATGCTTTTAATTCAGCAAGTTTTTATAATTTATTTGAAAAGAAAACTTGGATCATTGATTCTGGGGCCACAGATCATATGGCTGGAAATGAGAATTTATTTTTAAACATGAGTTTTTTAAAAAAACCTATTGTGGTGGGTCTGCCTGATGGATCTATTAAGATAGTGAGCAGGGTTGGAAGGATTAAATTAACCCCAAAAATTATCTTGAATGAAGTATTATATATCCCTCAGTTTAGAAATAACTTATTATCCTTGAGTAAGTTATTGGGAGAAAATGGGTTGAGAACAATTTTTTATCCTGATAAATGCATTTTTCAGGACCTATATACTGAGAGGTTGATAGCTTATGGAGTAAGATGCAGTGGACTGTACATATTCAATGAGATGGAAGTAAATAAAGTAGAGTCTAAAGAGAAGCTGGATGAAGCAGTAGTAGCAGTAGCTAGAAGAAATGAAGAAGAAGAGTTGAAGGAGCTGAAGAAAGTTCACCTTAGATTAGGGCATATTTCCTTGTCTAAGATGAAACATTTACCTTTTTGTAATTGCAGTAGCATGAGTGAACTGTACTGTGATAGTTGTTGCTTAGCAAAACATCACAAGCTACCTTTTGGTGTAAGCAAAAACAATGCAAATGAAAAATTTGAGCTTATTCATATTGATTTGTGGGGGCTTTATAGGGTCACAAATATTGGGGGGCAAAAATATTTCTTAACTATAGTAGATGACTATAGTAGAGTAACATGGACTATTCTAATTAAAACAAAAGATCAAGTAAAAGATGTAATCAGAGATTTTATTCAGCATGTTGAAACTCAATTTGGATCAAAGATTAAAAAGGTGAGGAGTGATAATGGGACTGAAATTGTTAGAGAGGAATGCACAAGGATGTTTGGAGAAAAGGGAATATTACATCAAAAAAGTATTCCTAGAGTACCTCAACAAAATGCAAGGGTGGAAAGGAAACATAGGTTTCTGTTAGAAACAGGAAGAGCAATTAGATTCCATGCTGGAATTCCAAAATTCCTTTGGGGTGAGTGTATACTTGCAGCTACACATCTCATAAATTTATTACCAAGTTCAGTATTAAAATGGAAAACTCCTTATGAACAACTCATGGGTAAGAAACCTGATTATGATCATCTCAAGGTAATTGGGTGCTTATGCTATGCTTCACCTAATGACAGGACAAATGACAAATTTGAAGCTAGGGGGATAAGATCCATACTTATTGGCTATCCATATGGTCAAAAAGGATATAAGCTATATGATCTAGAAAGAAAGAAAATTTTTGTAAGTAGAGATGTCATTTTTAAGGAGGAAATATTTCCTTTTTTGATTACCAAGAAGAATGGAGAAAGTTTGAAGCAAAAATTAAATGAAATTGAGATAAATCAAGAAACAGAATATACAAATAATGAAAAAGGGGATGAAATGGTAGAAAATACAATCATGGAAGAAAGGCATGAAAATGAAAATAATGAGGTAAATGCAGAGTTAAATGATCAAGAGAATTATGCTGATGGAGCATTTGAAGAAAATGAGATCAATGAAGAATATGTTGAATCAGAGGAGGAAATGACTCCAATGAGGCCCAGAAGATCAGGAAGACAAACACAACTCCCATCTAAATTCAAGGAGTACCAAGTTAGTCTCCCAAACTTACAAAATCAAGAAGATGGAAGTGATCAATCACCAACCTTCAATGTGCAGAAGATGGAGTACACTGATCCAAACTTTATCAAAGTAATCAACAATGCAGCAGTAAGTCATGAGCCAAAAAATTATGCACAAGCAGCTCAAGATGAAAGGTGGATAAAAGCAATGCAATCTGAATTGGAAGCCTTAGAAAAAAACAAAACCTGGGATGTGGTAGATTTGCCTATGGGAAAGAAAGCCATAGGGTGCAAATGGGTCTTTAAAAAAAGCACAAAGCAGATGGGAGCGTTGATAGATTTAAGGCAAGGCTTGTGGCAAGAGGGGACAAACAATTGGAAGGGAAGGACTACAAGTATACTTTCTCTCCAGTGGCAAAATTTGCCACTGTAAGAATCATACTTGCAGTAGCTACAATGAAGAATTGGTGTTTGAAGCAATTAGACATAAACAATGCCTTCTTGCATGGAAAATTGGATGAGGAGGTTTACATGAGAGCTCCTGAAGGTTATGAGAAAATTCCACAAGGGAAAGTGTGCAGGTTAAAAAAAAGCTTGTATGTGCTCAAACAAGCCTCAAGGCAATGGAATATTGCATTGAAGGGATTTCTCATGTCCAGAGGATTTATTCAATCAAAGGGAGATTATTCTCTATTTACTAGGAAGCATGATTCCAAACTTTGCATAATCCTAGTATATGGACATGAAGAATTGGTGTTTGAAGCAATTAGACATAAACAATGCCTTCTTGCATGGAAAATTGGATGAGGAGGTTTACATGAGAGCTCCTGAAGGTTATGAGAAAATTCCACAAGGGAAAGTGTGCAGGTTAAAAAAAAGCTTGTATGTGCTCAAACAAGCCTCAAGGCAATGGAATATTGCATTGAAGGGATTTCTCATGTCCAGAGGATTTATTCAATCAAAGGGAGATTATTCTCTATTTACTAGGAAGCATGATTCCAAACTTTGCATAATCCTAGTATATGGAGATGACTTACTTTTGACTGGAGATGATATTGAATGCATAGAAGACATCAAGAAAGAGTTGCACAAAAAATTCACTATTAAAGATCTTGGAGATCCAAAGTATTTCTTGGGGTTAGAAATCCATAGAAATGAAGATGGAACTTTGCTTAGTTAGAGGAAATTCACAAAGGAGCTGTTGGAAGATATGAAGATGACTGAATGCAAGGTTGTGAGCTGTCCATTCCCAAAAGGTGTAAAACTTTCAACAGATCATGGGGAATTACTGCAGCAACCAGATCAGTACAGAAGTCTTATAGGAAAACTACTGTACCTAGGTCTCAGCAGGCCTGACTTATCTTACACTGTGCAGCAACTAAGCCAATTTATGGCTACTCCCAGGGTACCCCACTGGCAAGCTGCAATGCACACCTTGAAATATTTGAAGGGAACTTCAAGTTATGGTATTTACTATCCTAGAAATGAGAATTTTGAGCTGAATGCCTATTGTGATGCAGATTGGGGGTCTTGTGTATTCACTAGAAAGTCCTTAACAGGATATTGTGTCTATTTGGGAGGAAGCCTAGTGTCATGGAAGACTAAGAAGCAAAAAACTGTGTCAAAATCATCAGCAGAATCTGAGTATAGAAGCATGTCTCAAACCACTAGTGAAATTGTTTGGATACATGGCATTCTTGAAGATTTGAAAATTTCTGTCCCAAAACCCATCATGCTTCACTGTGACAGCAAGTCTGCTCACTACATTGCACACAATCCAATTTTTCATGAGCGAACTAAACACTTGAGCATTGATTGCCACTATATACGTGAGCATATTGATTCAGGTTTTCTTACCACATCCTTTATCAGATCCAGACAGCAGATTGCTGATATTTTAACGAAGAGTCTTCCTGAACATCAACATAATCACTTCTCTGCCAAGTTGGGACTATCTGATATCTCATCGAGTCCAACTTGAAGGGGGGGTAAAGAATTATATGGGCTGATGTTGATGTATGTCCTTGGATAACAGTCCAATCTGTTGATATGGACCTGCTCATTGTATTCTTTTATCTATTTTATTGTTTTGTAATTATTTTGTTTTTTGTATTCTGTATAGGACACGTGTTTCTTGTATTTTTTTTTTTGCTTTCTAGGTTTTTCTGATCCCCATGTATATATAAGGGAGAGTTTGCAGTTATTGCACCTTAGAGTGCCACAATATATTGTAAAGGGAGGTATTATCATAAATACAGAGAAACAAAAACAAAGAAATATTTTTCATATATTCATAGTTCTTTACAATTTTAAAAAATCAATCATTCTTCAACTTGCAACTTAAATCTAAGCTACATTTCTTAAGGTGCAAAGGCGCGCCTTTCGTGTGCCTTTCGGATGTGGCTGAGTGTTGAACCATGTTTGATTTGAATGATGACAAACCAATTCTCTATAATTGATTGTTATGCATGTTTGTGTATGAACAGATTGAATCAAGTGAGGACTCATCAAGACAACTTCGAAGGCCTTGAGATACTTGAAGATCAGAAGCAAAGAGCTTGGAGCTATTTATTTTCTGTATTTCTAAGATCTTCTTGTAAAATAAACTTAGGAAAATAAGACGTGTTTATAAGTAAAGAGCAAAAAGGGTTAAAGTTTATGTCCAGTAAAGAGAACAAGTTAAGAACAAGCAAAGAACAAGCTAAGAATAAGCAAAGAACAGTTCTCTTTACCAGATGTAAACTTTGTAGTATTGACTACTGAGACCACTGTGGAAACAGACCTCAGTATTACGCACGTGCACTTAAGTGATCAGTATCGATTTTTATGTTCAAATTATTTTTGAAAATTTATTTTAAAAATATTGATCACTTAGGTTTTGGAAAGCTGCCAAAATGATATAACCAAATCAGCTTTGCAATGTACTTAGTTTGGACTTTAGTGTACTTTCCCACTACATGTAGTGGAAGAAGACAAAGTCTGAAGCAAGTACTATTGTACTTGTGTCAGCTGAATTTGTTTGCACTATTTAGGCAAGTCTCCAAGCATACTTTGGGTTGACGGTTTTCATTTGCAAAAATCTCTATCTTTTGAAAAACCCTAAAAACCCTCGTGCTCTCCAAAGAAGACCAAGTCATATTTTCTGGAGTTCATAGAGCAAAATCATCTCCATATCCATCAGTGTTTGAAAAAGCACGCCTAGGCGCTGAGGCGCTAGGCGATAGGGGGTAGGCGCCTAACACGGCCAAGGCGAGGCACTTGTGGCTAGGCGCAGGTGAGGCTCACTGAGGCGCACTTTAGCTTTTTCCCAATTTTTTTTTTCCAGATTTTCCCCATGCCTTCTTAGGTGCGCCTCACTTCAATGAGGCGCACCGAGGCGCACTGAGGCTCTAGGAATTTCAATCGCCTTGGTGAGCCTTGAGCCTTTTTATGCATTGATATCCATCTTTAAGAGAAAACATACGGAGATTTTGATATTGTATTTTGAACCACTTAGAGGGAAGTAGTTGGGGAGTGTTCTGTGAACACTGAGTGAACTGTTAGAGCTAACAGTTGGGGAATTGAATGTTACAGAGTTGTAGCATTTGATTGAGTGTGTAACCTTGTTATTATTCAGAGTTGATAAATAATATTGGTGAGAGAGTGGAGGACGTAGGCTTGTTTAAAAGCCGAACCTCGTTAAATCCTTGTGTCCCTACTCTTTAATTACTGTTCTGTCATTGTTCTCACAAATAGATAAACAAACTTGAAAAACACTTTAAAAACACACATACTCAATTCAACCCCCCTTCTTGAGTATACATTGAACTTACACTGAGCCTCGCTTACCTAAAGTGCATTTCCCAAAGCCTAAGAGGGAGGCGCGCTCGAGGCGTGCTTTTTAAAATTAAGTTGGTTACAGAGATGTAATTCAATGAATGCCAATCAGTATAAGATTGGGGCCCTTTATTAATCATAAATGAAAGAATCTCGACTTAATGCCCGATAAGACGTTGGGTCCTAAGTTTAATGAGGTCAATTCTCACATTTGTCGATTGGAACTCGTGTATTCATCCAAGGTAAAGTTCCGGAAATTTGAAAATCTAACAAATTCTTGAACTAGCTCAATGAAACTCAAGCACATAGTCATCAAAGTTCAAAACACACAAGCACATAAAGGTGTTTCGAAGCTATAACAAATTCTTGAACTAGCTCAATGAAACTACAAAGCCGAAATTTGCAACTATATTGGCTAAGCTAAGTACATGCATTCTGAATTTCTAAAATCCAAATTTACTGCATGCAGTGAACTTTTACTGCTCTAAATGATGAAAATTGAAAAGTAGATATTTCTTGGTTCATTTTGGCAAATGAAGTAAAATCAATATCATTACTATATGAAAAAATCAATAGCAGTTTACCTGATGAACGTCATTAACAGGGATACTGAAAGTAGTGTTTGCAAAAATGGGAAACTCTTTAGGATGGCCAGGGAATTTTCCGTGTGAGTCTGAAGCAAGATAAAGTGTACCACTACCCTTTTGGACAACAAATACTTCTTCACATGAGTGCCTGTGAATCGGTGTGTGTGATCCAGGAGAAAATGTTTGAAGCCACACCTCAATCTGTTACAGGAATATGCAAAGATTAAGACACGCCACACATCAATCTGTTACAGGAATATGCAAACAATAAGATACAGGGACCTTATAACAGCACTCAACGCAATTTAGAAACTGATAATCTCGTCACATATTCTTATCTAATGCCACCTCTAATTTGAGTTAAAAAGGTCCATCAGATTAGATCACCACATTTGGGCAGTATTTGATTTTATTGTTTGAAAAAGACAAAAGAGAGAGAGAGATACTTCTATCATGTTCCAGTATCTATTTCACTGTTAATCTTCCTATTTAATCGCACATTATTATAACACTATTTATCTCAGCACATGTATCACAGAAATGTACTCCCTGCATTGAAGATCAAGTGTGCCTCTTAAACTTAGGATGCATCACATTCTATGTAGATTTTTATATTTTAAGTTACTTAGTTGATTTACCTTCCATACTTAATAATGTTTTAGCTGATATTTATTGTATGATATTTGATTTTGCACTAGTTTCCAGGACAGCATATGTAATTCAAAATGCTTGAAAAAATAATGGCAGCTATTAGAGAGAGAGAAGCAAAAGTGAGAGCAAATCCACAACACAGCTCTTTCTACTAACCACATAAGTCAGGTGCTTAAAAACCATGCTCCAATTATAAGAGAACAAAGGGTTTATAGGAAGCACTATTCTACCAAAGTGAGTTTCTTAATTGTCAAAGATAGCATATGAGATTATTATATCAAGATGGAAGGAAATTTATCTGATACATGCAATGGTAACAGTAACCTCTTCTAGTCACATAATCACATTAGTCGGTTCCTTAAAATCCATGCACCCACCTATTCTGCAATTAATAGAGAACATTGGGTTGATAGGAAGCACTATTCTATTTCTATCAAAGTTTGTTTCTTAATAGTGAAAGATAGCCTATGATAATTTTATATCAAGATGAAAGGAATTTTATCAAATATATGCAATGGTCACAATACACTAAAGCAAAACTGTTTTCCTCTTATGGATCCCGAAACTATATCCAAGAAAAATTCTTGATTGGTTACTTGCAATGGTGTTATGCTACACAATCATAAAAATACTAACTAAGAATCCACAGCAAAGATCTAAGTTTAAACAGTAGCAGCACAGAGCTAGCAAAATGGACCTGAACAGCTGAACTAGCGGTTCAGGAATAAGCTAGGATTTTTTTTTTTTTTTTAAAAAAAGCACAAAGTAGTATGATCACCAAAGAGAAGGTGATCGCAAACAAAAATCATACAATTTTGGGTCTGCTACATGCCTTATTTTTTCAGATTTTTCACCCTTTTTTGTTGCCTATTTTTAAAATCGGCATGATTAGTGCAAGTATATTATCTTTCAAAACTAAATAAGCAAAAAGAAAAAACCTAAACTGACAACAATACCAACTACAGAGTGAACCCTCAACTCTCTTATTCAAGGATCAAAGAGAAAATTATAAATCAAAAACTTTAGAGCTTATTCAATATCGCTGTGGTTTTTGGTTTTTGGTTGTTTTCTTTTGATAACTTTATAATCTATGTCATATAAGGAACCAAAAAATCGTTAAGCCTATCAAAGACCATAATTTTGAAATCAGACAACAGAAATAGAAAAGTGCAACCACTTTTTTAGTTTCTTGTCTTTGGTATTTTGTTTTCAAAAAAGGAAAACGTGATACAAAAAAAGTACCAAACAAGCCCTTACAACATGCTTGGTACCCGGTCATAAAAGAAAGTAATGAGAATGAATTTGTATATAAATTTTTTGGGACAAAAATTAATATCCATTCCAATGGTGGTTTTAAATAACTGCCATATCATCTCATTTTCTTTATAAATTTTCATTTTCATCCAATACCATTCTTTCAAATGGCAATGGATGGTAATGAAAAAATATGAGGAAAATACAAATTTAGGAATGAGATTATCTTTTCATGGAGATGATAATGTAGTTTTCCTTACTAAATTGATACTAAAAAATCCATTGTCATTATCACAATTTATTACGAACTGCCAAACAGGCCGTAAGAGAAATTCATCACTTCAAACCAACAATTACTTAACGTATAAAGCTCAGATTCATAAAATTCTAATTCATCCTAAACGAAACTACTAAATAATTCGGAGCTAACTAACAAGCTTCAATCTAGGCCTTAAGACACAACACATTACGATCCAAAGGAGCCAAAACAAACCATTAAAAAAACCCAAAGACTTGAGCTCCATTGGATAGCCTACTCATACGGTAGATGCCTAGCCATGATTGTTGACTGGTTAGGTTGCACAGATTCGGATTCAGGTCAAAAACGGGTACGGGGGCGGGGACGAAAAAACGGCAAAATCAAAAATCTTAAAAACGGGTATGCCTTGGGGAAGGCAAAAAAAAATATTAAAAAAATTAAAATTAAAATAAATGATTAAAAAAATCACAAATACAACATCAAAAGAGAAATTAATTCTTTGTCCGACACTAAAAATACATACGGAGTATTAAATGACGCTAGGTTGCACGGAGATGTCTTAAACAATAAAATACGTTTAAAACCTTGCATACCACAATAAAATACGGAGATGCAAATACGTAATTCTTCTCAAAATCTCAAATCCTAATCCCCTTTTCTATTTTCAGACTTTCTTTTTCTTCTTTGGGCTTTAAAAAAGCCACCCTTTCTCCTTTCCTTTTCATTAACTTTTTTTTTTAAATAAAACCAGCTGCCTTGGGATGGCTACTGCATCCAATTCATGTCCCCGAAACCTCCCCACCATCAAACCCAGCTGTCCCCGGTACGTTTTTTTCCGACCCCGCACCATCCCTTGTACGGAATCAGCACCCAAATAGCCATCCCCGTGCTTCCTAGTTGACAAGTAAGTGAACCCCCCAATCCTGTGTTGTAGATTTTGCCTCAATGTGCAGCTTGTTTGTAACATAACCTCAAACATCCACAATGTAAACAATACTACACTAGCACTAGAAGATAGAGGATAGAGGGCACTATTAAAATCTGAAATCTACACATTAATGTTAACACCATCTCAATGTAGACATATGTAAAAAGCTTTCCAACAAAATTTGAGGAATGATCAACTTTAACATAAGCATTGATGCTCCCATATTAAACGTCAACCCTAGAGTTGCTTTAAAGACTAGAGCACCAAGTAATCGACATTTCCATGACCAAGATTAAGTGTCACCAACAAAGAGTATTTGGGAAATGACTACATATAAAAGGCAATGTTTCTGAAGCAAAAACCTTCTAACAGTCAAAATGAGCCACCTCGATAAGTTGAGTGGATCTTATCATGATTCTGTGGGATTGATGTTACCTTGGGGAACGAGTCGACCATAATGTTTGTACATAGGACGGGTCGAATCTTGTACTTGAAAATGAGGGATTGGAGTCAAACACCACTATAGCCCAAATTTGGGTATGAAAATTATATTCAAGTCTCCTTTTAAGATCACAACCAAAGGCCTTTATACAAAATTTAAAATGTTAAACATATTTGTAATCACCAACTTAATATTGAATTATGATCATAAAATGCCCTTTTAAAGCTCATAATTGAGGGGTTACAGAATGTTATGTTTTCTCTTAGCTAGAACACCCAAAAGGAACTCCACTAGCGGAGTTTCCCGCTGCCGCTCCTAAGCCCCGATAAAGGAGGAAGATTGCGGTAGACCTGTGACAACCAGTGTAAAAACATGTCACATCCAGGCGCATGGTTGGACAAGACTAATACTAGGATGGGTCATGCCGCTTACATACCGACCCCGTGGTTGACCACCAACCTCATGGTTGACCGAGAATAGTACTAGGACGAGTGACCTCTTAGGAAGTCCTCGTCCCATCACTTTGAGATTAAAGAGCAGCACAAGGAGAAGATAACACCCAAAAGGAATCCAAGAAATAACAATTAAAGATTATCCATCAAGTCTTTTAAAGCCTTGAAAGAAAATAAGGAATTTCAGCAAGCAATCAAATAAGAGTCAATATTGTTGGAATAATGGTTTTAAAAGCTTTGATGAATAATCTTCAATGGTTATTTCAAGGATTCCTTTTGGGTGTTATGGCTAATATAAAACCTAACATCTTTTAACCCCTAAATTATGAGCTTCAAAAGGACATTTTTAGATCAAAATGAATATTAAGTTGGTGATTACAAATACTTGTAACATTTAAATTTTTCTATTGATGGATATGAGATTTGTAGCATGTACAAGTTTTGTATATAAAGGCCTTTGGTGTGTGACTTGAATATAATTTTCATACTCTAAATTTGGGCAAGAGTGGTGCGTGACTGCAATCCCTATCTTTCAAGTACAAGATTGTGTGGGAGTGATAAAGAGAGTAGAGATGAATAAAATATGGAAGATAAATTACAAATATGATTCGAAGATTTTGAGTATGTGAGACAATGGTTTTTCCACGACATAACATACCCAAAATCTTCGAATCATATTCGTAATTTATCCTCCTTACTTTATTCATCGCCACTATTTTTATTTGTTGCCTTCATATATCCTTTATGTGCTACACTCTCAAATAAAGCTAGTTACCAAATGCAAAGCTTTCTCCTTCCTAAGAATATCACTTCTAAATTAAAATTGTAACCATATGCTTGAGTGAGTGAAACGGATAGAGCTACTACAAGAGCTTAAACTGGGTAAAATATTAAAAAGTCAACCCTGGTGAATTACACAACGTTTAAAACCTTGCATACCACATGATTCCATGACAACCACTTACATTTTGTGGAAAGGTACAAATGATAATAAAGAGGTCAATGATGATAATATTCAGTGCAGTGTGCTATCCTATACTACAAGAACAAACACATACGATGATCATATTGAGGCTTTAGCAAATTTGAGAATTAAAATGAGTGGGGTAGAGAAGGGTATAATAGTGAATTCAAGCATAATTAGGAATTGAAATTAAAATGAAAGTGAAAATTTGGGAACGATTGAAAATCTACTAGCTAAAATGAAAATCTACTAGCATGACTTGCCTCTTTCATTCCATGTATAAGGGATCCAACAAGGGTGATGTGAGATAGGCCCCCTCTACCATAGTTACTTTGTGGAAGCTGACTTATATTCCGCACAAGAGGAAATCCTGTATCAATATCAAACTAAGAATCAAAACCTCTTCCACAAAAAAAAATAAAAATAAAAATAAAAAACTGCAAAGGGTGTTGCGCAATCTGAGTAACATCATTTTAATAGTCAATCAATTCGATACAAACCCACCTCCTGTCTTAAGATTATATTTGAGCAGCTAGAGCTCGTGCAGGTGGCATTCAACCTTTGTTGGCAATAAAATGATGGCATTAGTTGTATATTCTTTGTTTTGCTCGCAGCTCTTCCGCTATTATTATTTCTAACAAATTAAGTTGTTTAATCTGTCCAACAAGGTAAAGATACTGCATTTCAGACTATCTTCCCTTGTGCCTCCCTGAACAGCACTAGTACACTTGAAGAAGCAAGTGAACAGGATTGCATATGACAATTATTTCTTCACAGAAGTCCGCTAATATTTTTGAGGAAAATGGAAGAACTATCTCTTGAATGTAATTGGGTATGTAATACATTTTGATCCAAAACCTAAAACTTTATCAAATTTTTAGCGCCTTAATTAATAACCTGAGGCAGCTCCTTGTAATACCTTTGACAGAGGTAATATCTTGTTTTGTAAAAATGCATTTGCTGCAACTTACCTTTGTTTCTTTATGGAATAGGACAAAATGCTATTATATGAGAAGCTCAGACGCTATGAATAGAAAACGGTGGAGAAAAGGCGAATGCTGACTTTTTTATATGCCAGGTAGGTAATCCAGATCAGGTAAACTGTAGTGGCTAACATTGTGAAACAAGAACTTGAATTTGCCAGCTAACTCTATCGGGCATCCACAAACCACAGCAGCAATACCAAATTTCATGCTTTCAAGCTGCAAAGCCTCCTTCACCTGTCATATAGGTTTTCCATTCCCATTTCATTTTAAGTAAGCATTAATCGCTCTTCAATCTAAATTAACTTTTTTTTCTTCAAACTTAATGTGCAGTAATACAAAAAACAGAGAGGCTACAACTGGTATTCCGTCAAATGTGAGAAGATTATAAAGGGATAACGGAAGCTTTTCCTATTGCAATTGTTCTTCACCAAGGGTCTGCTCTACATGAGTCCACCTAATAGCAATCAATCCTTATGGATGAATTAACAGGCCAATTCAAGCAGACATACCATGGTGTCCGCTATTTGGGGATGACATATTGTTGATTGATGATTGATGGGACACAAGCATGGAGGAATCCTAATGTTAGAGCTTTTAAGATAAAAATTAGAATTATGAGGGTTCAAGGTAAGCTCTATTCAAACTGGTAAACAAATTGTCAATTCAAGTAATGATAGAAAGTCAAGTGAGAATGTATTGACACAAGATATTGATTGAGATGGACATGAATGGCTATGTGGTCACAAAGTACACCCAAAATTAAATTGAAAATTTGCAGGACTGCTATAGACCATTAATACTCTCTATGGGTTGATTAGAAGGATCATATTAAGAAGTTGCAGGTTATAGAAATGTGTATGTTGAGATCAATTAGCGATACAACATTAAGAGATACAATCTAAAATAAATATATTCAGAAGACGATGAGAGTGGAAAGTATTGAGGATAAGATCAAGGAAACACAACTTTGTTGATTTGGTAATATGACACAATGCTAGAAGATGCATTGATGAGGAAGGTAGGCTTGATTGCTTGAAGCTATGTGGATTTTTGAAAACCTAAAATAACTATTATTGAAGAAGTTTAGAATATGATTCTAAGATTTTGGGTATGAGGTGATGCAAAATTAATTTCAAACAACAGAACATTACTGTGAAGGGCTGCACAAAACAATAATCATTCATTCAACTGGCTCGGCTCTTTAATTTAGGATATGCGTTAAGGTTTGCTCAATGAAGCATAAAGGTTAGATTTTACGTAACACTACCTTAGACGATAATGGTGAAAATGCAAGTCAATAGGAAAGGATGTCTTCAAAATGTAAGTCGATAGGAGCTCTTCACATACACTGAATAAAGGGATGTGAAGGTGCTCAGCTAATGTACCTTAATGTCACTTTGCTCTGCCTGCTATTGAAAAATATAAATTACCAATAATCCCCGCATGAGCATTCCCCAGCCTCAAACCTATGAAATCTGCTATTGTCTCTCACAATAATGGTTCGTCCAGTGCATTTTGACATATATTTGATAGCTCTTCACATACACTGAATAAAGGGATGTGAAGGTGCTCAGCTAATGTACCTTAATGTCACTTTGCTCTGCCTGCTATTGAAAAATATAAATTACCAATAATCCCCGCATGAGCATTCCCCAGCCTCAAACCTATGAAATCTGCTATTGTCTCTCACAATAATGGTTCGTCCAGTGCATTTTGACATATATTTGATAGCAGTGTGACAATCACCACACACACGTAAATTTTTCATAATCCGGATAGGCCTATATGGTGGGAAGCTGATTAACGCATAAGCAATGGCTAGTCTCTCACTGTGATACCAAATTGCTTGTTTCTTAATATCATCATCCACCTGTTGCAACACAAAACTAGTGTCAACAATATAGCCAGCTCGCTTCATTTCATCTCCTAATTCCTCCAATTTTTGACATATCTCCTCGAATTTTGGATGCCATTTGTCCCCAGCAGCAAACATGTGCACCCTATTACCTTCCTCAAGCCAACTTAAACCTGTTTCTTTCTTTAATCCTTTATCCCTTAACATCTTCCTTGCTTTGGCTGCATCTAGGAGTTTTCCAGCTGCAGCATAGGCATTAGATAAAGTCACAAATAAACCAGTACTCACATTACCCAACTCAAAAATCTTGTCCGCAGCATATGCTGCTAATTCAGTGTTGTCATGTAGTCGGCAGCCAGTCAAGAGAGCACCCCAAACTGACTCCGTAGGTTCGATGGGCATCTCATTAATAACTGCAAGTGCGTCCTTCAACTTTCCAGCACGGCCTAGCAAATCCACTAAGGTGGCATAATGCTGGTGCCCTGGTTCGATGCCATACTTTTTCATTAGATCAAAGTAAAACCGCCCTTCCGTAACCAATCCAGCATGACTACAAGCATAAAGCAAAGACAAGAAGGTGATGAAATTGGGTTTTGTTCCTTCATTTTTCATACTATGAAACAAGTCCATCACCTTTGAACTATGAGCGTGTTGGGCACAAGCTATTAACATAGAATTCCATAGTCCAACATTCTTTATCTTCACTTCATCAAATACACGATATGCTCCTTCTATGATCCCACATTTTGAGTACAATGAGATCAAACCACTCCCAACAAAACTTGATGAATCATAACCTTTCTTCAAGCACAAGCCATGAATTTGCCTACCCAATTCCAAAAGTGTTGAATTACCACATACATGAACCGCACTCGAAAATGTAAAATCATTAACATCTACACCCTCCATTAAAGAACACTTAAACAGCCTCAGAGCCTCCTCATTTTCACCCAACTGAGCATACCCAAAAATCATTCCAGTCCAAGACACTACATTTTTCTGAGGCATTTTGTCGAACACCTTCCGTGCATCCCAAATCTCCTCACATTTCCCGTACATATCCACCATAGAGCTAGCTACAAACAAATCACTCTCATACCCAGTTTTCAGCACAACCCCATGAATCAATCTCCCAACATCAACCCTCCCCAACACCGCGCATGACTTAGTCGCACTCGGGTAGGTATGATCATCAGGCCGAAACCCATTTTCAAGCATCCTACGAAAGAAGTCAAGAGCAACACAAGGGAGCTCATTCTGAGCAAAAGCAGAGATGACCGAGCTCCAAGTAGTACAAACTTTAACAGGAGTTTCATCAAAGATTTGGCGGGAAAAGATGGGAAGCTGGGATTTTGAGTAGAAATTAATCAAATGATGGGCAACAAGAGGGATAGATTGTAAGCCTAGTTTGAGGATGTGAGCATGAAGCTGAACGCCTTTTGGGAGTGCACGTAAACGAGTACAAGTGACAAGATTGTCGCAAAGATGACGATAGTATTGCTCGAAACTCCACTCGTTAATGGAGTTTGTTGTGTAATTTGTGTTCCTTGGTACAAATTTTGGTTGAAGCATTCTGTCTCAAATCGAAGATATGAACTGGTTTACAGATAAATTGTATAATGGAGTAAGAAACGTCTTAACCATTTCCTTCAATCAAATCACTTTCCCGGTCAGTCTTCATTAAACTTGACAATATACAATTACGAAATAACTGAAATTTTTAATAATTTGAGGGGAAAATGAAAGATGCCATGAGAATTGAAAACTCACCGTTGATAGAGCATTGTGAAGCAAAAATGGAAGCTTGTAAGAAAATCAAAGTGATGAGCACAATCAGAAGTTGATACGGGTTATGCAGACACATTTCGTTTTCTCTCTCGAGGTGAATTCGTCGCACTACTTCCAAGTCCCAAACTTCCAACAAAACGTTGTGCATGTAATCCTTCACCCGCGTCACCCCGCTAGGGTTATTTAAAATAATCCGATCCGTTGATCCAATCCATAATTCGGTCGATCCGATTTGAATTTTTGGATATTCTTAGAGTTTTGATGTTTTGAATCGGATATCTAAAAAAATTTCAGAATGGATTCGGATTACGTGTCATCAAATTTCAGATATCTGAAATATTCAAAAGTTGAAAAAATATTCTGGTGGCTATTATGTATTAACTAAATGCTCGCCAAGAACCAAAAGCTCAATACCCATTAAATAATAAAACCTTTGAAAAATA
Organism: Salicornia ramosissima; assembly: GCA_951394345.1. Classification (NCBI taxonomy): domain Eukaryota; kingdom Viridiplantae; phylum Streptophyta; class Magnoliopsida; order Caryophyllales; family Amaranthaceae; genus Salicornia; species Salicornia ramosissima. The sequence continues at coordinate 26,418,022 of OX596235.1, forward strand.
ATCCATCTCATTTGTCCTCCTCTTCATTCTCCTCCAAAAACTCACCATCTCCGTCGCTTATGCTCGTCATCTCCACTTTGGCATCTCCTTCAACAACTAGTTGTTCATGACAGTCTACAGATGGAACTCCTATATATAATGGTTCTTACCACTAAGTAATTGAGGAACAGTACTCTTCAGCTGTTTTCGGGACAATTGTTTAAACTCTTTACTTAACAACTAGTCCTATCAACTATTTGTCATCATCCAAAACATTAAAGGACTAAAAACTTTTTTTTCTCACCTACCTGCATAAATGACATTAAATTGGCTATTTTTAAGATATGTTCTCCAATCAAAGATCGATAGGTGTCCTCCTTTTGTTCTGAGAAATGGAGTTATGTTTGTATTTCTCCACTCTCCACTTGCTTCTAAGGCCCCGTTCTTTAGGACTTCTAACAACTTAATTTAATTTAATTAAATTTAATTTAAGTTCAGTTAATTTAATTTAAGTTAATTTAATTTAAGTTCAGTTAATTTAATTTAAGTTTTGTTAATTTAATTTAAGTTCATTTTAGTTAAGTTTGTTTCAGTTCAGTTCATTATTTTTATTTTAATAATAATAATAATAATAATAATAATAATAATAATTATTATTATTATTATTATTATTATTATTATTGTTATTGTTATTGTTATTGTTATTGTTATTGTTATTGTTAATTGGCTCATCTTTTAGCTACATCTTTTAGCTACTACAAATCAAACATCCGAAATAAACTCTCTAGTGCCCGCTGAGATTTCCAAGCGCCCGCTGAATTGGCCAAAACAAACATTAGCTCATCTTTTAGCTACATCGCCATTGAGACCTCTCCAGCGCCCGCTGGAGAGACCAAGCGCCCGCTAAGAAGGCGCTATTCGTATCATTTAATCTGTTTTAGGTCATTTTTCGTGTATTTTTGGGAGCACTATATATACTCCCCTCCCCTCATTTTGCTCAGTAGTTGAGGTTAGAGGCTCCAAGTTAGGCTTAGGTTAGTTTTAGCTCCCTCTTTCAAATTCTTTTGTAAATTCCTTCTTAATTTATGCAAGTTTCTTAGTTTCTCTTCCTCTTGTTCTTCAATCTCTTCAAGGTATTTCATTGCTTTACTTTACTTGCTTTTTATTGCTTTATGTACTTATTCCTTATTATTCCGTCTAGTTTTAGATTGTTATTGTTGTTGTTGTTGTTGTTTATATTTGTTGTTTGATTTGTTGGTAGTTTAGTTGATAGTTGTTTTGCTAGTATTGTTCTTATTTTCTTGGGTTTAGTTTCATTTGTATTGTTCATAGTTTTAGGTTTAATTTATGTACTTAGTTTTAGTTTTAAATATGTTTTTATTAATTAATCATGAGTAGTTAATTTCTAGGGTTTTGAGTGAAACTTCTCAAATCCTCCATGTTTGTGATTTAGTTGTTTCTTGGCCGGACTTAGTTTGTGGAATTATCGGTACCAAAGGATTCGGTATTGTTGAGTCTTGTGTCTAGCTAACATAGGATTCATTGAAGAATCCCCACCGAAAGACCGAAAGGTGAACATGGGTGATGACTTCCTTTGTAACGACCCGTTTTTCGAGCATCAACGTTATCAAGGGTAACGTCGCAAACAGGCAGTCACCAATCAATTAAATAATGAAATCTTAACTAATACTCATGAAACTTGTGAAAGTCATAAATTTATTGATAAAATCCAAAGATAATAGTGCGACGACCCGACTCGCTTAAACCGGCGCGGAAGAAACCGACGAGTCGAATAGTCAGATCTAACAAACTAAAATACTTAAATTTAAAAAAAAAAAAAAAAAAACAAACCTCAAATGATTATATATACTAAACCAAAAATTACAATTACCCACAAGTTGTACACAACTAATCCCAAATGTCATACTACTACTACTATCAAACGTAAACTCCAAGTATATGTCAGAGTTAGAGAAGTATACAAGTACCACTACTAGAGTATAAAACTAGAAAACATCGAAAAATAACAACATAAAAACTAAGTAATAACGGCACTCGCCCAACCCAAAGCTAAACAAGGACCTCATCATCAGAGTTACCTGAAAAACAACAACAGTCCACCGTCAGTGGCGAGTAACATAACCGTCCCACCCTAACGGGGATACACATGAACATAGCACAAACCAAACAACTCAATCAAACATGCCAACATACATCAGATCATACGAATCATCAATCAATCATGCTATCGACAACGAACGACATCACTTAATCATGCTTACACGACCAATTAACCATTAATTAACAAATCTTAACTTTGGCGCAATCATTCACATACTAGACCGGACTATGCACGTACGAACGCATCTTACGCGATCGAACTTTCTACTATGTCAGGATTGAGAATCTTACTCCCAACCCCATGAAACCAATCTTACTGGAAATCCATATCCGAAGCCAACATAGTAAGACCACCAACTATCCCAATACCGCGGATAGGATAGGGGCAACGTCTTAACCCAAAAACAAAGAATCTTACTCTAAGTTTTAGGCGTCTAGTAGCGAAATCAAGCTAACTTCAACTTTAAATCGAAGTTTACATTCTTAGTTAATTCTTAAGTTGCATCTTACGCCTTGACTCAAGAAATAACATGTAAACCAATCAAACTTACAACCTCTTTAAACAATCTTTAACCTTTTCTTTAACTTTCTTTAACTTTAAAGACTCAACCAAGAACTCATAATGAACTTTAAAGAACTCATCAAGAACTCAAAGAACTCATCCAGAACTCATCCAAGATTCAAGATCTTCAATCAAGAACTCAATCAAGATTCAAGAACTTCAACCAAGAACTCATTCAAGAATCAAGAACTCATCCCAACTTCATCAAATTACACGCATACTTTCAACAATAAAACACATGAAATCATCAACTTTCTAGTATCCAAAATTCATCAAACTTGAACATGAATAACATCAAACTTAATACTAACATATTCAATCATGAAATCATCATATTCAAGTAATAATCATCATGAAACCATCCCAAAATTTCAGATTAGAACACACATATAAACATGGTTAAAAAAAATCAAATAGTCTAATCTAATCATTTAATTTATACTATGAAACATAGTATACCAAATTAGATTGGAAAAGCATGTTACCTTATTAAGGATTACACACAAAATCAACACAATCTTGCAGCCCGGAATTCGAACCACACGGCTCCAACAAATTGCACCCACACGGCACACCACGCACGGTTGGCTGCACGAACACCACACGGCCACCACTCAGCTGCACGGCCCACGAACACGGCACGATCACCACGGCACCACCACGACACTTGCACGGCACCAACACAGCTCTTGCACGGCACCACCACGGACCACCACCGTGCACCACTCTCGAACCACGAACAACCCACACAATTCCCAACCCAAAACCGAACCAACTACCCAAGTCTTGATAGATGGCAATGAAGGTTAATTTGTGTTTGATTACTTAAAGATCAAATGGAGTTTGAATCTTTAAGTTTAAGTTTAGAATTGATGATGAGCAAATTGGTTGGATTGATGAACAAGCCTGATAGGCGTGTGACTATAGGCAAGGGAGAGTGTTTGGCTTTTTAATTGTGGCTAAGTGATGATCAAAGGTGTTTAAGATGACAAATGAGCAAAAGGATTCTTAAGCCTTACTAACCCTCCTATATATAGAGGTTAGTTAAGGTGTGATTGCATGGCAAGTGACAATTAGGCCACTAATTACCAAAGGGGGCCGGTTTTCATGAGGCTAAAATGGGCCTTTGGTGATCAATTGGGCTAATTAAAAGTTTGCATGATCAATCATGCTTAAATCGATTTAGCCCAAAAATATTAAATAATTAATTAGAAAATTAAATAATAAAAATTCTAATTAATTAAATAATAATTAAAATGAATAATAATTAATCAAAATAAAATAATTTGAATTTAATCGAAATTATTCACATAAAATAAAATAAATAGTCCAAAATAAATTTTGGACCATACATCAAATCACATAAATACACATAAATATGCGACGGAAATACCAATAAAATCAGGGTCGTTACAACCTCCCCTCCTTAAAGAAATTTCGTCCAAGGCAAAGGAGATCGCTCACCCTCAAACAACTCCGGGTACTTCCGCCTCATGGACGCCTCTGTCTCCCAAGTCGCCTCCTCGTGGTGTTGATTTCTCCACAACACCTTGACGAGCTGGACTTGCTTACGTCGAAGGGTCCTCACTTCCCGATCCAAGACCTGGACGAGTCGCTCCTCAAAAGTCTATTCTAGAGGAACAAGTGCCTAGAACGCCTCGCTCATCACACAACCCAATTCTGTTCCTCATTCTACTCACCTGTAAAATAAAAAGGGGGTCCACTGTCAGTGGCGAGTAACTAGACTGTTCTACTTAGCAGTAGAACCAAACAATATAGAATAACAAATCAAACACGGGAATACAACACCTTAAATAAATTCATCATATCAATCAAGTCGCACATGCATCAGATATTGGCAGCGGAAACTTATCATCCATCAACGAAATAGGAAACGATAATCAAGACTTAAATAGTTTCAAGATAAAAATATATCATCATCACCCTTGATACACATGAAAAACATACAATTCTATAATAGGACTCAACTCGGTCTTTAACCATAGACATGACCCACTCGGTCTTTAACCGATAACATCACCCGATCGGTCTATAACCGATAAACATGACCCGCTCGGTCTTCAACCGATAAACATGACCCGCTCGGTCTTCAACCGATAAACATGACCCGCTCGGTCTATAACCGATAAAACATGACCCGCTCGGTCTATAACCGATAAAACATGACCTGCTCGGTCTATAACCGATAAAACATGACCCGATCGGTCTATAACCGATAAACTTGATCCACTCGATCTTCAACCGATAAAAATTACAAGACTTTATCCAAGACAAGGAAAACGTGAAACAAACTCAACACACAAACCCAAACATGAGTCACACGAACTTCAATCATCACACATCATCACATCATCATACAATGACAAGTTCATCAAACGTACAATAAAAACTCAGGGGAAACAGGTCACACAAGATTAGCCATGTGTATTAGGATTCGAACTTGACTCATGAAGCACGAACCTCTCGGTTTTGATGGGTCAGGTTCGAATGCCAACAACAAAATGGAAACAACCAAACTTCAAGAACTCAGGCAAGATTCATTGCAGCAATCATCGGAAAATCCATAAACGTAATAAAGGTTCAAGCTTTCAAAGAAAGATAATCAAGAAACTCAAGAAAACATTCGAGCAAACATCTATGCAATCCGGCTATCAAGAGCAAGACAATATCAAGATTAAATCATTCACAACCTCATGAAACTACAAGAATTCACACGAATTACTAGGATTAAAATCAAGAACGAAGTAAAGGTCCAATCTTGGTCATCAAGGACCAAGTTGGCGCGTTGAACAAAAATAAAGATTCAATTTTTATGCTTTAAAAACTTTCATTGATTCAAGAAATACTATGAACATGCTTTAATCATTGATTAGATAACAAGAACACATGAAAAATTCATGCTTTGATTGTAGGGGTCGTTTTTACCGGCCGCCTATGTCACGAGTTATTTTTGAATGCTCGTTAACGCCACACGTGAATGTGGTCTAGTAGGAGTCGCCACAGTACGTTTTATACGGTCTACGAACACCGAAAAAATACCAATGCCAGGAGCAATTGGCCCCATATGGTCGTGCACTATAGTATGGGTTCGGGGACAGGTTACGAGCCAATCGTGCATTGGGCCCGCCCGCCTGTAAGCGATCTCTACTAGGTCTCTTTTTGTGGTCGTACTATTATTAATCCCGAATACACATATATCTCAGTTTATACCCTAAAAGCGCATATTACTAGGTGGGTTAGAATTATTACAAGTCAAAACTAATTTATTGTGACCACTTTGAGTTAGATCCATATTAAAAATCCTAAAAATAATAAAGGGTTTTTCTCACTAGTACCCATGTGTTTTTGCATTTTCTCAAGTGTACCCACTTTTACCCAACTTTCTCAGAGGTACCCATCAGCTGATCCACCATTATTCAACCATAACCTGATTTACATCATCAATAACGACGTTAAGTGAGAGTAATTGCTTACGTTAGTTAAGTTCAAATGCAATTAAAAAATGAAAAATAAAAAAAAGGGAATTAGGAACTGTTTCTTTGGATTGAATTTTGCTGAACTGAAATTTTATTTTTTTTATATTTCCATATTTTAATTTTTTCTTATTATTTTTTTAATTTGAATATTTTTTATTAAAATTATAAATTATTTTAAAACGCGATCCGATTAGCTCCGATTTGTATTTCCAATTCACCTCAATTTGCACTTATTTATATATATGTCAAAAAATGCTCTCTCAAGGTTTTACGGGTCATTTTAACCCTTAAGGTTCATATTTGATGTCGAAATTTGAAAAAAAAAATCTAGATTAGCCCAGATTTACGTTCCTAATTAATTCGCCTCGGTTTTCGCCATTAATCTATGTGTCAAAAAATTGCTCTCTCAAGATTTTATGCGGGCCATTTTAACACTTAAGAGTCAGATTTGATGTCGAAATTTAAAAAAATGACCCGATCAGCCTCGATTTGCGTTCCTGATTCGCCTCGATTTGTGCGCATTAATTATGAGTAAAAATATTTCTATCAAGGTTTTACAGGTCATTTTAATCGTTATGGATCAGATTTGAGTTCAGAATTTGCAAAAAACGACCCGATTAGCGCTGATTTGAAAATAATAAATTAATAACTAAGGACGTTAGTATTGAGTTAGCAGTAATGGAGTTCCTGCGAGAAAAATCGGTCGAAAACCATCAACGAAAAATCGACCGGAAAAAGTCACCAAAAAAGTCACTTGGAAACCGTCTTGGAAAAATTGGCCAAAAACCATCACCGGAAAAGTCGGCCGGAAAAATGTTGCCGGAAAAGTCGGAGAGAAAAACGATGATGAAAAATTAATAACAATAATAATAATAATAATTATTATTATTATTATTATTATTATAATAATATAAATAATAATACCAACTAAAGTTAAAGTCGTTAACTTAAGTTAACGTTTCATCATTAAACTGGGTATATATCATTATAGATGATAAATTGATGGGTACCTTTGAGAAAGTTGGAAAAAAGTGGGTACACATGAGAAAATGCAAAAACACATAGGTACTAGTGAGAATAACCCTTAAATAAATCACATAATGAAGAAAAATATAAAATAAAATGTATGATTGCAAAAACACATAATAAAAGAGATAAAAAATACAAAATTAAAACAATTGCATATGAATTGATTGCGAAATTAGATTTTATGTGAGATCTGTTATAACACATATTGAATTGTTAATCACAATGCATATATTTAGATCATATTAAAAATTAATGAAATAATTATAAATCAATTATAAATGGCGATTAAAATGAAGATCAAATCGTTATGAATTTTGTGAAGAATTATGAAAAAAAGTTGATTAAAGCATTGAACATTCATATGTATGTTCAACTAGAAATATCGTTATTTGTTGTGAATTTATCCGTTATCATCGCTTATCTCCATTTTATTCACCATTTAATGAGTCAAATAATGAAATTAAAATAAAATAATGAAAGTTTAGAAAGGTGGAGACTTCAGAAAATAGTACCTTGCAATGCCTTTAATCAAAATAACCAAGGAAAACCAACAATAATGAATGCAAGTGTTTGTTTGAAGTTGATTGAGTTGATGATTGGTGGTGCTAGCGTATGTTGAAAAGCTTGGAAAGACGTGTATTTATAGGCCAGAAGGGGCAACGAAGGACCCAGGGGAGCCAATGACCTGCGTCTAAACGCAGGTCTTGTAACATGACCTGCGTCTAGATGCAAGTCAGTGTAATATGACCTGCATCTAGACCCAGGTCAGTGTTATATGACCTGCGTCTAGACGCAGGTCTGATCTGATATGAGTCGATGTTTTTTCTTGATTTTGCGCGTGATTTCCGGGATTATGATCCGATTTTTATGCGATTACAGAAATGTTCTATAATCTTTTGATATTCTGGAATATTCCGGGGTTTCCCGGGATGCTCCGGGATGTCCCGGAATGATCTAGAATGTTCCAAACTGTTCCGGAATGCCCAGAATGTCCCGTAATGTTTTAGAAACCTCCATAATCTCTAAAAAATTACAAAAAAAAATATTAAAAATTATGAAAAATTATGAAAAATTATGAAAATTATGAAAAACACTAATATGCTTTGTGGAACAATTTTCAACATTCGGAAATGACGAAAATGCCCCTAAGCGTGCAAATATCCTAAAAAATTTATAAAAAGCTCTAAAAATATGATAAAAAATACAGAAAAATATGAATAAATTATAAATTAATTTTATGATTTTTAAAAATATTTTATGATGCAAACTGACATTTTTTTTATTTTTTATGAATATATAATATTAAAAAATGCATGGAAAAAACCTAAAAATAAACCTGGACAAATATGGACAAACCTGGACAAATATGGACAAACCTGGACAAATGTGGACAAACCTGGACAAATATGAACAAACCTGGACAAATCTAGACAAACATGGATAAATCTGGACACACCTGAACATGCAAACTTGGACAAATGTGGACAAACCTGGACAAATGTGGACAAACCTGGACAAATATGAACAAACCTGGACAAATCTAGACAAACATGGACAAATCTGGATAAATCTGGACACACCTGGACATGCAAACCTGGACTAATGTTGACAAAACTGGACAAATGTGGACAAACCTAGACAAATATGAACAAATCTGAACACACATGGACAAACCTGGATACATATTGTTAACCCTAGATACCTATTTGTAAACCTGGACACCTATTTGTAAACCTTGACACATATTGTTTAAACATGGACACATATTGTAAAACATGGACACATTTTGTAACTAACTTGGACAAAATACGTTTTTTTTTTTACATTTTGAGGCCTTTAGAGGCCTCGTTTGGCGATTTCCGGTGGCCAAATCCCCTGCAGTAATTTGCAGCTGGGTTCTTCTAGAAAAATTAATCAATTTCGACATATTATATGCCCCGATCCAACACCCGAGCGCAAAGTTATAGCCTCCCAAAGTTTTTCACTATTATAATTGGTTATATGGGTCAGCCGTCTGACCAGATTGTCTGGTCAGACTGTCTGACCCAATACTTTCACATGTTAGTTTTACCTGTAATCGCGCCCCATGTGGTTTAATCCCTTAGAAGCGACTTGATCCTCGGGATGATGTCATATGAAGTGTCTGTTTCCTCCAGATGCGCTTGGATCCTTTGGAACTACTCCCTTGGGTAAGCATAAACCCATGGGTCAATGATGAAAAGTCGTATGGGCGGGATCGATCAAGAGTAAGCATAAACTCTTGAAAAGGTGCGTGCGAGTAAGCATAAACTCACGAGAAAGTATGTTTAGGGTGGACATAAACCCTTTGCATGACAAGAGTAAGCATAAACTCTTGGTAGAAAATGTGACGAGTCAAGAGTAAGTATAAACTTTTACTAAAAGGTATGATGTGTGTTTGGGTTAACATAAACTCGTGAGAATGATAATGTGCTAAGAGTAGGCATAAACTCTTAGAGGAAAAACAAGAGTAAGAATAAAACCTTGAGAGATGAGGGTAAGCATAAACCCATGAGTAAGGATGATGTGATAAGAGTAAGCATAAACTCTTAGTAAGTATAAACTCTTGAGAGAAGGTATGAGGGTAAGCATAAACCCTAAGCAAAATGATGTGTTAAGAGTACGCATAAACTCTTAGGAGAAAAATCAAGAGTAAGTATAAACTCTTAAGAGAAGCTAAGGTATGAGGGTAAGCATAAACCCATAAGCAAAGTGAAGTGGATTAAGGGTAGGCATAAACACTTAGAGGTATTTTTGTGAGCTTAGGGTAAGTATAAACCCATGAAAAAAGTAGGTGAATTAAGAGTAGGCATAAACCCTTAGAAAAACTTTTGTGAGATTAGGGTAATCATAAACCCTGTGAGAAAAGTGCTTGTGAGTGATGCCGTTGAGGTGGAAAAATAAGGAAAAACATATACGTATGATGATGAGAAGCCCCCACTTTTACTGAGTCTGGAGAGGAAAATGTTCTCGCAAGACAAAAGTCAAAGTATTATGGCTGGGGAATTAAGGGTAAACCCTTAGAGGAATTAGGGTAAGCATAAACCCGTGAGAAAGGTAAGTGATTTAAGGGTTGGCATAAACCCTTAGAGTGATATTTGTGAGCTTAGGGTAAGCATAAACCCTGTGAGAAAAGTACTTGTGAGTGAGGGAAAAGGAATTTTGTGTCTGATGAGAAGCCCCCACTTTGACTGAGTCTGGAGAGACGAATGCTCTTGCAAGGCGAAAGTCAAAGTATTATCAAGGAAAAACTATACATAGCCATATAGGCATGCACACATGGGTGTATGAACACGAAAGTTATTCAAGACAATAACCGCATATAGTGCTTTTAGGATTCAACAAAGATGGGCTCTAGCCTTATGTGCTTTATGCTATGTGATGTGCGTATGTACGGTGTGTGTGATGCTTATGCATGTATATGATGTATTCATGAAATGATTATGATGAGTGATATGCTTGTGGTGCATGATGCATGATGTGATTGGTGTTCCTGAAATGCATGTGGAATGATATGTTATGTATGTTAAGGCAATGAATGACCAAAGGGATCGGCCAATAGTATCGTACTTCTCTATAAAGGGCGATTAAAATGAAGATCAAATCGTTATGAATTTTGTGTAGAATTATGAGAAAAAAAATTGATTAAAGCGTTGAACATTCATATGTATGTTCAACTAGAAATATCGTTATTTGTTATGAATTTATCCATTATCATCGCTTATCTCCATTTTAATTTCCATTTAATGAGTCAAATAATGAAATTAAAATAAAATAATGAAAGTATAGAAGGGTAGAGACTTCAGGAAATAGTACTTTGTAATGCCTTTAATCAAAATAACCAAGGAAAACAAACAATGATGAATGCAAGTGTTTGTTTGAAGTTGATTGAGTTGATGATTTGTGATATGTATATATGAGTGTTGAGAGGTGTTTGATGTGTTATAAGTGTTTGGGATTGAAGTATGCAATTCAAGAGAGGGAGTGGTGGTGTTGGCGTATGTTGAAAAGCTTGGAAGGACGTGTATTTATAGGCCAGAAGGAGCAACGAAGGACCCGGGGGAACCAGTGACCTGCGTCTAGACGCAGGTCTTGTAATATGACCTTTGTCCAGACGCAGATACGGGTCGATTTTTTTCTTGATTGAAACCTCCATAAGCTCTAAAAAATTACAAAAAAAATAGGAAAAATTATGAAAAATATAAAAAACACTAATATGCTTTGTGGAATAATTTTCAACATTCGGAAATAATGAAAATGCCCCTAAGCATGCAAATATCCTAAAAAATCTATAAAAAGCTCTAAAAATATGATAAAAAATACAGAAAAATATGAATAAATTATAAATTAATTTTATGATTTTTAAAAATATTTTATGATGCAAAATGACATTTTTTTTTATTTTTTTATGAATATATAATATTAAAAAATGCATGGAAAAATACCTAAATGTAAAGAAAAATGAACAATAAATCCCGTAATCATCGCGAATCCTAATACACGCTTCCAAGGCAATTCAAACATGGTTTAGGCAATTGGTTGAGGTATATTATGTGTTTTCATCATCAATTTCCCTTAGTTGTACTTTATGGCAATATGGAACGTTCATCATCAGTCTCTACAATGGGGAGACACATTTAGGTGTCTACATTGATCATCATACATACACGAACCATACTAGCAAGAGAAACGAAATCAAGAGAACCACTTATACAACTAAATTCGTAAGAAAACATCATGCAAGGATAGAAAAATTTAATAATCATGAAAGAATTAACAAGATTCATCAAGTTTAGTCATAAAGAGAAATAAAAATTCACGCTTTTAAACTCTACTCACACACGCATGATACAAGCCAAGAACCGATCAAGAAATCATTGAATTTGCAAGAAATTCATACAAGAATTTCAAGAAAAGATCATAGAACAACATATCACGAAAAGTTGATTCAAGATTCAATAAGATAAAAGCAAAGATTGAAAGTGTAACGACCCGGATTTTTGGGCCGAAAAATTTCGTGAGAAATTAAGCCTTAAAGCCCAACATTCTAAATTGGGCCAAAAGACTTAATTTGATATTTGACGAAGCAAGCCCAAAACCCGTATTCCTTCCCCACATGGTCGGCCCTCCTCATATTTTTCCCCTTATTTTTATTTCTATTTTTCTACCTTAATTATCTAAATAGATCTATTCATACTATTTGACCTAAAAATCCTATTTTTATTCCCCTCTGTAATAACCCGGAATTTTGGGCCAGAAAATTTCGCGGTTATTAATGTGATTTCCTTAGAATATTGTCTCATAACCGGCAGCCTATGAAGTCCAAGGCCGGCGGTATAGAACCGGCAGCCTATGAAGTCCAAGACCGGCGGTATAGAACCGGCAGCTTGTGAAGTTCAAGACCGGCGGTATAGAACCGGCAGCTTGTGAAGTCCAAGACCGGCGGTATAGAACTGCCAGCTTGCGAAGTCCAAGACCGGCGGTTTATGTAGATCAAACCGGCAGCTTTGAAGCCTCAGCTTTTAAACTGGCAGCTTCGTCTTGAATTCTCAATTGGGCCAAAGACCCAACTTTTCCCTTATGAGGCCTTGGCCGGTTTGTTCTGGGTGTTTGGGCCAAGGTTTATTTGATTTAATTAATTAAGGATAATTATTATAATTTAAATAATTAAATTAATTAAATTAGTTTAAACACTCTTTACTTATTCAAATGTTGTTGATGACCAACAACTAATCCTCCCCTTTTCTCTCTTGTTACACGGCCAGCTTGTAGTTCTAGGGCTTGCTTGTGTTTTTTTTTTATTTTTTTTTATTTTTATTCTCTTTATATATAGGACCCCTTCACTTCTTTTGGGTCCTATTTGTTATTTTGCTCCAAACCCTAAAGAAATTCTCCATCTTTTCCCCTCTCATATCAGCCGAGCATAGTAGTTTGCCTTGGATAATTTTGCATCTAAGGTAACTAGCTTTCCTCTTTAATTTATGGGTAGCAATCCACATAGTTAATTAGGAATTATATCATGAAAATTGTAGGGATTTAATTTTGTTTTGCAAGGGATTGTCGAGTGATGATGATGTTGTTTCTTGATTTAATTTCATGATTTTATATATGAATCTTGCAATGAATTTATGTAATCTTGATTGATTCTTGATGGAGTATGCGTATGGTATCAATAAGTTCCAAGCATGGATTTTTATTTGCTCTAATTGTGTATTTTGATAATTTAAATCTTAAACCTTGATGTTTAAATCTTGATTTGCTTAGACTTAGGGTATTATGCGTGTAGTAGGTGTCAAGAGTATGGGTGCTCTTCTTGATGATATGTCATACGTATAGTAACTGGCATCAGCAAGCATGCAAATTTTAGTTTAGAATTCTTTATCAAGTTAATGGCAAACCCATGAATCAATTTACAACTTTGTTGACTATTCTATTTTCGGTACTTGCTGTAAAGTTTAGGAACAATTTGCATTAATGTTGAACTAGTGCCAAGCGTGTGTATGAACATTGAGCATATTGGTTAATCATGTTTCTTGAATTTAATCTTGTTAGTTGATGTTAAGTATGGTTTTATGATATTTGTATATTTAATTTAATCATTTGTTGTTGATTAAATTACATGGATTAATTGAATAATTTGATGAAATTCATGGATATGTCGAGTGGGATGAAAAATTAGGAAAGTAGAGTTTTATCACTTTTTTGGCAATTTTAGTAATTATTTTGACTAATTAAATTAGTTTAAGAATTAGTTAATTATTTGTTGAAAGTCTAAGATTGCCGTGAAGAATGATTAGATTTAGTCATTTTGTTTTTGTTGTTTAAATTGGAATTATTATTAATTTAGGAATTGTTAATAATAAAAGTTACGGTCAAAATAATTATTAGGAATAAGTTGTAAAGTGTAGGGATTAAAGGAACAATAATATTGATATTATACTATTAGGGACGAAAGGGTTTAGTATAATAATATAATTATATTCTGGATAACGTTACGAAATTGTTATATAATGTTAAGGTTAGTATCCGAAAGGATAAGGATATAAGTATACGAATATATGAGGAATAGTATATGTTATAAGAATGAAGTTGCATAAGATATTATTAGGGATAAGAAAGGAAATAGAGTAATAGCTATACATGTTATGTATCGGTCTCTGGCTAGGAAAGACTTGGTATTTAAGGTGGCCAATACACGTGCCGCACCTCTCTTTCCTGGGACTCCGAACATTTCGTTTCCTATTACGGTCACCTAGTATTATCCTAATATATGATATGATTAAATTAAATGAAGATATAAGATACAATATGGACGCCCACCTGATGATACACGAGTCGTTAGTGGGTTAAGTCAGAGCCACTGCTCAATGGGACGAACACACGAGTTCCCCCGAGTAGTTTTGAATCTTAGAACATGTAGTCGTCTGGTAGTGGTACACGAGCCGCTACTAGGAGTTATGGCCATAGCTTAGGCTTAGTGGTGAAACACGGGATCCGCTACGGGTTGAGTACACGAGCTCCTCCCGGCATGTTCTAGGAAGTTATGGTGAAACACGAGATCCATAACGAGTTATAGTGACCGGTCCAACGAAGATGATATGTGGTGATCATACGATTGATAAGATGAAATCATAAGATGAAGTATAAGATGATTTCTAAAGAAAGTTATGATATGATCAGATATGATATGATATGATAAGATTAAGATAAGATATGATATGATCTAATATGACAAGAAAGACATGATATGTTATGATTAAGATAAGAATTATGATGAAGGGAATGTGATGAAATTATGATTATGATTTATTAATGATATAATTTAAGAAGGGTTAAGTATAAGTTAAGGATTGGGATAATTTAAGAAGTATATTATAAGTCTTCCGCTGTGTATTTCTGAAATTATACGAACATGTATGAGTATAATTATACGGATGATGTATGTATTTTGGTATGTATTCTAACCGTATTTTGCAGGGTTGATTATACGTACATTATATGTGAATATACGTATTTTAACCGTATTTCTGCAGGGGTATTTATACGTATTTTTATACGTACCTTTATACGTATTTATATACGTATCTGTATGCGTATTTTGTACGTACTTTTATACGTATTCTTGTATGTACGTTTTTATGGAATTTGTGTATCTTGTGTAAAGCATGTATTAATTCTTTATAGTTTTTATGATATTTTTCTATGCTATTATGTGTTTGGTGGTCCCTCGATTAAATGGGACAGCCTAGTTACTCGCCACTGACGGTGGACCCCCCCCTCAGTTTCAGGTGATGTTGCAGCAGATTAGAGCGGGCTTCGCCGGACGGGCTTGAGTGTTTAGGCCTTTATTCTTAAATTTCTAGTATTTTCCAGAACAATTTAACATTTATTAGTTTATTATATGTTCCCAGCATGTTGGGACGGTATTTCTAGACTTTTGGATGTAATAACAATTAGTGCTTTATTATGGATTTTAGTAGTTATATTAATAAAAGATCATCCTTTCATTTATATTGATAATTTATTGTTTATTAAGATTAAGTAATGATCCGAAATGTCGATTTCCCTTCGTAAATCGACAAGCTAAAAAGTCGGGTCGTTACACCCTCACCACCCCACTACATTTTAGGAAACCAAATCCCTATTTTTCCTTACCCTAGGGCTTGTGACGACCCGACTCGCTTAAACCGGCGGGGAAGAAACCGACGAGTCGAATAGTCAGATCTAACAAACTTAAATACTTAAAAATTAAAACAAAACCTCAAAATGTATATATATCTACTAAACCAAAAGTACAATACCCACAAGATTGTACGTATCTAATTCCAAATGCCAACGTTACTACTACTATCAAATGTAAACTCCGAATATATGTCAGAGTTAAAGAAATATACAAGTACTAAAACTGAAGTCCAAAACTAGAATATATCGTAAAATAATAATAGGAAAGCTAAATAACAACGGCACTCGCCCAACCCAAAGCTAAGCAAGGACCTCATCATCAAAGTTACCTGAAAAACAACAACAGGCCACCGTCAGTGGCGAGTAACATAACCGTCCCACCCTAACGGGGATACACATGAACATAGCACAAACCAAACAACTAAATCAAACATGCCAACATACATCAGATCATGCGAATCATCAATCAATCATGCTATCTGTAACGACCCGACTTTTTGACTTGTCGATTTACGAAGGGAATCAACAACGGATCATTACTTAAGCATATAATTAAACACTAGATAAATATAATTATAAATAGATCATCTTTTATTAACCCAAATATCTGGAAATATACTCCAAAAGTCAAATAAGGCATATAATACCTAAAGTGTTACATGAACTAAGAAAATGTCTTCCCAACAGACTGGGATTATAAATAAATAACTATAAGATTGTCTTATAGGTGCTAGAATAACTAAGATAAATCTAAACTTCTGCCGCACTCAAGCCCATCCAACGGAAGCCCGTTCTATGCTGCTGCATCGTCACCTGAAACTGAGGGGGGGGGTCCACCGTCAGTGGCGAGTAACTAGGCTGTCCCGCTTAATTGAGGGACCGCTAAACACATAATATCATAGAATATCGCATGAAAACCATAAAAAAATCTAATACATGTTATACAGAATTCAATACGAGGTACGTATAAAATACGTACAAAAATACGTATACGATTATGTACAAAATACGTATAAGAATACCTGCAGAAATATGGTTAGAATACGTACAAATCTCCGTATAATGTACGTGTAATCATACCTGCAAAATACGGTTAGGAATACGTACAAATATACACTTACTATACATACGTTCATACATACTTACACGTATACATACATGGATACATACATACGTACATGCTTACATACAATCTTATAAGAATACAGAAATACACAGCGGAAGTCTTATACCATTCTCAATACATATACTTATATAATTATACCCTTATAACCTAACTATCCCGAATTCATTCGATCATAACCTACATCTTAAATTATACATCTTATGTCATATTACAATATATGTCATAACTTATGTTACTAGTCATCATCTTATCAAAACATATCATCATATCATATCTTATCATTCATATCTTTCATATCATATCATATCTTATCTTCGTATAATTACATAAGTATCTTATCTTGTCATATCATAACATAACATAAACATAACATAACATCTTATCTTACCTTTGCTTAATCCATGGTCGAGTCAACATGCTAGTAGGGGATCTCGTGTGCACCCCAACTTTCCTAGAATATGCCGGGTCAGACTCATGTGTCTTCCCCAAAGTCTAAGTGGGACCCTCACTCCCGAATTAACGACTCATGTGCCACTAATTCGGACGACAACACAAACTAGAATCAGTAAATCGACCAGAAAGCCTCGGCAGGTCGGTGGCCAAGACTTAACCCCGGTAACGAAACATGCATCATCGGTGGGGTGACCACTTCATAATATCTTATCTTATATCGTATGAATCATCTTAACATCTCATATCGTTCATTTCATATCTTATCATTTCATCTTTCAGTGGACCGGTCACTATAACTCGTTGTGGATCCCGTGTTTCACCACAACTTTCCTAGAACATGCCGGGGTGAGCTCGTGTACTCAACCCGTAGTGGATCTCGTGTTTCACCACTAAGCCTAAGCTATGGCCATAACTCCCAAATAGCAGCTCGTGTACTACTACTTAGACGACTACATATCCTAAGACCCAGAACTACTCGGGGGAACTCGTGTGTTCGTCCCATTGAGCAGTGGCTTCGACTTAACCCAGTCTGACTACTCGAGTCATCAGGTAGGCGTCCTTATCTTATCTTATATCTTTCAAATCTTATGTCTTTCTTAATTCGGGAAATACTAGGTGGCCGTAATCGGAAATGAAATGTTCGAAGTCCCAGGAAAGAGAGGTGCGGCACGTATATTGGCCACCTTAAATACCAAGTCTTTCCTAGCCAGAGATCGAAACAATTCGTATTCCTTTTACTCTGTTTCCTTTCCTTCCCTTTTTAATATTTTATGTCCTCAAATCTTATATTATAACCTATCCTTAATGTTATATCTTATTCTATAAACTCTTAATAATTATCCCAATATAATTATAGGTCTAGAATAAACTAAAAACTATCAACCTATAAATGAGCCATTCGACATTCATAAAAATATTACCCAAAATTTATACTTTAAATTAAATAAATACAATTACTAAATATTAAATTAATTAGATTAAATAATCATCTATAATAGCAACAAACAACAATAATTACCTAAAAACATGATAAAGATCCTATTTTTCATAATTGGACCTACTCGACATTTTCCCATCAAAATACCAAAAATTATACTTTAGATCAATTAGATACAATTAACAACAATTAATCAAATAAACTTAATAATAAACAATTTAATTTACTTTAAACATTAAATCATAAAACATGGATTAAAACAAGATCAAAATCATTCCTTTATTTACATCACACCACACGGCTATCATAGGGTTCAAACAAGATCAAGATTAAATTCAAGAATTCAAAATAACATGTTTTAATAATTTAATTACATTATTTTACACAATCTGATTTTTAAAGAATTAAATTACGAACGACCTTTTAAAGGTCTCGATTACTCTCGAAATTTTAATGAAACTTAAATATAGGTTCAAGGTTTAACGTGCATAATTTTTGTCCAAAAATAACATCTTTTACTATTTTTAAGGAATTTTATAACTAACAAATCAGATTAGGCTGAATTCAGTTTCAGATTTTTCTGCCATATCAAACGAAATTTAAAAATTACGAAAATTTTACACAAGCTGTAAAACACTATTACGGACTTCCACCTAAAATGTCATAGCATTCCGAGTTGATTAACTATCCTAATAAATTCGTAAACCGATTCTGGACAGTTTTACCGGTTTGAAAGATTAAATTATTTCAAGCAAGAGATGAACGAATTTCGCCATGAAATAAATCTTGATTAAAGACCAAACAGTAAAGAAACTCCTAAAATTGTTCTAAGTCACTCGACACATTAGCACAACAAGGGGAAGAAATATTCATGCAATTATTCATACAAGATACATAAATAAATTAATTAATTTATGCATAGAATACCTTAAAATAATAAAGATTCATACTAAAATCAAGAAATATCATATTCATAAAATTCATATGGTTCGAATTATTTAAACCTAATCATGATACTAATTCTTTTACAATTTTCATGCTTTTAATCCTAATTAACTATGTGAATAGTTTGTACCAAAATTAAACGGAATAGCGAAGTTACCTGATTCGCTAAATTATCCAAGGCACCAAAATAATTCACTATTGGTGAATTTTTAGGTGGTTCGACTTTTTTGAAAGGAAAAGAGGGAGAAATAATTTTGTTAGGGTTTAAGAGATTTTTGCCAATTAGGAACCAAATGTGTGTATTAGGTCCTATTTAAAGAAAGAAGAAAAGAAAAAAAAAAAAATAAATAAAATAAACAAAACCCTAATTTGTTTGGTTAGGGCCGTGTACAAGGGGAGAGTTAGGGGAGGAATTAGTTAGGGTTGTTAGCTTATATTTGAATGGTTTTAGGAAAAGTAATTCTTAATTAATTAATTTAATTACTCAAATAATATAATTATTAATTAATTAATTAAACCAAAAAGAATTAAAGGAATAAAAACAATCACTAAGCCCATGTATTTAAGGAGGGCCGGCTAAGGGAAAAGAAAAGGAAAAATTGGATCTTTGGCCCGATTTGAGGAAAAAGATTGGACTAAGAATGAAAACAGTCCAAATTAAATGGCCTTTAGACTTAGAATTGAATAAATAATATTAATAACCGCGAAATTTTCTGGCCCTAAATTTCGGGGTATTACACTATCAACAACGAACGACATCACTTTATCATGCTTACACAACCAATTAACCATTAATTAACAAATCTTTAACTTTGGCACAATCATTCACATACTAGACCGAACTATGCACGTACGAACGCATCTTACACGATCGAACTTTCTACTATGTCAGGATTGAGAATCTTACTCCCAACCCCATGAAACCAATCTTACTGGAAATCCATATCCGAAGACAACATAGTAAGACCACCAACTATCCCAATATCGCGGATAGGATAGGGGCAACGTCTTAACCCAAAAACATAGAATCTTACTCTAAGTTTTAGGCGTCTAGTAGCGAAATCAAGCTAATCTTAACTTTAAATCGAAGTTTACATTCTTAGCTAATTCTTAAGTTGCATCTTACGCCTTGACTCAAGAAATAACATGTACACCAACAAACTTGGAACATCTCATATCATTCTTTAACTTTTCTTTAATCTTTCTTTAACTTTCTTTAATTAATACTAACTTTCTTTAACTTAAAGACTCAACCAAGAACTCATAAAGAACTCAAAGAACACATTAAGAACTCATCCAAGATTCAAGATCTTCAATCAAGAACTCATTCAAGATTTAAGAACTTCAACCAAGAACTCATTCAAGATTCAAGAACTCAACCCAACTCATCATTTTACACGCATAAAACAATCAAGTTCAACCATAAAATTCATCAACTTAAGATCATCGAAACTTCATAAAACTTGAACATGAACAACATCAAACATAATACTAACATAATCAATCATGAAAATATACATAATCAAGTAGAAATCTTCATAATTCATCACCCAAAAATAAGATTATAATCCATACATAAAGATGAACACATAACACTAAAACGGTCTAATCTAATCATTTAATCTATACTATCAATCATAGTATACCAATTAGTTTGAGAAAGTATGTTACCTTATTAAGGATTACACACAATTTCAACACAACTTTCAGCCCGGGATTCGAACCACACGGCTCCAATAATTTGCACCCACACGGCACACAACACGGCTGGCCACCACACGGACACGGCTCCAACACGGCTGCCACCACGCACGAGCACGGCTTCAACACGACCACCACAGACTCACCTCTTGCACACGGGCCTGCTGCACGGCTTCACCACATGCACCACCACTTGCACACGGCTTCCACACGACCCACTCGAACAAGTCCCAAAAATAAACCCCGAACAAGAATTCTTGATTGAAAACTGTTAGTTCAATGTATACTCAAGAAGGGGGGGTTGAATTGAGTATGTGTGTTTTTTCAATCGTTTTCAAGTTTTGTTTGTGCTTTTGTGAGAACAGCGAGAGAACAGTAAGCAAAGAGTAAGGACACAAAGATTTAACGAGGTTCGGCTTCTAAACAAGCCTACGTCCTCCACTCTCTCACCAATATTATTAATCAACTCAGAATAATAACAAGGTTACACACTCAATCAAGTGCTACAACTATGTAACACTTAATTCCCCAACTGTTAACTCTAACAGTTCACTCAGTGTTCACAGAACACTCCCCAACCACTTCCCTCTAAGTGGTTCAGATATTACAAACTTAAATCTCCGTAAGTTTTTCTCTTAAAGATGGATATGGAGATAGTTTTGGACTAAGGATAGACTCTCAGAAAATATTACTTGGTTTTCTTTGGAGAGCAAAAGTCTTCTAGGGTTTTTGCAAAGATTGTCTTTATAGACAAGGAAAACCGTTCCCTAGAAGTGTGCTGGAAGCTCCCCTAAATTGTGCAAAAGGATCAGCTGACACAAGTGAACAGTTAACTGTTCCAGACTTCTGTATACTACCACTGTTTGCAGCGGTTAATACTCAAAAGTCCAACAAGTACATTGCATTTAATGAGCTGATTTTGCAAATCAATTTAGCAGATTTCCAAAGTACAAGTGATCCAAATTTTTCACATAAATTTTCAAAAATGATTTTGAACTCGAAAACCTGTACGGATCACGTGCGTAATACTGAGGTCTGTTCCCACAGTGGTCTCAGTACTACTAAGTTTACGTCTGGTAAAGGGAACTGTTCCAAGCTTGTTCTGTGCCTGTTCTTAGCTTGTTCTTGGGCTGTTCTCTTTACTAGATGTAAACTTAAGGTCTTTTTGCTCTTTACTTAAAAACAATAAGAATATTTTCCTAAGCCTATTTTACATGAAGATCCTAGAAATATAAAAATAAAAAGGCTCCAAGCTCTTGGCTTCTGATCTTCAAGTATTTCAAGGTCTTCATGATTGCCTTGATGAGTCCTCACTTGATTCAACCTGTTCATATACAATTATACATAGATATCAAGTATAGAGGACTGGTTTGTCATCATTCAAATCAAACATGGTTCAACAATTTCCCCCTATTTGATGATGACAAACCATGAAGTTCCCCCTGAGAACAGTATCCAATTATCTCAAAATAAAATAACTGTTCAGAGGAACTGGTCTTGCACTGTGCCTGTAGTCAGATTCATAATCTCAGAGAATAAAAAAATATACAGCAGACTAAAGCACAATTATACTAATTACAGTGGTCAGTCACTCATCACATTACTCAATTTATTATTGAGTTTCAGCATTAGAACTGTAACCTGCAAGACTTATCAGTTATCAAATGTAGCAAGAGAAATTTCAATTTCACTTAGAAGAATTTCTTCCAGTTGGGATGGATAGGGGCACTTGATCTGAATTCAAGATACTCCTAGGCAAAAAGCTGGGCCATCTCTTAACAAGGTCTGAACCTTGCTCAAGTTGCTACACTTGATACTAGGAACTTCACCTGTCCTATTCCCCCTTTTGGCATCATAAAATGACAAAAACAATCACAGCATAAAAATTAGGAGAAGGCAACAAGTAAAGTCATAAGCATAATATACACACAGCATTCTAGAGATGCTGTCCCAAATGTGAGTACCTGCAACTCACAATCCCAAACTGTTCAAGTGCACACATAAGTTAATAAAATATACAGACCAGGACCATTCTGCAGAGAAATTGTTTAGCAGAAATGGTCAATAAACTAAAGGTAGCAATTGTTCAGAGAAACTAGAGAAAAGAAAGTTTGAGATCAATGTTAGTAGGGAAGGGGGTAGGCTAAGAAGAAGTGGAGTCAGCATCATCATCATCAGAATCCTCAGTAGAATCCTCATTCTCATCTTCTTCACTCTGCTCCTGCTGCTTCTTCTTGACTTGGGCTATGATGGGAACTGGTCTCTTGGTGGTCTTGGGTTTGAAGCTGGAAGAGGAGGCAAGCTTTTCTTCCTGGGAGTCCAGTCGTGCTGTTATATTCTTTATAGAACCATCCAGAGAGGTGCACAGAGCATTGACACTAGCCATCATCTGTTGCAGTAATTCCCCATGTGTCTGCACCTGTTTGGATAGTGATTCAGTAGCTTCCTCAGACCTGGAACTGCTTGTCCTTCTGGGCCCTGTGACCCTGTCTTCATCCCTCATTTTGAGCATACCTCCCTCAAAGGTCATCCCCTTCTGACCTAGGATCTGGTTGGTGAGGACAGACATTTTCTTTACCTCACCACTCAGATGAACCTTTCTACTTTGGAAAACCAAAGTAAGCCAGGCTCCATAAGGTAGAGAGTGGTTGGACCTTTCCAAAATGCTAACCATGTGAGCTAGCATCAGACCAGGGAGACTTAACTTAATCTTCTCATATAGACAGTAAATAATCACAGCATCCATCTTCCTGACATCCATTCTGCCCTGAGCCCTGGGGAGTACTATCTTAGAGGCAACTGTATGGAACAGCCTCATTACTGGTTCCCTTAATTGGCCAATAACATAGCCAGCACCATCAGTTGGAGAACCAGTAAAGAGAGTGGTCTGTATGTGTTCTGTACTGACCTCAGGAATAGTTGGCCAGTTGTCCTTGGAATAATCACAGAATCCACTCCTTGGTACACCCAGTACCTCCCCTAGACTCTTCTTTGAAAGAGTGATGTCGACCCCCTCGACCTCACTCCAGACCTTCCCTTTCTCTAACTTCCCCAACTTAGAGTAAAATTCTTCAACACAAGTTTCAAAAACATTTAGCCTCTTATCAAACAACCCTTCCCAGCCCTGGTACTCTATGGCCTCCTTAAACTCCTCTAAAAATGGTTGACTCATCCAAGACATAGGACATGAAAAACCAAATAAGACACCCCTACCACTTAATTCATACAGTGGTTCAGAAGTGGTCTTACCTTTTTTCTTGGCAGGATTCTTATCAGAGGCAGAGGCAGCTTTCCTCTTCTTTTCTGCTGGCAGTTTGGTTGCAGGCTTGGGGCTCTCAGAGGCTTTGCCCTTCTTGGCAACACTTTTCACCCTTTTTCTCTTTTCATCCTTCTTCTCTTCAGAAACCACTTCAGCAGGTTCCTTCTTGATTTCTTCCTTACAGACCCTTGTCCTCAAGGGCCTGGTTCTTTTTCCTTGTTCCTTTTCACCTTGTACAACACCGGTGATCTCTACATCCATATCCTGAACATTGGTGTCATCATCCTTCTTTTCCATCTTTTCCTTTCCAACTTCCTTTTCTTCAGTGCTTGGCACTGGTTTCTGTGTGGTCTGTGGTGATGATGTGGGTGATTTTTCTGATGGTGGAGAGGGTAATAGGGTTGTTTCTTTTTGCGGTGGAGATGATGGTGGAGTTGTGAATTTTAGTGGTGACTGTGGGGGAGGAGTTTTGGCTTTTGTGGGAGATGGTGGTTTTAGTGGAGGTGAAGATTTTGTAGGCTGTGACGAGTGTTGTTTGGGTGATGGAGAGGGTGATTTCTTAGTTGGTGATGGTGTTTTCTGAGGTTGAGGTGGTGGTGATGTTTTGGGGCTTTGTGGAGGAGTAGATTTCTCATCGGGCTTGCATGTGCCTTTAGACTCAGCAATTGTTTCTGTTGTGGTTTGATCCTTGATTTTTTCTTCCTTTTCTTCTGTGTGGTGGTGTTCAGCAACCACTACATTTTCTGATTCTGTCTCAGCCTTAGAGGGTGTGAAATTTGGAGATTGGCTTAACCCACGACTTTTCTTCCTTGCAGCCTTGCTTTTCTTTCTTCCCATTTTGATTAAATTTGCAGAGTTGATGAAGGAGAGAGAAAGAAACCGAATTTGAATTCTTAAAGAGGATTTTGATGATGGTGCTTAGGGTTTGAGAGAAAGGATTACTTTGAGAGAGAAAGAGACAGTTAGAGGAATCAATGTGATAAACTGAATTAAAATGGAGAAAACCGGCAGTTATTCGAACAGATAAAGTAGAAGTAACTTCTACTGTTCACAACGGTCATGTGTCAGAACACTTAACTCCTCAATTTCAAAATCGAGAATTCAGCAGTAACTGATATAACCGATGTAGGGAACTGGTCTTACGATGGTCTGACGCTGATCTGAATAAATTAAAAACTTTAATGCAACTTACAATTAGGCAACTTAGAGATACCACACATTGGAACAACATCAGCATAAGAATTTTGAGACCACTTGCATCAATGACATTAAGAGTTAACCAGCCCTGCTTATTTACACTAATGATCATAAAGTCAAACATAGCCAAAAAGTGAAAGATAAGTCCTAAGGAACTAGGATCTAATCCTTACCATACCAAGTAATGTGCGGAGTTTGACAAACACTTCCCTGCTCAGGGGTTTAGTGAAAATATCAGCCAATTGTTCTTCAGATCTGCAAAATTCAAGATTCACATTTCCTTTTTCAACATTGTCTCTGAGAAAATGATGTCTGATTTCAATATGTTTGGTTTTAGAGTGTTGGACAGGATTTTTTGAAATATTTATAGCACTGGTGTTATCACACAATATGGGAACACTTCCGGAACAGACCCCAAAATCCTTAAGTTGTGTCTTTATCCAAAGCAATTGAGCACAGCACAAAGCAGCAGCTATGTACTCTGATTCAGCTGTGGATAAGGCCACTGAATTTTGTTTCTTAGATCCCCACGAAATGAGACAAGAACCTAAGAAGTGAGCCATTCCTGAAGTGCTCTTCCTGTCCACACTAAAACCAGCATAATCAGCATCAGTGTATCCTAAAAGATCAAAATTGCTTCCCTTTGGATACCATAAGCACATGTCCTCTGTACCACTTAGGTACCTAAAAATTCTCTTAACAGCTTTTAGATGAGACTCTTTTGGGTTGCTTTGAAATCTTGCACACAACCCAACTGAGAACACTATGTCTGGTCTACTAGCTGTTAAGTAGAGAAGTGAGCCAATCATACCTCTGTATAGCTTATCCTCAACATCCTTTCCTTTCTCATCTAGGCTCAGTTTAGAAGAGGTAGGGATAGGTGTGTCATAGGACTTGCTATCTTGCAGACCATATCTCTTGAGGAGCTCCTTGAGATACTTCTGTTGGTGGATCATGATTCCATCATCCACTTGCCTGATTTGAAGCCCTAAGAAGAAACCAAGTTCTCCCATCATGCTCATCTCAAATTCACTTTTCATTAGGTCTGCAAACTCATCACACAAAACAGAATTAGTAGTCCCAAACAAAATATCATCAACATATACCTGGACCACTAACAGATCTGTTCCCCTTTTCTTTAAGAATAGAGTTTTGTCCACTGAACCTCTCTCATAATGATTTTCAATAAGAAAGCTAGAGAGTCTCTCATACCAAGCACGAGGGGCTTGTTTGAGGCCATAAAGAGCTTTGTCTAACTTGTAGACATGATCTGGACAAACTCTATCCTCAAAGCCAGGGGGCTGTTCCACATACACATCTTCTTTCAAATAACCATTTAGAAAAGCAGTTTTAACATCCATTTGAAAGAGTTTAAAGTTCATGTGGGCAGCAAATGCAATCAAAATTCTTATTGCTTCAAGCCTGGCTACTGGAGCAAAGGTTTCATCATAGTCTATTCCCTCTTGTTGGTTAAACCCTTGAACCACTAGCCTGGCCTTGTTTCTGACTATAGTACCTGAGTCATCCATTTTGTTTCTGAAGACCCATTTGGTTCCAATAACAGACATCTCATTGGTTCTTGGTTCAAGATGCCAAACCTGATTTCTTTCAAACTGGTTCAACTCATCTTGCATGGCCAAGATCCAATCAGGATCAGTTAGAGCAATCTTATAGTCAGTTGGTTCTATGTGAGATAAGAAGGAGAAGTAAGCACAGAAGTTCTTCCAAACAGAATTTCTAGTTTGGACTCCTTTTGATAAATCACTAATGATTTGATCAGAAGGATGAGAGCTTCTTTGCTTAAACACACTCTTTCTTACAATATTTAAGTCACCTAAGTTAGAACCAATGTCTGTACTGGTTCCCCCTATTTCATTTTCATTTTGAGAGGGTGGACCAGTTTCTTCAGTGTTCTCTCCCACTTCATCTTCAGATGGATGGGCAGGAGAGTCACTAAGTTCAACAACCTGTTTAGCATTTCCCTCTGCTGCACCAGACTCATTGTTGTTTTCAGGAGGAGTTTGAGGGTCTGGTTCAGCAGTGTTCTCTGTTTCAGCTCCAGTGAAGTTTGTCATTCCAATATTAAAGCCTTCATCATCATCTACCTGCACAGGCTTGTTGAACATGTTAGTTTCATCAAACAATACATGGATACTCTCTTCAACACACAAGGTTCTTTTGTTGAAAACTTTATATGCCTTGCTATGAGGAGAATACCCTATAAAAACAGCTTCATCACTCCTGGGATCGAACTTGTCCAAACTGGTCTTACCATTGTTGTGTACAAAACACTTACAACCAAATATCCTTAAGTGTTCAATGTTTGGTTTTCGACCCCTTAGAAGTTCATAAGGTGTTTTTCTTAGTATTGGTCTTAGCATAACCCTATTGAGTATGTAGCAGGATGTACTCACAGCATCAGCCCAAAATTTCTTGGACAGACCACTCTCTAGAAGCATGGTTCTAGCCATTTCTTCTAGAGTGCGATTCTTTCTTTCAACAACTCCATTTTGTTGTGGAGTTCTGGGGGCTGAGAAGTTGTGAGAAACACCACGCTCCATACAATAGGTTATGAAGCTAGCATTATCAAATTCTGACCCATGATCAGATCTGATGGATGCTAACTGATAATTGATCTTGTTCTGGACTTGTTTCACTAGTATTTCAAATTCATCAAAAGTTTCATCTTTGTATTTCAAGAATATGGTCCAAGTGAAACGAGAGTAATCATCAACTAAGACAAATACATAACTAAAGCCATTTCTACTTTGTACACGCATAGGTCCACATAAATCCATGTGTACTAGTTCAAATGGTCTAGAGGAACTAACCATTTTCTTTGGTTTAAAAGATGATCTTACATGCTTGCACTTTGCACACTCTTGGCAGAGCTGGTCTGCCACATATTTGATGTTAGGTAAACCTAATACCAATTCTTGTGTTCTCAACTTGTTCAGCAAAGTGAAGCTAACATGTCCTAATCTTTTATGCCAAAGCCATTGGTCATCCTCTACAACACTAAGGCAGAGGGCACTGTTCTGTGGAAGTTGATTTAAGCATGTAATATACACATTGTTATGCCTTGTTCCTTCACAGACCAGTTCCCCTGTCTTAGAGTTCACTATGTGACAAGTGTTTGATTCAAAATTCACTTTATTTCCCTTGTCACATAGTTGAGATATGCTCAAAAGGTTATGTTTCAAACCTTCTACATAGTAAACATTGTCAATTGCTTGGGAGAGTGACTTACCAACCTTACCTACTCCTTTGATAAGTCCTTTGCTATTGTCACCAAATGTCACGTGCCCTCCCTCGAATGCAGTGAGTGAAAGGAATTGTTCTTTATCCCCGGACATGTGTCTTGAGCAACCACTGTCCAAATACCAATATGGCTTTCCTTTCACTCGCACCTGCACAAGCAAACTAAAGGTTAGTTTTAGGAACCCAGACCAGCTTGGGTTCCTTGTTCTTTGAAACATTTTCAACCTTGACCTTTCTAACCCACACTTGTTGGGTGTAGGCTTTATTTTTCTTGTCATGTTTCTTTTTGGTGAAACATTTGTTAGTAACATGACCACTTTTACCACAATAGGTACAAACATGCATATCCTTGGCAAATATATACTTGCCTTTCTTGAATTCATTCAACCACGTGTTGTCTCTGCCAAGAATAGTTGTAGAACTAGATCCAGAATACCCTAAACCAAACCTTTGAGAATTTCCAGGTTGGGATGTGAGGAAGTTTAGGGTTTTCTGAGCATTTAACATTTTGTTCATTTGGTTCATACAATCCGTTAGCTCATTTTCCTTGTTCTCAAGCCTCTTAAGTTGAACTTCACTTTGTTTCTCGAAAGATTTTAAGTCAATTCTAGTCTTTTGAAGTTCATCTTGTAGTCTTGAGACCAGGGAGGGATCTGGTTCGTTACTGGTCTTCTTGAGGTTTTCTTGTTTTAGCAAGATGAGTTCAGCCTCGAGATCACATATCTTGGCTGTGCACTCATCATGTAAAACATCCAAGACCTCATCAAAGGCAGTGGGAGAACCAGTCTCTTCAGAACTCTTGAGCTCACTATGTTCCTTGTGTAAATCTTCAAGTTTTTCAATTAAATGGTCATATGCAAGTATGACATCAGATTTACTCAAGGTACATGTGTCTTTTAGCAGTTCAAAGTTTGAATTATGTGTGATAAATTTCTTAAGCTCATTAAACCCCTTTTCAATTTTTTCAAAAAGTTCATCCTCTTTAGGAACTGGTTTGGAGTTTAATGTCTCAAGTTCCATTTTATGCTGATCTGCTGTTATTTCAAGCTCAGAAATTTTTTCTTTAAGTTCTTCACAAATAAGCTCAAGTTCAGCAGATCTAGCACCACATATTTCATACTCTCGAACTGTTTCTTTTAATTTCTTTTTGTTGTTCTGATAAGCAGACCCAACACTAATGCATTGATCAATAGTGAATTCAAGATAGTCAAGTAGTTCATCTCTATCTAGATTATGCATGTTTGCCTTTAAATCATTAAAACATACCTGGTTGTCATCTGAAGTGCTTCCACCAGCCATGAGACAGAGAACTTCTTCTTTTTGCAAACAGACTTCAGACTGGTCTGTGCATGTGAAAGCAGTTAGACAGAGATTTGCTTCTTCTTCTTCTTCATCATCTTCTGATTCCGAATCTCCCCACACTGCAGCCAGCATAGCTCTTTTAAAAACCTTCTTCTCAGCCTGGACTCCAGGATTTCCCTTGGGATTTTTCCATGTTGGACACTCCTTGATTCTGTGCCCCATTTCACCACATTTAAAGCAACCAGTATTGGAACTGGTTTTCCTGAACTGTCCAGAACTGTTCCTTCCTTTTACAAACTTACCCTTGGACTTTGTCCTAAGGTATTTTTCAAACCTTCTTGCCATAAGACTTATATCATCTTCATCTTCCTTAGATTCCTCAGCTTTAAGCACCATTTCCTTAATTTTTGAGCTAGATTCAGCCTTTGAATCTACCAACATTTCATGAGTCATTAAGGAACCAATAAGTTGTTCTAGAGAAAGTGAAGTCAGATCCTTTGCTTCTTGTATGGCTGTAACCTTGGGCATCCACTTCCCTGATAAGCTTCTCAACATTTTCCTCACCAACTCTTCACTTGAGAAGGTCTTTCCCAATGACTTTAGTTCATTTACAATGGTCATGAACCTTGTAAACATGTCCTTTATATTTTCATCTCTAGTCATTTCAAAGACTTCATATTTTGACATAAGCATGTTAATTTTTGACCTTCTCACCTCAGAGTTGCCTTCATATGCAAGCTCTAGTGTATCCCATATTTCCTTTGCAGAAGAACAAGCTAGAATTCGATTTACCTCACATTCTGCAATTCCTTGTTGGACAAGTGACATTGCCTTTGCATTTTTCTCCAGCTTCTTGTAGTCTTCACTTGTGTACTCTTCTTCTGTCTTTGGAACCATGAGCCCTTCCTGACTCTTCTTGTGGATGGACGTGGGTCCATTTTTGACAAC
Source organism: Salicornia ramosissima (assembly GCA_951394345.1). Taxonomy (NCBI): domain Eukaryota; kingdom Viridiplantae; phylum Streptophyta; class Magnoliopsida; order Caryophyllales; family Amaranthaceae; genus Salicornia; species Salicornia ramosissima. The sequence goes on from OX596235.1 coordinate 26,449,039, forward strand.
CATCCAGCACTCATAATCTATCCCAATGATAAGATTTTTCATGCAATTTTTCCACCAAGAGTAGTTAGTGCCATTGAACTTGGGGAGTCTTGAACTGTTTGATTCTTGAGTAGACATCTTCTTGCTCCTCTAGGTAGTTAACCTTTTGAGAAGTTAGGCTCTGATACCAATTGTTAGTTCAATGTATACTCAAGAAGGGGGGGTTGAATTGAGTATGTGTGTTTTTTTAATCGTTTTCAAGTTTTGTTTGTGCTTTTGTGAGAACAGCGAGAGAACAGTAAGCAAAGAGTAAGGACACAAAGATTTAACGAGGTTCGGCTTCTAAACAAGCCTACGTCCTCCACTCTCTCACCAATATTATTAATCAACTCAGAATAATAACAAGGTTACACACTCAATCAAGTGCTACAACTATGTAACACTTAATTCCCTAACTGTTAACTCTAACAGTTCACTCAGTGTTCACAGAACACTCCCCAACCACTTCCCTCTAAGTGGTTCAGATATTACAAACTTAAATCTCCGTAAGTTTTTCTCTTAAAGATGGATATGGAGATAGTTTTGGACTAAGGATAGACTCTCAGAAAATATTACTTGGTTTTCTTTGGAGAGAAAAAGTCTTCTAGGGTTTTTGCAAAGATTGTCTTTATAGACAAGGAAAACCGTTCCCTAGAAGTGTGCTGGAAGCTCCCCTAAATTGTGCAAAAGGATCAGCTGACACAAGTGAACAGTTAACTGTTCCAGACTTCTGTATACTACCACTGTTTGCAGCGGTTAATACTCAAAAGTCCAACAAGTACATTGCATTTAATGAGCTGATTTTGCAAATCAATTTAGCAGATTTCCAAAGTACAAGTGATCCAAATTTTTCACATAAATTTTCAAAAATGATTTTGAACTCGAAAACCTGTACGGATCACGTGCGTAATACTGAGGTCTGTTCCCACAGTGGTCTCAGTACTACTAAGTTTACGTCTGGTATAGGGAACTGTTCCAAGCTTGTTCTGTGCCTGTTCTTAGCTTGTTCTTGGGCTGTTCTCTTTACTAGATGTAAACTTAAGGTCTTTTTGCTCTTTACTTAAAAACAATAAGAATATTTTCCTAAGCCTATTTTACATGAAGATCCTAGAAATATAAAAATAAAAAGGCTCCAAGCTCTTGGCTTCTGATCTTCAAGTATTTCAAGGTCTTCATGATTGCCTTGATGAGTCCTCACTTGATTCAACCTGTTCATATACAATTATACATAGATATCAAGTATAGAGGACTGGTTTGTCATCATTCAAATCAAACATGGTTCAACAAAAACTATCGAAATTATAATGTTTAAGGCTACTTAAAGATCAATGAACTTTGAATCTTTAAGTTTGGGTTTGGAATTGAAGATGATTAACAAATGGGTTGATGATGCCAAAAATGGCGTGTGATATGATGCAAATGGAGGGAGTTTTGTGTTTGAACTTTTGATGGCAAAGGATGACTAAAATGACAAATGATCCTTATGCCTTACTTCTACTTCTATTTATAGAAGTTAGTTAGGTGTGAAAGCAAGGCAAGTGGCAAAACTTGCCATGCAATATGGGGGGCTGGCTATACAAGGCTAACATGGGCCTTTTTGGGCTTTCGATACTAATTGGGCTAATTTCACTCATGCATGACTAATCATGCTTGAATTGATTTTGGCCCACAATTATTAAATAATTAATTAGAAATTAAATAATAAAAATTCTAATTAATTAAATAATAATAACATAAATAATAATCAACCACAATAAAATAATATTCGAATTAATCGAAATTATTCACACAAAATAAACATAACATAAACATAAAATAAACAATAAATAGTCCAAAAATAATTTTGGACCATACATAAAAATTACATAAATATAAATAATCGGCGACAGAAATACCGATAAAATCAGGGTCGTTACACGGCCCCCCTCTTTCTTTCCTTCAATTTATTTTCCTAAACTAACTCCTATTAATTGGTACACCCTTATCTTAGTTATACTACCAAAAAAACCCATACTTTTATTATTCATCATATGATCAAAAACTGAAGATTATATCAAGAACTGTAATTGAAGTCTTGTTTGAACCTTACCTTGGACGAATTGAAGGTGGTGTTGGGCGTGCTTTTGTGTGCTTGTTCCAATCTAGGCAACTAGCTCTTTAACTTAGTATTAGGATCAACCAACATAAGATGCTAGATTAGATAGAAGTCAAGTTGTTGTCCCTCTTGTGCGTGTCAATTACGAGTGCATGTGAGGCTTTGGTTTTGGTTTCTTTACTTGTATAATTTGTTTCTTGATTGATCTTGAAGTGTTTATGTATGATCTAATCTGCTTGCGATACTTTAATACGAATCTTGTTAGGAATTAATGCGTTCTTGAATCATTCTTTGATATAGTCATGCGTGTGGTTATTTGAATCTAAAGCATGAGTCTTTATTTGTTTTCTATGTATATCTTGATTTTAAAGCATGAATCTTTAACTTCATGACCTTATGAATTGCTATTGTAGTCCAAAGTATGTATTTTATTGTTAGTTCTATGCGCCTATTTAGATTTTGATGTCAAGATTGAATCTTTTTGTTGTAATCTTTCATAAATCTTGAATTCATGATTTGTTTCCAAGCATCAAAATCGTGTTGTTATTCCTGTACCATGCGTGTACTACTTGTCATGGCCAAGAATGAATCTTTATGTTATAACTTTGAGTAATCTTGCATCCTTGAAGTGATTACGAAGTTTCCTGATAGATGCTTGTGAATTGATGAATCTTCATTTGTTCTTCTTTGGGTTTTATGAGGGCCGAATGACTTGGTGAAATTGAGTGATTATATTCTTGATCTTTTGAGTTATCTTGTATATTAGTTTGATCTTTATGAGTCTTTTAGGAAATATTGAATCTTGTTTTAGATCTTGCTTCAGTTTTCTTGTCCTGAACTCTTGATGGTCGTGTGGTACTGTTTGGGTATTGATTTCGAAAACTTATTATCTTGTCACCTTTGTTTAAAACTCGAACCTTTGTACTATTCCATGTTGTTCTTGCGTTCTTCAATTAGTGTTAGCTTTTCGTGAATCGATTGCATTGATTTTGAATGTGACCTAGTGTATGTTGAAGTTGACGTGTGGTTGTAAGAGGTATTTTGTGTGGTCCATGCATGTGGGAAGGTGTCTTGGTTCGTGTCGTGTTGATTTCTATGCTGAATTGGAGTCATGTCTCTTATTGTTTGTTGTTATCGGCTCTGCGCCGTGTCGTATCGGTTCATCTGTGATGGATCGTGTCGGGGACTTGTTTGTTGTATCGGCCTTGCGCTGTGTCGTATCGGTTCATCTGTGATGGATCGTGTCGGGGACTTGTTTGTTGTATCGGCCTTGCGTCGTGTCGTATCGGTTCATCGGTGATGAATCGTGTCGGGGACTTGTTTACTGTTATCGATTTTGTGCCGTGTCGTATCGGTTCATCGGTGATGAATCGTGTCGGGAATTCACTTGTTTTATCGACTTCGGTCGTGTCGGTTAATTCTTGATTTCCGCTGTTGATAAATAATTCTGTTGTTGTATATATAACGTGTTGTTCGAATTTGGTATTCAATGAGGTTTTCTGCTGCTTGAGCTCTCTGTGGTATAATTCTGAAATTATATGTTGTTATGTACTGCTAAGTGGAACAGTCTAGTTACTCGCCACTGACGGTGGACCTCCAATTTTATCTTGTAGGTATCTAGGATAGAGTTTAGAGTGGGTTGAGTGTTGGCGAGCAGATTAGGCTCCTGTTTATTTTCCGTTTTCTCCTTGTTATTTTCTTATTTAGTAGTTCTTGGATTGTAATAAAGAACCTGTCATTTCCAGTATTTCTGGGATAACTCCATTGATTATTTAAATAAAATGATTAAGTTTAGAGATTCCGTTGTAATTCTTTAATTTATTGTTGAAAGTATTTAGTTTTGACGATTCGTATTGTTGTTTTCTTCGAAAACAACGTTGCTAAAATACGGGTCGTTACAGTTGGTACCAGAGCTGAAACTTTAGGTTACTTCTCCATAAGTAACCTGTGAGATTGTGTACTAGTTTGACTTAACTAGTTTTGCCATGAGAACTTAAGTGAGTGTTGACTCGGGTAGAGCTATGGGTTAAGCTATTTTTCATTCTTTTGCGACGATTTAATTTAAGCTGTCTTTTGCTTTTATAACTTGGGGTACTGTTTTATAGAATTGCAAGCCCAGGACCATCACTTAGCAACCGCGATCGACGCCGCATGCTGGAAGGCGCAATCATAAGCTTAGTTCAGAGAGGAGCGCAGTCATCTGGGAGCCAGTCCACGTTCGACCGATTTTCCCGTCATCAACCTCCCACTTATGACGGCACATCAGACCCTGTGGTACTTGAGAGCTGGGTACGGGAGATGAGAAAGATGTTTGACGCAACCGACTGCCCGGATGAAAAACGGGTCCAGATTGCCAGCTACTATCTACGACTGGAAGCCGACAACTGGTGGATGAAGGTCCGCCCCCAGGGTAGGTCTATCAGGAGAATGCCATGGGAAGAATTTGTCGCTAAGCTGCAAGAACGATTCTACCCCGACGAACTCAGGTGGCAGAAACAAGAAGAGTTCCTTATGCTCACACAGGGACCATGTCAGTACAGGCCTACACCGACAAGTTCGCAGAGCTGTCCAGATTTGCCACTGCAGTAATTCCTTTTGAAGCAGATCAACTGAAGAGGTATATCAAGAAGCTGGATCCCCGCATTCGAGTACATATCATCAGCAATGGAGCAACAACGTTCCAGAAAGCTTATGAGGTAGCTTTAGAAATTCATGCATCGTTAGCAGAAGAGGAAGCTACTAAGAAGAGGGTCATGGAGAGCCATCCGCCTGCAGCCGTGAAGAGACCACGATTCGAGCCATCACAGGAGCCGCAACAACAGGACAACCAAGCAACCAAATTTCAGGAGACCACGGTCTGCAAAGGTTGCAAGAAAGAACGTCATCCCGGGAAGAAGTGCGATGGGTCTACGATAGTATGCTACTTGTGTGGTCAGGGTGGGCACAAGTCTTGGGTGTGTCCAAAGAATAAGCCAGCAACAACTGTGAGCAAGGCACCGGTGAAAAACCGCATCTTTTGCATGACCCAAGAAGAGGCAGACGCGCGGCCTGACGTAGCTACGGGTACAACAATTGTTTTTAATCTATCCGCTTTAATGTTGTTGTTGTTTCCCTTATTACATTTTTTCTTGTTTGTGCTTCCTTTTGAAAAATTTCGAGGACGAAATTTTCTTAAGGAGGGGTGACTGTAATACCCCAAAATTTTGGGTTATTTTAAATTTTTCTTAATTAATTAAATATATTAATTAATTAACTATTTAATTAATTATTATTTAATTAATTATTAATCCAGTACTTTAGTAAGCCTAATTATTGAACTTAGCCCAAATCCTCCACCTAGTTTTACTAGGTAAAACCCCTCATAGGTCCGGCCCCTACCTTTGTATTTTCTTGATTTAATTAATCCAATTTAATTACTAATAGTACTAAGCTAGATACCTATAGTTGACCTTACCCAAAAATCTACCCTTTGTTCCCTATTTTTGCTACTAGATTTTAGGAAGTCCAAGCTCCAATATTCCATTTAATATACACGGCCCTCTCATTATTTTAAGCAGGAGAATTCAACAAATATATTATTATCTTTTCCCTATCAAACAATTCACAAATAACCTTTAGAAAAACCCTCTTGCTTAGGAATTTACCCTCAAGATTGGAACAAGAAGCAAAAGAACCTCAAGAACCGTGTGGCACTTGTGATTTATCCGAACCATATATTCCAACAATAGGTAATTAGTTTGTTTTATTTAATCTTTAGGATTAATTAGTTATAAATTTTTTAGAATAGGTTTAGAACTTTGTAGAATTGTTTAGAATCATGCCTGATGAATTTCGAACTACATGTTGATATATGATTTATGCATGTCGAGTGATATATATAAGTTCCTTGATGTTTTGATGAGTTTATTCATATGTTCTATTATAATTTATGATTCTTGCTAATTATTATTGTAGAATTATTTATTGAATAATTTGCAAATGTTGAATGAATGAAAGCCATGTGATACATCCTTGGTTCCAGTATTTAGGTTATTCAAAACTTGATCTTTTTGTTATAATCTTGTTCAATTGATAGCCTTTAATGATTATCTTGAATTAAATCTTTAACTAGTAAAGTTCTTGAAGTATGGAATTTAAAATCTTGAATTGTTATCCACCTAGCCCTTGAACATAGCATGTTATGGTTCGAAAATCTTGAATAGAATTTAAGCATGGGATTTTCTTGTTAATCTAATACTAATAATCTAAACTTGATAATTCTTGATTTGTAAAAGAAAGAGTAATTTTTCTTTATTTTATTATGATAAAACCGTGTGATATAAGGGGATGAAAAGGATTAATTTTTATTTATTTTCTGAGGAAAGATTAGACTTTGATCACCTTCTTGAAATTATCTTAATTAATTAATTAAAGCTTATATTTTTAAACTAGATTAAAACTTGATTACCTAATATATATGTGTGAAATTGCCGAGTGGGAAGAAGGAAAGAAAGAATAGATTTTTAACATTCAATTGATTAAAAGGTTGGATCATGGTTACGTTCTTGGAATTATTTATGAATAATTGATTAAGATTTGTATTCTGAATTGTTGATTGATTTAATCATATAAATTTATGAAGATGAATCATTGTAGTATTATTGTGTTGAGGGCCGTGTACTTTGGTAAGTTATGGGTAAGTTTGGCTTTTATCTTGTACTGATGATTGAATTGTATTGTTGTATTATGTTTATTGCATGCCTTTACGTATGAACTTGATGAATGGGTTGATATTAATGTATGAAGTAATTTTCATATGATTGCGTGCCATATTGTTGATTACATCGGGTCTGATTTAGAGTGTCGAGTCAAAACAATTGAACAAGAATTGATTAGAAGTCAAGTCGTGTCAATGAAAGTTAAACTGTGAACTGGAAATGTGAACTTAAAAAGATAATTAACTATGAAGTGACCGCCTATCTAGTGGCTAAAGTGCCATGAACATAGGTATAGTCGAAGCCACTGTCCCTTCTTCCGTTTTGGGGCAGTTCTGGATCCCAGTGTCGGGAAGTAGATCAAAAGCGGTTGACCCGGCATGAGACAAGGAAAGTTGGGGAAGAGTTAAGGTTTCCCCTACGAGCATATGACTGTGTCACGGATTAGCACTTGAATTGAACTAGAATTGGAAAGTCAATAGTGGAATCTAGAAGTCTAGAATTGGGCAAGTCTGTATAGAGAGTCTTAGTTGATTATTCTGTTATGATTGATTTCCGCTGCGTACTTGAATGTGAATGCCTTTGAATGATTTTCCCTGTTGACTTGTTTGACTGTTCTGTTGATCTGTTCTAATTATTATATTCCTAATTGTATTTCTACTGATTAAGCAAAATAATCTAATTACTCCCCACTGACAGTGGACCCCATAATCCCTTTTCAGGTACAGAAGCAGAATAGTTGGGAACGCAAGGGCTGGGATTGTGAGCTAGCAAGAGTAGAATTATAGTTATCCCATGTTTTCTCTAGTCTTTGTAATAGGTTTATTAGTGAATTTCAGTAGTTTATGGTTAAACTTGAACTTGGACTTTTTCTTTAATTTTGGAATAATTATTGGTTTAATTAAATAATTTGAATTAAGTTTTGAGCTTCCGCTGTCATTAATAATTTGAAATTGAAAGTTTATGGTTAATAGTGATCCGTGTTGTTGTTTTCTCCGAAAACAACGTTGCTAAAATGCGGGTCGTTACAGTTTGAACATAGTTAGCTTTACCACGATAACTTAGTGAGTGTTGACTCGGGTAGAGCTATGGGTTAAGAATGATTTTATTCTCTAGTTTTCTAGGTTCTTGTGTTGTGGTGTATTCATTCCTGATTATTGTTATTCTTTTGCGGGATGTCTACCCCTAATCGTATGGTTAACTCCCGCAACAGGCGTCGAGCCTTAGAGGATGCTATCCTCACCTTGGCCCAAAGGAGTATTCAACCAATGAGTGGTCAGTCATCGTTTGACAAGATTGCACGCCTCCGACCTCCGGCGTATGATGGGGCAGCCAATCCAGTGATTCTTGAGAATTGGATACTTGAAATGAGAAAACTTTTTAATGCCATGGTGTGCCCGGAACAAAAGAAAGCGCCTATCGCGTCATACTATTTGAGGGGTGAAGCGGATAACTGGTGGAGTACGGTTAGAGCTACCTCCGAGACAGAATTGGCAACGAACTGGCAGGAGTTCACCAAGAAACTTCAAGAGCGATTCTACCCAGATGAGCTATGCTGGCAGAAGCAGGAGGAATTCCTGACTTTAACTCAAGGAAGTATGTCCATGAAAGCTTATACGGACAAGTTCACTGAATTGTCTCGGTTCACAACAACGGTAATACCTTCGGAAGCTGAAAGAGTGAAACGTTACATTAAGTAGATGGATCCTCGCATTCGGGTTCACGTAATAAGTAGTGGAGCGAAAACGTTTCAAAAGACGTACGAGGTAGCACTGGAAATTTACGCATCTCTTGTGGAAGCAGAAAAGAAAAGGGCATCCTCAGCTCCTACTCGAGCTGCAAACAAGAAGCCCCGCCTTGAGGACAACGAGGACCTGCATCCAAACAACCAACCCTCTCAGAGTCGAGACCCAAGAATCTGTAGCGGTTACAAGAAAGGAGTTCACCCCGGAGTAAGGTGCGATGGCAGGCCGATCGTGTGCTACAAATGCGGACAAGCTGACCATAAGTCTATGTTTTACCGAAAAAAGCAGGCCACAGACTCAGGCAACAAGGCCCCAGTGTGGAATCGCGTTTTCTGTATGACTCAGGAAGAAGCTGCAGCCCGATCCGAGGACGATGCAGGTAGTTTCTTTAGCTTGATTTGCTGCATTTATTGTTTTTGTGCTTATATGAGCTTCCTTATGAAATTTCGAGGAGAAAATTTTCTTAAGGAGGGGAGATTGTAACGACCCGGATTTTTGGGCCGAAAAATTTCATGAGAAATTAAGCCTTAAAGCCCAACATTCTAAATTGGGCCAACAGACTTAATTTGATATTTTGACGAAGCAAGCCCAAAACCCATATTCCTTCCCCTCATGACTGGCCCTCCTCATATTTTTCCCCTTATTTTAATTTATATTTTTCTACCTTAATTATCTAAATAGATCTATTCATATTATTTGACCTAAAAATCCTATTTTTATTCCCCTAACCACCCCACTACATTTTAGAAAACCAAATCCCTATTTTTACTTACCCTAGCCGGCCCCCCTCTTTCTTTCCTTCAATTTATTTTCCTAAACTAACTCTTATTAATTGGTACACCCTTATCCTAGTTATACTACCAAAAAAACCCATCCTTTTATTATTCATCATATGATTAAAAACTGAAGATTATATCAAGAACGTGGTGTTGGGCGTGCTTTTGTGTGCTTGTTCCAATCTAGGTAACTAGCTCTTTCACTTAGTATTAGGAACAACCAACATAGGATGCTAGATTCGATAGAAGTCAAGTTGTTGTCCCTCTTGTGCGTGTGAATTACGAGTGCATGTGAGGCTTTGTTTTTGGTTTCTTTACTTGTATAATTTGTTTCTTGTTTGATCTTAAAGTGTTTATGTATGATCTAATCTGCTTGCGATAGTTTAATACGAATCTTGATAGGAATTAATGCGTTCTTGAATCATTCTTTGATATAGTCATGCGTGTGGTTATTTGAATCTAAAGCATGAGTCTTTATTTGTTTTCTATGTATATCTTGATTTTAAAGCATGAATCTTTAACTTCTTGACCTTATGAATTGCTATTGAAGTCCAAAGTATGTATTTTTATTGTTAGTTCTATGCGCCTATTTAGATTTTGATGTCAAGATTGAATCTTTTTGTTGTAATCTTTCATAAATCTTGAATTCAGGATTTGTTTCCAAGCATCAAAATCGTGTTGTTATTCCTGTACCGTGCGTGTACTACTTGTCATGGCCAAGAATGAATCTTTATGTTATAACTTTGAGTAATCTTGAATCCTTGAAGTGATTACAAAGTTTCCTGATAGATGTTTGTGAATTCATGAATCTTGATTTGTTCTTCTTTGGGTTTGATGAGGGCCGAATGACTTGGTGAAATTGAGTGATTATATTCTTGATCTTTTGAGTTATCTTGTATGTTAGTTTGATCTTTATGAGTCTTTTAGGAAATATTGAATCTTGTTTTAGATCTTGCTTCAGTTTTCTTGTCCTGAACTCGTGATGGCTGTATGGTACTGTTTGGGTATTGATTTCGAAAACTTATTACTTATCACCTTTGTTTAAAACTCGAACCTTTGTGCTATTCCATTTTGTTCTTGCGTTGTTCAATTAGTGTTAGCTTTTTGTGAATCGATTGCATTGATATTGAATGTGACCTAGTGTATGTTGAAGTTGACGTGTGGTTGTAAGAGGTATTTCGTGTGGTCCATGCATGTGGGAAGGTGTCTTGGTTCGTGTCGTGTTGATTGTTATGTTGAATTGGAGTCATGTCTCTTATTGTTTGTTGTTATCGACTTTGCACCGTGTCATATCGGTTCATTTGTGATGGATCGTGTCGGGGACCTGTTTGTTGTATCGGCCTTGCGCCGTGTCGTATCGGTTCATCTGTGATGGATCGTGTCGGGGACTTGTTTGTTGTATCGGCCTTGCGCCATGTCGTATCGGTTCATCGGTGATGAATCGTGTCGGGGACTTGTTTACTGTTATCGGTTTTGTACCGTGTCGTATCGATTCATCGGTGATGAATCTTGTCAGGGATTCACTTGTTGTATCGACTTCGGTCGTGTCGGTTAATTCTTGATTTCCGCTGTTGATAAATAATTCTGTTGTTGTATATATATAACGTGTTGTTCGAATTTGGTATTCAATGAGGTTTTCCGCTGCCTGAGTTCTTTGTGGTATAATTCTGAAATTATATGTTGTTATGTACATTTTGGGTTGTTTCGTGTTTACTTTTTAATTTAATGTTTTATGTTGTTTGGTTCCACTGCTAAGTGGAACAGTCTAGTTACTCACCACTGATGGTGGACCCCCAATTTTATCTTGCATGTATCCAGGATAGAGTTTAGAGTGGGTTGAGTGTTGGCGAGCAGATTAGGCTCCTATTTATTTCCCGTTTTCTCCTTGTTATTTTCTTATTTAGTAGTTCTTGGATTGTAATAAAGAACCTGTCATTTCCAGTATTTCCGAGATAACTCCATTGATTATTTAAATAAAATGATTAAGTTTAGAGCTTCCGCTGTAATTCTTTAATTTATTGTTGAAAGTATTTAGTTTTGACGATTCGTATTGTTGTTTTCTTCGAAAACAACGTTGCTAAATACGGGTCGTTACAAAAAGAACCTAGCCCATAATTCACGATTATACACACATAATCATGGAAACATTAACAAACAATCTAATATATCTATCCTATGTTGTTTAATCCTAAAACTCGGTAGAATAGCTAGTTACCTAATGAAGAAAACACACAAAAACATGCCTAGGCCTCTTGCTTCACTCGACAACATGCACGGCCACAGCACGAACTACTCGTTCACGGCACAAACTTGTTACAAACTGCAAAATAAGATTGAGGATCGATTAGGTTTGAAATATATTGAAGTTAAAAAGGAAGAACCTCGGTGAATTGGCTGAAATTGCCTTGAAATTACCAAGAGGAAGGATGGAGGTTGTTCTTGTGTTTGTATTATGAGTATGGTAGAGAAAAGTTTAGGCTTTTAGGGGTTTAAATAGAGCAAGGGCTAACTATCATTAGGATGGGATGGTTTTAAGGGGCAAAAACATATGGCAATAATAATGGGGCCGGCTATGGGAGGGGTTAAGCAAGGCCTTGGGCTTGTTCCTAATCACAGCAAAAGAATATAAGTCTATTGGCCCAAATTAAGGTGTTTGGGCTCAGAAGGCTTAATTCTAAAAGAAAATTTATGGCCCAAAATTTAGGGTCATTACATCCTTTACCCGATTGATGGTAGCACCACGAAAGTTGGGCCTTCGATCAAGGGAAAGTTACCGGTCTTCGTGATTTGTGCTTATGACTAGTTAGATGTTCCGCCACGAAAGTAGGTTTGTGTACGTCTTCTCGGTTGTCACACTAGCTTGAAAGAGTAGTGTGATCTTAGAACGACCTCCCCTTATCCATGACCTAAGTCTAAGTTTTAATTGATTCATAATTCATGGTGGTATGAGTTGTGGATCTCGATTACTCTAGTCCCTTTTATTCTTGCTTTCATAGTTTAGTTTTAGTTAGTCCCGTTGTTCTCTCCACCATTCCCAAGACTATCCATTAACCTAGCTCGTTTGACGCTTATGCCTAGATTAGTGTGATGTACCTTCCCCGAATTCGACACCCCCACTCTTACTACGACGGGGGTTTTTATTTGGTAAAAATCCTTTTATTATTCACTCAAACTATCTTCTCTTTTCTCTAATTACAGACTCTTGATAGAAATAAGACACTAATATATTGAATATAAAATTGACTAGACCTAGGAATATAATCTGGAACATATGATATGAACTTTGAGTGGAACCGACTCAATATGTGGGTATAAGATGTAACGTTTTAGCTTTCCACATTATTAAAGTTTGGCTCAACTTAGATGGAACATTTTATTTATTTAAATTTTTTTTGAATTGAATGGAATTGAATTGAATTGGACTCTTTTTTTTTAAATTGAATGGAATTGAATTGAATTGAATTAAAATTTTTATTTTTGAATTTAATTGAACAGGACTAGAATGAATTGAAATTGAACATACTGGACCTTTTTTTTTGAATTGAATGGAATTGAATAGAATTGGACTCTTTTTTTTTTTAATTGAATGGAATTGGACTCTGTTTTTTTTTTTTAATTGAATTGAATTGGATTTTTTTTTTGAATTGAATTGAACTGGACTAGAATGAACTGAAATTGAACATATTGGACTTTTTTTTGGCACATGTCTTTTCCTACGCTCCATTTGATCCCATGGGTGAGGTAGATGTAGGTGAGAAAGGAAAATAGGCTTATGTATGTGTTATGGCTCAAAGGGGTTGCAAGGGATTGAATGTATGCCGGTGATGGGAAGGGATGCTTGTTTTGTAGAGCTTAAGGAAGGATGGCCTTTCAAGCATTGTTTAATTCCATTTTATTAGTCAGTTTTATTAATTAATCAATTGAAGCCGTGTAAGTGATTGGACCTGCATAGAGTTGGAAATGACATTGGAGGATATGGAAATGTGGCGGGCCATTCGGTGGAAAGTGGAAAGGTAAAAGTGTGTATGACATAGACTCGAGATGGTAAGTGAAAGAGTCAGTGAGCTAGGATGAAGACTCATTGATTTGACTCACAGGAAGGCCGCATGGTTCATTGAACCATGCTTTGGGGTGACTCATAGGGTTGGAGATGGACTGGACTGGATGTTTAGGCTATTTGTATGTGGTGCTGGGCCTTTGTGATTGTGGTGCTCGGTCATTCTCCACTTGGGTCATTGATCTTTTTTTTTGGCTATGGAAGATGATGAAGGGTCAATGGACATGGTTTCTTGTGAAGTGGATGGGTTTTGTGGAGATGGGCTTAAGACTTCTCATTGGTTTTTGGGCCTATCGAAGGAGCCAATGCTTATCGAAGCTGAAACCAAGAGAACCCTGTTCTAGAATGTGAATGTGGAGGAGCTGACACTGGAGTGTGTTTGAATGTGAACTGGATGGACCTAAGTCGGAACCTAATTCTATCTTAAGGTATAAGGCTTTTGGTTTGTGACTGACACTGAAGAGAGCTAAAGTGAACCTATGCTTAGTTAGGACCCTTTAGACTTGTGAACTGGACTGAGATGAACTGAGGCTTGTGGTGAGTTGTGCTGAGACTGTGAGGTGAGTTGAATCTATGTCAAACTAAAGTGTGTTTGGACTCGAGAAAGTTATGTAATTGGACTGGACTGTGATGGACGTGGACCCCATTTTGAGAACTGGGCTTGGGACTCGGGACTTGGACTGGGGAAATGGACTGTGAACTATGAGCTGGACTAGTTACTTGGACTAAAGAACTTGACCGGGGAATGGGCTAAAGAGATGAGACTTATTGAACTGGACTGGTGATTTGGATTGTGGACTTGACATTGAGTTACCCTTATGGTTGATGTGTAACGACCCGACTTTTCTAGACTGTCGATTTACGAAGGGAATCGACAAATGGATCATTACCAACATAAACTAGATAGCATTTTAATAATTTAAAATCCAATACTCCTTTGATTAACAGAACTAAATAAATAATATCCTGAAAGTCCAATAACAAATACTAGAATACATAATAATAATACTGTTCCATCCCAACAGGCTGGGATATACTACTTAATAATTAAAAGAAGGCATAAACTAGACTCTGGGTTCATTATACTGCTATCATCAACACACAACCCGAATCATATAGGAGCCCACTTATGCGTCTGCATCATCACCTGAAATGGGGGGGTCCATCGTCAGTGGCGAGTGACTAGGCTGTCTCGCTTAAATGAGGGGCTAACCATATAATAGCATAGAATCAACCAGGAAAACATACAAAAAAAAATACATAAGAATACATACAAAAATACGTATAAAAATACGTAGAAAAATACGTACGAATTACGTAGAAAAATACGTAGGAAAATACGTATAAAAATACGTACAAAATACGAGTACAATACGTATAAAATACCTGCAAAATACGCTTAGAAATACATACAATATACGTATAAAATACGGATAAAAATACATACCGAATACAGACCAATACGGATACGATATGCATATAAATACTGGCCAAAGGTACTCGTACAAAATACATGGAATACACGTACAAGGTACACCAAAAATACATATAAATACAGACTTATCAGACGTACACAGCGGAAGACTTAACCTTACGTAAATACTACATATACACACGAAAATACACATAAATACACATATAACAGAATCCTTCCCGTGAAATACTTATCTTGTCATATTTTACCCAAAACCCTTCTTTTAACCATCTTATTGGACCGGTCATTATAGCTCGTAAGGATGCCCGTGTACATCCCAACTTTCCTAAAGCATGTCGGGAAGAACCCGTGTATTCAATCCGTAGCCCTCCTTTGCAAGAACTAAGCCTAAGCTATGGCCATAACTCCTAAATAGCAGCCCGTGTACTACTACTTAGACGACTACATATCTTAAGATCCAGAACTGCCCAGAGACCGCAGTAGGGCAGTGACTTCGACTTAACCCGATCTGATGACTCGTGTATCACCAAATGGGCGTCCGTATCTTATCTTGTCTTATCTAAAGGCCATCATGAGACCACTAATTATTATCTTCTTATAACTTGTCCTTTTAGTCATATTGTAACTTTCCTTCATATTGCAACTTATCCCTATTAATTCTTTTTAATTCCTTTAATTATATTAATTCCTAAAATTACCTTCTAAAATATTACAAGTCAAAAATTAAACTAAAATTAATCAAACCTAAATTGTCCCACTCGACATTTTAATAATAAAATAATAATTAAATAAATTCACAAACTAATCATATAAACAATTAAATAATTCATCTAAATTAACTATTATCAACCAAAATTACCTAAAACATGATAAAAATCCCATTTTTCATGCCATGACCCACTCGACATCTTATGTCAAAATACCGAAATTAATCATTTAAATTAAATTAATACAATCATCAATAATTAAATAATTAAAATTAATAATAGCAATTAAAATTATACCTCGAACATTAAATCATTGAACATGGACAAAAGCAAGATCAAAATCATCCCTTTATTGTACAAAAACCACACGGCATTCATAGTGTAACAATCATCAAGACTAATTTCAAGGTTTAACAATAACATGACTAAATTCAAGATTAAATTAAAGATCATCAATACTTATTCAAGAATTAACAAGATTCAATAAATAAAATTAGATTTTCATTTCTCTTTTGAACCTTGAACCACACGACATTCTTGAACCATATGAACAAAATAATTATTTTAATTTAAGACCTTAATTTAACAATTTTAAACATGCAAGATCATCAAAATAATTCAAGAAAATATCATAAAAATCATCATAATCATCCCTACCTCACTCGACATTCACACGCATAAAATAGAACAAGATTCGATGGTTTATCATGCATTTATTCAATATAATATATAATTTAGATAAATTAATCTAAGCATAAAATTAATTAAAACAATAAAGATTCATGTAAAGAATTACATAAAATACCAAGAAAATAACAAGATACATATCATTATATCACTCGAAAATTCTAGGTCATCATGATACTAATCCTAACAATTTTCATGATTTAATCCTAATTAACTATATGGGAAACTTGTACCAAATTTAAAAGAGATAGACTAGTTACCTTAGATTAGGAAAGAAAATCAAAGAAAAATCTCTTTGTTGGGTTCGAACTTCCACACGGCCAAGGTAGGTTTTCTTTGAGAGTTTTTGAGAGCTTTTGAAATTAGGGTAAAAGAATGCAAGTGTTGTTACCACTTAAATTTAAGGAACAAAGGAAGTAATAAAAAAAAAAGGGTCGTGAGAGAGGGAGAGGGAATAGGTAGAATGGAGTGATTTTAGGGGACTTGGTATGGGTAGAGAGACCAAGTAGAATTAGTTGCAAAATAGGTTTTAAAAATTAATTAAATAAATAATTAGTTAACTAATAACAAAATAAAAAAATATCTGTAACGACCCGACTTTTCGACTTGTCGATTTACGAAGGGAATCGACATTCGGATCATTACTTAACCAATTTAAGCTGTAAATGTAAATTATGTACTTAAAATAAATCAACTTTTATTATATAAAAGTAGTCTCAAATCCAAAGTCAAAGGCATCTAGCCTAAAAGTTACATAAATAAAATAAATGTCTTCCCAACAGGGCTGGGATTATAACATAAACTAAGTAAAATATCCTTAAAACAGAAATCATCTAATAAAGCTAATTAACTAGGGTTCTCAGCTACTCAAGCCCATCCACGCAAGCCCGTTAATCAGCAGCATCTTCACCTGAAACTGAGGGGGGGGTCCACCGTTAGTGGCGAGTAACTAGGCTGTCCCGCTTAATCGAGGGACCGCTAATCACATAATATCATAGGAAGTGCACGAAACATCCATAGAAAAATAGAAGAACGAAATACAATAATTATACGAATCTCGTATAAAAATACGTAAGAAAGCACGCATACATGTACGTATAAAGTGCGTATAAAATACGTATACATACGCCTACAGAAAATACAGTTAGAAATACGTATACAATACGTATAGATATACGTATACCACACGTATAATAATACCTGCAAAATACAGTTAGGAATACGCATACAATGCGAGTACAACTCAGACATATACGTACACAATACATACGTTTACAGATACATATAATCATACAAATACAAATACATACGTTCCATCATACGATGACATACATACATAAAATGTACCTGCTCATATCATATACTTAGAATCATACACAGCGGAAGACTTATACATTAAATACTTAGCTTATACTATATGGTTCCATACTCTCGTAGATATATCATAACTTAGAAATATCGTAGCTTATCATATCCTTTATCAGTCATATCTTATATTTCCATAACATATCTTATAATCATTTCATATCTTATTATATCATATCATTTCATATTATATCAAATCATATCATCTTCATTGTACCAAATCATATCATCTTCACTATATCAAATCATATCATCTTCATTGTATCAAATCATATCATCTTCATTGAACCGGTCACTATAACTCGTTGTGGATCTCGTGTTTCACCACAACTTTCCTAGAACATGCCGGGGTGAGCTCGTGTACTCAACCCGTAGCGGATCTTGTGTTTCACCACTAAGCCTAAGCTATGGCCATAACTCCCAAATAGTAGCTCGTGTACTACTACTCAGACGACTACATGTCCTAAGACCCAGAACTACTCGGGGGAACTCAGCCTGACTACTCGGGTCATCAGGTGTGTTCGTCCCATTGAGCAGAGGCTTCGACTTAACCCAGTCTGATTACTCGGGTCATCAGGTGGGCGTCCTTATGGTATCTTATATCTTCATTTAATCATATCATATCATATATTGGAAAATACTAGGTGACCGTAATAGGAAATGAAATGTTCGGAGTCCCAGGAAAGAGAGGTGCGGCACGTATATTGGCCACCTTAAATGCCAAGTCTTTCCTAGCCAGAGACCGAAACATAACATGTATAGCTATTACTCTGTTTCCTTTCTTATCCCTAGTAGTATCTTATGCAACTTTAAACCTTATCTTATACTGTCCTTGATATCTTATCATATACTTATAACTTATCCCTAATAATTATTTTATAAGTCCATAAAATATACTAAAATCCCTTTTAATAAACTGTCCAATTCGACATTTGATGTATACTTAAGTATTGTTGATCTAAAATTAATTAATTATAAACTCTAACTAACTAATTATTCAAAATAAAATATTTATTCAAACTTGTTACAACTACCTCCTAAATTCATGGTCAAAAACCCTAACTTTGATCTAATACTACTCGACATTTTAGGGAACAAAACCAGAATTAATATCTTTTATTCCTTTAATTATTTAAATTAATTAATCATGTAAAATACATAAAAACAAGATAAAAATTCTATGCTTTCATACATTTGACATACTTGACATATATATATATATATATATATATATATAATTTAGCAAAAGTTCATACTTTAAATTAATTAAACACAATCATCAAAAATTAATAAATCAATTTCAATAATTATTTGAAATAACAACTAACAACAATAATTAACTAAAACATGATAAAAATCCTATTTTTATTTATTCAATCTACTCGAAATATATATATATATTACCCAAAATTCATGCTTTAATTTAATCAAGTACAATAATCATCTATTAATCATATAAACTTATATAAACAATTTAAATTACACTATTTTACGCAATCTGATTTTAAAGGATTAAATTAAGATCAACCATCTAAAGTTCTCGAATAGTCTGGAAATTTTAATGGATGTTAAATATAGGTTAAAGGTTTAACTTGCATAAATTTCGTTTAAAAATAACACCTTTTACTATTTGTAAGTGATTTTATAACTAACCAGTCAGATTAGGCGGAATTCGATTTCAGAATTTTATGCCATATCAAACGATCTTTAAAAATTACGAAAATTTAACACAAGCTGTAAAACATTATTACTGACGTCCATATAAAATTTCGTAGCATTCCGAATTGATTAAGTATATTAATAAATTCGTAAACCGATTCTGGACAGTTTTACCGGTTTGAAAGATTAAATTATTATAAATAATAAAAGGACGAATTTTGCCACGAAATAAATCATGATTAATAATAAAACAGTAAAGAAACCTACACGAAAAATTCATCAAGAAATCACAAGATTTGATTAACCAATAAATTCATACAAGTAATTATATAATATAAATCAATCCATGCATAAAAATTAATTAAAACATTTAAAGATTCATAAAGATCACAAGAACACATCAAGGATGACATGAAAAGCATTTCACATGGTTCGAAATTTTCAGAATTAAACATCTCCTAAATTCTACAAATTTTCATGATACAACCTAATTAACTATGTGAATTAGTAAGTACCAAAATTAAACGGAATAGCTAGTTACCTGGATTCGCTAAATTATTCCAAGGTAATAGAGGGGTTCGACCTTTTTTTTTGAATGGAAGAGGAGAGGAAATAATTTCTTTAGGGTTTAAAAGCAAAATGCAAATAGCAAATTATGGGACATGAGCCCTATTTATAGAACAAAGGAAAGGAGGTGAAATCCTAAAATATGGGAAGGGGGAGCCGTGTGGGTCAAAGAAGCAAGTGGGCTTGGTTGATCAAATCTTTAAGCCTAATGAAATTAATTAGGTAATTAGCATAATTACCCATTAAACTAAAACACCCATTGGCCCAAAGAAGACACTAGAATCGGCCAAAGGGAAAAATAAAAGAACAAATTGGGTCTTTGGCCCAACTTGAGGAAAAAGAATGGATTAAAAATAAAACAGTCCAATATTAGATGGGCCCTTTGGACTCAGAATTAAATAAATACAATTAATAACCGCGAAATTTTCTGGCCCAAAATTTCGGGTTATTACAATATCCCTTGGCCATCACAAGATAGGGGCCGGCCAAGGAGGGAGGAAAATGGGTCTTTAGGCCCAATTTCAAGATAAGAAGAAGACACAAGAATTAAACAGTCCAAATCATCGGGTCTTTTTGGACTTAGATTATAAAATAACATTAATTAACCGCGAAATTTTCTGGCCCTAAATTTCGGGTTATTACATGATGAGTGAAGTAAAATGGGTTGGGCTAGACTAAATGGGCCAAATGCACACATAGCACACTAGTCCTAGAATATGCAAATGATGGTCTTCTAAGGTCAGTCCTGGGTGGTCAAAAGGTACCATGACTAGAGGGAAACTGAACCGATCTAGTCACTCTTCACATTGAATGACACACGGTTAAAAAGTCCCTCATTATGATCTCATCGGGAATAAGGATCACGCGTCGTGGCTGCGATGGGCCGATTACGATTATTGAGGTCGGGCACCACAAGAAACTATAATGAAACCCCCCGGGGTCGGTCTCGAGCATAGAACATGCTCATATGAGACGTGAGGCCTAAGTGTGACCTTATGCGGAAGGTCACTATGTCACATGCTCAAAAATTGAATAATGATCTTACGAGACTTTTCAAGTTTGTCCACACCACTAAGGAGTGATATTCCCCAGTGGAGTCGCCAAACTGTAGGGGTCGTTTTTACCCAGCCGCCTACGTCACGAGTTGATTTCAATGCTCGTTAATGTCGTACGTGAATACGGACTAGTAGGAGTCGCCACCGTGTGTTTATACGGTCCACAGACATCGAAGAAGTACCGAAAGCCAGGAGCAATCGGTCCCATATGGTCGTGCACCAGAGTATGGGTTCGGGGACAGGTTATGAGCCAATCGTGCATTGGGCCCGCCTGCCTGCAAACGGTCTCTACTAGGTCTCTTTTGTAAGATCATTGTTCAATTTTATAGCAATAGAGATAACTCAATTTTAGCCCTAATTTGCGAATTACTAAGTCGGTTCAGATTAATGCACAAATTAGCCTAAAATTGTTTTGCGACCACTTTGAAATTATTCAATATTATGATGCTAGAATGAAGTCAGAAGTCCGAATGAATCCAAGGTTCAAATCATATAAATCACATAAAAAAAGAAATTCAACATGATGATGGCATGGAAATATGCGAAAGTACCTCGAATCTCGTGCAATTATAAAATAAAAATAAATAAATAAAGTGAAAATGCTACAGAGAATGATGCAAAAAAATAAACGGATTAAAAGAAAACATGAAAATTAAACATGGAGATGACATGAAAAATGTAGAAATAAAGGATGACATGGATTAAAAAAATCAAAAAGGTTACATGAATTAAAACATGGATTAACACAAACAAAAAAGCAAAAAACCATGTCATCATGATGAACGCAAGTCATAAATTAAAATGAAAATTAAAACAAAATTAAGCATGTAATACCCCAAAATTTTAGGTTATTTTAAATTTTATTTAATTAATTAAATATATAATTAATTAACCATTTAATTGATTATCACTTAATTAATTAATGATTTAATACTAGGACTAACTTGGTCTTTGAACAAGGCTTGATCCAATTATTTCACCTAGCCAAAACTGAAGCCCAAACCCCCTCACCTCACGTCCAAACCACGGCCTTGTGGGCATAATTTACTTATTATTTTATTCAATAATTAACTATAATACAAACTAAATCTATCTTGGACCCTAACCAGAAAAACCCTACGTTTGCTCTCCTAAATTCATTACTAGATTTTAGGAGATCTAAACCCCTCATATTACTTCATACCCCACGGCTCCCATAAGGAACAACAACAACAATTGCTATAATCTTTTTCTCTCAAAAACAAACACAAAAACTTCTAAGTATCTTTCTTTTCCAACCATCAAAGATTGAAACAAGAAGCCAAAGAACATCAAACAAGGACCGTGTGAACCTCGGCCAAACGAGACTTTTCGAGCCATTGTTCTTTGATCATCAATAGGTAATTAGATTCGCTTTATTTAATCAATAGGATAGATTAGTAATATAATTCATAGAATTAGTTTAGAACTATGTAGAATTGTTTAGAATCTTGCTAGATGAAATTCGAATTATATGTTGATGGTTGTCTATGTATGTCGAGTGCTTCATTAATGTTTCATAATATTTTGATGAGTTTATTTCATGTTCTTGTCATATTCTATGATTATCCTATGGTTCTTGCCTATAGAATTTCAAGAATTAATTGTTGAATTAACTACGAACATTGTGTAATGATTGGCATGTAACATAGCCTTGTTCGAACACCTTCTTGAACCAAAAATTGGATTTTTAAGTCTGAATCTTAATTTATTAATAATCTTTGATGGATTCTTGAATTAATAATTAGACTAGTCAAATTCTTGAAGGATAAAAGTTAGTCTTGTTTATTATTATATTAGAACTGTGACGACCCGACTCGCTTAAACCGGCGCAGAAGAAACCGACGAGTCGAATAGTCACATCTAACAAACTAAAATACTTAAAATTAAAAACAAACCTCAAATGATTATATATACTAAACCAAAAAGTACAATTACCCACAAGTTTGTACACAACTAATCCCAAAAGTCATACTACTACTACTATCAAACGTAAACTCCAAATATATGTCAGAGTTATGGAAAATATACAAGTACTACTACTAGAGTATAAAACTAGAAAACATCGAAAACTAACAACATAAAGTCTAAATAACATCGGCACTCGCCCAACCCAAAGCTAAGCAAGGACCTCATCATCAGAATTACCTGAAAAGTAAACAACAGTCCACCGTCAGTGGCGAGTAACATAACTGTCCCACCCTAACGGGGATACACATGAACATAGCACAAACCAAACAACTAAATCAAGCATGCCAACATACATCAAATCATGTGAATCATCATGTCATACTATCAACAATGAATAACGACAACTAATCATGCCGACTCGACTAACTTGACCATTAACTAACAAATCTTTAACTTTGGTGCAATCATTCACATACTAGACCGGACTACGCACGTACGAACGCATCTTACGCATTCGAACTTTCTACTATGTCAGGATTGAGAATCTTACTCCCAAATCCCATGAAACCAATCTTACTGGAAATCCATATCCGAAGACAACATAGTAAGACCACCAACTATCCCAATACCGCGGATAGGGTAGGGGCAGCGTCTTAACCCAAAAACAAAGAATCTTACTCTAAGTTTTAGGCATCTAGTAGCGAAATCAAGCTAACTTCAACTTTTAATCGAAGTTTACATTCTTAGTTAATTCTTAAGTTGCATCTTACGCCTTGACTCAAGAAATAACATGTAAACCAATCAAACTTACAACCTCTTTAAACAATCTTTAACCTTTTATTTAACTTTCTTTAACTTTAAAGACTCAACCAAGAACTCATCAAGAACTTTAAAGAACTCATCAAGAACTCATCCAAGATTCAAGATCTTCAATCAAGAACTCAATCAAGATTCAAGAACTTCAACCAAGAACTCATTCAAGAATCAAGAACTCATCCCAACTTCATCAAATTACACGCATACTTTCAACAATAAAACACATGAAATCATCAACTTTCTAGTATCCAAAATTCATCAAACTTGAACATGAATAACATCAAACTTAATACTAACATATTCAATCATGAAATCATCATATTCAAGTACTAATCATCATGAAACCATCCCAAAATTTCAGATTAGAACACACATATAAACATGGTTAAAAAACATCAAATAGTCTAATCTAATCATTTAATTTATACTATGAAACATAGTATACCAAATTAGATTGGAAAAGCATGTTACCTTGATGAAGATTAACAAGATAAACACTTAAAAACTTGCTGCCCGGAACCAAACCACACGGCCCAGATTACACGC
Organism: Salicornia ramosissima; assembly: GCA_951394345.1. Taxonomy (NCBI): domain Eukaryota; kingdom Viridiplantae; phylum Streptophyta; class Magnoliopsida; order Caryophyllales; family Amaranthaceae; genus Salicornia; species Salicornia ramosissima. The sequence continues at coordinate 26,473,190 of OX596235.1, forward strand.
ACACACGGCACGACTTGCACGACACACACGCACGGCTTGCACGGCACCACCACGGCTTGCACACACTTGCACCACCGTCTCCAACACGGCACTGCTGCCCACTGCACGACCACACACACGAGCCACCACACGGCACACACGATCCCAAAAGAACAACCCCCGAAACCAAACCCGAACTAGAAGTCTTGATTGATAAAAATGGAGATTGTTGTGTTACAAGTTACTTAAAGATCAATAGTAATCAAATCTTTAAGTTTTGGAAGAGTTTGGATGATGAACAATGGTTGGGTGTTCAATCATCAAAAATGGCGTGTGACTATAGGCAAGGGAGAGTGTTTGGCTTTTTAATTGTGGCTAAGTGATGATCAAAGGTGTTTAAGATGGAAAATGAGCAAAAGGATTCTTAAGCCTTACTAACCCTCCTATATATAGAGGTTAGTTAAGGTGTGAATGCATGGCAAGTGGCAATTAGGCCACTAATTACCAAAGGGGGCCGGTTTTCATGAGGCTAAAATGGGCCTTTGGGGATCAATTGGGCTAATTACAAGTTTGCATGATTAATCATGCTTAAATCGATTTAGCCCTAAAATATTAAATAATTAATTAGAAAATTAAATAATAAAAATTCTAATTAATTAAATAATAATTAAAATGAATAATAATTAATCAAAATAAAATAATTCGAATTTAATCGAAATTATTCACATAAAATAAAATAAATAGTCCAAAATAAATTTTGGACCATACATCCAATCACATAAATACACATAAATATACGACAGAAATACCAATAAAATCAGGGTCGTTACAACCTCCCCTCCTTAAAGAAATTTCGTCCCGAAATTTAAGGCAAAGGAGATCGCTCACCCTTAAACAACTCCGGGTACTTCCGCCTCATGGACGCCTCTGTCTCCGAAGTCGCCTCCTCATGGTGTTGATTTCTCCACAACACCTTGACGAGCTGGACTTGCTTATGCCGAGGGGTCCTCACTTCCCGATCCAAGATCTGGACGGGTCACTCCTCAAAAGTCAGATTCGGCTTAAACGTGGCCGACTCCACTGGAATAATATGGGTAGGATCATGTACATATTTCCTTAGCTGGGAAACATGGAATACGTCATGCACATTAAACAAACTAGGTGGTAATGCCAATCGATATGCCACCTCCCCAACTCGTTCCAGTATCTCGTAAGGTCCCACATATTTCAGTCGGAGTTTCCCCTTGCTCTTGTATTTTTCCTAGGCGTTGCTCTTTTCGGGCCCAATCTAGTATCCTCTTGTATTTTTCCTAGGCGTTGCTCTTCTTCTTCTTCTTCATCCTCACCCTCGAATATTTCAGGAAGTGGAGGAGGGTCGCGGCCTGTTTTGTCGCAGACAGATTTGATGTCCACCCAGTCTAGAAAGCGGCTCATATGCCCAAAGTCGACGCCCGAGTAGGCCAACTCCCAGGCCTCGGTCACCTTCCTCATATAAGCCATGTCGGCCTCTATAACCCGCCGGAGTGTCTCTTTCTCCAGAAAGGCGACCTTGCCCTCCAACTCCTCTCCATCTTTTTGAAGTTGGGTCACTTGGTTGGCGGCCTCGTCTCTGGCTGCAAAGGCCTCGTCCCTAGCTCGGACAGCCTCCTCCTTCCCCTTGGCATCCTCTTGTAACTTCTCTTTTTCAGAAAGAAGTTCAGTAATCTTGGTGAGATGCTTGGAAAGCTCAGCCTTGAAGTTGATGATGGTGTCAGCCTGCGATTCCATGGTAGTACTTGTTAGCTCATCTTGGCGAAGGGTAGTGAACATTGCAATGTCTTTTGTTTCACTAACTTCCGCCCTAGATTGTTTGACAGCATTTACCTGAGCGGATCGCCAAATCCTGGCCCCTTCAAGCCTCAGCATAGCCTGAAAAGTAGATCACGTCTGAACGGTTAGAATATAGAATTTAAAAATAACTCAAGCAAAAGCACAACGTATGTTTACTTACCTCAGCTAAGGCATATTGGATGGGTGCAATGTGCCCATTAGAGAAACCTCTAAGGTTGTGGGCAACGTCCTTGCCGGCCCCTTTGATCATCCCTCGGACGATCGCCACTTTCTCTTTACCTGAATAGCCAAGCAAAGGGGGGCCTGGGGCCGAGCTCTCGGCCTCTTCCTCAGTTGGTTCTCCTGAGGGGTCTGAAATAGGAATAACAATCGAGTCCGGATGTGAGGGGGATGATGAAATAGTACGACCTGTAACAGATCGCACTGTCCTTACTCGGTGGGTATAGTATTTACCTCCCATTGTACTCGCCATCTTCTTGATGGGCGAGGGAATGTTTTGAGCAACTAATGTGGGCATACCTGCAAACACGTCATCAGGAGGCTGAACAACCGGGGCACCCACCTCTGGCTGACGAACAACTAGAGCCTTCTCTTCCTCCTTGAATGGGGAAGTCTTTCTCTTCTTGATTCCCCGCTCTTCGGAGACCGCAACCTCCTTTCCCTTACCCTTTTTGCTCCCATCGCCAGGGGCCTTTCTCTGGGTACCGCTTGATCTGACACCTTTCTTTCTTTTTGGGCTCCTTGTAGGGGCTTCACTTGCCTGAAGCAAAAATAAAAAGTCAATACACATTCACCAAGTACGGAAGATAAAAATGTTAAGATTTTACTGGCATTCCCTCTTGGCCACGTTGGTGGTAGTGGGGCAATCACAAATCTTACTTGCAAAATACCCCCTCGGCCCTCCTTAAAGCCGAGACAGGGGGTTGCAAGCAACCTACCATTAACCACTCTCTCGGTCAAGTTATGGCCGAGTGAGTTGAATTCTGAAAGTTGCTTGCAATATACCCTCTCGGCCCTCCTTAAAGCCGAGACAAGAGGTTGCAAGCAACCTACCATGTAACGACCCGACTCGCTTAAACCGGCGCGGAAGAAACCGACGAGTCGAGTAGTTAGGAACTACAACTCAAAATACTTAAGAAATAAAACTAATTCCTCAAATATTATTATCAAACCACAAAAGTACAAATACCCACAAGTTTGTACATAAACTAATCCAAAAGTCAAACTAAAAGTACTAAAATACGAGTAAACTCCAAACTACATGTCAGAGTTATAAACAACGTAAAAGAGTCCATACAATACTCCAATATTACCTAAAAATAACAGCAATAGAAAATACAACAGATAACAGTAATAACAACGTCGCTCGCCCAACCCAAAGCTAAGCAAGAGTATCGTCATCAGAAATACCTGGAAAAACAACAACAGTCCACCATCAGTGGCGAGTAACATAACTGACTCACCCTAATGGGAATACACATGCACATAGCATAAATCAAATAGACAACATCGAAACAATAATCTAGAGTACAAGATCAACCCAAACGTGAACTCGACTCAAACCAACCTAATCAACTATCTTTGGCACAATCATTCATATTTTAGACCGGACTGTGCTCGTACGAACGCATCTTACGCATTCGAACTTTCTACTATGCTCGGATTTGAGAATCTTACTCCCAAACCCCATGAAACCAATCTTACTAGAAACCCATGTCCCGTGAAACCAATCTTACTGGAAATTCACAAAGATCACATAGTATGACTCCAACTATCCCAATACCGCGGATGGAATAGGGGCAACGTCTTAACCCAAATACAATGAATCTTACTCAAAGTATCAGGCGTCTAAAAATGAAATCAAGCTAATCTTAATTAATTAATCCTTTAATCATCTTAATCATGTTATTCATTTAATTATCTCAACCTAACTAAATTATATTCAAGAATTGCCTCAATGCCTTGATTCTTGAAAATAACTAGTTAAAATATCGAAGTTATTCTCAAAAACTGCCTCTAGCCTTAATCTTGAGTCTAACCAATCATAATCCAACAATCTTTACTCATTCTTTAATCAACTTAGACACTTTCTTTAACTTTCTTTATCATTTAAACCATTTTCTTTAACTTTCAAGATTCAACCAAGAACTCATAAAGACTCATCAAGAACTCATAAAGAACTCAAATAACTCATAAAGAACTCATTCAAGATTCAAGATCTTCAATCAAGAACTCAATCAAGATTCAAGAACTCAATTAAGAACTCATCCAAACTCAATCAAACTACACGCATAACATCATCATCAATCAATCGAAAATTCAACTTTTACTCATCCAAAGTTCATCAAACTTTAACATAATATTCATGATCATAAAACAACATATAATCAATCATAAAATCATGAAAACCATTATCAAAACACCATGTAAACATATAAAAATCAGATTATCAAATCATACATAAAATCATGAACAACCAACAATAAACTACCCAAACATGCATTTAATTCATACTATAGACATAGTATACCAAAAAGGTTGAGAAAGTATGTTACCTTATTGAAGATTACACACAAATTCATCACAAATATGCAACCCGAAACTCGACACACACACGGGCACACACACGGCACAAGCACGAACAACACGGCACACTTGCACGGACTGCACCCACACGAGCACACACACGGCCTGCTGCACACGGCACCACCACAAGCACCTCTACCCAGTCAGCACAGCCACCACTGCTGCCCCACTGCACGGCTGCACCTGCACGGCACCACCACGCTGCACACACGGCCTGCACGGCTTCACCACACGGCTGCCACCACATGAACCCCACCCTTGCACGGTCTTCAACACGGCACACCACCACGAACCCACACACGAACACGATCAAACCAAACCCGAACCAACGATCTTGATTGAAATAATTGGGTTTAGATTGTGTTTGGACACTTAAAGATCAATGAACTTTGAATCTTTAAGTTTTGGGCTAAGAAAAATGATGAACAATTGATGGCTTCAATTGCTCATAAATGGCGTGAGGCAAGGAGGAAGTGGAGGGAGTTTTGGTGATTGAACTTTGATGGCAAGTGCATTAGATGGCAAATGAGCAAAAATGAGGTTTAAGCCTTACTAACTCACCTATATATAGAGTTAGTTAAGGTGTGAACACAAGGCAAGTGGCAAGCCTTGCCATGCCACTAGGAAAACCGGCCAACAAGGGGGAAATGGGCCTAAAATGGGCTCTCGTGATCATTTGGGCTAATTTGCAAAAACCGCATAACTAATCATGCAATAATCGACTTACCCCAAAATATTAAATAATTAATTAGAAAATTAAACAATAAAATTCTAATTAATTAAATAATAAATAAAAAAAACGGCAAATAAAATAATTCGAATTAAATCGAAATTATTCACATAAAATAAAAATAAATAGTTCAAAAATACATTTGAACTAGCACAGAAATACACATAAATACACATAATTATCGGCAAAAATACCAATAAAAATCTGGGTCATTACATACCATTAACCACTCTCTCGGTCAAGCTATGGCCGAGTGAGTTGAATTCTGAAAGTTGCTTAAAATATACCCTCTCGGCCCTCCTTAAAGCCGAGACAGGGGGTTTCAAGCAACCTACCATTAACCACTCCCTCGGTCAAGCTATGGCCGAGTGAGTTGAATTTTGAAAGTTTTTTGCAATATACCCTCTCGGCCCTCCTTAAAGCCGAGACAGGGGGTTGCAAGCAACCTACCATTAACCACTCTCTCTGTCAAGCTATGGTCGAGTGAGTTGAATTTTGAAAGTTGCTTGCAATATACCTTCTCGGCCCTCCTTAAAGCCGAGACAGGGGGTTGCAAGCAACCTACCATTAGGTCCCACTGAATCCACGCTCAAGCACCTACTTGGTCCAGATCATATCCATCAGGTCCAGGGAACACCTACCAGGTCCAGGGTAAACCTACCAGGTCCAGGTTGACTGACCATGTCCAGCCCAGTCTACTAGGTCCAGTCCAACCTACCAGGGGTATTTTACTCCCACGTTCTCATGGCACTATATATACTCCTTTCCATGTAAAGGTTAAGGTATCCAAAAAATACCAAACACACCTCAAACTTCTCCCTCACTCTCTCTCTCTACATTCTTACACTTTACTAACTTGAGCGTCGGAGAGTCTTTCCCCGGAACACCTCCGGGGATAGCTCATGTTTGCTCCCTGTGTAGATTGACAAGCCCATTTACGTGGATTTGAACTAGCTCTCGGACCAAAACATTGTTGTGAACCAAAAATCACCTCAACATTAGTAAACAATCACAATTCAAATATTTTTCTCTATTTTTTCTTCTTCTTTCCCGTGGAGCCTCCACCGCCGGCCTTCGACAACACCACCACTGCTCCGCCGCTGCTTCTGTTCTTCCTATCTTTTGCTCCACCACAGCTACCACTGCGACCTTGCTGCTGCTCCGCTCTCCTCTCTCTCGTTCTTTCTCTCTCTCCTCATGGTGCCTCCGCAGCACCGCCGTGCCACCGTAACACCACCACCCACCTCCACCGGCCTACTGCCGCCAAGACCTGGCCATCGTCGGGCCCAAGTCAGCCCACGAACCACCCTATTGTTCCCCATGCTGTCTTCTCTGTTTTGTTAGAGTACCAAAACCAAAACACTGATATTTGGGTTTTCTTTAATTTGATAACACACCTTGATAATTCATATCCCAAAAGGCCAAAACTAATTTTTATTTGGGCCCATTAAATAAAAGAGTAATTTTGGACAATATTTGAACCTTATTTCTTAAAGTCTTTACTATTAATAAAATAAATCATGTTTAAAAAAAAATATAATTTTCAAGAATAAAATACGACTACTAATGTTGTTATTTTATTGCTAATATCATCATTATTATTATTATTAGGAAAAATGCATATAAATAATCTCAACTATTGGACGTCTTCCAATACTAATACCAACTATAAGTTATTACAGTATAATCCAAACTTTGGGGGTTGTTTTATAAGATATACCATTGACTTAGTTAACCTATTGTAATCGGTCACCAATTCAAAAAGTATTCGCTATATATCCTCTTTCCCTATTTATTGTACTTTAACTATACCTTCCTTCCTTTCTACGAAGGAAATCGGAGCCGGTCAAAGATTAGTATGGAATAATATCATAAAACTACCCCCATAGCTTGGATTATTATAGTGTAATAACCTATAGTTGAGATTACTATTGAAAGACCTCCAATAGTTGGGATTATTCATATGAATATTTCCTTATTATTATTATTATTATTATTATTATTATTATTATTATTATTATTATTATTATTATTATTACCATCCATAATATTTTTACCATTTCACTCATATTTATTTATTTTCCAACTTTAAATTTTATAAAGTTTTATTAGTTTATAAAATTATTATTAAATTGGTAAAAAGGGTTATAACAATTATTCATGTACAACTAGTCAAGAGTTAGTATTAGTATTCTTGTGTTTGATTTGGACTATATGGTTATTTTAGGAGGGATTTCTAAGTTCATGATCCGGAATTCTAAGCTCGTATTTAGGATGTTCGTGTTTGACAACAAGGATTGAGGTACGTATAAGTGGCTAGATCTTTTATAAGATGATTTTCGTGCAAATATGTTTGATGTCTTGAATGTTTAACATGTTTGATAACTACATATTTATGAATAATGATTTAATTGTGTTATAAATATATTTAAAATTTTATGTATAAAATTGTTTTTGAAAAGTTAAATTCTAAAATATTTCAAAAACGATTTATAAAGGTTACTATTACCTTCAATAAAATTATTTTACAAAGTATATTCGAAAATAGTTTTAAACAGGTTACCATCATAGTGAATGAGGTTTATGGATATCCCTTATACGGGAATCCAGAAGTCCATTTCATCGGAAATTTTTGGTTTTCTTTACTCCCATTATGTGGAGATTTGTTTATTTACTCCCGTTATGTGGAGACTGGGTTCTTAGCTCATGCTATGTGGATGTTTCTTTACTCCCGTTATGTGACTGGGTTTCTTGACTCCCATTATGTTGGAGGTAAATTGATAATGTAACACCCCGTATTTTTGAAGTTTGAATTTTTGGTAATTAGGTTGTCTTTCATGTCGTCTCAAAATTTTATTTTGAAAACTATTAATAAATTCCCTATTTTATAAATGGAAAATCTTTTAAAAGTTATTTTCCGGGAATTTATGTTATTAATTTTTTATAATGTTGTCAAACTAATTGCCTCTAATCTGGTGATTTTATATTTTCTCATTTGACCTCAACCTACTAGGTTCTTAAATCTTCACCTTATAGCAATTTATGGTTGTGGACCAACTCAAAATTTATGTTGAATTAATGACGAGTTGGCTAAGTAGGTGTTAGAAATAATTTAGTCCCTTCTTGGTAACCGGACTTGAATAGCCTTTTCATATGATTTCTGGCCCAAGTTAAACGTTAGCTTTGGGATTAATAATCCAGTTTAGGAATTTATTTCAAGCTTGAAAACTATTTAAATGTTTGAACCATAATTCTTATCTTGGTCCAAAATAATTCAAGCCTACTTCTTTTCCCTCTTCTCATCTGGCCAGTTTTCTATCCTCTTTAATTATTTTATTTTCTAATTCATTCTACTATATCTTTTAATGGATGTAATCCCATATTTTCCTTAAGGTGGTTACACCTTTATTCTATTTATTTCTTTTATTTGTTTTAATTAATCACTTAACCCCAATAATATCTTTTTAATCATGTCATTTCCTATTTTTCTCTGAGTTATTACCCTTTTCCTCCTTATAAATAATTTGACCAGGATCTTCTTTCTCCATCAATTTCCCTCTACCTTTTCTTTCATTTTTCTTTAATTCTTTCATCATGTTTTATTTATTTATTTTATTTATTCTAATTGTTATAGCCAAAATTCTTGGCCCACTTGATTACGTAAGGCCCAAAGAAGAGCCTAAGCACATCAGCCCAAGAGAGAAGCCCAACAGAAGCCCTCAAAGCAACGTGGCAGCATCTTATTGGTCCACGTGTCATGGCATTATAGGGCCACGTGGCGTTACCCTACGAAAACACCTGGCTAGCTAGAGTTCAGCATAGAAAGTTAGGAAAAACATCAAAAGTAGGAAAACTTGTATCCCACATTGATAGTTTATAAGAGAAAGTAGGAAGATTCTTGTATAAAAGTATTAAAGCAATGATTGCAGCACACATCCCAATATATGCTGATTTGACAACACATAACTTGTAATTGTCAATTAACCTTAATCAATCTTGATTAGCAGCTATTTGAGTTATTATTATCTTTTGCACATTTAATTGTTTATTTCTGCATTTATTATTATTACTTTGGAAAAGTTTGTAGCATAGAAGTGTTAGTCCTCTCCTTAATTTCAAAAAACCCTAAAACATTTGGCGCCGTCTGTGGGGAGGACACGGTTCTATGGTAGACTTAGGAGAAAAGACTCCCGAATTTCCAAAGACCACCATAGTAACGGTCGAAAACGAACATGAGTCAGACGAGAGAGAGACAGATCATGACCGACCTCCTCCAAGGGAGAAGACTGCACAACGTGCGGGTCAGGCCGAGGCCCACTCTCCTGAGGAGGATCAGCTGATCTCTCTCTCCCAACTGAAACACATAATGGTCGACCTAAGGAATTCGCTTGTCACGCAAGTGAAGGACATGATAGACCAGGCCAACAAGAACAACGCTGGGCCATCTAGGCCGACCCCTGAAGAAGTCGGGCCCTCAAGGCCTACCAAGGATCCGGCCGACCCCAAGGGTGACCTAGGAAAGAAAAAGGTCTCAAGCGTCACCAAGAAGAAGAAAACACCTTCCGAATCAACAAAGATTGATTGGAAGAACATCACCCAACGGGTGAGGACGACCAAGGCTACCACTCTACCAAGAAGGGAGCCCTTGATCAGCGAAACAAATCAAGCCTTTAGAGATGCTCGAGAGTATCTGAAGGCAAAGAGGCAACAGTCACAACAACATTCTCAAGTTGACATCTCTGATACAGCATCAACTCCAACTATGAAGGATACCACCTACCGAGGTTCTCTGCGGACTATGTCTCGCTCAACACAAATACATACTCCTACTCCAATGCCCAAAGGCTTGTTCAAGGCCGAGCCCTTCAGAGAGGATATGCAACCGGCCACTCAGTTCCAACAACCACCTCAATCTCACCCTCCTGGAGGGATCACATGGAAGTCTCCATTCTCAGTCGCCATCTTGACAGCCCCAAGGGCCTCCAAAGTCAAAGCGCTCCATATTGAGCCTTATGATGGCACAAGTGATCCTGATGATCACCTGGCTAGTTACAAACACCTGATGTATGCTCAGTCGGTAGATGATGCAGCATGGTGCATGTACTTTCCGGCAACACTGAAGGGTGTGGCCCAAAAATGGTTCAGCAGTGTGCCGGACCATTGCATACAGAACTTTACCAAGCTCAGCATGGTTTTCGCACATCACTTCATGGCAAACAAGGAAGAGAAGAAAACAAGCATGCACCTCGGCAAAATCATACAAGGGCCCAACGAATCCCTGAGGTCATATGTCAAGAGGTTCAATTTAGAAATGTTGCAAATACCCGGCCTCCCAGAGGGGGTAGCCTTTGACAACTTTGTCAAAGGGCTTCATCAGTCAAGATTCAAGTTTGAGATGGTAAGGAAGAAGGTACAGACCTTACCAGAAATCCTCATGGAAGCCGAGTCTTACATCCATGCCACAGAAATCTGTTCAGCTACTAAGCCTGAGACAAAGAATGCACAAAAACATGGAGAATCTAGTCAGAAGAAGGACGACCGTAAGAGAGAGGTGTGGACGGTTGAGAACACTCATAAGGAGCATAATGCTCCCAAGAAAAGCCAAACTTACTAGTCGGCCTATGAGTATAACAAACGACCTCATGCAATGCCATCCTTATGGAAATCAAGGATAAGTTCAACTTTGAAGCTCCGCAGCCTTTAAGAGGCTCGTCCAAACATAGGAACACCAACAAGTATTGCCAATACCACAAGGATGTGGGGCATGATACTAACGAATGCTTCAATTTGAAGTGATTGCTAGACAAGCTTGCAGCAAAGGGTATGTTGGAACCTTACATAGTAAAATCCAAGTTCAAATTTCAGAGAAAGACCACACGAAAGGATGGGGAAGAAGAAGAGACCGACACTGAGGTTGTGGCCATGATTTCAGGGGGATTTGCTTCCGAAGGTCCAACTATCAGAGGGACTAAGGAACATCTCCGAAGTCTCTCCCAAGTAATGGTCTTGGAGAAGGAGGAAACATTCCCTGAAGTTCTAATAGGCGAGAAGGATCGGCCTAACATTCAAACTCCACATGATGACCCTTTAGTGGTCGAATTCAAAGTTGCGAACCTTAAAGTCAGAAGGATTCTAATTGATACGGGTGGTTCCACCGACATCATCAGTCTTGCATGCCCGGAGAGGCTGAGATTCCAAGATGATGCTTTACAGCCAATCAATCACCCAATCGTAGGGTTTGGAGGGGGGACCGTTCACCCCGTGGGGATAGTTACTCTCCCAATAAGGATAGGGACGAAAGAAAAACCCAGCCACATGTTTGTCAAATTTCTAGTAGTGCGGGAATTGGTCACCTACAACATTATCTTAGGCCGGCCAACTCTGAACATTACCAAGGCTGTTATAGTCCCTCATCTCATGATGATGAAATATGTGTGCAACAATGGAGAAGTTGCCACGATTCACGGTGATCAACAAACAGCAAGGGAGTGCTATCTAACAACACTCAAGGTTAAGGTTTCTGACAACCCAAAAGAAGTCACTGATGAGAGATCGGGGAGGAAAAGAAAGATCTAAGCGGTCGAGATAAAACAGGAAGTCCTTAGGATTGAATTCTGTGACAAGAGTCTCGATGACAACCGACCTGACCAAACCATACTGCTAAGATCTTGGAACATGGATAATCTAAGTATTATTTTTAAGTATTTCAATGTAAAATCTTCGTTAGAGACAGTGTAATCAAAATCAATATTAATGAAAAGGGCAGGACTAGGTCCCAAAAGGCCCCATCACTTTCAAAGTGAATATTTTAAAGGCTAGTGTCCACTATTGTGTTTATAGTAATAAGACCAAATGCCTGTGGTGCTAATCTAAGCACCAAGTTTCCATTCCCCATTAATTGACCCCCAATAAAGGGGAAATAGTGACCAGGCTCATGAGGATGAAGGGTGGCCACCCATGCCCCCTAATACATTTCCAGGTGTTTCATAAAAAGGGTGCCTCGGCTGTAACTGGTCGAGACATTCAAAAATCTAAAATGATTCACTAAAGGGTGCCTCAGCTGTAACTGGTCAAGACATTCAAAAATCTAAAATGATTCACTAAAGAGTGCCTCGCCTCTACTTAGCCGAGCCACTCGAAAATCTAGAATGATCCTCTAAGGGGACCTTCGGCCGGAAGTGGTCGAGCCATTCGAAAAATCTATGTTATAAACAAACAGGTGTCTCGGCGATTTAATGCTGAGCCGCTATGCAAATAATCCAATTGGTAACGACTTAAGTAAAACATAAATTAAAGACTTTTATAAATTCCGAAGTAGTGTGCCATACAAAATAGGCAAGTCTCGTCACTTGCCATAACTTACAAAAAAAAATATAATAATAATAATAAATTAATAATAATAAGCGCTTCTAAGCGCAAATACTCTAATCACTCTCGTCTGGGTCGGGTATCACTAGAGTTGAGGGACGAGGCCGACCAGTTCGATCGCACCATCTCCTCTCGTCGGCCCAGTCAAGAAATTGACTAAAATATCCAAAGTCTTTGTATGGATACGCTCTGTCCCAGGATAATTCCACCCTTTCCTTATACTCCAACTCCTCAGGAGTTTGTGGGATCATCTCTAGATGTTCCCTCTTCTCTCGTGGCCGCCTCTCTCCTTTCTTGGGGCCAGAGGGACCGCTCTTCTTCTCTTTCCCAGCGCGAGTCGGGCCATCACCGTCGTGTTTCTTTATCTCTTCCCATTCCTTCAGTCGCGCTTCATACTTCATATTTAGGAAGCGCTCTTCATCTATGAAACCTTCATATTCTTCCACCGGCAGCTTGCCCGTATGAGTCGAGCCCTCACCCTCCTGGGCACACTTCTCTCCCTCATCCCATAATTTCACCTTCCAGGCATATTTGGTGAAATCATCATCATCTGTAGTACCCTCTGGCTTCGGCCATGGAAGGTTGTTACGGCTATCCTTCTCCTTGGGTAACCACTGGTTAGACATTCTTTTTCACAAAGTTAGAAAGATTTTTCACAACCTCTCTCTCTTCTTTGTCTCTCAAGGAATTGCAATTTGCATTGTGAAAAATGAAAGGGAAGCAAGTAGTATTTATAGGAGCTCGACAAAATTCTACTATTCTAATTTTACCCCTATAGCATTTATTGAACCTAAAAACTAGTTGGGGGCCCAATATAAGTGGTTTGCTATAAAAGCTCCTAAAAATTTGCCTTATTATTTTAGGCCCAAAACGAAGACCCATTTTTGGAAATTGAATTCCACATGGCAAATCCAGATAAGGACTGCTTCAAGCCCAATCAGGGGCAATTTTTATATCGTTCCCTAAGTAAAATGATAACTCAACCAAGAAGGGCCGAGCCCTAAATGTGTAAATGTCACATTGAGCAATACACTCGGTTTAAGGGCAATTAGGTATCTGATTGATTGCCCCCAACTTATTTGGCAAAGAACAATTGCTAAGATAAATTGTCGAGCAATCACTCAGACTTTGTAAACCGACTGCATTGCTCAGGGGCATAACATCAACATATCATAAAAACTAAGTGTTGGAATATAAAATTGAAAGCCGAGACTTGTTGAATATAAAAACTTGTCCTATTCATTTGAATCTGAAATTACTACAAGTTATGGCGGACCAGCCGCCTATACAAAAACTAAAAACTAAATTAAGCTAAGATTAGCTTAAACTACTATACAAGGGGAGAGTGGCTTATCTCTCAGCATCATTATCATCATCCTCTTCTTCTTCTTCTTCTTCATCCTCACCCTCGGATATTTCAGGAAGTGGAGGAGGGTCGCGGCCTGTTTTGTCGCAGACAAATTTGATGTCCACCCAGTCTAGAAAGCGGCTCATACGCCCAAAGTCGGCGCCCGAGTAGGCCAACTCCCAGGCCTCGGTCACCTTCCTCTTATAAGCCATGTCGGCCTCTATAACCTGCCGGAGTGTCTCTTTCTCCAGAAAGGCGACCTTGCCCTCCAACTCCTCTCTATCTTTTTGAAGTTAGGTCACTTGGTTGGCAACCTCGTCTCTGGCTGCAAAGGCCTCGTCCCTAGCCCGGACAGCCTCCTCCTTCCCCTTGGCATCCTCTTGTAAATTCTCTTTTTCAGAAAGAAGTTCAGTAATCTTGGTGAGATGCTTGGAAAGCTCAGCCTTGAAGTTGATGATGTTGTCAGCCTGCGATTCCATGGTAGTACTTGTTAGTTGTTATTTCGGATGAACTACTACAAGAGGGGGGTGAATTGTAGTATGGAACATGATAGTCAATTTTTGCGGAAATTAAAGAACTTGAAAGAAAAATAAAGAGAAACGATGCAAGAGAGATTTAGCGAGGAAACTTTCCAGGGCCCAACTGGAAATAAAACCTCGACCCACTAGGGATTTCTCTAAAACAATTCACTATAGGGCAATAAATCAATTACAACCTATAATATTCTACTGGACCCGTAAGTTCCTCTGGGAACTTACTTCTCTATTCTTTGTATTCTAGTGTTCTTTTCCCTTTTCTCTTTCTCTCTTTTTCACTTTCTCTTTCTCTTTCTATTCTCTGTTCTTTTTCTCATTCTCTTTCTCTTCTCTTCTCTGTTCTCACACTTTTCTCAAATTCTCACCCCAATTACAAGAATTCTCTCAAACCCTTTACAAATTCTCCATTACAAGCTTTCACTCAAACTCTCTTCTCTATTCTCAAAATTACAGACTCTTGATAGAATAAAACTCTAATATATTGAACATAAAACTGACTGGAACTTGGAACATAATCTGGAACATACGATAGGAACTTTGAGTGGAACCGACTCAATATGTGGACATATGATGTAACATTTTAGCTCTCCACTTTATTGAAGTCTGGCTCACCTTAGAATAGATGATTCATACAGTATTTATAGACTTCTAAGTCGTGCTCCCCAAGAAACCACTAAATACACCACTAAACCCACTCAAAGTTCTGTCAGGAACTTGTAACTGCCCACTACATTGTTGCCCATGTTCCCATTAACTACAGCCACGTCCCACTACTCATTGACTCCTTATCTTTAGGATTTCATGACTGATCTTGTGTGTTATTTATGGTAGAATAATGTCTTAACATAGCTTATAGAAGAAGCATACAAACCGACATACACATGCACACACTCACGTCTACTTTCTCCACTAACTCCACCATTTGACTCCACTAATATAGGTAACCAATTGACTATTTTAAATAATAAAATCAGAAATTAAAAGTCAACCAAAAACCCTAAGTAAAAATAAGATGACTAATAAAACCGGTTTTAAATAAAATCGGTTTTAAGAGAAAAGATTAAAAATAAAACTTTTACCAATAAAAAAAACTTTGACTCTTGAATAATTAAAATAAATCAGAATAAAATACTTAACAACCTAGAAAACCGATTTGACCATGATATATTCAAAATAGTTTGTTTGAATTCCTAAAATCAAGGAGACCACTACCCAACCATTTCTGACTGTTTTACTGAGTTTAAACTGGCCTTAGAAGTGGTTAGAGTGATGCTATAATTCTGCTAAATACGTGGACTTAAGTAACTGACCATACTGGCATAAGTTCCTCTAGGAACTGGACTCGTGTTCCTATAGGAACTGGACTCAAGTTCCTTTGACAGACAGACCCAAGTTCCACTTGTAACTTAACTCGTGTTCCAGTCAGACTCATGACTCAACATATTTACAAAATTCTTAGAAAATTAAACTCTTAATTTTCTAGTTTCTTCTCACCTTCAAGATGCTCCAATTCTGGAAATCTTGATTCTCATTTCTTTTAATTTGTTTCTTTACAGGAACTTAACTCGTGTTGCATAGGAACTTTAGTTTAGCTTGCTTGCTTGATTTTGTTTCTTCAAGTATTCTCTTTGCAAGTCTTCAACTTGGTACCTCTTTGAGTTGCATTCCCACATTAAAACTTTTCTCTTGTTTGATCTCCCTTGAATACTTGAATACTCCTTCAAATTTTCTTGGTTGATCTTCTCTTTGAAGTTCTCGTTTAGAAACACTTCTCCATTTGTATTCCTTCGCTTGAACTTCTTTATTTAGTTGCTTCAACTCAGAAGCTTCTCTTGATTTGTTCCAACTCAGGAACTTGTATTGCATACATCTTCAATCACAGTAGGAACTTTCTTCCTTAAGACCTATGAACTTGTTTATCCACATCTTAACACACATGTTAGTTAGATAATCATCATTTGTTCATTATCATCAAAACCATACATGGCTCAACATTAGTTGATCTTGGCGAAGGGTAGTGAACATTGCAATGTCTTTTGTTTCACTAACTTCTGCCCTAGATTGTTTGAAAGCATTTACCTAAGCAGATCGCCAACTCCTGGCCCCTTCAAGCCTCAGCATAGCCTGAAAAGTAGATCACGTCTGAACGGTTAGAATATAGAATTTAAAAATAACTCAAGAAAAAGCACAACGTATGTTTACTTACCTCAGCTAAGGCATATTGGATGGGTGCAATGTGCCCATCAGAGAAACCTCTAAGGTTGTGGGCAACGTCCTTGCCGGCCCCTTTGATCATCCCTCGGACGATCGCCACTTTCTCTTTACCCGAATAGCCGAGCAAAGGGGGGGGGGGGGGGGGGCTGGGGCCGAGCTCTCGGCCTCTTCCTCAGTTGGTCCTCCTGAGGGGTCTGAAATAGGAATAACAATTGAGTCCGGATGAGAGGGGGATGATGAAATAGTACGACCTGTAACAAATCGCACTATCCTTACTCGGTGGGTATAGTATTTACCTCCCATTGTACTCGCCATCTTCTTGATGGGCGAGGGAATGTTTTGAGCAACTAATGTGGGCATACCTGCAAACACGTCATCAGGAGGCTGAACAGCCGGGGCACCCACCTCTGGCTGACGAACAACCAGAGCCTTCTCTTCCTCCTTGAACGGGGAAGTCTTTCTCTTCTTGATTCCCCGCTCTTCGGAGACCGCAGCCTCCTTTCCCTTACCCTTTTTGCTCCCATCGCCAGGGGCCTTTCTCTGGGTACCGCTTGATCCGACACCTTTCTTTCTTTTTGGGCTCCTTGTAGGGGCTTCACTTGCCTGAAGCAAAAATAAAAAGTCAATACACATTCACCAAGTACGGAAGATAAAAATGTTAAGATTTTACTGGCATTCCCTCTTGGCCACGTTGGTGGTAGTGGGGAAATCACAAATGTTGCTTGCAAAATACCCCCTCGGCCCTCCTTAAAGCCGAGACAGGGGGTTGCAAGCAACCTACCATTAACCACTCTCTCGGTCAAGTTATGGCCGAGTGAGTTGAATTCTGAAAGTTGCTTGCAATATACCCTCTCGGCCCTCCTTAAAGCCGAGACAAGAGGTTGCAAGTAACCTACCATTAACCACTCTCTCGGTCAAGCTATGGCCGAGTGAGTTGAATTCTGAAAGTTGCTTGAAATATACCCTCTCGGCCCTCCTTAAAGCCGAGACAGGGGGTTTCAAGCAACCTACCATTAACCACTCCCTCAGTCAAGCTATGGCCGAGTGAGTTGAATTTTGAAAGTTGCTTGCAATATACCCTCTCGGCCCTCCTTAAAGCCAAGACAGGGGGTTGCAAGCAACCTACCATTAACCACTCTCTCGGTCAAGCTATGGTCGAGTGAGTTAAATTTTGAAAGTTGCTTGCAATATACCTTCTCGGCCCTCCTTAAAGCCGAGACAGGGGGTTGCAAGAAACCTACCATTAACCAGTGTCTTGGTCAAGTTATGGCCGAGTGAGTTGAATTCTGAAAGTTGCTTGCAATATACCCTCTTGGCCCTCTTTAAAGCCGAGACAAGGGGTTGCAAGCAACCTACCATTAACCACTCCCTCGGTCAAGCTATGGCCGAGTGAGTTGAATTCTGAAAGTTGCTTGCAATATACCCTCTAGGCCCTCTCTAAGGGCAAGACTGAGTGTTGCAAGCAACCTACCATTAACGAATCCCTCGGCTCAAAAAATGGGCAAATGAAACATGAACAAAGGACTTACAGTCTCATCCTGACGGTCCTTCCAAGACTGCATCTTCAATTCATACAAGGCATCTAAGTAATCATCGCCCTTCAATTCACCCTTCTTTTTGGGTGGTAAGTCGGCCATGGTAAGTTCTAAAAAAAGAAAAAAAAAAAAAAAAAGAAGAGAGGAAAAGAGCTGATTAGGAAATAACCAAGATATTATTTTACATATAAAACTGAAGATCTTATATTTCCAGGCTCCATGGCAAGGCCTAGCCCAACTGCAGACAAAAATCTTGGGTCCCGAAAAAACATCCAATCAGGGACCCAAACCTTCGGGACATAGTTCTTCTTATTCCCGGCAAATTTAACTTTTGTTTTGAAGGCATCACTCCTTAAAATCTCATCGTCCTGTTGATGAGTAGGAGGCAGATCAACATCTCGGCCACACAAGTAGGGAGTCGTCTTGATACAATTCAGTTTATTGACAAACTCTTGGTTGTCAAAGTAAACGTAAAGGAAGAGCTTTCGCCAGTTATTCCACTTGTTATTTTTAGACAATGTCATTTGGTGAGAAGGTCTGGTAGCAAGAAAGTAACAGGATTCGCAGCTATTTTCGACTTTGTTCAAATAATGCATGTTGGCAAAACAGGGAAAGGACAGGTGGTATCCCATGATCTTACAAGTGGCTATGTATCCTAGGATATTAGCCCAAGAGTTGGGAGTAAGCTGCCACAAGCCTAGGCCATATCCCTCTAACACTTCTAAAATGAAGGGATGAAGAGGGAATCTGAGGCCTTGGTCAATCACAGCCTCGTAAACAGGAATAGCCCTCCTAGGGATGATTCGTACATTCGCTCCCACTTTGGGAACGCCTAGAGTATACCCCTTGCCAAAGGCGCACTCTTTTTGCATCTCCTCCAGCTTGGCCGAGTAAAGGTTGTAACAAGATTCCTCCTGCTCACACATCATTGGGTCATAGAAATGGTCAGCCCTCTTGGACGGAACCCTAGAAGACTGACCAACCTCACCCTGCTGATCTCTTTCCTGGCTCGGCTTGTGCTTTTCTTCAGCCTCTGGCCTCTCAGAACCTGAAGGCCCTGGGCCGGTCTGTTGATTCTCACACACCTCAGTCTGACCCGACTCATTGACCGAGTCCTCAGGTGAAGGATTGCAAAGTCGCGCAGTTTGTTTCACCCTTGCCATTGTACCCTGAAAAGGTACGAAGGTAAGAGCTTTTAGAGGAGAATAAGAAAATTCCGAACTCGACTAGAGAGACCAACTAGGTCCAGAAATTCTAGACTCTTTGCTACTGGAGGACCCGGTCATTTTTATTGCTAAAAAGTAAAAGAAGACGACCGACCCCAAATAACCAAAGCAACAATAAGGGAGGAAAGGTATACCTGAGTGGAATGATGGAAGTCTCGGACAAACAGTTTTTGAAGGAAGTTTCACGCCCAGCAAAGATCAACACAAAGTTCTTCACAAACCCCTTTCAAAACAAGTCCAGAGTCTTACTTCAACCCAAGATAGAGGAGAAAAATTGAATTCTTCAAATCTTTGCCCTGACATTCTCTCTCTAAAAATTCTCTCTAGAGGAGTGATAGTGTAAAGATGCTTATGAAAATGATTAGGGGGTATTTATAGACCTCCCAATCATTCTAAATTTCAAATACTTCCCTTTTTTCCCTCCACAGTTGGTTAAGATCTCTAATTAGAGAAAAAGTGTTCAAAAGAGGAAAAATTAGTCTAATTCTCCCCCTTTTGAGGGGCAAATGTTATAGCCAAAATTCTTGGCCCACTTGATTACGTAAGGCCCAAAGAAGAGCCCAAGCACATCAGCCCAAGAGAGAAGCCCAACAGAAGCCCTCAAAGCAACGTGGCAGCATCTTATTGGTCCACGTGTCATGGCATTATAGGGCCACGTGGCGTTACCCTACAAAAACACCTGGCTAGCTAGAGTTCAGCATAGAAAGTTAGGAAAAACATCCAAAGTAGGAAAACTTGTATCCCACATTGATAGTTTATAAGAGAAAGTAGGAAGATTCTTGTATAAAAGTATTAAAGCAATGATTGCAGCACACATCCCAATATATGCTGATTTGACAACACATAACTTGTAATTGTCAATTAACCTTAATCAATCTTGATTAGCAGCTATTTGAGTTATTATTATCTTTTGCACATTTAATTGTTTATTTCTGCATTTATTATTATTACTTTGGAAAAGTTTGTAGCATAGAAGTGTTAGTCCTCTCCTTAATTTCAAAAAAAAACCTAAAACACTAATTATTCCTTTTAATTTCTTTTATATCTTTTAATTATATCTATCCCTATTCTTTTCCCTTTAAAGCTATTATATCTTTTTCCTATAAATACAGCCCATGCCTAATCCCATGGTCATCTTTTTCCATCCTAATTCTCACCATCTCTCTCCCTTTCTTATATACTTTTATATATTTTTTTATTAAAGATTTATATTTTATTTTGTCAAATCTTGAGTAACAAAACAAACTATATTATCCTTATCTTCATTTCCTATTTTCCCTATAGTTTGTTACTCATATTGACTCCTTTCCTTTAAACTCCAACCGACTCTTCCCTTTTAATTAATTTATCAATTTTATTTATTACTCCCCCTGTCCCCTTTTTAAATGCTACATAGAGAAATTAGGTGATTTTTAAGGTTGTAGTTGGTATAGGTGGGCCAAAATATCAAAAGTAGTAAGTGTGAATTTATAGGTGAGCCATAATATCAAAAGTAGTAAAAGTAGGATTAATTAATGTTATGTTAAGGGTATAAGTGTAATTTTATAAGTGGGACATAATATCAAAAGTAGTAAAAAGTAGAAATGGAACATTTATTTTGGGACATCCAAAAAAGGAAAATGGAGCATTTATTTTGGGACAGAGGAAGTATTTGTTATCTTGTTGTACCAAAAATATCTCTTGTAACCTCTTATCCCATTATTTTCTCAAGAGGTCGTTGTTAGATCTTTTCCAAAATGTTTATAATAAATTTATCAAATTATATTTCTTATTTTCTCTTTACTTTTATTTAGCCGGCCACTTTCCTTCTTTAATTTCTTCTATTTTAGTTTATCTATTTATTTATTTACCTATTTATTCTCTATCTCTTATTTAACTAATCCCCAAATCTTCTATTTATCTAGATCCTCCTCTCTTTCTAGTTAAATGATCATCTCTATAAAAATCCAGTCTCTTTGGACTCCTCTAAGTCCCTTCCCTTTGCCACATGACCTTTTTCCTTTCTTTATTTATTTAATCTTATGAGCTTTCCTTACTTTAGCTCAATCATTAAAAGAAGAGCCCATCTTTTAATCCTCCCCTAAACTCTATTAATAGAACACCTTATAAACCAAAGGAATCATTGTTGCCTATTTTTCCCTCCTCCTTTCAAAACCCACGACTCCCTCTATCTTTTCTCTGTCAATTAAGAACTTCAATTAAAATCCTTATATTCAATACTATACTCAATCACAATTTACAAACAAATCTTTAAGTCTTTAACCTACAATCCTTTTTAAACACAAATTTCAATCAAAACAAAGAGAATTCTTGGAGCCTTGTTCGAGTGTCACACGACCAACCAAGGAGTTTATTTTCTTTGTTCTTGTTTCATCTTTAGTAAGGTAATTAGGTGTTTTACTTATTTTTAGAACTTTAATTGCACATATAATTTAATTAGGATGTACTAACATGGCTTTAATTAAGTAAAAATCCTCACTTTATTTTACTTTTGATGTCCGGATTTATTTATTAAAATTTGATGAATATTGCTTGTCTTCTTGATATAATTTATACATGTAATTTATGTTAATTAATTAAATTTATGCATGATCGTTAGTTTAATTTCTTATGAATTGAGTCTTGAATTTTCGAGTGATTTGATGAATTATAGGTTCGATTTTTAGATGTTAAAAATATGTTAATTTTATAATTCTTGATAATCTTGATGATTGATTTAATTAATTATTTACGTTCTTGAAGTAAAGATTGAATCTTGTGATTTTCTTGATATGGCCGAATATGATGATGTTCTTGATGATGAATTTTTGAGTTCCTTAAGTTATTATGTAAGTATGAATTTTGTTAAGCTAGCTTAGATTAATTTTACCCATTTAAATTATGTTATTTTCATGTCTAATTTAACTTACAAGAGTTAATAATTTCATTAGGAAAGAAAGATCATATATTTTGTTTACTTCCCTAAAGGGTCGAATGGTTTAAAGTTGATAAGACGAATTTTTGATTTTTATTTGACTTATGGATAATTGTAGATTTTTATACTACTACAGAAATTGTGGTTTTGCAACACATTTTAGGCTATTTCTCAACACTTAAAAATGTTGAGATTATAATTCTCAACACATATGCAAAGTGTCTAAAATTCGGCCGTGGAGAGTTGCAACAAGGATAATTGTTGAGAGTCTCAACACTTTTTTGGACATGATTAAGTGTTGAGATTCTCAACACTTTTCTCAACACAATGAAGTGTTGGGATTTTCAACACTTCTCTGGACACGATTAAGTGTTGAGATTTTCAACACGTTTACTTTGAGCACCTTTATGTGTTTGGAGTTACACCACTAAAAGTATTAAAAATTACAGTATTGATAATTCTAGTGTTGTGATTTCAACACTTTTTTGTGTTAGTAACTACATATAATAGACAATAAAAAATAAAGTAATAATAAATATCCAAACAATGAATAATGTAAAAATTAATATACCAAATTATACTCCATATTATATACATATATATTATAAATAAAATGTATTCAATATTGTATATCTGACAAGTACAATACTAATTAACAACTAGAATAAAATTTTTCCACAGAGTATGGTAAGTTTTCAAAGATCACCTAATATATCTAAAAAAAAGTACAACTAGTAAAAGAAAAAAACAAAAAGCTAGATGCTAGTAATAAATTTAAAGCTCCTTGCTTGGCTTTTGTACTCTAAGCTCATCTAGCCGATTTTCATCTTCGGTCTCAACATTTGCCCCATCATCACAAACAGCATCGTTGTGTACCTTATGAAAATATAATATAAGTAAAGTTAAAATTTAAAAATTCAAAGTACAAAAACAAAACAAAGCAGCATGTGTTATTAGCAGTAAAACACAACAAAGATGCAGCCTCAATTATAGGGTTTGGATCTATCCATAAACTATATAAGGAAACCCAAAGAACAAAGTAAAAATTAACAAGAATAATCCGAACTTTAAGGTTGTTTATGAATAGTGCCCAAACTGGCAACGTTGCAACTAATATGGAACGACGGAAGTAATTAATAATGAATTATAAGTAAACTCAACACAAATAGTGATGAAATTTAAAAAAAATATATATAATTGTCCAAACAATTTGATCATTCTTGATAGCAGAGATTAATACAACAATACCACTGGTAGCAAAGTTTCAAGTATTTTTCTATCTAGCAACGTTGGGATTGCAGAATGACAGCAATACCTAGCTTGCCTTAAATTGGACATGCTTATTAAGATAACATGGGCTAATGGATATAGAAAATTATGTGATTGGTAGCAATTTGTTCATGTAACTGATGGAGCCCTCTAGTTCAATGTATCTCACTCCAAAGAAAGATTTCTGAGAATTTCCACCGAGTTGTGAACCCAAGGGCTAATCACAAGTGTGTATATGTACAGGCCTTAATGATATTTAATAACAAAATTATGTGCCTCTTTTGTACTAAAGTTTCAGACCTGCAATCTTGTACGCAATGCCTTGCTCTTAAATAATTCAGTATTTGATGGACGAGGAGCTGCTGGTAATTCCCAGTTATCATTATTGTCTCTGCATACCCCCTAGTGAATTACAATATCCCCAGGTAAATCAGTTTCTACAGACACAAGATTCTTATCTGTTTCAGGGCATTTTTTCACAGAGACAGAAAGTGAATTGTAAAGAGGAATTTCTTTCACTATAGACTGCTCCTCATAAAATTCTTCAAGTGAACCTTTCGATAAAGTGGATACAGAAGGCACTTCACCATTGCCTTCACATTCAGTTTTTGGTCCTTCGCCTTTAAGGAGAATATCAGGCAATTGTCCGAAAGTTCCTACATGAGACAAGATCCCATGAAATTGCTATTAGTTAATATGAGCCCTTTCCCATAAATAAAATCTATTTGTTCTGCATAAAAGGGAATAAGTCTGTTCTCAAGGTTTTAACTAAATTAACATGAAATTTCTATCAATAAAATCAAAAAGTTCAGGCGAAAAAACATAAAGCCAAGATGATTACACCAGACAAGCACATCCAACGAGTAACAGATAAATATTTTTTGATAACAGATATTATTACATGATTTCAAACAGAAATCATTACATGAACAATGAAAAGTAAGAGAAATCCAACAATCTGGTTTTCAAGCATTGGGACATTCCAAGCCCTTTTAGAAGTTTCTCAATCTATTATGGCAGTTGAATGTTCAGTGTTATTAGACATTTTACAAATATAGTCATAAATATGAAGTATAATATTGTAAGACATCAAATGCAAAAAAAAGGGCATGTTATGAAATTTGAGTTAGATGGTTTAACACAGTAAAAACTATCTTAGATTATCAGCATACTATGTCCTAAACCAAGAGACAACATTTTAAGCCACTGTAGAAAGCAGACCTAACTAACATAACATAACAATTATTTGACAATCATAAGCTAAGTGCAAAGGAATAAGCTGCAACATGATGAGAGAAAAACCAAATACTGCAATTCTGAAAGGTAATAAACTGCTCTCGCTTATCTATACGCTGCAGAAGGGATAACAAGAGGCTGTTAAAAAGTGATATAAAAAACCTCAGTGAAAAGAATTGCATCGTGATATAATCCAGCTTTCGTGAGAGACTAACTTTGACATAGCTGGAGATGAAGTGTTAAGAAGAAAAATAACTACAATTTTCATTTGTAAGAGACTAACCTTGATATTAGATAAGTCTCCCAAAAAACTGTTGATTATAGGTACTGACTGGAAAGTAAAAAAAAACAAAAAAAAAAAAAAATTATTAAACAAATTCATGCACATTCAAATCGATTCCCATCTTCAGAGAGTTAAACAGAAATAAGATCCATTATATGTGCCAGTAGGACTTTATATACTAAGTGAAAAGTCAAAATAGCACAATCAAATTAACCAGAATACAAAATAAACGACACATTAGATAATTAAGAACAACACAATACATGAAGTTAATAGAAGAAAGAAGGAGAATAACAAGAATGTTTTCAGAATTGATACAAGTCACCTAGCACCAAAGAAGAGCCTTAAAATAGCTTAAAAGACTTTTAATTTACAATTGAAAAGTTCAGGATGTCAAAAACAAGTTCTAAAAAATGCAACCAACATTTATATCACCTCAAGCTGTTGTACTCTATAGAATAGGTGCTTTTTAGCAGCCTCTACCTGTCCTGACCTAAAACCATCCAACCACACTACATAGACAAGTGAAAAACAAGACAATGATAACACATTAGCTACTAGTTTCTACATACACAAATTTAACAAAGACAAATCCCACATGAAATAGTCAAGACATAGTAGTATTGAAGCATATATAAGAAAACCACATAACAATGAAATAGGGTCCTAAAAGCAAGTAAATGACATAACCTATAAACTAACACCATCTAGATATGATTTCTATTTCATAAATCCTTGCACATGTAAACAACAATAAGACATATGCAGATTAGCAGAATAGCTGAACTTTCTAATACAACATAATTGGAACTACTAGTGGCAACATGCTGTGCAACAAATCATCTAATGAGAGAAGCTACCTAAACAAGTATCGTATTTTTAGCATGCAAAAATCACAATTCACAATTAGCCATTGAAATTGAAATTGAACTTAAAAATCCAAGACTATAAAGTAACAGATGAAGTTCAAGACTGTAGAAACACTTCACAATTAGCCATTGAATCAAACATGGAGAACGACCTATGCTACTCTGGACTTTGTTACACATGTCCGACATGGGACTATGGGAGCGTGTCCAAGTGTTCGACTCTGTAATTTTGTGAATATTTTCACAATTTATTCCCAAAATATGGTGCCTAGGTGCCATATTCATATCACAGACACGGGTATTTGAGGTGAAATGGAGAGTTCGTGTAACATAGAAATTGACAACTCAAGATCGATGGTTTAAATACAGCTTGAATACACCAATCTAGATTCTAAAAAATAGCAGAGCACATGCTTGCTGAGATGGAAAACTAGAATTGCCGAAACCCACAAATTGCTTGGCAAATCAAGACATTAATTAAACAACATAGATTAATGCAGCAAGGCTTCACATTATTGATGAACCAAAAACTGCAGTTATCAAAAATCAAAATGCTGAACACGATAATCAAGTTATTTATCAACAATAGAGATCAAATGAGGAGCCAAAACAGCAGTTGAACAAGAAGAATAAAGAAAGTGAAAAGAAACAACCATAAAATTGCAAAAAAAAAAAAAAAAATCATCAGAATACAAGAAACAATACTCAATATAATTTACGCTTTTTGGTCAAGTAATTAACACAAGTTACACAACCAACTGAACCAAGTAACCCATGAACCCCAACAACTAGAATTCTAAAACTAAGTAGTATGTCACCCCTCAAATAAACTAAGATCTAAAAGATATGCACCAGTTAAATTAAAACTCAACAATGTACCTAAACTTTAATTGATGTAGATTAAGATAATCAAAGTAAACTGATTTAATTAACTAGTGAGCAAAGACTCTAATCTCAAGTGAGCCACAAAATTCGGAAAGCGAAATTCAAACCACCGCAAATCAAAAATACAAATTTTGAGAGATTACTTAATTACCATGAACCATCGCAATGCGAAAATAGTCTATCCGAATAAAGCATGCTAATCTCTAAATCCAAAAAAAATCAGAAATTGAAAAAACGAGAATAAAATATGCGAAAACGAAACGCTTACCATGAACCACCATAATTCAGTTAGAATGCTTACCATCAAACCACCGCAAAAGAGCAATATAATTCAGAGAATAAGGGATTAAATTGAAATCATGCTTTTTCGCTGAATTGAAAATGCGAGTTGCGGCTGCGACTTATGGAATTGAAAGAGGAGGGTTTAAAGTGGTTTTTTTTTTTTTTTTTTTTGCAAATCAGCCAATCAGGTAGGTTTTTTTATTTATTTAGTATTATTAATGTTATTTTTTTTTTTTTGGCAAGGATTATTAATGTTATAATTTAGCCAGTTTCACCAATTATCATTAGGCGGTTTCACTTTTTTTTAATAATTATAAAATCCCTAACGCTTTTTTAAGTTGAGACATTTCTCAACTCTTGTTTGGGTTGAAATAGGTGTTGACATAGTAGTAGGTCAATAATAATTCTCAACACTTGACAAAAGCGTTGAGGCAATAGTGTTGAGAAGTGGTTCATTTTGTAGTAGTATTGGTTTAAATATGATTAGTTTTAATTAAAGGATTAATTATATGACAATTGATTAAAGAATATGACTCGGATTAATAGGCATGTGATTGATGGTTTTCGAATGACTAATTGGTGTAAGTTAGGATTTGATTATTGCAATCTAAACTTAAATATTTAAAACAAGAACTTTTAGCTGCCACATATCAACCATTCATCACTCTTCTATCATCTATGTTTTTAAAAAAAAATTGTTTAATACCATCTAAATCAATTTACTCAACCTTTTAATTTCCTCATTTTTATTTAATATAGTGACAATTTGTCTCTTCTATTCCCTTGTGTAGTTGTCAGTTGATTGGTTTGACAACTCTTTATCTTCCTTCTTTAATTGCAACCCTTTATCTTTCTTCTTTAATTTCAACTCTTTATCTTCCTTCTTTAATTTGAATAATGTTCGATCGATGACAATATATATGGTAGAAAACTTCTTATAATCACATTTAAAAAAAAAACCTTCTCAAAATCAAATTAGGAGTAATTCTCTCTCTTTATTTTATTTTATCTTTGAAATTGGATAGTAGGGATTCATTTTTGATGATGAATTGATAAGTTTAAGAAGACATTCTTATGAATCATTATCTTCTTTGATTATTTTTTGGTCAATTTCTACTTCGTATTTTTTTTTCTTCGTATCATTGTCTAACCACATTTTGCTAATTTTATGGATGTATTTGTCTATCCTTGAGTATCATATATGAATATGATTTTAGAGTTTCCTCATAAATGTAATAGAAAATTCAAACTTCATAATAAGAATTCTATATCATTTTCTAAAGTTAATTTTTATTTTAAATATTTTTTTAACATAACCCCTGTCTTTCACGGGGTCAAAAACTAGTTATATGTTTATGATTAGATTTATTTGCTATGGTTAATTGTTGTATTTAATTGTTTATTATTTATGATGATTAGAATTAATTTAAGATTCAAATTATAAGTTAGAAGTTAATAGAGTAAAAGTAAGTATTTCACCTTTGATTAAGACTCATACAAGATAAGACGATTTAAGAAGATTAAGTATTGATCTCAAGATGATCATGATGATAAGATAAGAAGATGAAGATGATGATAAGATAAGAAATTAAAAATAATATAAAATGATTAACTATGAAGTGACCGCTCGCTTAGTGATACACACGAGTCACTAAACTGGGTTAAGTCGAAGCCATTGTCCAGCTGCGGTACGTATACAGTTCTGGATCATAAGATGTGTTGTCGTCTAGGTAGTAGTACATGAGCTGCTACTTAGGATCTATGACCATAGCTTAGGCATAGTCCTCACATGAGTGGGCTAAGGTTAGGATACATGAGTCCTATCCGACATATTCTAGGAAAGTTTGGTGCAAACGTGATCCCCTACGAGCATTAGTGACCGTGTCATGGATTAGCACTTAATAAGTAAAAAGATAAGTTAAGAAGTTAGATGATTAAGTTGATTAGTATTCTAAGACTCCCTTTAGAATTCACATGTTTATATGAAAAGGTTGTCATGGTTTATTTATGTGTTTCCGCTGCGATGATCGTCAGGTGCGAACTCCTATGATTGTATTACTTGTTGAGTTGCCTTGATGTGTTGCATGTCTTCCCTTGTTATCTGTATCTTGATTGTTATATGTCTGTTTTAGTTCTACTGTTAAGTAGAACATCCTAATTACTCGTCACTGATGGTAGACCCCCCATTTCAGGTAAAGTTGATGAGTAGCTGTTTTATGATAACTCAGGCATGGGTGTACGTATGCGAGGGACTAGATTGAACCAGCCCTTTTGTCTATTTCTTTTAAGTAGTCTATTTAGGTTACTTGTTTACTTGTTTTCTTTTAAGTAGTCTATTTCTATTTAGGGAATAGGTTGATTCATAATTTATATAAGTAGTCGCGATCCGACTTGTCGATTATTCCGCAATCGACGT
This sequence comes from Salicornia ramosissima, assembly GCA_951394345.1. Taxonomy (NCBI): domain Eukaryota; kingdom Viridiplantae; phylum Streptophyta; class Magnoliopsida; order Caryophyllales; family Amaranthaceae; genus Salicornia; species Salicornia ramosissima. The sequence goes on from OX596235.1 coordinate 26,502,696, forward strand.
TGCAATAAGACGGGACGTTACAAATAAGACTATGAAATTTGTATGATCTAATCTTCCCCAAATATAGGCTATATAAAGAAGTTACTAGCTTGGGGGTGTGCACACTTAGGTGGAAAATGAATTTCGAAAATGAATTGCAAATTAACTTTGAGATTTATTTTTGTGAGTTATTGGTTTGGTTTACATTCCTAGGATCACTGTGTAGAGCTTATTGGGCTTGAACCAGCTTTTGAAACGAGTCATTATACTGAGCAGGGATATTAGAAAATTCGGTTTTATTCATGTTTTTCAGCTCCAATTTAACTTTTTTTAGTTTGGAATTAAAACCAACTTGTACATTGGTGAGCCAACCACCTCTTCCTTCCAAGCTCTAGATACCACCTCTTTAAAACAAGGAGAGAGAGTCCACATTCGAAAGAATTTAAATGGTTTCTTCCTTGTGCTCACATTATTCCCCATTCTTATAATAGCATGAGAGTGATCAGATACACCTTCATTATCAAACACATATTCATATAACTAAATTAAGAACTACAGAATCTAACATATTATAATGGTTGGGATTGAATCATTCTAGGGTTAATACTACTCAGTAATCAAAATTTAACAAAACATAATTCAAATCAAACATTACACTAATCACAAAAAAAAACCTAGCACAAATCACAAAAAAGGATACCAATCCAAAAAACTCACCAAAATCAATCAGAGTAGTAACAATATACTATTCTGAAAAATCAATCGGAGAAGTAAAAATGACGACAAATTTGGAATAAAAACCCTAAATATTCGGAAACTTCAATAAACTTACCTAGAAATCACAAATAATACATTCAATGCTTATCATCAATACAAAAACCGAAAGGAATAAATACAAATACTTACTGTTGTCATCAATAATCTCAATATCATCACAAAAAACATCCTTGCAAGGCACAACAGCATCATCCACCATATAAAATCCAACGAATACGTGAATCTTCAATCTTTAATGATCCAGCAAATAAATTACTACTGAAAAAATTGATTTTTACGTAAAATATTATAAGAGATTAAGAGTAGAAGCAAAGAATTAAGTTGTGATTTTAATTTAGGAAAAAAAAATGATTTTTACGTATAAAAAAAAAAACTGATTTTTTTATGAATTTATAAACTGCTTTTAATTCCTTTAAAGTAGGAATTCTATAATAAGAGATTTTACTTAAAAACATAAAAGAGATTTTTGTTTTTTTTTTTAACCCCAAAACCACGTCGTTTTGGTGAGTAATAATATTGCGCCTGGGTCCTACCTCACTCTCACTCACACTCTCACTCACACTCTCACTCAATCACTCGTCAATAAAAGCAAAAGTTTACATACTCATCCCCACTAATTAGAACCAACTTACAAAGTTACAAAAAAAAAAAAAAAAAAAAACTCATGCATCTCCTCTCTCGCGGTGGTACCCCTCCCTCCTCTGCCGCCCATGCCGCCTCAGGCAGCTCCACCACTACTACATTTTGGTACACACAATCCTTCCCTCTTTGATTTTAGTATTTTAATTAGAGAGTTTTTATTTCGGTTGTTAATTGGAGAAAATTCTGATTTTTCCTTTTTACTCTAGTAAGTTGTTTTACACATCAAATCCTGGTTTTGATATTGGTATTGTTGTTGTTGCTGTGATATAATTGTTTTTGTTTGATTGTGGTGTTATTATGGTTGGATTTTGGGATGTTAATGGAGTAGTATTTGAAATTGGGTGTTGTTGCTTTACTTAGGTATGCTACTATTGCATCAGGGATTATTTATGTCGTTGTTGGTGTCCAAGACCCCAAATTCTTCACAGTATAGGATTACAGTTTTAGTCAAGTTCTGCCCATGTTCTGTTCTGCCCTTTTTTAACTGTTTATGTTCCGTGTTTGCTGTAATGTGCTTAATGAAAGTTGTAGGTCTAGAAAAGGTTACTTAGTTTAGGCTCAATTTCACAATTCTGATTTCTGAGCTAAAAGTTATGATGGTTTTAGTGCGATCTGTCCAAAAACCAACAAAATTGAGCTAGGATGTTATTCTACTATGGTTTTAGTATTAATTGCTGTATTATTTGATGTCGCCGTATGTGGCAAAAATTAGATTTGATATCAGCGTATGTAGCAAAAATTATATACATCGCCGCATGTAGCGGTGTCAGTTCAGTTAATCAGTTCAGTTATGGTTGGACCCAAACGGTTCAGTTGACTTCAGTTGATCTTTCCCAAAATAACCAATTCGGTTTTAACTTTATCAGTTTCAGTTCCAACCCATTGCAGTTATTTTTATTTTCAGTTCAAATCAGTTACGTTACGATTGGTCTTCGGTTCTACCCATACGATTTCAGTTGTTGTCAGTTCATTGTGAACGATTGATATAACAGTTCCGATTGTATTCAGTTTACGTTATGGTTGATCTTTGGTTTTACCCATACGATGTCAGTTGTTATCAGTTCATTGTGAACGGTTGATATAACAATTCCCATTGTATTTAGTTTACATTATGGTTGTTCTTCGGTTTTACCCATGCTATTTCAATTGTTGTTAGTTCATTGTGAACGGTTGATATATCGGTTCTAGATGTATTGAATTTATGATATGGAAAAATACGTTTATATCCATACGATTTCGGTTATTATCAGTCTATTGTAAATGATTATATTCAGTTACATTATGGTTATTTTCAGTTTTGCAAGGAAATCTGTAACGGTTTTGTTCGAGTTAGATATTGAGTATTAATGGGTTTTACCCGAGTTTTCTCATGTTTGTTTCTCCAAATAATATGAGCCGATCGTATTCGTTTTAGCCGTTGAATTGTTTTGTGCTACAATGGGTTAGTTAAGTTGAGGTGTACGTCATAACTCTTTTGAAATTGGTATGGTTGAAAACATCAATTAATTATAAATTATTAATATGCTAAATTAAATTGATTTGAATAATCAATATATATGAAAAGAATAATTTTATTCAATAATATATTATAAATAATCGTTTCGTGAAAAGAACAATTTGATTAAATATAGTTTAATTTGATAAAAATAGATTTTGCCTAATTTCAGTTTAGTGTAGAGTGATTTTCAGTTAACCAACGGTTTAATACAGTTTTTTTTTTTTGCTCAGTCTGGTTCAATTAAGCAACAACTTAAAACTATTTATAAGTCATTTTGGTTTAATTGATCAATAGTTAATTGCAGTTTTGTTAACTAACAAAATCAAACATTTTATAAATCATTTCGGTTCAGTTGATCAACAGTTAAAAACAGTTCAATTAACTAACAAAACCATATAGGTTACAGTTAATCTCTATTCAGTTATGATTCGGTTATGGTCAGTTAAAAATAGTTTTATGTAGTTAACCTTTTCAGTTCAGTTGATTTCAGTTCATGGTTCAGTTCAGTTTCAGTTCAGTTGAGTGCAGTTCATTTTGTTTCAGTTGGACTTTCAGTTATCAGTCATTTGGTTATTGGTTCATTTCAGTTCAATCCATTCAGTTCAGTTCACGTTAGGTTAATAGTTAAACCAACAGTTCCTAACCAAACTGACAGCTCTAGCCGCATGTGGCACTTTGTTAAACCATCCTCAACTATAGTGTGACTGACAAGGACTCCCTGTTCACAAAATAAGCTATTGCTTGATATTGCCATATGTGGCAAGAATTATGTATATCGATGTATGTGGCAAAATGTTAAATTGTCCTTAACTATAGTGTGACTGACTCACGAGTCTCAAAACAAGCTAGAGTTGGGGGTGTGTACACTTGAGGTTCAGTGAAATATTGGCCATTGAATTGTGTAAATCGACAGGACACCCAAGTTACAGGTAAATCGATAGGGACACTCGAGTTTACCATATAGTTCGACAGTGACACCCGGGTTCCAGATAGTTCAACAGGGACACCCGGTTCTATCATTAGGAAATTAGGATATTAGGAAATTAGAATTCGATATTTTTTAAGAATTGTTACCATTATCATTGATAATATAACAATGGCCTTGATTTTTTTATTTTTTTTTATGCAAATAACCTTGATTTATAATAATAATGAAATTGGAATGATTGTTCTGCCTATGGTATTAGTCTTGAAAATAATTTTGAAAAATGTGAAGTTGTTGTTCTACTTGCATTTTTTATGTTCGTGTGATTGTTGTATGAGTTTTTTTTTTTTTTTTTTTGGCTGATGGATGCTTTGTGTGTGTGTTTTCTCCATTGTCCCTTGGTGGATTTGCGACGACCCATCTCGGGACTTGCCCTTGATGGTGAGCAGGTGAAAGATTTTTCTTTAACAGGTATTTCTGAGGTGTTGGATTGGTACGAGTGAGGACGACCACACGTAGAAGTAACCTATATCTTATTTATTGGTGTAATTTTCTCATTGGGTTTGTTTATAAAGTTGTATTTAGTTTTCAAAGTCATAAATTAGATCACATAGTAGTGTGGAATTTGGTTTTATCGGTGGTAATGCTCTGATATGGTTTGCTTCTGCCAAGATATATTGATTGGGATTTGGATTTGGATTTGAAAAACGTATTGCTTTTGACTTAAACAGTGTTTTGTTAATCCTATTTTTGGTTGTTCTACTAAAAAAGAAACTTTTCCTTAATTTATACCCAAGTTTTATTTATGTCTTAATAAAAGTAGTATTTTTCAGTTGTATTTATACCCAAGTTTTATTAATGTCTTAATAAAAGTAGCTTTATTCAGCCGTATTTATCAGGGCGTTAACCCTTCAATCCGTCTTATTTCCTTCTCCTCGTAACACATTTTTCTTCCTTAGTGAAGACATTTGTTTTTGTACATAATAAAAATGGCGGCGTTGAGGCTAAGTGTGGCTGTATTTGTTCTGCTAACATTTGTGCCGTTGTGTACTTATGCACAATCACCTTCTCAACTCTTTGTGGGCATTACAATGGTGAATAGTACTACTGCCAATGATCTTGGAGCATGTAAGTCTTAACTTACAATTAACTCTTAAAATTATAAATGTTACTACTTTTAATTAGTTATTTATTTTATTAAAAGGAATAATTAAATTAATAGGTACCAACTATTGCACTTTTTATTTTATAGGTACTAACTTTTGATTATTCACTAGCAACACGAATTATTACATAAAGTTGCAACGATAGGTATGGATGACCTATAAATAGGTATGGATGGCCTATAAGTTGCAACAATATTTAGGTCATATACCTTTCATTGCAACTTAATGTAATAGTTCGTGCTGTTGGTAAATAATCAAAAGTTGGTACCTATAAAATTAAAAGTGCAATAGTTGGTACCTATTAATGTAATTATTCCTTATTAAAATGGTGAAATTTTATTATGTGATTGAAGATTGCTTAGATGGGAGTTTACCTGCATATCATTTCAGCAAAGGATTCGGTTCTGGGGCAAGCAATTGGCTTTTGCATCTTGAGGTAATTCATAACAGTGCTACATCATCACAACCTAAAATAGTGAATTTAATCAATTTTCCCTTAATTTACGTGTTAGAGGTTTAAGTTATACGTTAAAAGTATTAGAACCAATTTGAAATATTTGTCTTTATAGCAGTTTAAGATTAGTACCTACAACTTTATGAGTGATAGTATTTAATATTTATGATTTGCTATTGGACTGAGAATATATATAATTTGCTTCCATGTTGATGAGGTTGCTAACAAATATTGAAGTATAATCACACTAAAAAGGTAATAAATCATGATTTGAAAGGTTTTTTTTTTTAATTATTAAAACATGATTTGATCAATTGAAATAAACCATGATTTTCATATGATTTGCTTATCTTCTAAGAACAACTATTATAAATGATACTAAAATGGTATAAAATCATGAATATTTATAACAGGAATTAAAAAATGAGAGGAAGAAATTTACACAAAAATAAAATGTAAGGGCACACATAATAAGTACATGAAAAAGACACAAATACATTAGCATGAGTACTATGGGGGTATTTTAGGTAGTTAAAAGATTAACAAAAAAGATAAACGGTTAATTTGGTTATTTCATATTCCGCCAAAAAAATTAGTTATTTCATTGCGTTAAAAAATGGGAAAAATAAACAAATTTTGAAGTGGTTAAAAAAAAAACTTTATCATGGGTCGAGGGGAGTAATGTTCTTTTTTTACGTGTTGAGAATAATTAGCAATTTGGTGAAGAAATTTGGTAGAGAGTTCAGACTTTTATTTGGAGATGAAGATCGGAATTAATAAGAGTATTGGAGTACTTATGAAGCAAAAAATTTGATAAAGTTACTAGCTTTTACAATGGAGCTCGATCACTCGATAAATACATACTGTATATATTGATGTTTTGGTAGGGTGGTGGATGGTGTAATGATATAAATTCATGCTTGGAGAGGGCTAAAACTCGTCGTGGTTCCTCAAACTACATGGCTAAGGAAAGAGTCTTTCCTGGAATCCTAAGCAACAAAGAATCCCTCAACCCAGGTTCATATTTCTGTTTTTTTATTTAACTTGTTGCTTGCTTGCTTTATAAGGAATGCTATGCTTTTGTTATCCATTTTTGGTTAATTCTGTCCCATGGGACTATATATTTATAAGTATGTATAATGTATTAATCTAGTGGCATGTTTCCAAAAACTATGTTTGCCTTGGCCTAGTCCGAGTTTGAATGATTGTCAAGCACACTTTGAGGGTGGAGATCTCTTTTCTTTTCCCCCGGGCCCCGACCACAATAAGTTAGGTTCCTTGCAAAGTGCTTGTTGAAAATCCATTTCAATTATGATGTTTAGTAACTAAAATGAACATGTTCTATGTGAAAACGTTTCCTGATATGGCCATCACTTGTTAGTATTGTGTCTAAAAAGCAATGACTTTTTAAAGTGATTTAATCTTAGCATGTCATTTTTGTTCTTACAATATTAATATAATTTAAAATCTGCTACATATAATGTCAATAGCAGACTTCTACAATTGGAACCGAGTTTTTCTAAGATATTGTGATGGAGCTTCATTTGCTGGCGATTCCATGTATGAAGATGGGGTATATGACTAAATGTATTTCAGTCTGATTTCTGTTTAGATCAGTTGCGTTATTTGGTTACTGGTTTTCTTTCTTTCTAATTTGTGTATCTTTACTAAAATTATTCGACAGACCAAATCACTTTACTTTAGAGGGAAAAAAATTTGGCAGGCAATGATTGCGGATCTTCTCCCACAAGGGCTGGCACATGCAAAGAAGGTAGATTGCTGAGATATAAGATTAATTCTAAATATCTTCTTACTTGCGAAAATGATAGGCATATATATGAAATATACGCGTAATCGCTCTGATCTACACTCTGCAGGCTTTGCTTTCCGGAAACTCAGCTGGGGGTTTAGCAGTGTTTCTACTCTGTGACAACTTCTCTAGGTCTTTACCAGAATTTGCTACCGTCAAATGTATCAGTGATGCTGGTTTTTTCTTAGACGTGTACGTGAGTCCATCTTATTTACTCATGTCTCAGCAGAATTTAGCCTTCTTTTCCCCTGCCATATTATTTTTTTTCAGACTTGAGAGTATTGTCATTTTTCTTGCAGAAAAGATGTAGCAAAAAATAACACAATTCGATACTTATACCATGAAGTCGTTTCCCTTCAAGGAGTAGAACATAATCTGGACCAAGAGTGCACTAGTTCTCAAAGCAATCCTAAGCAAGTATGATTATGCAAATAATAATTAACTAACTTATAGCTTACTTTTTAATCACATTATTTTAAGATTCTGATTTTTTTATTTTTTTTATCAGTGCTTCTTTCCACAGTATCTTCTTAGTTACATCAAGACTCCGTTGTTCATCTTAAACTCTGCATATGATATGTGGCAGGTACTTTTTACATACAGTTTTTAGCTTCTGTTTAGATGTATCATTTTTATTAATTCATTGAACTTAAATATTACGAAAAGGTTTTACGGCTCGTTTGGTTGTTGGTAATTAATTATGGTAATGGTAATGAATTTATAGTGTAATTTTGTTAAGGAGAAACCTTATAATATTCATGTAAAACAAATTTTCATTTCCATGCTTCAAATTTCTTCTCAATTTTTATTCTCATCCATTACCATTGGGGAGGGTGTTATTTGATGGGAATGGATATTTGTGAAGAAAATTAGATAAATTGGAGCTAAGGTTGCATCACCATGGGAATGGATTTTGATTTCCTTTCCAAATTTAGTTATAAATTCATTCCCATTACCATGATTTATAACTGGCTACCAAACAGGCCGTTAAGGTATTTGTTATATATACAGTTTCACAACATCTTCGTACCATCTTTGGCCGATCCAAGAGGAAAATGGAATAATTGCAAGAAAAATTTAACTTCTTGCACTGAGAGTCAAATTCAGATACTACAAGGTACAAACCGGAGTGCTGAATCTTTAGGTCGGTTATGATGCAAAAATCAGCCTAATCATAGACCTAAATTCTCAACCTGTGTTTCAGATTATCGACAGAAAATGCTAGATGCTACAAACTCTTTCTATAAACATTCAACAAGCGGAGGAATGTTTATAAATTCATGCTTTGCACATGGCCAAATTGAATATCAGGAAACTTGGTTCGCCGTTGACTCCCCTAGAGTCCAAAGCAAGGTACTTGATTTTTTTTTCCCCCCTCACATTTACATATGAATTCTGATTTTATATACTTTGTTTGACTAATACAACAACATTGTTGATTGCTGAGATTGTAGATCATGCTATATATATGCATATTTATTGACACTTTTGCTTAGCAGTAGACAATTCTAGTTGTTTAATTTGAATTTGTTGGGATTTCTGAATGTATCCTTGAAGAACTAGTAATAATACTCTTTAGTTTGTATCCTGCAGACTGTTGCAGAAGCTGTTGGAGATTGGTATTTTGAACGAAACGTTACAAAGTTGATCGAATGCCCATATCCTTGTAGTTCTTCCTGTCATTATGCTGTACCACCAGCATAGACCAAGATTTTATCTCAACGAATCATCATAGGATTTGGAGAAAGTCTATAGGTGAAGAAGATAAATAAACTTATATGTACCTGAATTATTTGATATTCAATCACAAGTTTTTTGATCAATTTTTGTACTTGAATGTTACTAAATTTGGAGTACTATCTTTTGTCTTGATAGTTAAACTGTTGACATGAATGTTAGTAAAATTTGGGAAAAAAAAATTGAATAAAAAATGAGCCGTCGAGTCTCCTACCAGGCTACCACCACTAAGGTGCACTCAAATAATCAAACACCACAGTCTTCATCCCTGAGGTTGCCCAAATCAGCCGCCGCCGGGTTATCCTCGGCCCTCTACTCTTCAGGTGTCCCAACAAACTACAACCACAACTGCAAGTTTGATTTGTTGCAGTTTTTTTTTCATTAATTCGTTATGGGCTCTTTGCTTAGTTATAAATTTGAATATTAAATGGAGTTAGGTTCTTTGTTGAATTTTTCCCCCTAATAATGCTACTAAGCTCCTTAATTCTCAAAATGCAGCTTCTCTGTTCCCCCCCCCCCCCTAAATATTCCAAAACAACATTTCTCTCACTAGAGACTTACCCAAGAGGAAATGTGACCTTTGGAGATAACAAGAAAGGCGAGATCATTTCCAAAGGAAAAGTTGGAAGGTTAAGTTCCTTCTGTATAGATAATGTATGTATTTTTGGTCGAGGGTTTGAGGCATAATCTGTTAAGTATATCTCAATTCTGTGGTAAAGGTAATTCTGTAAGTGTCACTTCTAATGTTTGTAAGATCATTAATGATATTTCTGAAAAGGTTGTTTTAGAAGGAACTCGGAGGGGGAACACATACACTTTGGATCTCAACTCTATCCCAAGAAACAATCTTACATTTTTAAGTATTATTGATGATTATCCTTTATTATGGCACAAACAATTTGGACATGCTAGCTTTTCACTCATGAACAAATTATTTCTAAGGACTTGGTTGTTGGCTTACCAAAGGTCAAGTTCCCTGGTCATCATATATGTGAAGCATGTGAGAAAGGCAAGCAGGTCAGATCTTCTTTCAAATGTAAAAATATGATTAGTACTTCCAAACCTTTAGAACTCATTCATATAGACTTGTGTGGTTCTATGAGGAACCAAAGAAAAAATTGTAAGAAATATATTTTGGTTATTGTTGATGACTACTCCAGATTCACATGGGTTATATTCTTATCAACTAAGGATGAAAATTATGATGAGCTTGAAGCATTTGTAACCAAAATTCAAAAGACAAGTGGATTCCAAATAATCCACATACGGCTCGTTTGGTAGCCGGTCATAAATGATGGTAATGGGAATGAATTTATAACTAAATTTGAAAAGGAAATCAAAATCCATTCCCATGGTGTAACTAGTTTAACTCCCATTTATCTAATTTTTCTTCACAAATATTCATTCCCATCTAATACCACCCTCCCCCATGGTACTGGATGGGAATGGAAAATAAGAAGAAAATTGAAGCTTGAGAATGAAAATATATTTTCCAGGGGCATTATAAGGTTTTTCCTTAACAAAATTACATTATAAACTTATTAACATTACCACAATTTATTATCAACAACCAAACAGGACGATAAGGTCTGATCATGGAACAAAATTCGAAAATACAAAATTTTTGTTTGCAAGGTTTAATGATTCCAGAGTGGCCTGATCATCACAGACGATATGAAGCAGTATTTTCATCAACCGTGGAGGAACTATTCACTGGTCGATAACGCGACCAAAGATCAGTGGTTCTCTTTCTTCAAGGTTAGTGAGAAAAAATCTTTTAATTAGTTGTATTATAATTCACTAAAAACTTATTTGTTTTTATGGTTTTGCAGGATTATTACAAATGGAGACCAGAGATCAAAAATGAGGTTAGGCGAGGCTTTGATAAAAAAGCCGGAACTCGATTGTAGGACATCCATAACTATGTCACGAAGAAGAAGAAAGGAGTGGTACCTGGGTGGATGTCTATGGACGTTCACAAGCAGATGATGGAGAACGCAAAGAATCCGACCAACTAGGAAAAGTCCTTGAAAGCGAAGAAAAATAGGGCAGGTGGTGACTTGAGCAAACCCGCCGTACCCCCTCTCATTGTCAAGGATCTATGTCATCAGCGATGCGTGCGAGGAAATTGTTAAGTATGTTGCTAAAATTATGTACAGTAGTGTTATTTTCTTCAAAAGTTAACAAAAATCTATGTGTATGTTTCCGAAGGTCGCCAAAAGTGGAGAAAGGCTACCCACAGCTGCGGAGTTGTACTTAGATACGCATGCTCGAGATGAGCCTGGCAAGGGGAAGGTACTAGTAAGTGACGAGCGAAGCGTGTTCAGGTAAGTATTCTATTCACTTATATGGTTTAGTACATGCACGTAGCTTGAAATCATGAACTTATATGTTTAGATTGAAAATGGGTAATAGAACACTCCAAAACGACCCAAAACGGCCGTTTTGGCTAGTTATTGTTCCGAAATGCACTTAAAGTGACCTAAACCATCCGAAAGAGAGTTCATCTATTCACTTATATGTTTTAGAACATTCACGTAGCTTGAAATCATGAAATGAATTGTTTAGACTGAAGATGGGTAATAGAACACTCCAAAATGACCCGAAATGGCCGTTTTGGCTAGTTATCGTTCCGAAATGCACTTAAAGTGACCTAAACCATGCCAAAGAGTGTTCATCTATTCACTTATATGTTTTAGTACATGCACGTAGCTTGAAATCATGAACTTATATATTTAGATTGAAAATGGGTAATAGAACACTCCAAAACGACCCTTGGCTAGCTATCGTTCCGAAATGCACTTAAAGTGACGTAAACCATGTAATAACCCGAAATTTAGGGCCAGAAAATTTCGCGGTTAATTAATTCTATTTTACTATTCTAAGTCCAAAGGGCCTAATTAATTTGGACTGTTTACTTTTATTTCGTCAATCTTATCCGGGAACCGGGTCCCATAACCCATACCTTGATCCCTCTTGGCCGGCCCCCCCTCATGTAATGGCCAAATTATTTTTCTTTCTAATTTGTTATTAATTAGGTAATTCTATAATTATTTAATTAATAATATTTTAATTATTTATTTTTGAATTAGTAAACCTATTTTAATTACCATTTACTAAGTCTACTAAAATCACTCCCCTTCCCTATTCCTACTCTCAAAATTCACGGCCCCCTCTCCCATTTGTTTAATTTTTATTTCTTGTGTTTCCTTATAATTAAATTGGGAACAATATTCTTATTTCTTTTTACCTATTTTCAAAACTCACAAAAGAAACCCTAAAATTCTCTCTAGCTTGGCCGTGTGTTTTCAAAACTCCAAGGGTGATTTTTCTTTGTTTTCTTTCCTGATCTAAGGTAACTAGACTATTTCTCTTAAATTTGGTACAAGTTAATTGTATAGTTAATTAGGATTAAGCTAGGAAAATTGTTAGAATTAGTATCATGATAGGATTGATATTTTCGAATCATGTAATATGACATTCATGTTATTTTCTTGTGGTTTTTATGAAATCTTGATGAATTTATACATGTTTTAATTAATTTTGTGCTTAAAATAATTTATTTAATTGTATGTTTGTATTGAATAATTGTATGAAAATTGTTGAATCATGTTCTTGAATTTTATTATGATTGTCGAGTGGTCTCTAAGGTTATATGATGATTTTAATGATCTTTTCTTGAATTAATATAATAATCTTGAATTATTATTACTAATCTTTAATTTAATCATACTATTGTTGAATCTTGAATTTAATCTTGATGTATTATTATTCTTATGTTGGCCGTGTGGTTTGTATATGGTAAAGAATTGGTTTTGATCTTGATCTTGTCCAATCTTGATGATTTAATGTTAAAGCATGATTTTTAATTGTTATTATTAAGTTTTATTGTTTAATTATTGATGATTGTGTTTATTAATTTAAAGTATTAATATTGGTTATTATTCATATATATGTCGAGTGGTATGAATAGGAAAAATAGGATTTTTATCATGTTTTAGGTAATATTATTTGTTAATTGTTAATCTAGATGATTTATTAAATTGTTTATATGATGATTTTATGAATTTATTTAATTAATATTTTGGTCCTTAAAGTGTCGAGTGGTCCAATTTAAAAACCGATCAATTTTAGTTTAATTTTTGACTTATAATATTTTAGAAGGTAATTTTAGAAATTAATATAATTAAAGGAATTAACAGGGATAAGTTGTAATATGAAGGAAAGTAATAATATGATTAAAAGGAAAGGTTATAATATGATAAGAATTAGTGGTCTCACGATGGCCTCTAGATAAGATGATTGATAAATAGTGGTCTCATGATGGCCTTTAGAAAAGACAAGATACGATACGGACGCCCATTCGATGATACACGAGTCATCAGATTGGGTTAAGTCGAAGCCACTGCCCTACTGCGGTCTCTGGGCAATTCTGGATCTTAAGATATGTAGTCGTCTAAGTAGTAGTACACGAGCTGCTATTTAGGGGTTATGACCATAGCTTAGGCTTAGTTCTTGCAAAGGAGGGCTACGGGTTGAATACACGGGTTCTTTCCGGCATGTTTTAGGAAAGTTGGGATGTACACGGACATCCTTACGAGCTATAATGACCGGTCCAATAAGATGGTTAAAAGAAGGTTTTGGGTAAAATATGACAAGATAAGTATATCACGGGAAGGATTCTGTTATATGTGTATTTATGTATATTTTCGTGTGAATAAGTTGTATTTATGTAATGATAAGTCTTCCGCTGCTTACGTCTGGTAAGTCTGTTTTTATATGTATTTTTGAGTATATATTGCACGTGTATTTCCATGTATATTGTATGAGTATTTTGGTCTGTATTTATATGCGTAATGTATCCGTATTTTGTCTGTATTCGGTATGTATTCTTACCCGTATTTTTATACGTATCTCGTATGTATTTTTATACATATTTTTGTATGATTTTCCTGGTTGATTCTATGCTATTATATGGTTAGCGGTCCCTCATTTAAGCGGGACAGCCTAGTTACTCGCCACTGACGGTGGGCCCCCCCCGTTTCAGGTGAAGATGCTGACGTATAAGTGGGCTCGTATGGTTCGGGTTGTGTGTTGATGTGATCAGGAGAGTGAACCCAGAGTCTAGTCATGGATTTATTTATTTATTTAATAAGTAGTTTGTCCCAGCTTGTTGGGATGGAACAATATTTATCTTGTAACTTGATTTTTATTTATGGATTTTTGAGATATTATTTCACTATTAGTTAATAAAAAGGATTATTGAACCTAAATTATGATATTGATATTAAATCTTATGATTGGTAATGACCCATTTGTCGATTTCCTTCGCAAATCGACAAGTCTAGAAAGTCGGGTCGTTACAGTTGGTATCAGAGCATAGGTTAAGACCCTAAAGTTACTTCTTCATAAGTAACTGGAAAGATGAGCGCTTTATGAATCACGAGTGAAACTTAGCCTAAAATGGAAACCTAAGTGAGTGAAGCCATGGGTAGAAGCCAGGGATAAGATATTTTATTGCTTTCTGCGTTCTTTTACGTCAATATATGCTTATGTGTGCTTAATAACTTGAATCGTTGGTTACAGAATGTCGACTCCAAGACCCAATTTTCGACTCCGACGCCGGAACCTGGAAGATGCTATTCTCACGTTAGCACAGAGGAGTGTTCAACCTCAGAACAATTAGTCGTCCTTCGATCGGGTTGCACGCCTTCGTCCGTCGGTCTATGATGGGGCAGCAGACCCGACCGTTCTCGAGAAATGGATTCGAGAAATGCGGAAGATGTTTGATGCCCTAGCATGTTCTGAGCGGAAAGGGTTCCGATTGCGGCCTTTTATCTAAGGGGTGAAGCTGACAACTGGTGGAGTACATTGCGGGGCAGTCCCGAGACAGACCTAGAGCTGAGTTGGGAGGACTTCACTAAGAAAGTCCAAGACCGGTTCTATCCTGATGAACTGAAATGGCAGAAGCAGGAAGAGTTCCTCTCATTCACCCAAGGCAGCATGTCCGTTCAAGCCTACACGGACAAGTTCACAGAGCTCTCTCGGTTTGCAACTGCAGTCATACCTTCTGAAGCTGAGCGAGTCAAGAGGTACATCAAGAAGATGGATTCCCGCATCCGGGTTCATGTGATCAGTAGCAGAGTGAAGACCTTCCAGGAGGCGTACGAGGTAGCTCTAGAAGTCCAAGCATCGGTCTCTAATGATGACACAACCAAGAAAAGGGTTGCTTCGGTTCCTACTCCAGCACCAGCTAAGAAGACCCGGTTCGAGTCTACTCCGAAGCCTCAGCAGAGTGCTCGACCAGCTCCAAGTCAGGGCCCGAGGATCCGTAAGGGCTGCAAGAAAGACTATCACCCGGGCAAGAAATGTGATGGGTCGCCGATCGTGTGCTTTGATTGTGGTCAAGAAGGTCACAAGTCGGTGTTCTGTCCTAAGAAGCGTCCAGCAACAACAACTAGCCAAGCACCAGTTAAAAACAGGATCTTCTGCATGACTCAGGAGGAGGCAGATGCTCATCCAGATGTGGTCATGGGTACCTTCCTTGTCCATGATATTGATGCTTATGTTTTATTTGATACGGGTGCTACTGTGTCTTTTGTTGCTAGATCTTTCATTGTAAAAGCTAACCTGACTGGAGAGTCTCCGGTCAAATCTGTGATAACTCTTCCTTCGGGAGAGGATTTTGCTTGCCATCGGGAATACAAAGGTGTTTCCATCGTAATCTCGGGAGTACTATTTGAAGCTGATTTGAAGGAATTTCCGATGATCGAGCTCGACGTGATCTTGGGAATGGGTTGGTTGACCAAGATCAAGCCGTCACTTTACGTGGTCCCAACGCAAAAAGGGTAACCCACGTTGGGAAGCCCATGAGCAAGGGTGTGAAGATAGTGTCGGCAATAAAGATGCGCAGCCTGCAACGCAAAGGCGAGTCGGTGTACTTATGTCAAGTATAGGACATGACCAAAGAAGAGCAGCTGGAAGCCATTCCAGTGGTTCGTGTTTATGCCGATGTGTTTCCAGAAGAGTTGCCAGGGATACCAGCGGAACGTGAGGTGGAATTCAACATCGATTTGGTGCCCGAAACAACTCCAATTTCGAGGGCTCCATATCATATGGCCCCTGCAGAGCTGAAGGTGTCTCCGATGAAGGGTATGATTCGGTTTGGCCAGAAGGGTAAGCTCAGACCCAAGTATGTTGGGCCATATGAGATTTTAGATTGGGTCGGGGAAGTTGCTTATCGAATGGCGTTACCTCCGGATCTATCGAAGGTTCACGATGTATTTCATGTATCCCAGCTACGGAAGTACGTGAATCACCCTTCTCATGTTATTCCGGTGGAATCGTCAGAGATCGAGCCGAACTTGACCTTTGAAGAGAAGCCAGTGCAGATTTTGGATCGCCAGGATCGAATGTTGCGGCGAAAGGTGGTGCCTTTGGTCAAGGTACTGTGGCGTAGCCAGAAGTTCGAAGAGGCTACGTGGGAGGCGGAAGCTTCGATGAGGGATAAGTATCCCGAACTGTTCGAAGCAAGTATGCGGCTGTTTTAGTCGTTTTGTTTTGGTTTTTGTTTGTGATTGTTTTATGCACGTGTGTGTTTTATGAGCTTCATTAAGTAAATTTCGAGGTCGAAATTTATTTAAGGAGGGGTGACTGTAATAACCCGAAATTTAGGGCCAGAAAATTTCGCGGTTAATTAATTCTATTTTACTATTCTAAGTCCAAAGGGCCTAATTAATTTGGACTGTTTATTTTTATTTCGTCAATCTTATTCGGGAACCGGGTCCCATAACCCATACCTTGATCCCTCTTGGCCGGCCCCCCCTCATGTAATGGCCAAATTATCTTTCTTTCTAATTTGTTATTAATTAGGTAATTCTATAATTATTTAATTAATAATATTTTAATTATTTATTTTTGAATTAGTAAACCTATTTTAATTACCATTTACTAAGTCTACTAAAATCACTCCCCTTCCCTATTCCTACTCTCAAAATTCACGGCCCCCTCTCCCATTTGTTTAATTTTTATTTCTTTTGTTTCCTTATAATTAAATTGGGAACAATATTCTTATTTCTTTTTACCTATTTTCAAAACTCACAAAAGAAACCCTAAAATTCTCTCTAGCTTGGCCGTGTGTTTTCAAAACTCCAAGGGTGATTTTTCTTGGTTTTCTTTCCTGATCTAAGGTAACTAGACTATTTCTCTTAAATTTGGTACAAGTTAATTGTATAGTTAATTAGGATTAAGCTAGGAAAATTGTTAGAATTAGTATCATGATAGGATTGATATTTTCGAATCATGTAATATGACATTCATGTTATTTTCTTGTGGTTTTTTATGAAATCTTGATGAATTTATACATGTTTTAATTAATTTTGTGCTTAAAATAATTTATTTAATTGTATGTTTGTATTGAATAATTGTATGAAAATTGTTGAATCATGTTCTTGAATTTTATTATGATTGTCGAGTGGTCTTTAAGGTTATATGATGATTTTAATGATCTTTTCTTGAATTAATATAATAATCTTGAATTATTATTACTAATCTTTAATTTAATCATACTATTGTTGAATCTTGAATTTAATCTTGATGTATTATTATTCTTATGTTGGCCGTGTGGTTTGTATATGGTAAAGAATTGGTTTTGATCTTGATCTTGTCCAATCTTGATGATTTAATGTTAAAGCATGATTTTTAATTGTTATTATTAAGTTTTATTGTTTAATTATTGATGATTGTGTTTATTAATTTAAAGTATTAATATTGGTTATTATTCATATATATGTCGTGTGGTATGAATAGGAAAAATAGGATTTTTATCATGTTTTAGGTAATATTAGTTGTTAATTGTTAATCTAGATGATTTATTAAATTGTTTATATGATGATTTTATGAATTTATTTAATTAATATTTTGGTCCTTAAAGTGTCGAGTGGTCCAATTTAAAAACCGATCAATTTTAGTTTAATTTTTGACTTATAATATTTTAGAAGGTAATTTTAGAAATTAATATAATTAAAAGAATTAAAAGGAATTAACAGGGATAAGTTGTAATATGAAGGAAAGTAATAATATGACTAAAAGGAAAGTAATATGCATCGTTTCTCTTTATATTCCTTTCATGTTCTTTAACTCCGCAAAAATTTATTACTAAGTTCCATACTACAATTCACCCCCCTTTTGTAGTAGTTCATCAAAAAATAACAATTCGTATCAGAGCTAGTTCCTTTAGAAATCAGGCGACCCTGAGGAGGAAGTTCCTGGAAGGATGAATACATACAAGGAACTCAACCCTGCACTGTCAAGGAACTCAATCCTGCATTACTCAAAGGAACTCACGAGAATTCACATTTTCTTGAAAGGTAAATGTAATTCAGAGACAAATACTTATAAGGTCAGTATTTTATCTTTCATATATTATTTATATATTTGCATTCAATCTATCGTATTCTTTGTATTACTTCTATAAACTTCATTTATTTAATTTTTTTCTTCAAATCGATTTTGAATTTATCAAATCTGATTTTTTTTTTTTGTATGTTTGAATGATAAACATATTATTTTCAAATTGATTTGAATTTTTTAATTAAAAAATAAAGCAGATTACAAGATATTTTACAAGGAAAAATATTTTTGAAAATACTTTTTACAGACTTGGAACTCAGATTTCCAGCAACATGGAAATTGATGCCTTGGCAATATAGTGAATGTTATTACGAACCTTGCCAAAGAATAAGTTTGTCATGCATAATGGGAATCACGATTAATATTTTCTTAGTAAATATATGTTGATCCTAACTAGTAACATTTTTGTGCACTAAAATTGGTTGAAAAATAAATGATTCGTTAATGTTACTAACATGAAAGGACCCGATATTTTTGGGTACCTATGTCCAAGAGAAGAAGAGATTTTTTTTCATGATATCCAAAAAATTAGGCCATATACCAAAGTTTTTCCTTAAGGGTTGTGCAAAAAATTGCTAGATAAACTTGTTAGCTCCACATGATATCTTCTTTCCCCAAAAGCATGAAATTCTCTTGATATTATATTCTTCATTGTTCGTCATCATCATAACTAGAATTCAACCTAAAAGATCAAAAAAAGGAAGCATGAAATTCTCTTGATATATTAAATCAATCATATTTCAGTAACTTTTTCGCAAAGAGTGACACAACAAATATGCCAAGGTAGCTAACTCTACTTACACGTCAACATTAGTTTCATTATGGCATAGTGAATGAAAAATATCTAGTGCTCTAATGCCTCGGATGATGTACAATGTGAGATTAATAATAATATTTTTATCTTTTCTAAAAAAAAATTAAAACTTTAAACTAACCTTGAGTGTCTCATGATCATATCTTCAAATCTCTTTTCCATAGCTTCCATAGCCTTCTTGCTTGCATCCAACTCACTTTCTAATTGACTAATCTGATCTTGTTACTTTTCCATAATTTGTTGTTGCTCTTCTTGTTGCTTTTTTAAAAGATTTTGTTGTTTTTCTTGCAATTCAGCTTTTGTTAAAGTTCTATAACCAGTTCCTTTTCCTTGAATGTACCCGGACTTGAGACCAAGTACATGAAGGAGGATTTCTTCTTGTGTTTGAGGACGTGCATGATCACCTTCTGGTTCTTTGTCCTTGTCCTTCACAAGTTGATGTATTTCTAGTATAAACTGTTATGGTTATAATGTAGATATTTTGGTAAAATTTCGGCACAGTGTCCCCTGAAATTGGAACAATCCAAATCTTGAAAAAGTAGTATAAACCTGTTTATAATCATAAAAGCCTTTAAAGGCCATCGTCCCCCTTTCTAGAGGTAATAAACAGTTACATCCCAGCATCCTAAAAAAATCTACAATCAGAAACTAAAAATTACTTACATGTATCTCTTTTGAGCGCCCATCATTAACCCACTTCAGCACCCCTTCACCATCTAAATTAGTATGCTTAGCTAGCCAAACAACATCAAGTTCAGGCAACACATTACCATTGCTCTCAGTTTACACAAGCATTTCTTTGTATTAGAATAATACGAAATAAAAAAGGCAGCGAGGAAACTTTACCAACATATTATTGTAAAAAGAGATTATAATTAGCATGCAAGAACTAGGCAGAGAGGAAACTTTACCAATATATGCTCCACTTCTGCAAAAGATAAGTTTCCGATGGTGTGTTTAGTCCACTTGTCAGACAATCGATTCTTGCTATTTTGTCTACTACGTTTCTATAATCCGAAGTTATAATTAGATGTGTTAATTGAGAATAGAAATGTAGAGAACATATTAAATAACTACAGAAGAAATAGGTAATAATAAGATAGTTATTGAGGTAAAATGTAAACACTCACCTTGAACTTTTCATCATTAAACGTAGCACAACAAGCTTTCCAACTTTCTATAGGTAAGTCATTAGGAGGATTCTCTAAACGCTCTTCCAAAGTATTTCCACATCCTTTTTAGTATGAATGCAAGCGAGACTTCCAATAACGATATAAGCATTGCATTACATCAGTTGCAAAAGCTTAAAGTCGAAGTGATTGAGTGGATGGGTCTTTGATGTTGAACTTGTTCTGAAATTATTTAATAAAAAATGTTACTTCCTTGTGATCTATATAAGACGTAAAAATATATACTAATTAACAGTTTTTTTAATGGATTACCTTCACTTGTAACCACATTGAATTACCATATTTGGCAAACACTTTAGTCCAATCTCCGGCATCCATAAAGGTCGTTTATTCTGACAACATAGCCACAAAAGTTTACCATTGGCCTCGCATTTGTTCCGACAGCTTGGAGAACAAAATTAGGTATCTTAACGTCAAGTTTGAACAAGCCACCCTTAGTCTTCTTTTCAAGTGCTAAACTCCTATATTTACCTCTCTGTCCCCTTTTCCTTTTCGCACTTGTAATAGAAGCTATATTTTTTTTGAATGGCTAATAGAAGCTATAACATAAGGTGATAATAATAAATAATAAAAAACATGTTTAAAGTGGCTTCAAGTAGTATCAATAATAATTCGAGCCATAAAAAAGGGAAAGAAAGAGGTATTTAGCGATTTAATACCTTGACTACTATGAGGATCATTTTGTTGGTTTTCTTCTCTTGCTAGCCTATTTTCATGCATATATTTCGTTCTCGCCTTCTTAGCTTGATTTCTTGTATAATATTTGCATGAATTGGAGTTGCATCTGCTGCCTCATGAGCATTTAAGAAAATTCGAAGTCTGCTAGCCAATTTACTCCCATATTTATGTTTTTCTTGTGCTAAAGCTCACTTGACATAAGGGGAAAAAGCTCAAAATAATAAAGAAATAATTATGCACCAATGATTTAACGATAAGCACTGAATAGGTTATGATACTTGGCTCTATTGGAGGTTGCAAGCTATTCTCTTCAAGACCTGGGCTGTTAGTGGTAGATCCAATTTCAGGAATATTAATGTCATCACAAGATAAGTTGTGAATTTTTTCAGCATCGACAACATTTGAGGGCCTTCCATTTCCCATTCCAACTCTCTTTCTAATGTTAGGCTGACTTGGTCTTGCCATACCTACAATAATGGAAGTAACCCATTAACACGCTTGGAAACAATAAAAAAAACATTGAATGTTCATTCTCTTATAAGCTTCTGTACATATAAGAATTTGAAAATATATCAACCAGCAAAACAATTAAACAAACCAGCATTAAAAACAAAAACAACTTTCATTCATAATCAAGTGACCACAGGTGACATAATGAACATTAAATTAGTTCAGACTTCAATATCATCATTAATAATAAAATCATTTAAATCATTGTCTCTTTTCTTTCTCTTCTTTTGTTTTCTATTTTGCTGTTCTTGAATGTTCTGTAGTTCCTTATTAACCCATTTGACAACTTCTACGCCTTTCTCCATAATATAATGATTGGTGGCCAAATAAAGTTGTTCTCCAAAGCTTCCATGTTCAGGTGGTGTTGTCCGGACACATGAACCCCTAGTGTGTTCCTGCTGCACAACTTCATTGTTGACGTCTTCCAGCGCATTCTCATCGATGTTAATTTCAGGAATGTTATACAAGTCACAAGGCTCTGTCTTAATCACAGCAAGACAATTTTTGTCTTTGGGTTCGGGCACGTAAAACACTTGCTCTACTTGTGACTCTAACACAAAAGGCTCATTTGTGGCTAATGACAAATCCTTAGAGAGACTTGTTATTCCATAGTTGTCTATCTTATATCCTCTACCTTGATGTTGAACATCATACCAATGACACTTGAACACAAATACACCTTTTCCACTAGGATATTGCAACTTGTAAACATCTTTAAGAACACCATAGTACTTTTTGGATGATTCATCATCCCCTCGAACCGTAACCCTATTATTCTGGGCTTTTCGAGTTTCTTGCCTATTAATGGTGTGGAATCGAAATCCATTGACAATATATCCATTGTAATGACGTACAGTACGCAATGGGCCACAGACAAAGTGATATATGTCCTCAGAAATAGAGCCTTCTTATACATAAGTTCCACCTATTCATAGAAAGTGTAGATCAAAGTAATGTTCTACATTGACAAAGAAGAATATATAACAAAACAAAATGAGTATCTAACATACACACTTTCGAACCTAATCTGAAAACTGAGCTTTATGTCTCCTCTCTAAGCTCCTAGATGTTGGATTTTCATTGGCTAGTTCCTCCTTGTGCTCACTAAATTATCAGTGTATTCTACACAAATTAGGTTCATCAACATTTTAAGAGATAAAATTGTTCTTCAAATCATTAAGGTGAACTTACTTGACAAGTGGAAGTATCTCATCACAGTTATGAAGTGCATACGGATGTACTTGTTCATACTCCTCCAATTCAAGATGGCAAGGAGTAGGTTTTCCTAAAGGACGTCCATTTGGGTTGAAGATGTCCAGGTCACTCATTCTGGACACATCATCATGACCATCATCATTTCTAGATTGGTGATTAAACTTTGTAGTCATATCGTCCATATACCTAGAACAGAAGGTCAAGCATTCTTCGGCCAAGTAGCCTCTTGCTATTGAACCTTCTGGGTGTGCTTTATTACGAACGTACGATTTCAACGTCCGCAAGTACCTTGAAAACAAAATTTCATGTTTAGTGAATGAAACAAATTAAATTCTCAATAACTAAGAAAAAATTGAAAACAACGATACCTTACAGGGCCTCCTATGGGATACATCCAACGATACCTTACAGGGCCTCCTATCTTTGCTTCTGCCACCAAATGAATAACTAGGTGCAGTATGGCAGTGAAGAAGGACGGTGGAAATCATCTCCAACTTGCATAATGTGTAAGGAATTTGTTTTTCTAGCTCATTAAGATCCTTCACATTTAAGGTTTTGGAGCACAAGTTTCGAAAGAAAGAACTCAACTCAATCAATGGTTCACAAACATTTTTTGGAAGGAGTCTACGAATAGCAATCGGAAGAAATTGTTCCAAAAATACATGACGGTCATGGCTTTTCATACACGGCATCTTTTGACCATTATCTTTTACACATCGAGAGATGTTTGAATAATACCCATCCGGTGTTTTCAAACTTTGAAACATCTCACAAAATGATGATTTTGCATCACCTCTTAATGTATAGCATGCTAAAGGCATGCTCACTTTATATTTATCAACAACTAGGTGCAAATCTTGCCTTATACCCAGTTTTGCTAAATCTAACCGAGCTTTCAAAGTGTCCTTCGTCTTACCATTTGTATTCAATAATGTCTCTATGATGTTCTCAGAAACATTCTTCTAAATGTGCATAACATCTAAGTTATGATGCAATTTTAATTTTCTCCAATAAGGCAATTGAAAGAATATGCTTTCTTTCCTCCATCCGTAGAAACTATTTGATTCGTCCCATCTCCTCTTTGAACCTGCCTTGCCAAAAGGAACTTGGGTAAAATAGCTACATTGCTTCAAGACATCATCACCAGACAACGGAATGGGAGCAGACCCTTTTTCAATAGTTCCATCAAAGGCCTTTTTGTTTTTTCTCCACCTATGACTCATTGGCAACCAACGTCTAGTCCTAATATATGTCGTCTTTCCTTTTATGTTTCTCTACTCAGATTCTTTATGACAACTTGGACAAGCAAAATTTCCTTTTATGCTGCAATCGGACAAGTCGGCATAAGTTGGAAAATCACTTATAGTCCACAAAAGGCTTGCATGCATGACAAAATTTTGCTTGACATGTGCATCATATGTTTCAGCCCCAACCTCTCATAATTCCTTTAACTCTTCTATCAATGGTTGAAGATAGACATCCAAATCCATTCCTGGGGAATTAGGACCATCAATAAGAAGAGATAAAAAGATGTATGGAGGCTTCATACACATCCAAGGAGGCAAATTATAAGGGGTTAGGACAACTGTCCAATGCTATGACTTGTCCCACCAAAATTGTTGAATGGTTGGAAACCATCTGCTGCTAAACCATGTCTAACACTTCTAGGATCATCGTTCTCTCTTTCCTCTTTATGTCAACGCATTTCTTTTGCTGTCTTGGTTGACATAAATAACCTTTGTACTCTCGGTTTTATAGGAAAATAACGTAGAAGATTGTGAGGGATCTTCTTCCCCGTTTTCTTCCACCTAGGACTCTGACATTTTGGGCACTCTTGTGCATCAGCATATTCACGCCAATAGATGATGCAATCATTTGGACAGGCATCAATTTTTATGTAATCAAGGCCCAAATCACTGATAATTTTGCGACATGCATTGATAGAGTTAGGGAAGTTGGAACCCAAGGTCTCATTTTGAAATTTCAACAATTGAGTGGAGGAAGTGTCAGTCCAATGATTCAAATACTTTAGATGCAACAATTTCATAATGTAAACTAACTTGGAGACTTTTGACCCATTAACAACCAATGGATCTTTATAGTCCTGTAAGAGGCGATAGAATCGAGCAGCCTCCCCTGAAGGTTCTTGAACTTCCTTAATATGAACAACATCATCTTTATCAAGATTTGCAAGTAAGCCCATACCAGCAACTTGGCATCCTAGTTCTAACATATCAAGCATCTCATCATCATCATCATTAGTAGCGTCATTATCAAGTGGAGGATCATCAAATGTTTCCCAATTTTTATTCCAAATGATGTAGGTTTCCAAAAACCCATTTTTTAACAAATCAAATCGAACCTAACTTCTAGTTTTATAGTGCACGTTTGCACATCTATAACAAGGACATCTAATTTTGGCTCCAATCCGGTTGCCCCATGTTCAAAACTAGAATTGTTATAAGCAAATTCCAAAAAGTTGTGTATCCCTTGCAAATATTGTGGAGTAGCTCGATCCTTTAATTTCATCCATTCCTTATCCATGAATGACTCCTAACTTCCAATATTAAACTCAAAGTGATTAAAACTATACTCAAACATGCTCAAAACTAAACTAAAACAGATATAGCTCACATGACTTGCCATGGATTTAACAATATTTAAAACAAAATGTAGCAAAACAAAATGATAAAAAAAAGTTCATATAATAAAAAATTGAAGTAGCAAGAACTTGCAAGCCTAGTGCCGACACACCCCTTCATCTCCAGCACACAATAACAACACTAATAAGAACAAAATAGTAGCACAACGACCATAGGCGGACCTATGTTGGAGCACAGGGTGCATATGTTACCAATGAAAATATGGACAAAAATCAATATATAATATTCAATAGCACAACAGCCATAGTGCATAAGTTGTTGTTTTTCCTTCTTGCTTTTTCCTCCTTTATCCCAAATTCTAAAGAAGTCATATGGTTTCTGTAATACCCCAAAATTTCGGGATATTTTAATTTTTTCTTAATTAATTAATTATATAATTAATTAATTATTTAATTGATTATTATTTAATTAATTATTAAATTAGTTGTAGCAATCTGATTATTTTACCTTAGCCCAAACTTTTGATCTCATCTTGTCAGAACTTGAGCCCAATTTTCTCTTCTCTTGATAAACCTCACGGCCCCCTATCTCTTTTCTCTTAATTAATTTATTTATTTTGTTTTAGCTAATATTATTAAATAATATATCTATTTTGACCTATATTAAAAATCCTATTTTTACCCCAACATCTTCTACCTTCTCTACTAGATTTTAGGAACTTCTAACCCCCCTTTCCTCCCATTACATACGGCCCACCCCTTATTCCTTCCTTTTTATTTATTTCTTTAATTTGTTTTAAACCAATAATATTAATTTATATCTATGTTTGACCAGATTCCAAAAAACCAATTTTTATCCTATTCTTCCTACTAAAATTTAGGAAGCCAAAACCCCCTTTGTTTTTATTTTCTTTTTTTACCAACCCTAAACTACAAATAAAAACTAAACTACAAATAAAAACTCCTCTTTTTTCCCCTTTAATTTCTCTCCTAAACTAACTCCTATTATCTAGTAACCCTCCTCCTAAAATATAGTAAACTCTTATTTTATTTATATCATAAAAAAAATCCCTTTTTATCCCTTAATCATTATTTGATCAAAGCCACAAAACAAACACCACTCTTCTATCTTTTATACCTCACGGCCAACCCTTCCAAACCGAGTAATTAGATTTGCTTTACTTAATCAATAGGATAGATTAGCAATATAATTGTTAGAATAGGATTAATCATGTTTAGAAGAGGTATAGAATTGTGTAAATAATATGTTGAATTGATTATTGTTATGTATTAAGATATGTCGTGTGATATATATATGTTCCATGATGTTTTACTTAATTATTTACATGTTATATTATTAATCCATGCTTGTTTTATGAATCTTGTTAATTTAAAGTTGTTGGAAATAATTATTGAATGTATATGTTGGTGTGCCGTGTACGTTGCCATGATGATTGAATATTTTTTTGATGAAAAATATGATTTTTATGTAGTAACTTTGATCTATGAACAATCTTTGATGATAATCTTGAATCGAATCTTGAATTTAATCATGATAAGATAGCTTCTTGAATTTAATCTTGATTTTGTTTTGTACTCAAGGAAGCCGTGTGATGTATGTTCAAGAAAGGTTTGATTTTGTTCTTGTTTAGCCCATGTTTAATGAATTAATGTTTAAAATGTAACTTTATGATTTACTATTATGTTTATATGATCAATTGTTGATGACTGAATTTAAGTGTAAATTTTGATAATTATGTATATGAATGTCGAATGGTGATGTTTGATAAAAATAGGATTTTTATTTTTTTTAAGCAATATCTGTTAATGATTGTTGGTTTATACGATTATGGGTTTATTCTATTGATTTATTAAATTGTTTATGAGTTTATTTAAGGATAAGATTTGATTATTGTTGTTAAGAGGGAATGTCGTGTAGTACTAATTTGGGTTTAGAGTTTTGGGTCAAGTTAAGACGAGCTATAATTGAATCGAGGATAAGTTGTGTGGATAAGGAATTGAATTGTGTAATGGAATAAAAAACAGAACAGAATTGAATTGAAAAGATGATTAACTATGAAGTGACCTCCTATCTAGTGGCACAAGTGCCATGAACATAGGTATAGTCGAAGCCACTGTCCTATCTTCGGATTCGGGACAATTCTTGATCCCAGTGCTTGGGGAGTAGATCTTCGTGGTTGACCCTGCATGAGCAAGGAAAGTTGGGGGGAGTAGATCTTCGTAGTTGACCCCTTACGAGCATATGACTGGTCACGGATTAGCACCTGAACTGGATAGAATAGAAGAGTCAATAGAGGTGTCAAGAGGTCTAGAATAGAATGAGTGGTATAGAAGGTCTTAGTTTATTAAGTTGTTATGATTGTTTCCGCTGCGTACTTGAACGTTAATGTATATATACATGATTTCTTTGTCTGTTTGATTGACTTGTTCTAATGATTATGTTTCTAATTGGGTTCTACTGATTAAGTAGAACAATCTAATTACTCACCACTGACTGTGGACCCCAAAATCCTTTTTCAGGTATAAGTAGTGATTGATTTGGGCTACGCCAGGGCTGGGATTGTGAGCTAGCCAGCTTAGTAGTTGACCCTGTTGATTAGTTCTAACTTATGTTTTATTGTTATTAGAGGACCATTCCTTACTCTGTAGTAATTATGGACTTTGGACTATTATTTATATTGGATTATTTATTAGTTTTATTGAATAATATGAACTAAGTTTAGAGCTTCCGCTGTAGTTAATGAAAATGATCTTAAAGGTTTTTAGATGTTAATGATCTGTATTGTTGTTTTCTCCGAAAACAACGCTGCTAAATTACGGGTCGTTACAGTTTCAATCATCTCTTGATTAACCTAAACAAACATAGGTTGTTTATCTTTTCCAAAACTCGTTTCAATCTTGATATATATATACACACACACACACAATTTCTACCAAAACCCTAGCAAACAAGCAAACAATGAAGCATATATAAACCTAAACATCTGAATATATATACAATTACTCAATACAGCTTAATATATACATCTTAATACATCTCCATACAAGCAAACAAGGAAGCATATATATTCAATTTTTACCAAAAGACCAACAACTTATTCTAATGAATAAATTTTATACCAAAGCCGGCTTAATATTTAGATAATCCTGACTCAAAATTATAAAGCATTCCAATCACATTTAATTACCCAAAAATAAATAAAACCATAAACAGTGTTGAATTGAACCATAAACATTCAATTACCAAGCATTCCAATCACATTCAATTGCAAATTATCACCAAAATAAAAGGCAAAATTGAGATTGAATTGAAGCAACAAACCTGCTGGGTAAACAAACCTACTCCAGTGGGTCGTTGGGTCGCTTGCTTGCTGCTAGTTGCCGTTGGTTGCCGTCAACCGCCGGTGAACAGATAAGAAGGGTTTTTGTGTGGTGTGAGGGTTTTGGCTGGGTGAGAGAGAGGAGTTGAGTGAGAGATGACGACCGCCATTGGTTACTGCGCTTGGGCTGCGCTGGGTCATAGCGTCGGGTCGCCGTCATTTGGTCGTAGCCGTTGGTGTGGTGCGCGCGTTTGGCTAGGTGCGTGAGAGAGAGGAAGGTGTGGTGCGTGAAAGGGTTTTGGCTGGGTAATTGTTATGTCGATCGAGAAGTATCATCGAAGTATGTAGAATTCTGGCCTGTTGGCTATAAACAGTAAGAGAGCCATTGGTTCATAGTCTTTGGCCTCTTACCTTTTCCTCTTTTGATTACTTAGTTATGCTGCAGGGCTTGTCCTGTTCCAGCTTAGTCTTTTTGGTGTCTACGTGTGATCAATTGGTTTTTTCCTTTGATCAGGTTTCAACCTTGGTGTCAACTTAGGTTGAAACTTTTTGGATGTATAGTTCACCCCTTTTCTTGGTATATCTAATACTTATTTACCAAAAAAAAAGTATGTAGAATTCATTTTTATTTTTTTAAAGTTTTTTTTTGGCAAAAAAAAAAAATTGTTGCTAAAAAATAAAAATTTTAACGTAACAATTTACCTTTGTTGTTATAAATAATTCTATATATAGTCACAAAACTTTTGTTGCCAAAGTTATGCCTTTTTTTCAAGTATTCCCGCCCCTGCAGAATGTGTGGAGGGAAAGTGAAAAGTTATTAATAGCAACAATCTTTTGCAACAACATAATTTTTTTGTTGCGAAAAAGCATTTTTTGTAACGAAATTAAATGTTTTTTGCCAAAATTTGTTGCCAAAAATTAATTTTCTTGTAGTGTATGTTTTTTTCAAAGAAACTTAATTAATTATGATATGATTTATATTCTTTTTCTCTTTATTTTAAGTTATGTTGTTTACTTTTAAATTATGATAAAATCAATATCTCTTCAATTTTGTGCAAATCTTGCAGGTCAAAATTAATGTTTTGTAGGTTTAGCGTGTGAGATTATTTTGTGCTAATTGGATAAAGACTAGTTCCATGGATCAAAAGAACTCAACCTGATTCCATTGGAACTATTGGTGAAACTAAGTATATTGGATTATGACACATGAACAATCCATATAAGGTCTTGTTCTTATTCTGATTGAACTTAGTTTCGACGTATAAAACATAAATTTCATTCCATATTTTCCTTAAAGAATGTTAGAACTATACCGGTGGAACTACATTCTAAGGGAGTATTTTTTTGGAACTTTATGTTTATTCTTCTTTATGTTTTAGTATATTATCTCTTTCTACTAACCTACTAACCTTGAGATTGCACAAAAGTTTTCTATGGGTTTTGAATTTCATAAAACATTTAAATACAACCCAAAATGGAAATAACTGAAGGAACAATGCCTCATATATTCGTGACATGGCGAATAATGAATTCAAGATTGGTTCGACATATTCCATGGGAACCGATCTAGATCAGAATGAGGATTATATGTGAGAAAAGAAAAAAAAGGCATGACAGAGTTCCTACTGAAAAGGAACAACAACATCAGGAACAAGTTCCAGCAGAAAATGAAGCTCTAAAAATTTAAAGGAACTCGGACATATTCCAAAAGGTATGAAAGGAACAAGCAGCACTCAGTTAGGGGAATATCTCGAAATATCTCGACAACGAGTGCTCCAAGCATGTTGAAAGTTAAATAAAATTAATCTCACTAGAGGGTGGCGGTGTAGGAACTTTGACTTTTTACACCAACACAAAAGATTAATTCATTCAATGCAAAGTTGGTAAGTTAGGTTCTATTCACCATATATTTTGTCGAGTGATTCAAGCACGTTTTGCTTTTAAATATTTTAAATTTTAAATTCTAACCTTGGACCTAATTCCACAAAAGTTTTATGTTTTTATAGGTACAAGGTATTGATTAAAAGCTTTCAAAGTTAAAACTGGTGATAATGTGCTTCGAAAACAGTGAACATTTTTTTAGTCTGTTTGTACCCAGCAAACAGGTTGGAATAATTGTAAAGTTGCAAGTTCCTATGGACCAAGTTCCTAAGGAATCAACAATGCTTTAATTTTAATGAAAATATGTCACTTAGGAAAGGCAACAGAATAACTTACAATATCTGATTGTGAGGTACTTGTTCCTGTTCTGGAACTTCTGTTGAATGGTCAACGATCTTGGGTATATGACGTGTACTCTGGATGCTCCTTGATGAGGCCGTGACCTGCAAAATGAACAGAGATTGCTACCCCAGGGGGTGGAACCCGGGAACGCCCCTCCGATGCTTAAGTCAGATATCGGGAATAAGGAGTCAGAGTAATATGTTTGCGTGTCTGATATTGCGTACCTAAAAAGGTGATAGGACTGATCCTTATATAGGCGTAGATTACCCGGTTTGGGCTCCTACTAGGCCGGTTAGGCTAGCGTATGGGCCGAGCCCATGGAGACCAGGTCAAAAACTTGACATGTGGCAGCTCTTTATTGGCCAGAGAGCATCAGGCGTAGACCTCTTGGGCTGATAGCTCTGGGCTGGCAGCTCCAGGCTGGCAACTCTAGGCCGGCGGCTACAGGCTGGCAACTCGGGGCTGGCGGCTACAGGCTGGCAGCTCTGGGCTGGCGACTACAGGCTGGCAGCTCTGGGCTGGCGGCTACAGGCCGGCAGCCCTGGGCCGGCGGCTACAGGCTGGCAGCTCTAGGCTGGCGGCTACAGGCGGGCAGCTCTAGACTGGCCGCTCTAGGCCGGCACCTTTGCGCTGGTCAAGAATGCCAAGTCAGATGACACGTGGCGTCATCCTAGCTGTTGTAGAACATCTGATGTGGACCTAGCCCTATCTGAACTGGGCCTAAGATTTGGGCCCACTAATGCGGGTCTGACCACCTGGGTGGGCCCGGAACAATTAGCCCCACGCTCGGTGTAGAACGGGAAACTTTGGACGTTGGACGTCGAGTGGAATACTATCGGAAAAAACGACACTCTGAAACACCTACACCCCCATGATAACCTCGATGAGGGCACATCCCAGGATGTCACCCTCGATCGAGGTTACCTCGACCGTTAGGGAGAGACCCTCGGTCGAGGTTACCTCGATAGAAGGTTCCATGAGGCCCACACTTTCCCTCGATGATAAGGCCCAGCTCCCACGCTTGTGCAGAAAACCTCGATGAGGGGTGTCATCTATCGAGGAAACCTCGATCGAGGTATTGGCCAGACACTCTTCAATCGTTTGGTGGCCAAAATACTTCGATGAGGTGTACCATCTATCGCGAAAAACCTCGATCGAGGTACTGGTCAGACACTCTTCAATCATCTGATCGCCCAAAACACCTCGATGAGGGGGAAGATAGCCTCGATCGACTTGTATAGCAAAGCGTCCGTGCTTCTTTGATCGAGGATGCCTCGACCATATGAGTTTCTTGATCGAGGTACCCTCGACCAAGATGGTGAATCTACGTTCCTCCTTATTCCAATAGAAGCCTTAAAACCCTCGATGAGACCTCTGAGACCAAAGCTGTGGTCATTTAGGTGTTCCATCGCGGTAACCTCGATGGTATGAGGCCACGATCGAGGTAACCCTTGCTGGAGGCTGAAAAGACTCGATGAGGAGTTACTCCTAATCCAAGCAAGGAAAAATTTGCTGAAATTTTCTAAGTGTTGGACCCATCTATATCTCCGCGACCGTTGTCCCCTCGGTCGCGGTCTGGAGCAAAACTTGATGATTCTTACCAAAAGGCGTGATGATAATCCTGACCGCGATAGACATGCTCAGCACTGAATATCATCATCGAGGTAAACAAAGCCTCTTCTCTTTCCGCGACCGTGAGGAACTCCTTCCTCTGAACTTGCTCTAGTAACCCTTAATTTTTCTAAGTGTTGGACATTTTGAGCACACTAATTTGACGCGATGATACTTCTGTACCTCGATGGGAATGACATGCCAAGAACCACCTTTGATCTTTATGAAAATTTGGCTAAGTATATTTTGTTAAGTCCCCTTATTTGCCTCGATGATACTTTTACCTCGATAGTGAGGGTATATCCATGAAAGGTGACGAGTTGATGGCCAATGAATCTCCTTATTTACCTCGATGAGCCTTCCTACCTCGAGTGAGTTGAGCCACACCAAGTTGGATAGAGCTTTGGCCTAAGGTGGCCAACCAACCCTCAGGGGCTAATGAGCCCCAGGGTATGGCTAGCACCTGTCCGGCCTCCCACCATGCTTTGATGGTGCCTGCGTTGAGCAGGGCTTTGTTAATGATCTCTGATGCTTCCCTCAAAGCTAAGGGGCTAATGAGCCCCAGATTGGGTTCTCCATCTACCTCGATGGATGCCCACATTGAGTGGGGCTTGAGCCTAAGGTGATCAACTGGTACCTGGGGGCTAATGAGCCCCAGGACATGGGTGATACCTGTCCAGCCTCCCATCTTCCCTGATGGGTGCCTACCTTGAGCAGGGCTTAGGTATGGGCCTAAGGAGCTTTTCCAAAGCCTAGGGGCTAATGAGCCCCAGGGACCTTGAATGCCTGTCCAGCCCTTCCATCTCCCTCGATGGATACCTATATTGAATAGGGTTTTGATTGATGAGGTGGAGGGTTTGACCAAAAGTCAAAACCTAATGAAGTAACTATTCACCTCCTAAACTCCATAACTGATGTCGTTTCAGTTGGTTTTTTTT
The DNA here is from genome assembly GCA_951394345.1 of Salicornia ramosissima. Lineage (NCBI taxonomy): Eukaryota > Viridiplantae > Streptophyta > Magnoliopsida > Caryophyllales > Amaranthaceae > Salicornia > Salicornia ramosissima. The sequence continues at coordinate 26,536,217 of OX596235.1, forward strand.
TTTTACCATAACGAGGTAAAAACCCGTTTCACTTTCTTACCTCCTATAAATTCATCTTTCCTTAATCATTTTCTCGTAAACACTTTCTCACTCTTCAAAATTTTCTCTCTCTAGAAGCTCTCTTGAAGGTGTCTTGAGCTTGTTTAGGCAGCCCAGCAGTAGCGTTCGTGTCCAGGTAACTTGTCTTTCTTTTCTTGTGTTTATTTGAATAAGTCTTTATTAGACATGTCAAGCACTCCGCCCCTTCTTCCCTTTGAATGCACTGGGGTCCTTCGGGTCGAGGGCGATGATGGGATTAACTCCCAAGACATCCCTGAGGCCGTCCCTCTTCCTTCTGACTCGGATGGGTCAGTGTCAGGGGGAGAAGAGGTAGAAACCCCCTATCCCTGGGAGCCATCTATAGCCCACCCTAATATTTATCATTCTGTATATGAAAAACGTGTAGGTATCCTTAGCATGAATCTCGATGGCCCTTCAACCTCCGGCCAGGAGGAGATGGAGAACATAACTTACCCCAAAATACCACCTGAAAAAGGACCAAAATATTTCTTTATCTCCCCTACCCTTAACCATCGTATGAGACAAGACATACGATCCTTTGGTGCCCAGTGGCAATTTTCTGAGCCTTATGTTGTTGTTCGCCCTATTAACCTTCAAACCGCCCATTCACCCCCTGACGGATGTGTGGCAGTGTATAGACTCGCCATGGTCAGGGGACTTAGATTTCCTTTGCATCCATTCATTGTACAGCTTCTTTGTGAATACAATCTATCCTTAACCTCGTTGGTACCCAACTCTTGGGCATCAATCAATTCTTTCATTTGTATTTGTAACATGCTTAAAATAACCCCAACCCTTACCCTTTGGAGAAACCTTGCAAAACTTGTAGAAAGTCGTAGTGTAGATCATGGAAAGGGTTGGTTTAGTTTTCAAGCCCGACGTGGCTATAGGCTTGTAAACAATGTACCCTCTAACCAGGAGGGTTTTAGGCATGAGTTCTTTTTTGTTTTCAATAGCGTGGGTTGGAGAGTACCCAGGGTTGTCGAGGGTGAACCCAACTTTAACTTAAACCGCCAAGTACCCAAAATGTCCTCGGTGGAGGCCGTGGTGGCTATCTACTGCGAGCTTGAGGAGAGGGATGACAAGGGGAAAAGGGTGGCGGCTCCCTACAACTGGCTTCCTTCAACTGAGGACTTGAAGATTGATTTCTTTTTGTCTGCACTGGGGTTAAACCCATCTTATCCTGAGGGTAGGGACACTCAATCTAAAAAATACTAACTTTTTAATCTTTGAGTTTATTGTGCTGATCTTTCTCCTTCTTTTTCAGTCGTTGCTCGTTCGAAACTTGATTCCATTATGGCCTCAAGAATGACCGCGCAAGCCATCAAAGCCAGGGCTTTGAAGAAGACGATCGAGGAAGGAAAAGAGAAAATCCCTGAGCCCCCTCAGGTATTGTATTATTCACTATCATTGCCCCTTGTGTTTTGTTTCCTCGAGCGTTGTGGCTGATGCTTTTCTTTTGCAGGACCCCAAACATAAAAAGAAGCCTTCTTCTAGTGTGCCAAGACCCAAGAGGGCGAGGGACACCAATCCGTTTGCTGCAGAGCAAAAGGAGGAGAAGAAGAAGCAGAAGGTCTCAGAGGGGCCTCAATCTATGTCTCCCCCTCAGCCTCAGCCTGAGGTGGAGGCGTTTAACGAGGGCGATGATACTGAGGATGCCCTTGTTGCCGCGGGGAAGGTCATTAGACCTTCCTCCTCGAAGGTGGAGGTTGCTGGAGGCGACCGTCCTTTTGGGGTTATTTCCCATAAGGATCGGAATAGGCGTTTGAACAAGGCCTTCCGAGCAATCTACTCTCCTGTTGATGAAGAGTTCATCATGAACTCTAAGAGCGAGGAGGCCTTCGATGATCTGCATGCAAGCTGGCTGGAGGTAGTTTTCTTGCTTACTTTGCAAACATCCATGTTTTGTATGTGCTTCTTTCTAATATTTGCCTTTGCAGATGTCGATCCGGATGCATGCTGCGTCCAAATATATGCTGAAAGGGGGGACCTCTGATGCTGGCGTTGATCAGGCCAAGGCAGACTTGGCTAAGGAAAAAGAGGAGCACGACGCCACCAAGAAATCCCTGGCCAAAGAGCAAGAGGAGCACGCCTCCGCCGACGCCAAGGCCAAGTCTTTGGACGAGGAATTGGCAGCTGTAAAGGCTGAATTGGAAGTGGCTAATTCCTCCATCCACAGTCTTGAGTCTAAGCTGAAGGATGTTCTCTCTCAACGGGACTCGATCAATAGGGCCAAGAAAAAAGCTGACGAAGATCTGGCCAAGGCTGAGAGGAGCATCAAGAAGCTCCAGTGGTCTCGTGACAAGGCGGTTGAGGCTATGAGGAACAAGGAAGAGGCCATTGTCAACCAATGGCTTGACTCCGAGGCCGGGGAGACCTATAAGGCCAATCTTCGCCTAAATGGGGCTGCTGAAGGTGCTGGCCTCCTGATTGCTGACACAATGAGCAGGATGAAGAGGGTGCTTGAGGAGAAGTTTCCTGGGGAGTGGGCCTCCATCGAGTCCAGGTACCAAGTGCTGGAGGAGGAGGATGAGGCCCAAGACCAGGAGGCTTCTCCTGAGGACTTGCAAAGGGAAGCAGCCCCAGAGACCAAGGTGGAGGTCACCAAACTCGTTTCTTCTCCTAGTCCAGGCGAGGAAGGTGACATGTCCGCTGTTGGTAAGGCGAAGGAGGGTCGTGGAGGTGAGCAGCAAACCGAGGACCAGCCTTCCAACGACCAGCTGTTAGACGATCTTCACATCTCCATTTAGTTTTTATTTTTGTACTTAGTTTGTATAGTTTCATGTTGTTTTTCCTTTGTACTTAACTTAGTTTGTAATAGATGAATATAATCTGTAAAAAGTTACTTTTGACTAAGTGTTGGCCTTTCATCGCCCCCCCTTTTTTTTTTTATGCTTTCTTTACAGCCTTCTTTATTTCCTCGTTGATACTCATTAATCGTGCCCGGCAAGGGCAGTAATTAAAACTCGATGAACCAACAATAAAAATAGAACAACAATTAACACCAACTCGACCCTGTTAGGGCTTTAAAAGACAATGTTTATTTCAAGAAAATGCCCTGTTAGGGACTTTATTCAAAGTAGAAATCCAACTTCGATGTTTATTACAAAGCAGCTCCCTGCTAGGCATTCTAGTTCATGAAAAGAAAAACTAAGTGTAAAATTTCCTTAAGTGATCAGCATGCCAAGGCCTTGGCAGTGGTGTTCCTTCTTTGTTGACGAGCCTGAATGTCCCTGGCCTTATTATTTCTTGGACTCGATAGGGTCCTTCCCAGTTAGGTCCTAATTTGCCTCGAAGAGCGGTCTTTCCTGTAGCCTCGACCTTTCTCATTACCCAATCCCCCAGTGTTATTGTTCGAGGCGACACTTTTCGATTGAATTGCCTTGTCATCTTCTGCTTGTAGGCGATGGACTTGAGAAGCGCGTTGCCTCTTGTTTCTGGTAGTAGGTCTAAGTTGATTACCTTTTCTTCTTCGTTCTGGTTGTAGTCGTAGAAGGTGATTCTTGGTGAGGGTATTCCTACTTCGACAGGTAATACAGCTTCACTTCCATAAACAAGTGAGAATGGAGTGTTCCTCGTGGCCTCCTTGATAGTGGTCCTGGCTGACCATAGGATTCCTGGAAGTTCATCCACCCAAGACCCTTTGACTGCCTCTATTTTCTTTTTGATGCCTTGCAATATGACCCTGTTAGCTGCTTCGGCTTGGCCGTTTGATTGGGGCCTTGCCACGGACGTGAACCTGGTTTGTATATCAAATTGAGCACAATAGGCCTTGGTTGGGCCACTCTTGAATTGCCTGCCATTGTCTGAGACCAACATCCTTGGAATGCCAAATCTGGTTATGATGTTTTTCCAAATGAATTCCTGGATTTGCTTATCAGAGATCTTCGATAGGGGCTCTGCCTCGACCCATTTGGTGAAATAGTCGACTCCTACAATCAGAAATTTCTTCTGCCCCACGGCTGGAGGAAAAGGCCCGAGTAGATCCATTCCCCATCTGTCAAAAGGTAGGACTGCTTGAACAGTTGTTAATGCATTCGATGGTTGTCTTGGGATGGGAGCATGAATCTGACATTGCACGCATCTCTTAACAAGTTCGATAGCATCTTCCTTGAGAGTAGGCCAATAGTATCCAGCTCGAAGGGCCTTACTCGCGATCGTCCTTGCCCCTTGATGGTTACTGCAACTTCCTTCATGAATTTCCCTCAAAATGTAGTCTCCTTCTTCAGGGCTTACACATTTCAAAAGGGGATGTGTGTAGGATAGCTTGTAGAGCTCTCCGTCGTGTAACGTGAACCATTTGGATTTTCTTTTGATTTCTTCAGCTTCCTTATCATCCATTGGGAGGGCCCCATGTTTCAGGTAGTGTATGATGGCGTCCTTCCATGTTTCTCCTCGAGCTAGAGTATTGACTTCAGACTCGTTGCTGCTCGGTTCTTTCAGGACCTGCCACTGGATGACTCGTGGCTCTTCTCCTTCTGCAGAACTTGCCAGCCTCGATAGGGCATCAGCCTGCTGGTTTACAGATCGAGGGATGTGTTTAATGTCGAAGGATTCCAACTTCGCAGTGAGTGTCTTCAACTTTTGAAGGTACATCTTCATGCTGTCTTCCTTTGCTTCAAACTCTCCTTTGAATTGCCCTACAACCAATTGTGAGTCAGCCTGGGCTCTTACATGCCTTGCTCCAGCAGCTATGCACATCTGAATTCCTAGGATGAGGGCTTCGTACTCTGCCTCATTGTTTGAGGCCGTGAAGCTGAATTTGATGGCATATTCTAGTCTATCGCCGTTGTCAGTCTTGATCAGTATTCCTGCTCCTCCTCCGTTCTGCGTTGCAGATCCATCAGTAGACAACTCCCAAATTTTGGAGCTATCTGGATCTGGGGAGTTTGGCCTGTTAGTACACTCCACGATGAAATCAGCCAATGCCTGGGCTTTGATGGCTCGACGAGGTTCATATTCTAACCCAAAGTCTGACAATTGGTTTGCCCACTCAGTTATGCGGTTTGAATGATTCTTTCCCTCGATGATCTTTCTTATTGGTTGTCCGGTTAGGACTTTGATTGGATGTGCTTGAAAATATGGCCTCAGCTTTCGACTGGCCATGACCAAGGCAAAGATCAACTTCTCAGTCTCTGTATATCTGAACTCTGCCCCTCGAAACGCATGACTGATGAAGTAAACCGGGTGTTGTTGTCTCTCTCTCTCAGCGATTAGCACTGCACTCAGGGCATATTCAGATATGGCTAAGTATATGTAAAGTGCCTCTCCGTGCAAGGGTGAGAGAAGCTTTGGAGCACCGGCAAGGTATTGTTTGAGCTGTATAAAAGCGTTTTCAGCTTCGTCGTCCCATTTGAACGTTGATCGTTTTAGCACTTGAAAGAAGGCTAGGCTCTTATCAGCAGATCGGGATAAGAAACGACCCAACGCCGCCATGCACCCTGTTAATCTTTGGACCTCTTTGACTGTCCTCGGAGATTGCATATTGATGACGGCTTGTATTTTGTCTGGGTTGGCTTCTATGCCCCGTTCATCGACCAGAAAACCAAGACACTTGCCCCCTTTTACTCCAAAAACACATTTCCTGGGGTTCAGCTTCATACCATATTTCCTTAAAGTCGATAGTGTTTCTCTGATGTCTTTAGGGTGGTCTTCTGCTTGCTTGCTCTTGATTATCATATCATCCACATAAACTTCCATATTTCGCCCTATTTGCTCGGCAAAGATGGTATTTACTAGTTTCTGATAGATTGCTCCAGCGTTCTTGAGACCAAAAGGCATCACACGATAGCAGTAGACTCCCTGATTAGTGATGAAGGCAGTGTGAGCTTGGTCCTTTTCTGCCATCGGTATTTGATGGTAGCCGGCATTGGCGTCCATAAAGCTAAACATTGCATGTCCCGCGGTAGAGTCGACTAGGCTTTCGATTTTTGGTAGAGGATAGTCATCCTTGGGACAGGCCTTATTGAGATCAGTGAAATCAACGCACATTCTCCAGGTGCCATTTGGCTTTTTGACCAACACTACATTGGCCAACCAATCAGAGTATTGGCACTCTTTGATGAAACCGTGCTCCAGTAACTTTTTTACCTCGGCAGCGGCTGCTTTATTTCTTTCTTCGCTTTGCCTGCGCAACTTCTGTTTTACTCCTTTGAATCCTTCTTTAATATGTAATTCATGGCACATTACTGAAGGGTCAATACCGGGCATTTCTGAGACATCAAAAGCAAAGACGTCGCGGAATTCTCTGAGCAGCTGAACAATTGACCCCTTCATTGTGGAGTCCATATCAATGCCTGTTTTAACTGTGTGCTCAGGATTGTCATCGATGAGGATTTCTTCATGACCCTCGATAGGTCGAGGTCGAGCGTATTGTTTGCTATCTTCAGCTAGAAATACGTCTTCAGAAGGCTCGACTAACTCCCTTCTTTTGTGTCCTACCTCGACCGATGGTGATATTGTCTTGATGCTGTTGATGTAGCACTGCTTGGCAGTTCTCTGATCACCATACAACTTCCCAACTTCTCCGTTATCTGTCTCATATTGCAACAAGAGCTGATATGTGGAGATGGCAGCTTTTATCTTATTCAGCAGTGGACGTCAAAGTATGATGTTATATGGAAGCTTAACGTCAACGACAGTAAAAGAGACTGGCAAGTTACGTCCTTTGCCTTTCTCGCCAAGCCTGACTGGGAGCTTGATGATCCCCAGAGGGAAAATGGGCCCACCTCCGAAGCCAAACAAGGGTTTTTCCAATGGGGTTAGATCAACTACCCCATATTTTAGCTGTTGCAAACAATCCAGAGTTATTATATCGGCGGAGCTTCCGCTGTCCACTAGCACTCTCTTCACCCTTGAGTTTGCTACTTTTACCTCGACCACTAGGGGGTCGTTGTGAGGAAAGCAGGTGGGTCGAGGAGGAGATGCGTTGAATACCATGGTTGGTGCGGATGGGGGTTGCTCGACCCTTCCCTCAGTGATTTGGAATGTCGAATTCCTGAGATCTCTCTTGAGCGCTTTATTCGAGGGGGTTTCTACCGAGAACCCACCTGCGATGACATTGATCAAGTTATCAGTGTCGTTGCTATCAACGCGTTTTTGTTTCTTAGCCCCTTTGTCCTCTGCTATGTAGGGGTTGAGTTTACCCTGATCTGCCAATTTACCCAGTGCTTTCTTCAACTCCCTACACTCCTTTGTAGTATGCCCACATTCGTGGTGGTACTCACACCAGAGTTTTGGATTTCTCCTATTGATAGAAGTTCGCACCGGGGTTGGTTTTGGGAGGATATTCTGGTCTTTGATGTCCAAGAAAATCTCTCTTCTGTTGGCATTGAACCTGGACTCTTCACCCTCATCACGAGTATCCTTTTTTGAGGGAGGCACCCTGCTAGGGCCACCCCTCTGAGATTCTTTTCTTTTGTTATCCTTCTTCTTGTCAGACTTCTCCACCGGGTTGTTGATATCTGACGCCTGGACGTATTTGCGTGCCCTGTCCATTGCGTCAGTGTATGAAGATACTTCATTCTCCAGCAGGGAGAACTTGAATTTTCCCCTCTTTAAGCCTGACATGAATGCAGCATAAGCTACCGAATCTTCGACATTCGGTATTTGCAACAATTCAGCGTTAAAACACTTCAGATAATCTCCTAAGAGCTCATGCTCTCCCTGTTGACAAGCCATAAGATGAATGCTCGTCTTACGTTGCTTCTTCCCAGCCACAAAATGGTTGAGGAACATTGTTTCCAGTGTTGCGAAGCTTATCACCGACCCCGATGGAAGATCTGTGAACCAAGTGAGGGCAAGGCCCTTAAGAGTAGTAGGGAAATACCTACACCAGCTTGCTTCGCAACTTGTCTGTACCGCTATCTGGGCTTTATAAGCGGCCATGTGCTCAGCGGGATCAGTCACCCCGGAGAAAGGCTCGATGGTGGGAGCTTTTACCTTCCTGGCATCGGCGGTGTATAACAGTCTCTGGCTGAAGGGCGTTTGGAAGACGACTTCTCCCGCCGGCCGTGCAGGCTCAATGACAGGGGATTGTCTCCTGTTGTGGTCCCGGTTAGGGACTGGAGAGTGGCGTGCCTCTTTATTGCGGGCGGAGACAGCAACCGGTCTCTGATTCCTTGCGGTAGTGTGGTGAGATCTTTCTGGAGATCGCCGAGGCCGACTTTGACTCACATGCGTCCTCTGATTTGTGACTTCCCTGGCTTTTGAGGCTGTTTGTGCCCGACGTGACTCGATGATAGTGCGGGCGTCTTCACGCTTGGAATTGATAATCCCACGTGCATCGCCAGGCCGTGAATCTCTTTGCGACCGTGCCCCTGCTGCCCGGCTAGGGTTGGGGCCTCTGGATGGACCTGCAGCATGGGATGGAGGCCTCAATTGCCCGATCATGGCAGGTATGCTGTCCCTCAGCTCTTGTAAGCTCTGCTGGAGCTTGTTGTTCATCGCTGTCACGATGTCTTGGAAGTCCTTGCGCGAGACCATTTGTTCCTCGCGACGGTGACGATCACTCGCCCTATTGGACGAATTGTCATCCGTGACATGTGCTTCTCGCCCGTTAGGCGATTCACGGGGATTTTCCTCTGGCTGATTTGATCTAGACGCCCTTGCTCTAGTGTTTGCCATGACTTTTGTTTCTAATCCCCACAGATGGCGCCAATCTGTTCCTGTTCTGGAACTTCTGTTGAATGGTCAACGATCTTGGGTATATGACGTGTACTCTGGATGCTCCTTGATGAGGCCGTGACCTGCAAAATGAACAGAGATTGCTACCCCAGGGGGTGGAACCCGGGAACGCCCCTCCGATGCTTAAGTCAGATATCGGGAATAAGGAGTCAGAGTAATATGTTTGTGTGTCTGATATTGCGTACCTGAAAAGGTGATAGGACTGATCCTTATATAGGCGTAGATTACCCGGTTTGGGCTCCTACTAGGCCGGTTAGGCTAGCGTATGGGCCGAGCCCATGGAGACCAGGTCAAAAACTTGACATGTGGCAGCTCTTTATTGGCCAGAGAGCATCAGGCGTAGACCTCTTGGGCTGATAGCTCTGGGCTGGCAGCTCCAGGCTGGCAACTCTAGGCCGGCGGCTACAGGCTGGCAACTCGGGGCTGGCGGCTACAGGCTGGCAGCTCTGGGCTGGCGACTACAGGCTGGCAGCTCTGGGCCGGCGGCTACAGGCCGGCAGCCCTGGGCCGGCGGCTACAGGCTGGCAGCTCTAGGCTGGCAGCTCTAGGCTGGCGGCTACAGGCGAGCAGCTCTAGACTGGCCGCTCTAGGCTGGCAGCTTTGCGCTGGTCAAGAATGCCAAAGTCAGATGACACGTGGCGTCATCCTCGCTGTTGTAGAACATCTGATGTGGACCTAGCCCTATCTGAACTGGGCCTAAGATTTGGGCCCACTAATGCGGGTCTGACCACCTGGGTGGGCCCGGAACAGTACTTAAGGATGATGATGAAGTTCCAATACATGAAGTAAGAGTTAAACTCAGTCAATATCCACATCCAAGTTCTAGTGAAGTTCTCATAGTTGAGGAAGTTCATATTTCACAGATTTTGGTCTCAACTAAAGAACTATTGTGTATTCCTTGCATATATATATGTTTATTATTGTGATTAACAAGTTTTATGCAGAAGAAACTCAATAATCTTGAATGGAACAAGGTGTGAAACCTTTGACCTCTTCTAGAATACCAAAAGTCATGAGCTATGATGGGTATTCAGGAACAAGTTCATTGAGTATGGAACAATGTTAAGGAAACAGGTAAGATTCAAAGGAATATATACAGTAAGAAAGGAATTGAAAGTGAAACTTTTTGTTCAAAATCCTAAAGGTAATTGTATTATCATTTTTGTTGCTTATATGGGATCTACGTTGTACTACATAGACGTAAAATATTTTTTAAATGATATTTTGATTAAGGACGTTTATGAGGAGCAACTTATCTATGATTTACATGATGAGTGCGCGTAAAGGAGGAACACTACTTTCTTGCTATGTTAGCAATTAAGAAAAAGGTGAAAAGACCAACAAAAATGCATGTTATAGACAACCCAAAGAAAGGATCAATATTAAGGAACTCATGATGAGAATCGAGTTCGTATTGGAAGTTTGCATCAGATATGAAACCATCAAGGGGATGGAACAAGCACTTCAGGAACTCGAAATTATAACAGTCAGGTACTTTTTGTATATGGTGAAATTTTTAGTAAGGTATATGTTTTTTATTTACAATTTTGTATTTTTGATAATTTCATAAGTAATGAGCATTATTGTGAATCTTATAATACTTTATGTGACTCTTTATGAATCAATTTTCCTTTCTAATGTACTTATTCATGCATATGGACTGTTAAAAGGAATAATATTAGACTTGATGCAATATGACTTGAGCATTAAAGAATTATCTTTCCCCAAAATATTTGTCTGATCGGATATAGAATTTTTTTAAATTAAAGTATTTTATGTACATTTTAGAGTCAATATGTCACACTTAATTTTTGTTTCATAAGATGAAATACTCACTTGCCTTAGAGTATTAGAGGTCTATTAATAAAACAATGGATGCTATGAAACATAAAAATCCTAAGTTGCCAAAAAAACAATAGAAGAAACTTTGATGGAACAAGATAGATAAGTTCCCACATAAATTTAACCATTCTTAATATCTTAGAGGGAACAAACCTATACTTGATCCAACCCTAATTAACCCACTTTACATCACTTAATTATCCTTATCTTCATAAATCCTTATTTCATTCATATCCTCCCATTTCAATTTTTGATTTCCCATGTGCTCAAAATTAATAAGTTTTGCCTTTTATGGTTTGATGATGCATAAAGAGTTTTCATTAAAAGGTGAATATAAATTGAGGGGGAAGTACGGAAGGTTTTATGCATAATCTTTCATAAGAAAAAGTGTCAACACAATAAGTTTTATGTTTAATACATAGTTATGAGTTAAAAAGTTATTGATGACGTACTGATGTCTTTGTAATATAATTACCCTTGTTGTCCATATTGCTAATTGTTGATCGAAAATAAGTGGAAGCCAAATTCACATGTTTTAGCTTCTATAACTAGATCGACGTATGCATAAGGATGATTAATAATACTAGATTGATGTTTGAGCTAATTAATAAACCCCTACATTATACACTTAAAGGGGTACACGTGTGATTACTAATGGCAATCTTTGTAAATATTAGTAATTTTCGCTAAAAACCATTTGTACCCCTTTAAACATCTAATGTACCCCTTGCGACTGCTAATGTACCCCTTTAAATCATTTTCTGTCTGGTTTTCAACAATCTTTTGGTTTTTAGCCAATCCTTCCTCTATATACATACATATATCTATATATATTATTGTATTTCTATGCTTCTAGAGAAAAGTTATTCATTGGGATTATTCTTATAATTTCCAAAAGGAAGAATGATAAGGAACTCAAGGGGAATAAGGAAGCAACAAACAAGATAATCTATATATTTAGTGATGGAGTTAAAAAGTGGAGAAGTATGTTTAATCTTCTATTTGTTCTTGAATTTCTCGGAATCCATTTCTACATGATCATGTAATGACTCCCTTAAAAAAAAAAGATGAAGGGTGTCAAAATTTTATTTTTCTAGAAAGTGGTTGATGGTTTTGAATATTATTGCATATAAACGTGGAAAGAACAATATCAAACATCAAAGGAACTTATGTATGAAATTGAAAATTGTCCAAGTTCCATTGATGGATCTATTCTTTACTAAAGTTGGTTGTTGAAGTGAAGGGAACCTGGTGGATATATGTCTAGGTAAATATGTGTTATGTTTGGCTACAAATTGTGAGGTGTATGTGGATAGCAAAACTCTAATGATTGTTCATAACCTCAATAAAGAGGCCAAACTAAGAGCACAATACCCACCTTATTATCATAGTTTCCTCTACTCAAATATTTCCAATAATTTCTTTCATATATCTTTTGAGCCTAATATTTTTGTTCACAAATCTTCAATCTAACTTTAAAACTTATTTTTTGCTTGACCTTTAATTTACTTATTTGTCAAGTTCCTTCATTGGTTTTGAAGTTGGCCTTTGGATTGTGAGTTGGAAATTTGTGGAGTAGTGACATCCTAGTTAAAATCCAAGATTTTGAGGCTTTAAAGGATAAACAAGTGTTTTACCGTAATGGTTAGAGTGACATATAAGATTTTAAGTGTGCATAATATAATTTTTAAAGGAACCTATATGGAAACATACCCTTTTAGATAATGACAAAAGGGAGAAGAATATGCAAGATGCTTATTGTTTAAATAGTTAAGTCTAAGTCCTAATGGTCTAATGTTCCTAATGATAATAAGTTACTAGTGTGTTTAATGATAACAAGTTCCTAGTGGTGAAGGAACTTCTAGTATGTTCTTTTTTTGGCAATGTTCTAGTATGTTCTTATTGTTGCACATGCATGACTTGTTCTTACCTTGCTTACTTGAGGGGGAATAAATGTGCATCGATTTATTATTTAATTTGTGATAAGCATCATTTGTTTGTCATCATCAAAAAGGGGGAAATTGTTGAGCTAAGTATGGTTTTAATGATAATGAACAAATGATGATTATCTAACTAACATGTATGTTGAGATGTGCATGAACAAGTTCATAGGTCTTAAGGAAGAAGGTTCATATTATCTTTGATGATGTATGCAATACCAAGTTCTTGAGTTGGAACAAATCAAGAGAAGCTTCTAATTTGAAGCAAATAAATAAGTTCAAGCAAAGGAATACAGATGGAGAAGTTTTCCTAAACAAGAACTTCAAAGAGAAGTTCCAGAGGTGGAGCAGCAATGGCACACAGTGAAGATTCAGGTGAAGTTCCAGAGGCAAAAAAGGTCTGATTTATACTGAAGTTCCAAGAGAAATGAGAATCATGATTTTCAGAGTTGGAGCATCGTGAAGGTGAGAAGAAACTAGAAAATTAAGAGTTTAATTTTCTAAGACTTTTGTAAGTATCTTGAGTCATGAGTCTGACTGGAACACGAGTTAAGTTACAAGTGGAACTTGGGTCTGTCTATCAAAGGAACTTGAGTCCAGTTCCTAGAGGAACTGTGGTCCGTCTGATTAATTAACATAGATCCACGAATTTATATAATTATAACTCACTTTTTAGGTTGGATTAATGTAAGGAAATAATCAGAAAATAAGTGGCTTAATGAGCCCTTAATTTTAGGGAAGTTACAACAAACTAATTTAAATTAGTAAGTGGTAAAATTTTGTTTCCTAAATTATAGGAATTGAGTTTTTGTTTTACTAACTCTTGGACAACTGTTTTAAATATTAAAAAGACTGATGTTTCAGAGGTTTTTAAATGGTTAAATAGTCCTTGATTTTAGGAGGAATAATAACCTAGTTTGAATATATTTTTGGTAAAAATTGGTTACCTACTTTTTAAGATAGAGGTTGTTATTTTTCTAATTATTTGGGCTGATTCTTTTCAAATTTTGAAGGGTTAAATTTACAGAATTTATTGAGTAAAAAATTTAGTCTTTACAAATATATAAATTCTGATTTTTGTTAAAGAAAAAACCGTTGCTTTGACTAGCTAGAAAATAGGGTTGTTACAACTAGTTTGTTAGTAGTCAAATTCAAGTGGTTATACTAATTTTAAGTGGTCTTTAATTCTGAAAATAAAAGCTGTCAAAAGGGTTTGTTAGTGTCCTGAAACGGGGGAGTCAAAAATAGTGGGTTATGCATGTGAATAGTGAACGTGGGTAAGTGGTGAGAAGTCGGTTGATTAACCTCTTCACCATGTAAGTTTATGTCATACTTCACATAGCTATTAAAATCAGTCATGAATTCCTAAAAATAAGGAGTCAATAACTAGTGGGATGTGGATGTTAGTTAATGGGAACATGGACAACAACGTAGTGGGCAATTGCAAGTTCCTAACAACACTTTGAGTGGGTTTAGTGGTGTATTTAGTGGTTTCTTGGGGAGCACGACCTAGTTGCTTATAAATACTGAATGAATCACCATTTCTAAGGTGAGCCAGACTTCAATAAAGTGGAGAGCTAAAATGTTACATCATATGTACACATATTGAGTCGGATCCACTCAAAGTTCCTATCGTATGTTCCAGAATGTGTTCCAAGTTCCAGTCAGTTTTATGTTCAACATATTAGAGTTTTTATCTTATCAAGAGTCTGTAATTAGAGAATAGAAAAGAGAGTTTGAATAAACTCTTGTAAAGGGGAGTTTGTAAAGGGTTTGAGAGAATTCTTGTAATTGAGGTGAGAATATGAGAAAAGTGTGAGAATAGAGAAGAGAAGAGAAAGAGAAAGAGAACAAAGAATAGAAAGAGAAAGAGTAAAAGAGAGAAAGAGAAAAAGGGTAAAGAACACTAGAATATAGAGAATAGAGAAGTAAGTTCCTAGAGGAACTTACGGGTCCAGTAAATTATTATAGGTTGTAACTTGTTTGTTGCCCTATAGTGAAGTGTTTTAGAGAAATCCCTAGTGGGTGGAGGTTTTATTTCCAGTTGGGCCCTGGATAGTTTCCTCACTAAATCTCTCTTGCATCGTTTCTCTTTATATTCCTTTCATGTTCTTTAATTCTGCAAAAAATTACTACTAAGTGCCATACTACAATTCACCCCCCCTCTTGTAGTAGTTCATCCAAAATAACAATTGGTATCAGAGCTAGTTCCTCTAGAAATCAGGCGACCCTGAGGAGGAAGTTCCTGGAAGGATGAATACATACAAAGAACTCGACCCTGCATTGTCAATGAACTCAATCCTGCATTACTCAGAGGAACTCACGAGAATTCAATTTTTTCTTGAAAGGTAAATGTAATTTAGAGAGAACTACTTATAAGGTAAGTATTTTATCTTTCATATATTTTTTATTTATTTGCATTCAATCTATCATATTCTTTGTATTACTTCTATAAACTTTAATTTTTAATTTTTTCTTCAAATCGATTTTGAATTTATCAAATTTGATTTTTTGTATGTTTGAATGATAAACATATTATTTTCAAATTGATTTGAATTTTTTAGTTAAAAAATAAAACAGATTACAAGATATTTTACAAGGAAAAATATTTTTGAAAATACTTTTTACAAACTTGGAACTCAGATTTCTAGCAACTTGGAACTTGATTCCTTGGCAATATAATGAATGTTTATTACAAACCTTGCCAAAGAATAAGTTTGTCTTGCATAATAGGAATCACGATTAATATTTTCTTAGTAAATATATGTTGTTCCTAACTAGTAACATTTTTGTGCACTAAAATTGGTTGAAAAACAAATGATTCGTTAATGTTACTAACATGAAAGGACCCGATAGTTTTGGAACCTTTTTGCTTTTAAATTTTTATTAAAGCTTCTGGATACTATACTTTGGTAAGCTGCATTTTTTATTAGAGCATTTTCTCTAAGTTCTTCTATAGTGTCTAAATCACAAGATAGTTCTTCAATATTTTTCTCTGGTGTAAGCAAACCATACCTGGCTATTGGGGTTGCAATCTCTGCTGGTAATACAGCTTCACTATCATAAACCAAAGAGAAAGGAGTCTTACCTATAGTCGACTTGGGTGTTTTCCTGTTAGCCCACAAAATTCTGGGCAACTCCTCTATCCAATTCCCTTTTTTTGCCTCCAACCTTTTTTTTTGATTCGGTTGATGATAACTTTGTTACTAGATTCTGCTTGGCCATTCGACTGGGGGTACCTTTGGGTAGAGGTATATAAATTGATGTTCCAGTCTTTGCAGAAGACTCTGGTTTTGTCGCTAATGAAATGGGATCCGTTATCACATATGAACTCGGATGGGACTCCGAACCTGCGAATGATATTATTCCAAAAACATGATACGACTTCTTTGTCCCTTACTTGAGAGTACGCCTCTACTTCAATCCATTTAGAAAAGTAGTTTGTTACTGCGAGCATGTAAATTTTCTGCCCTGGTGCTGCTGGTAGTTTGCCAACTATGTCCATTCCCACTTTATGAAGGGCCATGTCGTGAGGATTGGGTTTAACAGCTGTGCTGGATGATGGGAAAAACCCACATGTTTCTGGCATTTAACACATTTAGAGGCATACCTGTGAGCATCTTCTTTGATGGTTGGCCAATAGTATCCGTATGTTAGGATTCTGTTTGCCAATGACCTTCCTGCTATATGGGACCCGCACTAGCAGTCATTAAATTCTGATAGGATAGGTGGTTGCTCTGCTTTTGTCAAACATCTCTGCAAAATTTCCTTGGTTGACTTTCTAAATAAGATTCCATCTCGTACTTCGTGATTGGCTGCTTTCACCGTTAATTTCTTAGCTTCCAGCTTATCCTGGGGTAGGGTTCCGATTTGTATATAGGGTTCCTTGATACTACCTATCTCTAGGTAGTCATCGACCAAGGCCTTCAACTCTCCCTCTCGACCAGCATACTTGTCAAACAGGAACTTGTTAGCCATGGACGCCTTAACTCGAACAGTCATTTCTGCCTCTGGAATCTGGAAGCCTTCCTCAGCCTTAGCAACAGCTTCCTTCAAGTAAGTTACCTTCTCCTCCTTCTTCTTTGTCTCCTCTAGCTCTTTCTTCAGGTTACTTATCTTGCTCTTAAGGGTATCAGCTTCAGCCTTGTGCTGCTGGGCTCCACTTTCAGCTGATTTCTTGGCCTCGTTCGCCAACCTGATCCTTTCATCTGTAGTTTTCACATGAGCATGGATAGCAAAATATTTTGCAGAGCCTGGTCACCAGGGCAAACAATCCACAGTCAGGAAGTGCATGTAACTATAGATATGTGTATATTCAAATAATGAGTATACCCGGAGCTGGAGCTGGCCGTGGATCCCCTGAGAATGAACAGTAGGGACATCCTAGGCCTTCAATCTCTCCTTAGCAGCTGGAAACAAGAGTCTTTCAGCATATGGCCAGATCCCATTGTTGGTCCCCTCGTTGGCCAGGAAGTTCTAAGGCAAGGTCAGAGATGAGTAGGTAAGTGTGGACCTAGCTTTGTCCCCAGAAGCTGCAAAAGACGAGCCTTTATTGGAAGAGACGCCACCTCCTACGTTATGCATCACCACCTGGGCGTCACTCGATCTAGAGGTATTCCCCCTCTTCCTCTTCAGAAGTATCTGCTTAGACTCTTACCTTCTCAGAACCTTGTGACTTTTATCTGTTATACGTGGGCAGGTTAGCAAAATCCTCTCACAGTAAATTAAGTAAAGATTGTATGGAACTAGGTACTAACCAGATGCCATTGAGGAATCAATAGATGGTGTAGTTAAAGCAGCAAGAACGGTACCACCCAGGTAATGTAAGTAAGATCTTAATTCAGCTGGGATGGCTAGCAGCTTGTCTTGCAATTCTAGGTTCCCTGTGTCACTCCTCACCAAGTCCAAACGTAGATCTGAAATGCAAAAAAAAAATATTAAACATCAGCCAATCACCACTACTCTAAGAAAAAAGTACAAAAGCCAAGGTTAATTGAACCAAATTAAGTGTGCCAATGATGGTGATTAGTGGTAGTACTTTTGTAATAGAATTGTAGTAGCATGATCTGATTAGCAATTTCAATGATGTATTTGCTACTACTTAGTTTAATTCTTTAGTTATTGTTTTGGTTTTTGTAATAATTAGCATTAGTTAATGTATAAGTAATAATAACTTGCTTAATTAGGCAAGTAGGTAAACTACGGAGCAAAGTTGAAGACTCGATCCAGTAGCAAATCACGAGGTGCGAAGCAAGGTCGCGAGTCACGAGATGCACGACCATAGAAGGTCGCGAGCTCCCACTGGCTAGTTCCTACGTGTTTTTGTCAAATGGTGTTGGTGCTTGGGCTGTTGGTTATTGATTGCAAGTGGAGTACCTAGCTTTACTTAGTCATCTAGTAGCCTAGCTTGGTGTCATACTACTTTGATGAAGCTTGAATCAAGTTGAGCAACTTGAGCTAGTTGATCAAGTTGAGCAAGTGGAGCAACTTGAGCAAATGGGCAGCCAAGGGGGAAGCTTTTCTAGTACACTTTGCTAGATATTTTGCATTACTTTGCTTTGTTTATTCTAGTTTAGTTTTCCTATAAATAGCTTGTAATAGCTGATGTAAAAATCAGATTTGATGAATGAAAAATGGTTTGAAAACTTTGTGTTTTCTTTCTTTAGTTTTTAAGTTGTATGCTTAGAAGCTAGTATGGTTTGAAGTCCTTGGGAGCTGTCTAGCTACAAGACTTCGTGCTAGATGAATGAGTAAGAGGCCGAACCGTACCTCTTAATTAGTTATCTAGGCTATTAGATTAAGAGGCCGACCCTCTTAGTCGAAGCTAGCCAAACTGATCAAGGACTTCGAGAGTGATTCTCTTAGGAGTTAGTAAGATTTGATTGTTGAGTTATGAGAGCGATTCTCTTAACTCGATAGTTTATTTAGCAGTAGATTCAAGAGCGATTCTTCCATCTATTGGCCAAAATATCTCATTTAGAGATTAGTGATCCTAATCTCTAAAATATCCCTTTTATTGCTTTTTTTTTAGTAATTTTAGTGTAGCCTAATTACAGGCTACTGATTTTGTTACCCCTAAATTAAGAGCTAAGAGTCTTTCTTTTAAATCTTAATTTAGAGATATAAGATTGTTCTGAATAGAGTTTCGGAGCTTTCTTGTATTCATAGTAGTTTTTAGCCTAAATTGAGTGTTAAGAGTGATTCTTTTCATTTAGTTTAGACTATACGAGTTTGTCCATAAAATGAGCTACAAAATTGCGTGTTTTTTAGCTTGTTCGTAGATGAATTCGTAAGCATAATCGATCCTAGAACTTGTTCCTTGTTTCGATATGTTCCATTTGGTATCATTTAAGCCTTGTTCGACATGGACCATCCTCGATTTAAGTTCTAAAATTGAGGACAATTTTTTTTGAAGAAAGAGAGTGTGAACCAGATTAAGTCTGCCAAAGATGGTGATTAGTAGTAGTACTTTTGTAATAGAATTGTAGTAGCATGATTAACAATTTCAATGATGTATTTGCTACTACTTAGCTTAATTCTTTAGTTATCCGTAGATCTGAAATGCAAAAAAAATAGGATTTTTTGCTTTGAATAATACAACCTTTCAACGATTTGCAAAGAAGAATACAACCTTCTGTTTATTCGTGAATAATACAACCTTGGCTTCATTTTTGCAACGAATGATACAAAACCGGTTTTTGACTTATAAAACACGTTAAAGGGACACGTGTCATGTTATGATTGGTCCTTGAAATTTTTTTTTTAAAAAAAAGAAAAATTGCAAAATAAAATCAAAAAATAAAGAAAATTATTAAAAATATCAGAAAATTTAATAAAAATTATTTTAAAAATTATTTTTTTAAAAAATTTTGATTTTAATTTTTTTATTTTTCTGACTTAAAAAAAATTATAATGAAATTTTTTTAAAAATAATTTTGATTTTGATAGTGGGGGGGTAATTTTTTTTTAATTTTGATTTTAATTTTTTTTATTTTTCTGACTAAAAAAAATAAAAAATAAAAAAAAAAATAATAGTTTTAACCTGAATAGCAGGTTAAAGGTCATCTGTATCATTGGTTGCAAAATTGAGGACAAGGTTGTATTATTCACGAAAAAACGATAGGTTGTATTATTCTTTGCAAAAAATCCAAAAAAATATTAAACATCAGCCAATCACCACTGCTCTAAGAAAAAAGTACAAAAGCCAAGGTTAATACCTTTCACATTCCAACCACTCCTCAGGTTCTGCCCAGCATCGCCTAAGGAAGATTTTCCACAAAGAAAAACCCATTCTTCCAGCCTTTGTCATTCACTTCTAGACCATCCACCAGGTGGTCTGCGCCACTCCGTTTATACAAAGTAATCCTACCCAATTCCTTCCTTCTAAGCTCGTAAAATACACATAATGCAGCTAAGGTAAACTCAAGTTACCAGTTAGAGGTGACCCTGTTTATCACCCATAGGGTCCTCCACACTAAAGGCATCAACTGACCAAGGCTAATGTTGAAGACATCTAAGGCAGAGTTTACTAAATGGGGAAGGGAAATTTGAAACTAATTTTAAAGGGGTACTCATAGAAAACAATGTACTCATCGTCACGATGTTGGGGTCTATCTTCTGAAGAAGGGGCAGTTAGGACGGAACCCTCAGGGAAGTTGGCCAATTTAATTAGGTTTCCTAAGTCATTTTGGGTAATTTTGGTTGGGACATATTCGTTAGCTTTGCCCATCTCTTTTTCAGTTGAATTTCGAGTAGAACTTCTAGAATTTCTAAGGTAACCCCTTCGAGCAACTTGTTTAATTCTAACCATAATGAAAATCAAAATAAGTAAAAACGGAATTCAATGTAAAATTAAGGAAGAGTGTGGAAGCATACCTGTTTTCCCTGTAGAAGTCCGAACAATGGCTTAGCCTCAAGCTGCATTTGAGAACCCTAGTCGTGGTTGAAGCTTTGGAGAAGAGTTTCTCTCGGAGCTTTCTCTCTCTTATTTGATTTTTTTTTTAATTTGGGTTGGTTGTAACCGTGTGGGTTGTATTTATAAGCATTTAATGGCCCACAACGACCCTTGTCCTTTTGAGTTTCTTTTTTGTTCTCTTTTTGTTCATGTTTGTAGGTGGGATATTCTTCTCGATTGCAAGTAGATAGTGATGTATTGCCTCTGAGTATGTCACATGGGTAGAGAGGTTGTGAATCCTGTACCTGATTTGCAACAGGGACATTCCAGGTCAAGATTCAGGGGCAAACTGTTTGGGTCAAATCCCACGTAGCTGGATTTCCCAGATTCGCCGAGTCCCTTCACGTCCAGATAAAAATTTGCAGGTTGGAATATTCTAGAAGCCTACCTCGCATGATATGCTAGGGAATATTCTCTTCATAACCGCTGTTCAAAGTAGGAGAGCCAGTCATCATGCACGTGCCTAGCTATTATTTAGGAATTGGTTGAATGCTGAGTCCAGCAACAACCCCCTATTTTGGGGGAAGTGGAACGGCTCCCTTGAGGACTAATGATAGCTGTGACGGTTATGGGAAGCATTATAAATAGAAGGTTCAGTTTATAGAAGGGCCATTCGAAACAAGAAAGAAGCAATCATTTACGTTCATATATAATTTACATTTATGAGTAGTTTATCTTTAAGTATTGTCAATTTATATTCAATTATTAAGAACATACAGATCTAGCTCAAGGATACGTTAATCTTGTAATCAATCGATCAATTTTCATAGTGGATTGGTAGACTCGAAGCCACCAGCAGTTTTTCTACCCTTATTCATAGGGTTTTCTGTGTCATCATTCTCTTGTCTTGTATTCTTTCTTCTTTTTCTTTTCGTATTTCACCTAGCTGTGGTCGTAAGCACCAGGTACGACCTGGTACTGCTAATTCTCACCTAAATAATAATTAAAGAAATTACTTATTGAATTACTCTGGGCCATTGACGAAGGCTTCGAACGCACAGTAGAAGACTTGCAATAGAAAAGATCCTAGAAGTGTTAGATGGGAGAAATGAAGTAAGATATTTTGTATTCCAGTTGGCCTTTTATTTTTTTTCCAGTTGTAGCTTGTTTTTGTCCATGTATGTGTAGTTTTAATCCAGGTATGTGTAATTTTTTTCCAGGTCAATTTTAATTTTCAGCAGGTTAGTTTTTTCAGGTCAGTTTTATTATTTTTCAAGGTACATTTTAATTTTTGTCCAGATAAGTTTTAATTATGTCCAATTATGTTTTTATGTTTTCATTTGTGTTCTTTTTTGTTCCAGGTAAGTCATTTGTTTCTCCTGTTATATCCTATTTTATTCCAGGTAAGTCATATTTTTTTCCAGGTGATGTCTTTCCAGGTCAGTTTTGTGTTCCGGGTTTGTCCTTGTTTTGTCCAGGTTAGTCCCTATGTCGTCCAGGTTAGTCCTTGTTTTGTCCAAGTTAGTCTTTGTTTTGTCAATGTTAATCCTTGTTTTTACCATGTGAAACCTTACTTTTTAGGTCCATTTTTTGTTGTCATCTTCTTTCGTCTGACAGAATGTATTTGGTCAGACTTGTCTGACCTAATACCTTCTCTTCTTAATATTAGTGTTATTCCTCATGTAGCAACTAACAAACATCAGATATTCAGATTTAGTACTAAATGTTGGAAGGCTAATACGGTCTCCGTTTCCAAAAAATACAATTAATGTTTTACATAAAATATTTCTTCCTTGTACCATTAAAAAATGATGAAATTTGTTCTTTATCATAGTTGTTATGTCACTGTCATTTTACTAGTTGCTATTAGTCTAATACTTCGTATGATTTAGGAAGAAGAAACCAAAATGATGGAGTCGTGCTTCAATAATTTCTTTCTTTTAAAATTGTTGACCCTAACAAAGGAGGAGGGAAAGGAAAGGGGAGGGGAAATGTGAAGTTCATATTCCATTCAAATCTCTCCAAATGGGAGGGATTAAGCTTAATAAAGATGGAGGGAAAATTGATTCGTCCCTCTCCAACCCCTTCCTTTTTGTAAATCTTTTCCCAAAAGAGAGAAATTGCGCCCCACCCCCCACCCCACCCCACCCCCCACCCCCAATGAATATTTCTCTTCCATTCCTTTTCCTTCAATTTCTTACTATCCAAACATAGGGTAAGTGTATTGATGATGACTAATAAACCAAAGCAAATTGTATCATATTAATTACTAACATTATTTGCTCAAGCATGCAAGATGTTGAAGCTAAACTAAGAGAAGCTTCTGAGTTAGATCAAACAATACTCCCTTCGTCTATTTTTACTTACTATATGGGCTTTTACATAGTTGAGACACGACTTCAAATTAAAAATTCTGAAGTTGTGAATATAAAAAAAACATAGCAAAATTATATTTTTGAAAAATACACGTCGAGACGAATCAATCAAGATTTCATATGACAATGTTTTTATTTAGGTATATAAAACTAACTTGGGTCAAAGTTTATAAATGAATAGTGTGAAAAGTCAAAATGTAGCACTTAAAATGAGACTAAGGGAGTAATTAGTTCCAGAGATGGAACTCCAATTGGAGAAGGTGTTCTTGATCAAGAACTTAGACAGATTGTCCAATAAGTTTGCAAAAGTATTCAAGGAAGATCAAAGAGAAGAGAAGAAGTCTGATAATATGAGTTTATTTTCTAGGCTTCAATGTAAGAGAACATAAAGTACTAGATCAACATATGGAACACTTACGGTTAAGGGACAAGTGGAATAAGGTCTGTTCAAAAGGAACTAATGTCAAACCATAAGGAACAAAGAAGAATTGTATTAATTGAAATTGAAATTGAATTTCAAAGTATCTTGATAAGAAAAAAAAACATAGAGAGAAATAAAAGTAATTTTAAAATCAACTGGTTTGCTACTCACTCACCTAAGTTTCTAGGTGTGACTAATTTCCATGAAGATTCAATTGACTCGTTCGAGTTTATGGTGTACTTGACCAAGTTTTTGTTTCTAATTTTCTTTGTTTGTCTCTTCTCAACAATTCTAACTTTTTTTGTTGCTCTCTACACTCCTTTTAAGCATTCGTTTGTTTGCCAATATATGACCAGTGCTTTGATTTCCTACAAGAGAAAACACCAAAACAAGTTCGGGAGCACATAAGCATTGTTAATTCAATCATTAAGTGGATAAAGGAAGAAAGGGAATAAAATGTGAAAAAAAAATGTCCAAAAAAATTAACTTTATCACTCATCAACTTCCCTCAAGTTGAGTATTTCCTTGTCCCCAAGAAGATCTCACTCATCAACTTCCCTCAAGTTGAGTATTTTCTTGTCCCCAAGAAAACATTAAAGTGACATAAAGTAAATCAATAAGAAGATACACAACACTTAGAGACCAGCAAAACAAATAAGAAACATATATATGCTCACTCACTTTCATAGAAACTAAACTAAACAATGAATTTTGTAACTTAGTACTCCCTTCGTCCCTTAAAGATTGCACCATTTTCCTTTTTAGTCCGTCCCTAAAAGATTACCTCATACCATTTTTAAAATATGGTCCCCTCACTTTAATTACCTTTTTTTTCTAAGATTGCTCCTTAATCCCTACAAACTCAAAATTAATGACTTATTTTTTTTAATTACTCCCTCCAAATTAACTTCCATACCATTTATTTTAAAAACACCATATTTTTTTTAAATGACTCATTTCATACTCCATAACACGTTATTTTTCTCAATTCTACTCCATCACACGTTATTTTTCTCTTTATCTCCTCCATCTCACATTCAAACCCTAATACTTAGGAGTGCGCAAAATCGGGTACCCGGATTTTTCGGGTTCGGGTCACACTTTTTATGACCCGGATCCGAACCGGAAATTCCGGATACCCGAAAATCCGGGTACCCGAAAATTCGGATACGGAAACTGGATACCCGAATCCTTTTTTTTGTCTCTTATAAAACACAGTTTTTTAAAATAAAAAAAATGCACTTTTTTTAATTAAAAAAACTGTTTTTTAATTAAAAACAATAATTTTTTTTAATAAAAAAATGCACTTTTTTTAATTAAAAAAAACTGTTTTTTAATTAAAAACAGTAATTTTTTTTAATAAAAAAATGACTGTTTTTTAAAATTTTTAAAAAAACTGACCGTACTATTTTTATATTAAAAAAAACTGACTTTAAAAAAAAAAAAAAAAAAAAAAAAAAAAAACTGAATTTTTTTAATTAAAAAACATCTGTATTTTTTTTTATTGAAAAACATGCAGTTTTTTAAATAAAAGAAAAACTGATTTTTTTAATTAAAAAAAAAGAAAATGGTTTTATAATATTTTTTCTAATAAAAAACTATTTTTTAATTAAATAAAATCTATTTTTAAAAAAGTAAATCTGGATACCGTGTAACCCGGTTTTCAAAAATCATGACTCAGATCCGACCCGATACTGTTATTTTATTGCTCCACTACAGAAATGAATAAAAAAAATGGAGGGAAAAAAATTGTCCCCACAACTTATTTCTTTTTAATCATTATCTTATCTTTCTTGTTTAACATTAATTACGTACACAAAAAGACAAAACCCCACTCCCTTTCTACCCACTCCTTAAAAAGGTAAGAAAAGTTTTATGGTGCAATTTTTAAGGGACAAAGGGAGTATTAACTATAAAGGACACCGTTGAGAAGAATAGGTCTATTCAAAGATACACCTAAGAATTTCAATAATAATGAGTACAAATTAAAAAACACAAACCCTTGAGGGAACTTAGGAAAAGGTAAAAATGTTTATGGTTGATATCACATTATGGCGTTATTCTGAGTATTGTTAAAAAAAAATAAAATAAAAAGTCAGTGGCTTGATACAAGGCATTGCAGATGTAGGGATCCTTCGCCATTACAAACCTATCTATACAAATCTCCTCTATACACCACCACCATTACTGCTACATCCTATCCATCAAACAAAGAATACAATAAATTTGAACAACACACCAAGTACAAATATTTAAAGTAATGGCACTCCTAAACCACTAATGAAATTGTAACTATCAAGTATAACGGGTAAAGGAAGCTACATCCATCCCCCTGTATGCTACATCAAAAGGGAAAAGATATGTACAAAGCTACGGCCTGTGAAAGGAGAAAAACAAGCTCCTAAGACCAAAAACTTCCCAGCATACTTGCCTACTTGGTTTGCAACACCCCCAAGCTTCTCATCAAGAAGATTCGGTTGTACAAGATGCAAATAGACAAGAGCAGCAGCTAAGCACATGATGGGCTCTCTACATGCTTGTTTTTGAGGTTTTTTATAGGACCATTTTCTATAGTTAACTGTGTCATGTTATCTCGGTTTGCTTCTAATGTAACTTGACATAAAAGCTGATTTTCTTGAACAAGATCTGTACCATGAGTTTCTGGAGTTGTTGACATGAACCTACAATGATGAGGGTGAGTAGGTAAATCAGTGTTAAGTTGAGAACGAGAACTTGACATAAACTGCATGGATCGTTTCTTCTCGTTAGCTTCACGCAATGAAATCCTGCAAACTGGGCAGGTGCAGTGCTGAAGAAACCACAGGTCTATGCACCTCATGTGGAAATAGTGACCGCAATAAGGTAGTATACGCACAACATCTTCCTTGTGATATTCAGCCAAGCAAATGGAACACCTGTAAGTTGAAAAGTCAGAAGATATGGTAGTACCAGATTCCACAGATTACCAAGCATAATTGATTTCAGACATATTGAGATTAAAAGTTGAATATAACCCCAGATGGGGGGAAAGTTTTATGATATATAAGCCATGTAACATGAAGCTCTCACTCAATGGAAATAGAGATAAACACTGATAGGAACTGAGAAATTAAGCAACCAAATTAAACATTCCTAATCTTTCAAGAGGATAAGGGCTCTCCATAAGAGAAAGATATTTTGATTATTTTCTATTGAAATTTCTGGATACTCTCTTACATCAGCTCCCCTTTATATTTATAGGAATATTAAGGCCTTAACAACTTAACAGACTCATTCCTAAGATTCTTTCTCCCTCCTTTACATTTTAATTTATTTTAATTACTAATTACAAAGATAACAGACTCAACAACCACTTTCTTTCATCACCCTCCCCTTGCTGACATGGCCAATTCTAACCACTCTGCTGCTGAGGTGGCTTCCTCCTCCTATATGTCATAGTGACAGGTGTTGGGCCGCCGAACCACGTTTACACACTCAAATAACAATATTGTCCGGTTTGGCCAAAACCCCCACGGCTTTGTTTTTGGCTTCCCCCAAAACGCCTTGTTGATGTATGTGTGTGGGCTCAACTATATAAAGTGTTTCCCCACTTCATATTTTTCCAATGTGGGATTGGGATGAACTTCCCAACAACAAGTGGCCTAGTAGCTGAGTGTATAACCAACACAAGCATATTTGAAAAAGAACACAACTGCATATTTCTTAATTTACTATGCTAATAAATCTGACAATTCAACAACATTAGCATAAACATACTGAGATCCCACACACTAGGTGGATAAGAATGTGGATAATGTATATAGCTTCAATAATTTACTCAAGTCATGATCGGAAACCTTTTCCAAATAGATCTTTGATTTATTAAGCAAGAAAGTTTTGTTTCATAAATGAGAACCACATGAATTCAAATGATACAAGGGAATTTGATGCCTAGCCAAGCCCAAAATTTTTGGGATCAAGGCTTTGATATGATTTTAATTTTCATCCCTTGCATCATTTAGGAGTTCTCATATGAGAATGTGTGAGTGAATGCAAAATACTCGTGCAATCAGATTTCAATGGTCCGAATTTTTTCAATGGTCCGAATTTCAGATAATCAAGCACGAACTTTTTTCCAGCATTAAAAAAAAAATGCCTTTACCCCATTTCTGTTTCATAGCTTTGGTTTTATTTTTAACTTCACCACCTTTGCTTGTTTAAAGTTTAGAAACGACACCTACTAACGCATTGCGTCCAAATTTCTATCTGTAGAGCCCACATTGTGTAATTAGCTTTCATTTCCCTTGACTTTAAACCTCTCACTTCCATTATCCCTTCCCTCTATTTTTTAGATCTTTTAATTCTCACTCCCACCCCTTCCCTCCTCTCAGGCTCTCACCCAATTCGAATTCACGATTCACCCTTTTTTTAAAAGATTTTTGTTACCATTTTGCTTAGTGTTGCCACCCTTGATGTTAATTTGAGCATATTTAACCCTAAAATTCAAATTTCTTAAATTTATGAATTACAACTCTAAAATTCGAATTGCTTAAAATTATGAATTACATTAACCCTTAAATTCGAATACCTTAATATTGCTTAAATTCGGATACTAAAATTTGAATGCCATTATGGTAACCGGAGAAGGGGAGAAGTTGATTGTGGTTTTTGGTTTTGATGATGAGCAAGACCTTGAACGAGAACTTTGGAATGAAACCGTTAAGTGGTGACTTCTAAAAATTTGAGAACAAAAGTAGTAAATTGAAAAAATAAAATAAAAATAAAGGTGTTAAATCTACAAAATTAAAACCTGCAGGTGGTAAAGCACAAAAAATCCTAACAAAAGTTCAAAGAATTTAACCATTAAAAAATGATTGTATTTAGTACTGCAAACATTTTC
Organism: Salicornia ramosissima; assembly: GCA_951394345.1. Classification (NCBI taxonomy): domain Eukaryota; kingdom Viridiplantae; phylum Streptophyta; class Magnoliopsida; order Caryophyllales; family Amaranthaceae; genus Salicornia; species Salicornia ramosissima. The sequence continues at coordinate 26,564,313 of OX596235.1, forward strand.
TACTAAGAATAGCCAAGTGGTAAGGTCTATACATAACAATGGTAACATTGTGGTGCCCTTACATGCAAATGAGAATTCCACGTACACACGTTTATCATGCAACTGAAGTTTAGATAAAGTGAAATTCTGTCTATTATCCCAAAATCAGCCTTATTTTCCAACAGCACATCACCTGCCTGAATTACTTTGAAATTGACCAAACCTACATGTTTATCATATTCATTTATATAATGCATAGAAGCATAGCAAGACAGTACAAGCAATTCAAATGATGTAGGTTTTGTTAGGATTTCAGAAGTTTATTTCAAGCAATTTGGAGGGAAAAAAGTTCAACCAAATTGTCACATGAGTCACTTCTAGTTCTTACTTTAGTAGTATAATAATAGAAGTATACAGTATCCAATCACCCAAAATAGTTCTTCGGTAGGCTTGATAACAAATTGTAGGCTTAATAACAAATTGTAGGCTTAATAATAAAATTCTAGGCTTGGTAACAAACTTCTTCGGTAGGTTAGTAGATTTTTATTAAGAAATTAGAATAAATAGTTTAATTAATCAATTAATTAATTATTAAAAATTTGTTGAAGTGGTTGGTTATAAATTCTCATCAAAGTATTAGGTTTTCTAGGCCGGAAATTTTTCTTTAAGGTAATGCCACGTGGCACGGGTAAAATAAAACCGGTTACTATAGTAGTAAGTAAATGATATTCTACCACCAGATGACTCATATAGTTAGTTAATAGGTAGTTATAAATTTGGAATGTTCTTTTCCTCCTTGCATGTGTTAGAATACAGCGATTCATAGCATTACCTTGCTCCCAAATACTCACCTTGTCCTCAAGGTGGAAAAAGGGAAACTTGAGATCAATGGCTTCCCAACTAGCCTCAAAATCTAGTAGATCTTTCTATTTAGTGTCTGTTTGGTAAGGTATAAAATGTTTTCGGATGAAAAAGGTTTTCAATGAAAAACATTTTACATAGGAAAGTTCATTTTCACTAAAAATTTTCGTTGTTTGGTTGCACATAAAACGATTTTTCAATTTAAGCATTTTTCATTGCTTGGTTGAACTAAAAATCAATTACTTCAACTGTTACGGAAAATATTTTCCTTCCATTTGCACTGTAAAATGTTTTCCTCCCAATTTGGCAAGGAAATGTTTTCAATAAGGTAGAAAATGGTTTTCCACCCCAAGATTTAAATTTTAATGTTTTATTCCAAACCAAACTATGTAAAATAGGAAAACAGTTTTTAGGGAAAACGTTTTACATCCTACCAAACGGAGCCTTAATGAGGACCTCCGAAGTTGTAGCCCCCCCCCCCCAAACTCCATTCCTAACCAAGGCTAACCTCAACCTCCATGTCAAAGGAAATCAATGAGGATAAATCTGGGTTGACAAAGTCTTGGGCCTCTTGGCCAAGGCTAATTTCAATTGGGAAATTTGGAACACCATGTGAATCTTGAAGTGTGTAGGAATTTTGACCTTGTAGCCACTTGAAGAATGCGCTAAGAAACCTCAAAAGGACGACAATAACGTGGAGGCAGCTTCTCAAACAACCTCGAGGCCAAGGACTTCCGCCTGTACAAGTGTAGCTTCAAGTAGACCATGTCCCCACCTTGAATTCCAGCTCTCTCCTAAAAGCATGTCCGCATTTTCGGCCCAAAAAAGTATGCATGTTTTGAAAATCTACCCACCACTACTAAGACGACATCGACCCCAACGTAGAAATCCTCTCAAAAAATTCCATGGAGATGTCCTCTCAATTTTTGGAATCGGGAGGGGCTGCAACAGCCTTGCAAGAGACAAGGAGTGGTTCTGCTATTGTCACACCACACACATGCATGTGCATATTTGGAGATTGACTTTCTCATGCATGGCCAGAACCTTTTAATAGCAAACCATAGATAGGTTCTCAAGTTCCCTACATGTCCTCCAATTGAAGAGTCATGGTATTCATAGATGTTCCTGTTCTGGAACTTCTTTAATATAGTCAAAGGTCTTTAATGTATTTGGGTTGATTCCGTGTGCTCCTCGTCAGGGGTTAAACCTGCAAAACAATGATAGGTTGCTAACCCAGGGGTGGAACCCGAGAACGCTTCTCCGATGCTTAAGTCAGGGATCGGAATAAAGGAGTAAAAATTATGTGGAGTCAGAGAATTATGAATTAGATACCTGGAAAAGTGATTTGACTAGTCCTTTTATAGGCGTATGTCACCCAGCTAGGGCTTGAGGTAAGTTAGTCAGAAGTCTGCTCCGGGCCTTGTAACTTATGACAAAGTTGTACCCCAAAAGTCTGCTCAGCCTACTTTGGTACTCATCCCCCATTTCCATCTAGTGCATTAGGTGTTAGACTGTTGCTCTGACCTCACTGTGAATTTCCTCCTCGGGAGGTAGTGCCTCCACTTCTGGACAGCCAACACGATTGCCATTAGCTGTGGCATAAGGGCTGTCTAATTAAAAGAGGGACATCTAAAGGCATACTATTACAAGGTGTACTTATAATGTATTTTAAATCGAGTTTGGAGAAGATTGAGGCCTAATGCAACTCGTTTATTAAAGCTCGTCCATACTAGGGATGGGTTACATATCATGTATGGCGGCCTTATTTAAGGCCCTATGGTCCACACTAAAATGTAAAGAGTCATCTTTCTTCTTAACTAAGAACACGAGGCTAGAAAATGTTGAATATTTCAAACATGTATAATTCCAACTTTTCAACATGTCGTGAACCAAGTTTTCAATTACATCTTATTAGATTTGGTGGTATTGTATGGACATAAAATGATGGGATTGGTGACTTGATGTTGGGTGATGGCATGATCTCTTCCAAGTGAGGGTGGCAACCCGCTGGTATTTCAAAGAAGTGCTAGAACCTGTTTGTCCTCCCTCTAGCACAACCAACTTTTCAATACAATTGAACTCTACTCGGAACCCCTTGCCTTCCTTCTGTAGAGTCCACACCATGGCTTTCATAGATATCTTCATCCTTCGTAAGGAGGTGTCCCTTGTATTGTTACTTTCCTCCCTCCCACCAAGACTTTGAGGGTACGACATCCACCATCATGACCACTTCCCACCCCTAAATGGACCCTACCAGCTTGAGTGTCGTGGGATTTTGATGATACCCATGATGGAATTAAGCGTGATTTTCTATTTTTACTGCTTCGAAGCTCGGTTTCGATCTCTTTTTAAATAATGGTTCGAGCTCTTCTTCCCCCATGGGTTTTGGATCTTCTTCCCCTTCTTGACCTAGTACTCTAGTAGTACACATAGCTCACTGCACTTGCAAGGTTGGCCAGCAACCCACTTTTTATCAAACCAAAAACACAACCCTAAAACCTGATAATTGTTGTCAAAGGAGCTAACTGTCGGAAACTTCCAGTGGAATTGATTGGGTTACTAGACTTAAGTAGAGTAGAGGTCTACGTATTTTTAAGTGGTGGGTTTTTAGAATTTACCTGAAGAAATTTGAATTCCCTAATTTTGAGCCCAAGATAGGATTGGCCAACTTCCTTTTCCCTTGTAACAATTGTTGCTTGTCCTCCACTTAAGGGTCAGCTTCATGGCCTGATCCATTATTTAAGGCCCAAATAACCTACCTAAGCTCTTATCTCTCCCCCTAACCCATTCACAAACTACACTAGGGATACTTCTATATACATGCCATCCAGCGGTCCCATAAACTCAATAAATTCCTCCTTAACTCCTACAATATGGTGGTGTTGCTTGTCGATAGTCCACAACATTCCGATGGTGGAACGGAATTACACAAGCAGCATGCCCTCTATTTTTTTACAAGTGCCAGATGAATCGACGCTAGCGCTCCCACTAGTACCATAGAAGAGAATTGTCCTCCAGTGAGACCACGATCGCCACCATCTTCCCTTTCTCAATCAAATGATAGAACTGCAAGTACTATTCAAGTCTCAAGATACATCCATCTTGTTCACTCCATCAAAGAGAGGGAAATCTAACTTCTTAGACCGCCAATTTGCTTTTCCGGCGAAACCTCCTCCTGTCTTGCTTCTTTCCCTGAAGTCATAACCACCCACGAGGTTGTCTTGTGGTGTTTGCTCCTTATTTTCCAGTGAGTTATGAAGTTGAAGCTGAGGAGTTTCTTCATCTCCTCCCAAAAGCTGGTCGCATTTGCGGTAACGGTCACGTTGTCGAGGGAACGCCTTGTAACGGCATTATAGAACGTTTCGCGGCCATTCATATTTAAGTTTTTTTTTTCCTTTATTTATTTTACATTATGTTTTGTAATTACTATTTATTATAATTAAATTAATGGCATTTTGAGCCAGATTAAGTGAGCCAAAAGATGGTGATTAGTATTAGTTTTGTAATAGAATTATAGTAGCATGGTTAATAATCTTAATGTTGTATTCGCTACTACTTAGTTAAATTATTTAGTTATTGTTTTCGTTTTGCATTATTTAGCATTAGTTAAACTAAAACTTGTAATAGTAGCTTAATTATGCAAGTACATGAACTAAGAAGCAACGATAGAAGAAACGAGAGTGCAAGTCCTGAGCCTGCTCGCGAGGTGCGAGGATGCTAGCGGGTCGCGACGGAGGTGGTCGCAAGGTGCGACGGCCCCCTGCCCTGCTCCTATGTAAATCTGTCAATTGGTGTTGGTGCTTGGGCTTTTGGTTATTGCTTGCAAGTGGCGTAGCTAGCTTTGCTTAGTCATCTAGTAGCCTTACTTAGTGTCATGCTACCTTGGTTGTAGCTTGGGTGAATCATGAGAGCTAGGTGAAGCAAGTTGGTGCAAGTGGTGTAAGTTGGTGCAAGTGGAGCAACTTGTTTAAAGTGGTTGGCCAAGGGGGGACGTATGGCTCTTGTTTAGGGCCTTAGGCTAGATATTTTGCTTATTTTGCTTTGTTTATTCCCATGAGTATCTAGTAGTAGTAGTAACCTTAGTTAGTTTAGTTTCTCTATAAATAGCATGTAATAGCCTTTGTAAAAAGAAGATTTTGATGAATGAAAAATGGTTTGAAAACCTTGGTTTTCTTTCTTTAGTTTTTAAGTTGTGTGCTTAGAATCTAGTATGGTTTGAAGTTCTTGAAAGTTGTCTAGCTACAATACTTCATGCTAGATGAATGAGTAAGAAGTCGAATCTCTTAATTAGTTATCTAGGCTGGTAGATTAAGAGGCTGAACCTCTTAGTTGAAGCTAGCCAAACTGATTAATAACTTCGAGAGTGATTCTCTTAGGAGTTAGTCAGATTTGATTGTTGAGTTTTGAGAGCGATTCGCTTAACTCAATTGTCTATTTAGCAATAGATTCAAGAGCGATTCTTCCATCTATTAGCTAAAATATCCCATTTAGTGATTAGGATGAAGAGTAATCTTTTCTCTAATCTCTAAAATATCCCCTTTATTGCTTTTTTAGTTTAGTTTAAGTGAGTAGCTAATTACCGGATACTGATTTTGCTATCCCTAAATTAAGAGCTAAGAGTGACTCTTTTCGTCTTAATTTAGAGATATAAGATTAATCTGAATGGAGTTTTGGAGCTTCCGTGTATTCATAGTAGTTTTAGCCTAAATTGAGTGTTAAGAGTGATTCTTATCATTTAGTTTAGACTATACGAATCTGTCGACAAAGCGAGCTACAAAATTGTGTGTTTTTTAGCTTGTTAGTAAATGAATTTTATTTTATACTTCTTCTATCCCAAAAGGCCAAAATAACTGTTCCCCTTTCCTTTTTTATCCGTCCCAAAATAACTGTTCCATTTCTTTTATTAGGTAAATACCCACATACAACTTTACATTTATAGCGTTACTTACTAGGTTAAAAAAAAACTCGACCCGCTTGACCCGACCTGATGACCCGCCAACCCGCTAATTATTGTTGGGTATTTTTTTAAAAAAGTTCACAAATTTCGGGTCGGGTACCCGGCCCGCTAAAAAACATAACAGCCCGTTTGGTTATTGGAAATAAATTATGGTAATGGCAATAAATTTATAGTGTAATTTTGCTAAGGAGGAACTTTATAATCTCCATGGAAAATAAATTTTCATTCCCAAGTTTCAATTTTCTTCTCATTTTTCATTCTCATCCATTACCATTGGAGAAAGTGGTATTTGATGGGAATGGATATTTGTAAAGAAAATTATATAAATTGGAGCTAAGGTAGCACCACCAGGAGAATGGATTTTGATTTTCCTTCCAAATTTAGTTATAAATTTATTCCCATTACCACGATTTATAAACAGCTACCAAACAGGCCGTAAATGTCGGGTCGGGTAATGGGCCGGGCAATGCACTAGTCGGGTACCCGGTTGACCCGTAAATTTTTTTAAAAAAAAATTTCAAGTAAAAATATTTTTGAAGAAAATTTCAAGTAAAAATATTTTATGGAATAATAATATATTTTAAAGTACATTCATTGTTTTAGACTTAGATTGTACCATAAATCACCTAATTAACATCAAACATAGTGGTTGTTTTCTTGTCTGGATTACATTTCTTTAATTGGTACCCGGGTACTCAAGACCCGACCCGGTAAAATCTTGTGTTTTATAAAAAAAAACTTTTATAATCCGGGAACCCGAGACCCCACCCGGTAAAATCGATTACCCGAAGTGTTGGGTACCCGATTTTACCGAGTAGGGTCATGGGCCGAATGGTTCAGTACCCGAAACTTCGGGTACCCAAAAACCCGGGTACCCGGTTATGAACACCATAGGTAGCATGGATACAGATACAGATACAGGTACGAGAATGGTACGAGTACGGAATACGAGTATTAAAAAAATGTAGGATACGGGTACGACAATATAATATAATATTATGTATTAAAAATAGAAAATGTTAAACAACGTAAGAGTCGTATCTAAGTTTATACTCAATAAATTAATCATACAATTAATTATTTCTTAAGTTAAAGTTGAAAATTGCCTTATATTACCAAAACGGTGATGTTATGGTACTTTTCACTCGTTGGCGAGCTACTTTTGAACTATGGATATTATTGGCCTTAAGTTCAAAATTGATTTAATTTAAATTTTGGTAGATACACCAAAATACAAAAAATACGGCTTGTATTTACATGATCGGATACTCCAAAAATTGGATACGCCATAAATCGTATTGGATACGCAAAATCCTGTATCAATATCGTATCGGTATCAAATACAGGATACTTGGGTAAAGTGGAGTATCCATGCAACCTATTGAACACCCCTATTACTTACCACTTAATACCCACTACTTTTTACCTACTTCAACTTACAACTTTACACTTTTACCCTTACTTTTCACAAAAAGTGAGACCCAACTTAAATTCCACCCCACACCCTAATGGAGCAATTAATTCAGGGCAGGGGGAGTATATTCTACAATTAGTTATTGCATAAGAATGCGTTGATTCGCAACAAAAACCCAAAGTATCACATATATTTATTCAAATTTGAAGTAGAACAAAAAAGAAAATAAAGGAGAAATTTATCACTTCGGTCTCAAATGTGCAGAGACGTCAACTTTCATCCTGAGAGAATTTATAGTATGCAATTTTTTTAGAATTGGAAATGAAATCAATTGCCATTTCTCTACCTAGTGTTTGACATGATAGTTTGGTAGCACAAATCCTTTCCCAAGGGTAATTAATATCACCCATTTTGTTACCCTTCCCAACCATATCACCAATACTTAACCTTCAATTTAATGTGGGGTTTCCCGCTGCCAGTCTTAAGCCCGGATAAAGAAGGAAGGTTGATGTAGGCCTGTGACAGCCAGGGTAACAATATGTCACATCCATGTGCATTGTTGGACGAAAATAGTACTAGGATGAGTGACCTCCTGGAAACTCCTAGTGTTACCATGCTGCCGACCCCACCGACCCCGTGGTTGGCCGAAAATAGTACTAGGATGGGCGACCTCTTAGGAAGTCCTCGTGCCATCGCTTTATGAAAAGGTGCAGCACAAGAAGAAGAAGATATATAATAAATAATGGTATCACTTAGGGGTGTTTGGTATACTTAAGGTATGGAAATGGAATGGAAACAAATTGGAAAGGAAAACGGCAATATTAAATGACACCAATATTCGTTGTTTGGTTTCACTAAGGAAAAGGAATGAAAAAAAAAGGGGGGAGGGGGGGGGGAAGATTTTGTTTCTATAAAGTTGAAAAGGGTAACAAAAATAGTAGTAATGGTTAACTATAGTAAAGTGAATGCATTGCTAATATCTCATATCAAATAATAAGTAATGGAAATGGTTACTTGATTCAATTTCCAACAGCAACAGATAACAATACAAAACATGCTCTTAATAGCCCTTATCACTTTTAATTTGTTTCCATGCAATTTTTTTTCTAATCTTACCATGGAATTAAAACTCGATCGTTTCGTTACGTAACGGCCGTTCTGTAACCTATTTCTGAGATGCCGATACGCGAAATGTCGTTATAGCACTGGGATTCTGGGAGTTGGAAATCACACACAAATTGCCGCGATGGCGTTCTGTAACGGTAGAACGCCCGTTCTATAACGCGTTTTTTGCAAGAAGCGGCCGTTTTTTATAGAATAAAATAAAAATTTAAGAAAAAGCTAAGAGAAGCCATACTTGTACACTGCAATAGTTTTAAATTTTTAATAAAAAAGCTGGATTATTAGTAAATTTTAATAATAATAATAATAATAATCATCCTCATAATAATTTTTTTGAAATAGTGTGATACAAAACAAATAACAATGAATGAAGATTGAAAAAGCTTAGTATTGAGCTATGTTACCTAGACTCTTCATTTTACCTCAAGTACCCGTGTCGGATCCTTGACACTTGGACATGGATACGACACTTGGAGACTTCATTTTGGGCTAAAATCTTGGTAATTTTTCACAAATTAGCCGAGTCGGACACTTGGACACGTACCCATGTTGGACATGGGTATAAGTGTCCATGTAACATAGGTATTGAGCTTATGTGATTTTTTGATAAAATTCACGCCACGACAGCCGCGAAACGTTCTTTTTTGCTGTTACAAGCGATTCCCGAGATAACGCGACCGTTTCCGCAAACGCGACCGCGACCTTTTTCTATGAATCTTAGTATCTTACACAAAACACCCCCTAATTCCCAAACATTTAAAATAGTAATAGAATGAAGGATAATTAAATTTCCATCATCCAAATGTCAACAGAAAGATTAAATTTGGTCAAACCCAAAAACAACTAAATTTGTAGGAAATTGCACAACCGGCACCGAATTTGGAATCAATAAAAATCTGACAGGGAATAAAGAAGCTTACTGCCCACTTTCTGCAGAGGAGAAATATTCATCGCCGTACTTTTTTGCTGGAAAATTAATGGATATTGAAGGTTGAACGCCATTCATTCCACCCTCCATCTGTAATACAGATCAATGTTATTAGCAATGGCACAAAAGGTAACTTTAACAGTCCATAAAATAAGCACAAATTTCATTCAAGAAATAAAAACTGAATCTACGCTCGAACATGTGAACTTTATTTAGGTCTATTAATAGTATGCTTACATCTTACCAAAAAAAGGTACTAAAAACTTAAAAGGTATCATATGAACCTATAATTTTCCAACTCACAAACCTTATTTAAATTTCCCAAAACTGGCAAAAAAAAGTAAGATTTCATTACCAAAAACCCATTTAAGAGTAAACATATCAAAAAGCAAACTTGGCAGTAGTCAACTTCAGATGAGATGATGCTTCGCTAAAATCCGAAAGCCGAAATTAACAATAAATTTTATAGGAAAAAAAATGCTTACACTACTGAGATTAGATCTAGAAGCAATATGGCGGCGGAAATTTCGACGAGAATTGCGCAACTGAATTCGAGCGCAGATTAATCTAGTGCATATGAACACTATAAACAACGTGCTCACTACAAACCCAATCACTGTCATGACTAAATTTGTTTTTCCAGATGTCATCTGCAGCAAGATGAAAATTATTCAACAATGAAGAAAAATAATTAAATAAGAGTCAGATAAACATTATAAATTTCGCTCACTTTCAAGCATAAAAACCCTAGGATTGGAATTCAGGAGTAGCTAGAATCAGCTGTGGGATACATCAAAGTGTGCACAACTATAAATGGAAATTGACGAAAAAGCGGACATGTAAAATCAATCATAACCAATCGACCAAAAAAGGTAGAAAAACGGGAGTGATGTTTAATCAAAAAGAAAAAGGCTAAGAAGTGGACAGAACAAGTGATCGCAAACAAGTTATTTTGGAAGGGAACGAATCTTTGATTTTCAACGGAATGGGAGAAGAGTTGACGAACAGAGGACTTGTAAATTATAATCAGAAAAATATTTTGAATATGATTGTTTTCAGACTATGTATACATCAATCAAAACAATCCACCAAAAAGGTACTCCATCTGTAAGTCTGTAACAGAAAAATGTTAGAGCTACACATTGTGCACGTGGTCCCAAGTTACACAAAATAATTGTCGGACATTCTTATTGGCTATCAGAGAAGAGAGAGAAAACAAGATTCCCCAAATTCAAGAACTCTTTCCCTTAATAATGCTATAAACTTTGACAATTCCCAAATTATAACCACATTTTTTATAATTCCCAAACTACCGTCCACGTAGACGGTTAAAAAAATTTTTTTTTTTCAAGTTTAATAGGAAACCGCTATTCCCAGTAGCGGTTTTACTAAATAAAACCGCTACTGGGAGTAGCGGTTTCCTATTAAAATTAAACCCCCTTTTGTTTTCACAGAACCAAAATCACTCATTCTTACTCATAACAGCGAGACCACCGAGCATCGTACTCCACCGCTGCCTGCGCTGCTGCCGCCTCCACCGACAGTGTCTCACCGCCGGCGCACCGAAGCCACTCCACAACCGTTGCCTCCACGGATTTCGCTACAGTAAGGGTTTTTTTTTTTTTTTTGATGCATTTGTTTTGTTTGTGTGAATTGATTCAATTCTATTATATGCTAAATTATTATGTTATTTAATGTGTATTACATGCTCTACATTATATACTTGATGAATTTCAATTTGGTTTTTGGTTGTGTGGGATAAAATTTAGAAAAAACTTTGTAATTGATAATGCATGCCAAGTGTTCGATGAAGTGCTTATATTAAATTTATGAGTTTTCTCTTCTTTTTTGTGGACAATTTATGTCAAATTATGAGTTTTCAATTTGGTTTTTGGGTTGTGTGGTGATAAATTTAGAAGAAACTTTGTAATTGATAATGCATGCCAAGTGTTTGATGAAATGCTTATATTAAATTTATGAGTTTTATCTTCTTTTTTGTGCACCATTTATGTCCAATTTAGAATGAGTTTCTTTTCTAGTTGGAATATTCGGAGTAGTTATATTCGGAATATTCCTGATCAATGCAATTGGCGACCATGGACAGGGCCTAAAATAGTGGCCAATCAGGCATTGAAACGAGGCCCGGGCAGAAGGTCTAAAAGAATTAGAAACGAAATGGATGAGCGTCCCTACCTTGTGAAGAAGACATGTAGTATTTGTCGACATCCAGGACATAACAAGAAACCATGCCAATCAAGGGCTAATACTAGTGGATCGGGTTAACGGTTAATTTTGATTTTAGTGTTATTAATTATTATGTATTAAGCATTATGTATTAGGATTTAAGCTGTGAAATCACTATTTTTGTGACACATTATTATTATTATTATTATTATTATTATTATTATTATTATTATTATTATTATTATTATTATTATTATTATTATTGTTGTTGTTGTTGTTGTTGTTGTTATTATTATTATTATTAATGCAGGAGCCATGGAGCATGCTATACGTCCAGGGCCACTTGATCCGTCCGTGCTCCGGTTGCAAAGTAAACACAGGAGTGAGAGAGTTTGGGAGCACGGTGATGATAGGGTACTATCATTTAGAGAGCACTTGCTCAAGTTAGGCGAATGGGTGGTGGATGAACGCATGCTTCCCTACATTAGGCGAGCTGGGTTTATTGCATCCACCGTTTAGCGGGAGGGGGTTTGGATTTAGATCGAGGTCTACTAACGGCCCTGGTTGAGAGGTGGAGGCAGGAGACACATACTTTTCACTTAGCGGTTGGAGAGGCTACCACCACGCTCTAAGATGTTGCAGTCATCTTAGGCCTGAGGGTGCATGGTAGGCCTGTTATTGACCGTCCGCTAGATGGTTGGCATGGACTTGTGGAGGACATGCTTGAGGTTCTTCCAGGTGTGGATGAGCAGACACAGAAGCCTTATCTGGAGGGGTCATATCTAAAGCTGACTTGGTTGAGGCGTCACTTCTCCAGACTTCATGATGATGCTGATGACATACTAGTTCAGCGACATGCACGAGCGTACATCTTGGCGATGATGGGATCTATTTTGTTTGTGGACAAGAGTGGTGACTCAGTGTCGTTGTACTACCTTCCTCTTGGGACATAGCTTCGACATACAGCTGGGGTTCAGCCACTCTTGCTTTTCTATACCGTCAGCTATGTCGATCGTGCAGGAGTGGAGCACGAGAGATGGGTGGGGCTCTTATCCTTATGCAGCTATGGTCTTGGGAGCACATATGTATTGGACGACCAGACATTACTAGGCCCCGAGACCCACCACAAGAGCAAGAAGACTTAGATTACCCACTTGGGTCCCAGCATGTCCGGGGTGTGGATTCATTAGCATGCAGGTAAAGTGAATTGATTTTCATTTGATTTTCACTTATACATTATTTTGCATTTTCGAAGTTTTGATTTGTGAATTTTTTACATTTTTGTAGTTGGCTACGTGTTTATTTTACCAACGCTTATAGTGCGACTGGGTTGCCTTATTACCGGGATGCTTTGGACCACCAGCGAGCCGATCAGGTATGTTTTCTTACACAATATTTTGTTGATCTCTAATACAATTCAAACTATTTTAACCTAACAACTTAATTTGATATACAAATGATATGGCAGCCATACACTGACGCCATTATTGAGCTACTTCCGGAAATTTGTAGGTCTGACCGGCATGTGTGGAGGAGCAGAGTGCCCCTTATCTGCTTTGACGCTGTGGAGTTTTATTACCCAGATCGAGTCATGAGGCATTTTGGATTTGTCCAGCCGATCCCTATAGCAGTTGACACTAATGATTGTCTACATAAAAAAGACCGGGGAGCTCAGAGTAATTGGCCGCAAGTGCATTCACGTCACATTGAGGAATGGAGCCGACGAGAGGAATTCGTTGTGCAAGGTACACCATTGGGTGGTGCATCCCTACTCATGGACGACTACATGACATGGTATCGTCGTATTACGAGGCTCCTCATTAGTGGTACTTCCAGACGGAGGGCACCGAGCCACTACCAGCCAGCTCATACAGGCTTATTATTGGTATGAAAGATTTTCAATTAGCAAATTTACATTATTAGGTATATTGTTTATATTATACTAACATTTTATATCAATTAAAATTAATATTATAGGGTCGTGCTATGGTTGATGTCTATGATAAGGTGACACAAACTATATCAACTGCATCAGAATTGCCTCAGGACAGGGGTTATCCTCTAGCCATGGATAGTCTTTCCAGTATCGGGTCCATAATTCGTGATACTTTGTCAAGTGTAGGTCAGTCGCACCTTCTTCAAGGGCTATCCGCAGAGACTCCTCGAGCTAGGAATTCTACTTCTACTCCACGTATGGGGATAGGTGCGTCGTCATCTAGCACTTGTACTCCGCAACCATCGCTGCAAATCATTGGTCATGGAGGTTTGGATACCATTCCAGAGGACAATGAGGCGAGCCCTAGCACTGAATTAGCACTTCATAGGAAGAGACAACATATGAGTTAGATAATTTATACTAGCATTTTCTATATTATTTATAAGTAAACCTTAGTTTTTGTTGTCATTTATTATGTTAATGTTGTAAGTAATTTTCTTTATTATGTAGTTATGTTTTTGTGGTATTGGTGGATGATTTTGGTATGGAGTTGGAGGATGATTTTGGTATGGAGTTGGAGAATGATTTTGGTGTGTGGTTGGAATATGATTTTGGTGTGGTTGGAATATGATTTTGGCTTTTGGAGAATGATTTGGGTTGTGAAGTTGTAGAATAAATACTTGTACATTGTTGTGTTTATTGCAGATTTTTCCCAATTATGGGTGTAACAAAATCAATTTTTTTTAAAAAAACATCTGCACATAAACCGCCACTGGTAGTAACGGTTCTATGGAGAAAACCGCCACTGGTAGTAGTGGTTCTCTGAAGAAAACCGCTACTGATAGTAGCGGTTTTCTAAAGAGAACCGCTACTACCAGTGACGGTTTTTTTGGACTCCGCTACTGGCAGTAGCTGTTTATCACCAGGAATTTAAAAAAAAAAAGTTTTTTTTTTCCTAGGCTGACGTGGACGGTATTTTGGAAATTAATAAAAAAGTAGCTGCAAATTGGAAATTGGGCACATTCATAGCATTATTGAGGGAAAGAGTTCCAAATTCAATTCATACCAAACAATCCAAAAAAAAAATAAAAAAATAAAAAATCCCAATTTCAATTCATGCAAGCTACGGAGTATCAAAAAATCCCAAATTCTTGATGTGCAACTTAAATCCCCTTTTTGATTCCCACGATATCATCATATTCACTTTCATTTTTTGTGGATTCTCTTCCTTGCTTCATCAACAATGGTTAGTTCAACAAAAAATCAAGCATCATGATTTGAAGATCAAAAGTGATACCCAAATGAGTAAAGTAAAGATTTGTAATATCTCCTCCCTTTTTTATGTCATTTTACCAACTGGTTATATCCAAATCAAAGCAGATCTAAAAATTTTCTTAACTATTCTTCTTCTCTTAAAGGCTCTATTGAGCTGGCTGATCCCGGTTCATATTTTTCAACCCAAAACCCACCGATTCCTTTCAATTTACAATTCCTTTCCACAATCTTCCATTGGAGATCTCAATATTTCTGGAAAATACCCCAACTCAAATTCTGGGGTAATTTTTCTATCACATTACTCAAAGATCCTATTTGTCAACTTCGATCAGTCAAAGAAAAATTTTCCATTTTTTAAAATGGAAAACTTGAGAAAAATCATTTTAGCAAAATTGGGAAGATCACCCATGATTTTCCAAATCTGGGTATTAGGACAATTCCAAAGCAACACTCATCAGGTAAATATTTACTTACTGTATTCTTTAGATGTTATTGATAAAAGAAATTTTGGGTCATGCAACCTTACCGATCCCAATTCCTTAATTAATTATGTATTTTGGAATTTTCCAATCTATCAAGAAAAGATCCGAGTTAACATTTTTGATCAACTTTGTAAAATATCTCTATTTGCTAAAAGGAAAAATAGGAATAAGTGTTTCACAGCAAAATTATTGTTTGTCCTACTAATTCATCTGATGAGACATGATCGATCAAACAAACAATTGTCTTTCATTTTAGTACATTCCAAAAGTTATTTCAATTCAAATTGCTTTTATTTCTATTTTTTGCTTCCCCTTAATCACTGGGATAAAAATTATGGAAGATGTTATGGCAACGTTATGTTTTATTTTCCTAATTTGGTGTTTCATTGTTATAATATTTTTGTGGAGCATTATATTTGCTCGTCCCTCAATTATATAAATTATTTGACAACTGTTGCTAATACCAAAAATAATGGCCCACTTACTTAAGCAAGGCCCAACAATAAGAAGATCCAAGAGAGAAGCCCAACAGAAGCTCTCAAAGCAACGGCCGCGTGGCAGCAGCTTATTGGCCCACGTGTCAGGGTGTTATAGGGCCACGTGGCACCACACAGTGACGACATCTGGTAGGATCTACTTCAGCACTAAAGGCTGAACCAAAGTATCAAACTAGATATAACAAAAACTATGCATCCCACATTGATAGTTTACCAAAGGGAATAGGGAAATTCTTGTATAAAAGTATTTATGTAATAATTGCAACACAGATCCCAATATATGTTGATTTGACAACACATAACTTGTAATTGTCAATTAACCTTAATCAACCTTGATTAGCAGCTATTTGAGTTATTATTATCTTTTAATTGTTTATTTCTGCATTAATTATTATATCTTTGGAAAAGTGTGTAGCATAGAAGTGTTAGTCCTCTCCTTAATCTCAAAAAACCCTAAAACATTTGGCGCCGTTTGTGGGGTCCCTACAAAGTCACTGAAGCAGTGCACGATGGTACATACCGACTTGAAACAATGCAAGGAATGGCTGTGCCATGTTCATGGAATATGGATCACCTGAGGAAGTATTATTTTTAATATCTCAATGAAAGATCTCGGTTAAAGACAATGTAATCAAATTCAATATTAATGAAAAGGGCAAGACTAGGTCCCAAAAGGCCCCATCACTTTCAAAGTGAATATTAATGAAAAGGGTAGGACTAGGTCCCAAAAGGCCCCATCACTTTCAAAATGAATATTTTAAAGGCTAGTGTCCACCATTTTGTTTGTATTAAGAAGACCAAATGCCTGTGGTGCTAATCTAAGCACCAAGTTCCCATTCCCTATTAATTGACCCCCAACAAAGGGGCCAATAGTGACCAGTCTCACGAGGATGAAGGGTGGCCACCCATGCCCTTAATACATTTCCAGGTGTTTCATAAAAAGGGTACCTCTGCTGAAATTAGCCGAGTCTCTCGTAAATCTAAAATGATTCACTAAGGGGTGCTTCGGCCGGAACTGGTCGAGCCATTCGAAAAATCTATGTTATTAACAAACAGGGGTCTCGGCAATTTAAGACTGAGCCATTATGCAAATAATCAAATTGGCAACGACCTAAATAAACCATAAAATAAAGCTTCTCATAAATTAAGTAGTTTGCAATACAAAATGGGCAAAGCTCAGCACTTGCCGTGGCTAAAAAGCAGCAAAAAAAAAAAAACAAAGAGAGAGAGAAGCACTCCTAAGTGCAGCTAAACCTAATCACTCTCATCTGGGTCAGGTACCACAGGAGTCGAAGGACGGGGCCGACCAGTTTGCTCACACCAGCTCTTCTCGTCAGCCTAGTCCTGAAATTCACGAAAGTACCCAAAGTCCTTGTATGGATACGCTTTATTCCAGGCCTCTTCGACTCTGTGCCTGTACTCCGCCTTATTCGAGACCGGCCGAATCAAAACCCCTCGGTTATTCTTATCCCACGGCCGTCTCTCTCCTTTCTTGGAGCATCCCTTCCCTTTCTCAGTTCGAGCCGAGCCCTCACCATCAGGAGGGCACTTCTTCATTTCTTCCCATTCCTTCAGCCGCGCATTATACTTCATATTCAGGAAGCACTCTTCATCCATGAAACCTTCATATTCTTCGACTGGCAGCTTGCTCGTGTGAGTTGAGCCCTCGCCCTCCTGGGCACACTTTTCCCCCTCATCCCACAATTTCACCTTCCATGCATATTTGGTGAAATCGTCATCATCTATAGTTCCCTCATGCTTCTCCCTTGGAAGCTTGCAGTTGTTAGACATTCTTTCTCACAAAGTTGGGCACATTTTTAAACTTCTCTCTCTCTTTTCTCTCTCAAGAAATTTTAGAATGAGTTGTGAAGAATACAAAGGAAGCAAGTGGTATTTATAGAGGTCTCAAACACTACCATTGTTCCAATTTTACCCCTATAGCATTTATTGCTCCTAAAAACAAGTTTTGGGCCCAAAATAGGTAGTTTGCTATACAAACTCCTAAAAATTTGCCTAATTATTTTAGGCCCAAAATAAATTAAGGCCCATTTTTGGAATCAATTTCCACGTGGCAGATCTTGATAAAGACTGTTTCAGGCCAAATAAAGGGCAATTTTAATTTTATATTGTTCCCTAAGTTAAAAGATAATTTGACCAGGTAGGGCCGAGCCCTAAGTTCGTAAAAGTCACCTTGAGCAATACACTCGGTTTTAGGGCAATCAGGTATCTGATTGATTGCCCCCCAACTTATTTGGCAAAGAACAATTGCCAAGCTAAATTGCGGAGCAATCACTCAGACTTTGTAAACCGACTGCATTGCTCAGGGGCATAATATCCTACTAAAAATGAATGCAAGTGCTGAAAAGAATTCAAAAGTCGAGAGATGATGAAAGTAAAGACTCGTTTTATTCATGATAAGTTTAACTATTACAAAGTATGGTGGACCAGCCGCCTACAGAAACTAAAAGCTAAACTAAAACTAAACTAATCTCATTTCATCAGACCTCAGCACCATCGTCGTCGTTGTCTTGACCCTCGTTTTCTTCCTCTTCTTCTCCTTTGTCTTCAGTATCAGACGGGTATGGAGGAGGGGAGCGACCAGCTTTCTCGGCCAAGCCCTTCATGTCCACCCAGTCTATGGCACAACTGAGATGGTTAAAGGACGAACCTGCGTAGGCCACTTCCCAGGCCTCGGCCACTTTGTCCTTGTAGGCCTGCTCAGCCTCCAAGATCTTTTGCACCAACCCCTTTTTGAAGGAGGAAACTTCTTCCTCTAGCTCCTTCTTTTCAGCCTGGATCAGGGTGATTTGACCCTCGGCCGCAGTAAGGGCCTCTTTGGCAGAAGAGCTTACCTTCTCGGCCTGCTTCTTCACCTGCTCTTTCTCCTTCTTCAACTCATCGCGCTCGACGATGAGGGCGTTGATCTTGGTCAGATGGTTGGCACACTCGGCCTTGAGGTTGACGATGGTGTCGGCCTGTGATTCCACAGTAGCACCAGTTAGTTGGTCTTGTCGAAGTGTAGTGAACATAGCAGCATCTTTTGTTTCACTAACCTCGGTCCTAGACTGCTTAACTTCGTTTACCATGGCAGTGCGCCACTGCCTGGCACCGTCCAGCCTCAACATGGCCTGAAATAAGAATATTAGATTCGAAGAAAAGTTAACTCAATGATAAAAAACTGAAACAAAGTACTTAAAGCATACCTCGGCCAAGTTGTATAAAATGGGCATGATGTGCCCATCATGAAAGCCCTTCATATTGTGGGCTACTTCCTTAGGAGCTCCTTTGAGCATCCCTCGGACAACGTCAAGCTTCTCCTTCCCGGAGTAGCCAGGAAGATAAGAGTCGCCTGGCATGCTCTCGGCCTCTTCATTAGTAGGCCCTCCTGAAGGGTCAGAAATGGGAAGCATTATTGAGTCTGGATGAGAAGGTGAAGATGAGATAGTTTTACCTGACACAGACCGCAGGGTTCTAACGTGATGAGAGTAGTATTTACCTCCCATTTTGTTCGCCAATTCCCTGATGGATGGCGGGATATTCTTAGAAACCGACTGAGAAAGGTCGGCTAAGACATCTGGCGGAGCCATGATGCCGGGGGTCTCAATAACCCCTGGTTGATAGACCGACATTGCAGCAGTCGGTCCCTTCCCTAGAATGGGGGTAAACTTGGTCTCCAACTCCTTAAGCTCCTCAGGAGTCATCGACTGCTTCCCTTTATCAGTAGGAAGCAAGGGAGTCTTAGCTTTCTTCTTGGTGCCAGAAGTGCTGACACTCTTCCTCTTGTTCCCCTTTGATGGGGCATCACTTGCCTGCAAAAGTTACACACATTAGGCAAGTTTTCTAAGACCAACAACAATCCCCTCGGCACACGTAGTGGCCGAGTGGGGCAATATTTCAAAGTTGTTTACAACACCCCCACTCGGCCTCCAAAAGAGCCGAGGGGGGCTACTGCAAACAACATACCATGTAAGACCCCCTCGGCACATGTAGTGGCCGAGTGGGGCAATATTTTGAATTTGTTCACAACACCCCCTCTCGGCCTCCAAAAGAGCTGAGGGGGGCTGCTGAAAACAACCTACCATGTAAGACCCCCTCGGCACATGTAGTGGCCGAGTGGGGCAATATTTAGAAGTTGTTCACAACACCCC
The DNA here is from genome assembly GCA_951394345.1 of Salicornia ramosissima. Lineage (NCBI taxonomy): Eukaryota > Viridiplantae > Streptophyta > Magnoliopsida > Caryophyllales > Amaranthaceae > Salicornia > Salicornia ramosissima. The sequence continues at coordinate 26,584,096 of OX596235.1, forward strand.
CTCTCGGCCTCCAAAAGAGCCGAGGGGGGCTGCTGCAAACAACCTACCATGTAAGACCCCCTCGGCACATGTAGTGGCCGAGTGGGGCAATATTTTGAAGTTGTTCACAACACCACCTTTCGGCCTCCAAAAGAGCCGAGGGGGGTTGCTATAAATAACCTACCATGTAAGACCCCCTCGGTAAACGTAGTGGCCGAGTGGGGCAAGATTTAGAAGTTGCTTACAACACCCCTTCTCGGCTTCCAAAAGAGCTGAGGGAGGCTGTTGCAAGCAACTTCCAAAACACGACCTTCTCGGCCCATGTAACTGTGGAATGAAATAAATATGGGGCGGGAGAAGGTATTGCAAATCACAATGAAATAAATACGACCCATATATATATATAGCTTTGCTTCTTTCTTCCTCTCAGCCCAAGCCTTAGCCTTGGCATGGTACAGTTCGTCGAGATAGTCGTCGCTCGTGGCTTCACCTGTTTTCTCTTTAGTGAGCTTTGGCATAGCTCTCTCTAAAAAAAAAGAGGGAAGAGTTAGATAAAAACAAGATAGAACACAGAGAAATAAAGAAGTACAAGCTACCTCTATCAATGGCCTAGCTCAGGCCAGTTACGGTCAAGAAGTTATTGTCCTTAAAAAATGTCCAATCCGGCACCCAAAGAACCGGGAACTGGCATTTTTTACCAATTGCATAAACAACTCTTGTTTTAAAGTGGTCTCCTTTGAGTAGCACATCGTCCTCATAATGGGTTGGAGGCAAATCAACGTCACGACCACAAAGATAGGGGTTGGTATTCATACGACTCAGCCTCTCCGCCAGATCCTCGTCATCAGCGGTAACCTGTTCCTCCAGTTCCTCCACTTGTTATTCTTTGAAACAGTCATTTCATAGGAAGGCCGGGTGCTAAGGATATACCAGGCATCACAGCTGTTTTCAGCTTTATTCAAATGGTGCATATGAGAAAAGATACCAAAGGACATCCTATAACCCTTCAGTTTACTGTGGCCATGTAACCAAAAATATTCGCCCAGGAGTTGGGAGTGAGCTGCCAGATGCCGAGCTCATACCCCTCCAATACCTCCAGTATGAAGGGATGAAGAGGGAAACAGAGCCCAAGCTCAAACACAGCCTCATAGACTGGGAAAGCATTCTTAGGTAATGCCCTCACGGTCGCCTCTGGTTCTGGCACGATAATCTCAAAACCTTCACAATGAACGAAGGCCACCCTTGTTTGGGGCAAGTTAGAAGCATATAAGTCATGGCAGACCTTTAGCATTCCACACATGCTCGGGTCATAAAATTTATCCGCTCTCTTTCTAGATGACCCAGGAACATCAGGTCTCTCCTCCTCGTCCAATTTGGACTCGGTTATTTCGACCTCTGGCCGCTCAGAACTCTTAAGTTCTGGACCGGTCGTCCCTTCCTCATATTCTTCCTGGTTAGATGTCCCAACCGAATCCTCTGGAGAAGGGTTGTATCGCATTGTCTGCTTCAACCTCGCCATAGTACCCTGCATAGGTACAAAGGGAGGAATATTCAGAGAATGGGCCTTAGAGCTCGACCAAGAGAAGACGGGTCCGGATACCCTGGATTCCTTGCTACTCGAAGATTCGGCCATACTATTGGGACTAGAAGGCCGAATACAAAAGATAAAACACAAAGAAAGGAAAGGAGGAAGAAACGAATACCTTATTGCAGAATCGACGACTCGGGTTAAGTAAGGTCGAAAGGGTCCTTGCAAATAACAACTTCGGATCAAACCAAAGTTCTTCAAAGATTCAACTTAGTTCTTGTCGCAATCCGGAAGTTAAATTCAAAATCCACAGAAAGGTTCAAAGTCTTGAAGTTCTTACCTAGAGGATCTCTCTCTAACGTCTCTCTAAGATTTGGGAGATGATTTTGGAAAATGATTAGGGGGTATATATAGACCCCCAATCATTTCAAAGGTTGGAAACCTTCCTTATTTTCCCTCCAGAAGCAGGTTAGGAATCTTAATCAAAAAGAAACTGTTCAAAAGAGGAAAAATCATTCTAATTTTCCTCCTTTTGAGGGGCAAATGTTAATACCAAAAATAATGACCCACTTATCTAAGCAAGGCCCAACAATAAGAAGATCGTCCATGAGAGAAGCCCAACAGAAGCCCTCAAAGCAACGGCCGCGTGGCAGCAGCTTATTGGCCCACGTGTCAGGGTGTTATAGGGCCACGTGGCACCACACAGTGATGACATCTGGTAGGATCTACTTCAGCACTAAAGGCTGAACCAAAGTATCAAACTAGATAGAACAAAAACTATGCATCCCACATTGATAGTTTACCAAAGGGAATAGGGAAATTCTTGTATAAAAGTAGTTATGTGATAATTGCAACACAGATCCCAATATATGCTGATTTGACAACACATAACTTGTAATTGTCAATTAACCTTAATCAAGCTTGATTAGCAGCTATTTGAGTTATTATTATCTTTTAATTGTTTATTTCTTCATTAATTATTATATCTTTGGAAAAGTGTGTAGCATAGAAGTGTTAGTCCTCTCCTTAATCTCAAAAAACCCTAAAACAACTGTGTTCAATAGTATGTTCTACAGTCTATTATATCCCCATATCTCTTACAAACTAGAAACTGAAAAGAAAGTTATTATAAGGTTCCTTTTTAAGAAAATGTTCTCAAATAAAAAGTATTTACAAAATTTTTGGAAGGAAATCCCTTTCACTACCCGAAAAATCAGTATATATATTGCCTTTGATTTAGCCATATTTTATATTGCAGACAATACTTGGCAACTAGCCCATATAAAACAGGAATCCCCAATAAGAATAATTCATTTATGGGTATATACCCCAATGATAAAAATACTTTCCTTTGTGACAAATTTTTTTAAAAATGATTACCTATATTTGCTGAAAACTTGTTATAAACAGCTACTTACCCTTAGTACCAGACACTACTATAAAAACAACCCAACTATAATCCTTGACTCATTGACAAAAAATAATTCATTAAAGAACCCAAAAGCTTTATTGCATCCACTTAAAAAAATGACCACCACTAACCCCTACAAAGAAGTACTCACCTCTATACAACAAAATAATGTGCCTTCCTCTACGAACCCCAACCCCCAAACAAAAGAAAATGTAACCAGCCAAAAACAATCCAAAGCTATCAACTCTTCCCAAACCCAAATAGATGCAGATGAGTTGTCCCAAACTTGTCTCCTTGGAAAAATGTTACGTGATCCCATTGACCTGAAAACCCTTATAGCAAAAACCAAGATGGATTGGAAAGTAGTCAAAGGTGACGTTGATTACCTAGAAATGGGTAATGGACGGATCTTGTTAAGGTTTGCAAACCAAGTCGATAGATCTGTGGTTTGGAATAACAGACCATGGCATGTCCTAGGAGAACTTTTAGTCCTTAAACAGTGGAAACCTTTTTTTAACCCTTATAGTGAAGAAATCGAGTGGGTAGATTTGTGGGTAAGAATTCCTAGATGCCCAACAGAATTGATGAATCATGAGAGCATAGCCAAACTACTTGACCAAAACCATGTGGGAGAGCTCTTAAGACTAGATGACAGAACTTTGCTCCGTAACAAAGTGAGATTTGTGAGGGCATGTGTTCGAGTGAACATCCTAGGGACCCTACAATCTTTTGCTACTATTATTTATAAATTCGGGAAGGAGTTTCGGCTACCTAATATGGTATGAGGACTTCTCTGAAAGGTGTTCCTTTTGCGGTGCTGAAAATCATACCATAGATAACTGCCCTACCATAAAAAAACCTCCCAAAGAAATCAAGATTAAAATCAAAAGGCCCCCTGTTTTGTCCAACCCTTATGATAATGAAGCTGTTATGCGTGATTATGCAGCTAGCAAAAATGAGACTTATGTTGTTGATGCAAAAACAAAGCTCAAGCCTCTCAGAAGAAATTCAGTTACATCTTAAACCCAATTCTAAAAGAACAGGGAGCCAAGAAAAAATGCTTATGGAATAAAACTCAATGAGGGAGTTGACAATAAAAAAACCAATGATAAAAGCACAACTCTCCATGTTACTGAAAAGGACATTACTGATAAAGGGAAGTCGGTCCTTGGGATTTCTTCACCATTAATCCCAAGTACTAAACCTCCCAATAAGGAAAATATGCCAAATATGTATGATAAAAAAGGTGAATGTTCTGAAACTTTGGTTGTTCCGATCACAACAAATTATTCCCCCCTTGAATGTATCTATAGAAAAAATTTTGGATGATGTGAATCCTAACTTGTTGTTTGATTTTGAAAAAACAATCAATGAGAAAGGAACTTTTCTGTCGGACAATGAGAATTTTGACACAGGTCATTCTAACTATCAAACATAAGATGATACTCAAACTGACTCTGGTGATTCTATGGTGAAGAAAGTGAAAGCTATAATAGTAGGCCACCCAATCATGACATGCTCTTCAAACAAGTCAGACTCCAAGAGAAAGAGAACAGCTATAGAGATGGAGGACACTGCTAACTCCAACATGATGAAGGAAAATTAGTCTCCATAGTCAACCTTATCTTATATGTAGTTTTCTTAATGCAATTTCAATTTATTTCTAATAAAGTAGTTGGCACGTATGTCTCTAGCCAAATAATTAGCTCTCTAAGTTTGCAAATTGGCCTTTATAAGCCTACTTTTAATTGTATGTCCTACTGGATTTTGAATTGGTCTTGCTATAATAATTTAATCCAAATTTGCTACTTTAGTAAACAAGTTGAACTTCTATATGTTTTGTCCTACTGGATTGTCAATTGGTCTTACTATAATAATTTAACCCAAATTTGCTACTTTAGTAAACAAGTTGAACTTTTATGTGCTTTGTGTTGGCACTCAACAGCAAGACTTAATTTTTTAATTACATGCGATCCCAACCAATTCATTCAAAGTTGTGCTCAAATAGGAAATTCTTTAGTCAAAGTACAACCCAAGGTCAATAGTAATACTGTTTGTTTTTATAATAGTGTGTGGTTTAGTATAGTCAAAATACAAAGCCTAATAAATAGATCCAACATCTTCAAATACCATAAAATAGGAATACATTATTTTAAAAAGAGAAATTTCATTAAGTCTTCTAAAATGAAATGCCTAATTCCACAAAGGACAAAAACGGAAGCCAACTCTACATTCTTAACAATCATTTTATGAAAATTAGCTTTTGGAATATAAGAGGGGCTTTAAGGGCAAATGCAACGCAAGAAGTCAAAGATTGTTGTAACTACAATAAAATCAGCATTTTTGCAATGTGTCACTAGTAAAAAAATCAGTAATTGTAACTCCCTTATTGTAACTTGCCTTAAATTTGTTAGTTACAATTAATTAATTTGTAACGGGCATTTTAAATGTTAGTTACAATAAATCATAATAATTACATAAAAAACATTTATTGTAACGGGCATATTTTGGCTCGTTACAATAGGTTTCATTAAATTGAACACAACAATTAAACATACCTATTGTAACGGGCTTCCTAACTGCCCGTTACAATAAATTTTGCAATTTTTAACACAAAACCCCCCATTTTAATTTCACGAGCAGTTCAACAAATTCAGAAAAAAAAGCTCTAAACCCTAAACAACCAGCGAGCAAAAGCCACTAGCCACGCACCACCGGCGTTCGCCACCAGCCACCAGCACGCACCAGCACAGTCGAATCACCACCAGCACGCACCTCCAAGTCGCACCACCAATTCACGGTTTAGTTCACCTCCAATTCGCGCACCACCACCTCCTACCGACCGTCGTTTCGTGCCTCAACCTGCTGCTGGTTCATTTGTTGCTATTTAGAAGGTATACACAATCACTTAATGTTGTTATCAATTGATGATTCAATTTTTTTCAATTATAATCTTGTTTATAATTGTTGTTTTATGTTTAAATTGGTATAAAATAAGTTTTTATGGCTTAATTTGAATTTTTAGGGCTGCTTGGTATAATTCTAGGGCTTATTGATATAATTTTAAGGCTGATTGGTATAATTTTAGAGCTAATTTTAGGGTTGATTGGTATAATTGGTATAAAATCATTTTTTTAAGGCTGATTTTTATACTTTTAGAGTTGAAAATTTTTTTTTTAGAGTTGATTTTTAATTTTTATGGTTGAATTTTATTTTTTAATGGTTGAATTCTATTTTATTTAGGGCTGATTTTATCTAAGTAAAAAAAATTCTATAGAATTATATACGAGTAGTTTTTGAATAATATATAAAGGCCCTATAAATAAAATTGCACAAGGCCTCTATTATATTTGCCCCGCCCCTGACTGCATTCAATTTTAATAACATGTTATATAATGCGCAAATGAAATTTATGTTTGATGTATGTTGAGTATTTTAGAACAATGATATTAAGATTGTAATACAATTACCATTTTGTAATCCTATTAAAGTGTTCCCCTTTAGATTTTTAGAGATGAATCGTAGTTGGATGTACGGTGATAGACGGGATAGAAAGTACCAAGATGGGGTTAGAGAATTCTGTAGTGTAGCGTTGGAGCATCAGAGGCTTACTAATGAGCCAACTATATTCTGCTCTTGTCGTGAGTGTGATAATGGGAGGAGATGGATTGATATTAGTAAGATACAGGAGCACCTGATTTGTCGTGGGTTCACTAGTCATTATGAGACTTGGTATTGGCATGGTGAAAAGTTAAATCATGCAAACAAGTCATTTTGTGCTTAAATAAATGTTATAGGACATGCATAAACCTTAAAAATCATTAATTGGTTGATTGGTAAGAAGATGGGCATGAAAACACTCAAAACTACCCAAAAATGACCCATTTGCCTTGTATTTGTTCCAAAACATGCTATTGGTGCCCAAAATCATGCAAACAAGTCATTTTATGTTTAAATAACTGTTATAGAACTTTTTTAAACCTTGAAAACTTGAAATTGGTTGGTTCATGCTAACATGGGAAAGAAAACACTCAAAACTAGCCAAAAATTACCCATTTGCCTTGTTTTTGTTCCGAAACATGCTATTTTTGCACAAAATCATGCAAACAAGTCATTTTATACTCAAATAAATGTTATAGGACATGTATAAACCTTAAAAACCATTAATTGGTTTATTGGTAAGAAGATGGGCATGAAAACACTCAAAAGTACCAAAAAATGACTCATTTGCCTTGTATTTGTTCCAAAACATGCTATTGGTGCCCAAAATCATGCAAACAAATCATTTTATGTTTAAATAACTGTTATAGGACTTTTTTAAACCTTGAAAACTTGAAATAGGTTGGTTCATGCTAACATGGGAGAGAAAACACTCAAAACTAGCCAAAAATGACCCATTTGCCTTGTTTTTGTTTCGAAACATGTTATTTTTGCCCAAAATCATGCAAACAAGTTATTTTATGCTTAAATAAATGTTATAGGACTTGTTCAAACCTTGAAAAGTAGAAATAGCTCGGTTGGTGTGATCATGGGCATGAAAACACTCAAAACTACCCAAAAATGACCCATTTCCCTTGTATTTGTTCCAAAACATGCTATTGGTGCCCAAAATCTTGCAAACAAGTCATTTTATGTTTAAATAACTGTTATAGGACTTTTTTAAACCTTGAAAACTTAAAATAGGTTGGTCATTCTAACATGGGAAAGAAAACACTAAAAACTACCCAAAAATGACCCACTTACCTTGTATTTGTTCCAAAACATCCTATTTTCATCCAAAATCATGCAAATAAGACATTTTAAGCTTAAATAAATGTTATAGGACATGTATAAAGCTTAAAAACAATAAATTGGTTTATCGGTAGGAATATGGCCGGGCATGAAAACACTAAAAAGTATCCAAAATGACCCATCTGCCTTGTATTTGTTCCAAAACATCCTATTTTCGTCCAAAATCATGCAAATAAGAAATTTTAAGCTTAAATAAATGTTATAGGACATGTATAAAGCTTAAAAACAATAAATTGGTTTATTGGTAGGAATATGGGCATGAAAACGCCCAAAAGTATACAAAAATTACCTTATCTCCTTGTTTTTGTTCTAAATCGTCCGGTTTTTGCCCAAAATCATGTGAATAAGTCATTCAACGCTTAAATGAATGATATAGAACATGTATAAACCTTAAAAAACATTAATTAGTTGATTGGTAAGAAGATGGCCATGAAAACACTCAAAACTAGCCAAAAATGACCCATTTGCCTTGTTTTTCTTCCGAAACATGTTATTTTTGCCTAAAATCATGCAAACAAGTCATTTTATGCTTAAATAAATGTTATAGGACTTTTTTAAACCTTGAAAAGTTGAAATAGGTCGGTTGGTGTGAACATGGGAAAGAAAACACTCAAAACTAGCCAAAAATGACCCAATTGCCTTGTTTTTGTTCAAAAACATGCTATTGGTGCCCAAAATCATGCAAACAAGTCATTTTATACTTTGATAAATGTTATAGGACTTACTCAAACCTTGAACACTTGAAATAGGTTGATTGGTGCGAAAATGGAAAAGAAAACACTCAAAATATGCTATTTTTTCCCAATATGATGCAAATAATTCATTTTATGCTTAAATAAATGTTTTAGGACATGTATAAACCATAAAAATCATATAAATTGGTTGATTGGTAGGAAGATGGGCATGAAAACACCCAAAATTAGCCAAAAATGACCCATTTGTATTATTTTTGTTCCCAAACGTCCTATTTCTGCCCAAACTCATGCGCACAAGTTTTTATTGATTAAATGAATGATATAAAACGTGATTATGTCTAAATAATATTTGGATCATTTATATTTTATCATCATACAATTATTGTACTGTATAATAATTTTCGTAATTATTTGTTTTTAAGGATTATATTGGAAGATCGACCGCCTACAACACTGAGGAAATCGGCGAAATTCGAGAACAATGGGCTGATTTTTTTAGGAGTAACTTTTTAGTGAATTAATGAATAGGTTTTTATGTTGTTTTTGGATGTATACATAACATAGGACGCATTAAATGTGTGCGTTTTGGATTATATTTAATTGCTAGCTAGCGATATATATTTTGATGATGAATGAAGTTATTGACGGCTAAGCCATTTGATATTGCGATCGATTGTGGGCCTCGAAGCATAAATCATTAGTATTATTATTAATCAATAATATATATATTTTTATTTTAAAAAAATAACACTATTGTAATGGGTTTTGCTACTCAAAGCCCGTTACAATAGTGTTATTTTTTTAAAAAAAAAAGCTTCATTGTAACGGGCACAACATGTGTTAGTTACAATAAATGACTTATTGTAACGGGCCTATCAGGTGCCCGTTATAATAAGTTATTTATTGTAACTAACAGGTGCCCGTTACAATAAATAGTAGATATTGTAACGGGGCCAATTGTAACGGCAGATGACCGTTACATTAGGCCATTTTTGCCCGTTACAATAACTACTTTTTTTACTAGTGTGTGAAACAAAAACACAGTCAATTCCCACCATAAATTATGCAAGAGCCATAGGATTCGATCATGTTGATTCAATCCCAACCCAAGGAATGGCGGGAGGTATCTGGATAGTATGGAAAGACCATGGCTATAACCCTTTTAATCTAACTGTATATCACAAAAGTCAAATGTTTATTGCTTGTAATATAACTATTCAAGAACGTGTATTTACCATCATTTTTATCTATGCTCCCCCACATAACCAAGACAAACACAGTTTTTGGAATGAATTAATTTCATTTGTCATTTACTTGACAACGCCTTATGTTATAATGGGGGATTTTAATGACATCCTTCATAAAGAAGACAAACTAGGAGGTACACCCCCAAATTCAAATAAAACAAAAAGACTAACAAACGTCACCAATACAATTAATTGTGTAGATCTGAAAATGATTGGACCCCCTTTCACTTGGCGAAAGAGGGTGCATGGTGCGGATAACATTCTAGAAAAACTTGATAGAGGAATAACAAGTACCCATTGGCTAAATGAATACCCTTATGCTTACATACAAAACTCACACTTTACTTCTTCTGATCATTCCATCATTACACTTAACCTATTTCACAATGAACCAAACAAAGCCAAACCATTTAGATTGGAAAAGTTGTGGTGTCAACACAAAGATTTCAAAAATGTTGTTTGTGAAGCATGGAGACAAAAGTTCAACGGCTCCTACATGTACTGTTTTTGCAAAAAAAAGTAAAATACTGAAAACACTCCTGAAAAAATGGAGTTCAAAAAAGATAGGTAATATTTTCAACCAGATAAGAAAAACTGACAACGATCTCCTCTTAGTGCAACAAAGGTTACTGAGTAATCCTCGTCACCAAAATAATATAAAAAAAACAAGAAATATTATTAAGTAAAAAATCAACCCTCCTGGAATATCAATACCAATATTGGAAACAAAGAGCAAGAATAAACAAGTTAAAATTTGATGATTCTAACACAAATTTTTTCCACACCAAAGCCACTATTAGGAAAAATAAAAACTTCATAAAGAAAATCATTGATGATGAAGGTCATACATTAACAAACCATGACCAAATCTCAAACAAATTAGCTGATGATTTTAAAAATAGACTAACTTCTAACCCTGACACCTACTTTGAATATACAGATCTAAATTTGATCCAAACAATTATCACCCCAGAGGATAATTTGGAATTAACTAGCCATGTCACTGATGACGAAATTAAAGAAGTTGTCTTCCAACTAGACCCAGATAAAGCACCGGGCCCGGATGGTTTCCCACCCTTCTTTTTCCAGCTTAACTGGAAAATAATAGGAAATTCTGTTTGCAAAGCCGTCAAAGCTTTCTTTCATTCTGGAAAGATCTTAAAAGAGAATAACCATACTTTCTTAGCACTAATACCAAAAAATGAAAATCCAACAAATGCTAATCATTTTAGACCAATCAGCTTATGTACTACAACATACAAAATTATTTCTAAAATTTTAGTTAACAGACTAAAGTCTACATTAGGAAAAATAATCCACCCATTACAAGGGGCCTTCACCCCGAAAGAATAATCCAAGATAACATTCTCTTAGCTCATGAGATCTTTAGCAATTTTCGGAGAAAAGCAGGTAAAGGTGGATGGATAGCAATAAAACTTGATATGGAAAAGGCGTATGACAGACTAGAATGGAATTATATATTTGCAATACTACAAAAACTAGGTTTTTGCCAACAATGGATAGATTGGATTAAGCAATGCATTACAACAACCTATTTCTCAGTGCTAGTAAACGGATATCCATCCAAACAATTCTGCACTTCTAGGGGAATAAGGCAAGGTGACCCATTATCTCCTTATTCATACATATTATGTGCAGAATTGCTGGCACGTTTTTTCCAGGAGGAATGTCTCAAAGGAAACAAAGATATAGGCGTGGCCCCACGAAAATCGGGAATGAAAATCCCTTTCCTAACTTTTACGGATGATACAATGATTTTTGCTAAAGCAAATGAAGAAAGCTGTAAAACAATAAAAAATATTCTAGATCAATACTGCAGAATTTCTGGCCAACATGTAAATTTTAACAAATCATCTTTCCAATGTACGAAAAACATCTCAACAGATCAAAAGTATAGGTTCAAACAAATTCTACAAATGGAAGAAGTTGAATCCCTAGATAGTTACCTTGGGTGCCCGATCATTGATAAACGAGTCACGAACAAAACTTTCTCCAAAGTTACCAATTCTACTAAGACTCAACTTTCAAAATGGAAAGCTAACTCCCTCTCCCAAGCTGGCAGAACAGTTCTTATAAATGCAAATCTAGCAGCAAAAGCTCATTACCAAATGTAGAGTTTTTTTACTCCCCTCGGCTATCATGAATCAACTTGATAAAACCAACAGGAATTTTTTCTGGAATAAAGACCCTAACTCAAAAAACACCAACCTAATTAGCTGGTATAGAATATGTAAACCAAAAAAATTTGGTGGACTGGAAATCAGGAAAGCCAAGACTACTAATAAAGCTCTCCAACTTAAATTATTATGGAAAATTGTCAATGAACCTGACAACATATGGGTCAAGCTAGTTAGCAAGAAATACTTAAAGGAAACTGATCTTTTTAGTTATAAAGCAACAACTGCAGCGTCATGGCAATGGAGGCACTTAATGAAACTAAGGCCATTATTTAAAAAAGCATTACGATGGCAAGTGGGAAATGGCGAAAAAATAAATTTTTGGAAAGATAGCTGGGTTCTTCCTAAGCCACTAGTGGAAATAATCAACCAAGTTAACATCAATCCCCAAGAGAAGGTTAAAGAGTACATAACAAACCAAAATCAATGGAACAAAGAAAAACTAATTCAAAATCTTCCCAACTGGATTGTGGACCTAATACTTTATATTCCTATCCCAAATAATGCCTTACCAGACAAACTTTTTTGGGGACCTTCACCAGATGGCAATTTTTCGACAAAGTCAGCAACCCTATTCTTGCAAGGCTACACATACCATAATAAACCGAATACTGTACCTTATATTTGGATTTGGAAACTAGATATACCACCAAAAATCAAACAATTTTTATGGAAAATTTGTAACGATGGTCTTCCCACAAATGAGAGGCTAAGTCGTAATAATGTGGCAATCCCCGCTTATTGCCACTCTTGTAATAATCACTTAGAAGACCTGAGTCATTTACTTTTCAATTACCCGAAAGCTACGGATATTAGGAATATATTAGAGCAACAAGGATGGAAAATTCCCAAACATAATGATAATTTAGATATGATGCAAAATCTATGTAACATTAAAAATGAAATTGGGTTTGAAATGTTTTCAAAATGGAGCGTTGTCTGGTGGTTCATGTGGATTACCTGCAATAAACGTGTCTTTAATAACCAAAAGCTTTTCTAGCATCCAGATAATAGAAATGACAAGGAACTATCTGATAAATTTAAAAAAGAGTAAGGACGCAAACATTGATTTTGATTTTCATAACACAACAAATATTGCCACGGAAAATAAAAGTTCTCCATACACAGTAAATTGGGAACCGCCCCCACAAAATATGTTCAAATTAAATTTTGATGGATCAAAAATCAATAATAGCTCAAGTGCTCTTGGCTTTATCATAAGAGACCATAATGCAAATATAGTGATTGCTGGGGCAAAAGCCCTGCATAAAAGTTCTTCTATTTTGTTCGTAGAAGCCTCAGCCTTAAAAGAAGGAATTTACCAAGCAAGAAGGCTAAACATTGATAACCTACTGATTGAAGGAGACAACTTAACAAACGTGATAAAAGCAATTTGGAAGACCCCTTGGGAAATCAACTCCATAATCCAAGAAGTTAAGCTAGACCTACAAAGCTTTAGTAACTACAACATTTCACATCGAGTCCGAGAAACTAACCAAGCAGCGGATTACTTAGCTCACAAAGGTCATACTCATACCAATTTAATTTGCTGGTTCTCTCCGATGGACCACCACTTTTCCTTAATTTTGCGCAAGAATGCGCTGGGCTTATCCTTTGATTGGGGATAGTCGGATTTTATTTCCTTTTAAAAAAAAAAAAAAAAAAAATAAGATTGGGCTCTACTTTTTTTTCCATTGAAATTACAGATTTCAATTTCAAAATTCAAACGACAATTGAATTTTGAAATTCAAATATTTTTATTTTACCTTTTTTTATAATTAATATTTGTTATTGCTCAATTGATTTTTAGTAAATTACTATTGCCAAGCCAGATACCGCCGTCGATCATCGGGCCTCCGCCAACCGTCAATAACCGTGGCTCCGTCATCAAGGTGGGCTGCTACCATGTTCATCTTCATCGAGGCTCCAACATCAATCGTCAACAAATGTGGCTCCGTGACTAAGTTGAGGCGCTACCACCGCCATCCATCCACCACTTACCATCTTTTTCTGGGCAAGTTTTAATCAGGCAGCCAATTAACCTCTCCATCCATCCATCACAAGCGCCAACCACCGCCATCCATGTTTTGCACGAATTGCTACCACCGCCAACCATCCACTACTTACCATGTTCTTCTTCATAGTTTGTTTAAGTTTTTTAATAAACATTTTATTTTATTTAAGAAAATCTCACATTATATCTGAGATCTAAATTAATTACTTTCGCACTATAATTTTTTAATACACAAGGTGCATATTTTAATTTGCCAAAAACCAACAATGAAAATGATCCTATTTTGAAAAACATATTCCTTAAAAAAACATATACAAAAAAATGTCACGTTTAATATGAGCGATCTTTTTCTCAGAATAATATACTATTTAAAAAGAATTAAGTCATGAACTATACAAAAATACAAATATTTAAAACCACATATTTGGGCTCTCATGTCAAATAACAAAGTGAAATCCAAAAGGACGGGATACAGGAGACCGCATCTTCAATTTTCTGTTGGAACTTTCTTCTGTACACCTTTTTTGAAACAGTAGACTAACGGGTAGAAGGATCGTTAGACCACAACTAAGCATGAAGAGCACATTGTACCAATTAATGTATATGTCATTGTCATTACCCAATTCAAACACAAACTTCTCACAGAAATTGGCATTCTTTATCCTTATATCCTGAAATTACCAAAAAATAAATATGAACTAAGTCATGAAATTAAAGCACAATAAAGTAAGAAGACATCTTCAATTAAGTCATGAAATTATTATAACTTTGATAAATTTTCGATTTTCTACATGAAGACTCCAATAATTCATATACTAAAAAGACATCTTCAAAAAAACAATTTCAACCCAGAAACTCAAGGAAAAAAAAAACAAACACAGAAAAAAAAAGCACAAAAAAATTTACAACCAAAATTAAACCCAGAAATTTACTTACAATACCATCAGGCCATGTTGAATAATATTTTTAGGATCAATTTTTTTTTTTAAAAAAAAAAGAATGTGAAGGGTCATGTTGAAAAAAGATTTTTATGATCAATTTTTTTTTTAAAAAAAGATAGGAATGCGAAGGGTCATGTATTACAACAGACCCATCGTCACCATGAAAAATGTATTTCACAAACCACCATTAAGTTATGAACTAAGTCATGAAACTAAAGCAGAATGAAGTAAAAAGACATGTTCAATTAAGTCATGAAATTAAAGCAGAATGAAGTAAAAAAACATGTTCAATTAAGTCATGAAATTAAAACAGGATGAAGTAAAAAGACATGTTCAATTAAGTCATGAAATTATTATAACTTGATCAATTTTTGATTTTTTTACAGAAAAAACTCCAATAATTTATAGACAAAAAAGACATCTTCAAAAGATAATTTCAACCCCAAAAAAAAAATAGAAAAAAAAGCACAAAAAAATTTAAAACCAAATTAAACCAAGAAATTTTGTATTGAAATCAGGAAATTCTTTTCTCTATTTTTTTAAAAAATAAGTCTTACTCTCTCTACTGTCTCCTCATCTCTCCCACTGTTCATGAATTAATTTCTTCCACCATTAATGTGCAACAGCTACTCCAATTTATAGCTATTAGAGCAGCTAAAAGCAAAGGTGAGTAGTATTCATTGTTAGATTGAAAATCAAACCCAATTAAAGACATTATTTGCTAATTTTTTTTGTTTTTCTTTGCTCAAAAATGGCTCGAAGTAGGTGAAATTTCGGTTTCGAAATGTAGAATTATGGAACATATATACTTTGAATGTTGATATTTTTTGATTGATATAAAAATGGTAGAATTATGGAACATATATACTTTGAATGTTGGTATTTTTTTCATTGAGTATAAAAATGGTAGAATTATGGAACATATATACTTTGAATGTTGGTATTTTTTTCATTGAGTATAAAAATGGTTTAATTATGGAACATATATACTTTGAATGTTGGTATTTTTTTCATTGAGTATAAAAATGGTAGAATTATGGAACTTATATACTTTGAATGTTGTGGTATTTTTTTCATTGATAATTGGGGTTTTGTGTGGATTTTGGAATGTTTAATTTGTTATTTACATATGCAGCAATTGAGATGGATTGTAGGCAAATTGTTGCAATTGATTTTGATTGAATTGAGAAGATTATATGGTGTTTTGTATTTGTTTTGTTGTGTTGTATTTTAGAATTCAGAAGAGTATATGGTAGAGGTGATTATTTTTTTGTTCTTGTATTTCGTGAATTGAGAAGAGTATATTGGGGTGTTGGTTTTTTTCCTCAGGTATAACCCTTTGATTTATGGAGCCTATCAACATTCGCTTGTACTTTGGAGGTTATTTTGTGACCAAAAAAAGAAAACAACATATGAGAAACATCCTAAAGTGGCACCTAAAGACTTTGGAGTGGCTTTAAGACTAAATGTGGAGGAGGTTTGTTATTTTGAGTTTGCATATTGGATTCAGAGTGATTTAGGGTACAATGATGTTGGGGAGATTTGGTATAGAGAATGTAGTTGTAGTTTGCACACTGGGAGAGCAAGAGTGATGAGTGATGAAGACATACATGAATTTTTGAAAGCACCTGAAGAAGATAGATATTACCATCTGTTTGTGGTGCACCCAGATAAAAAAACTGTTGAAAATGATACAGAGAGGGAGATTCATGATGATGAAGACTCTGAAGAGACAGATGAAGTTGTTAGAAAGCTAATTGAAAATGAGAGGTGGGAAATTTAAAAGAAGAAGGCAAAACAGGTGGGTGAGAAATTAAGTAGCAAAGAATTTTCATGGAGTCATAAAAGTGTCATTGAGAGAATATTAAAGAATGCTATTGAAGGGGGACCACAAGATAACATAGAGGATGAATCCTAGATCTCAATCAAACCCTAAAAGAAGTCCACCTCAAAACATTGAAAAAACTCTAACTTCTTCCTCTAATAAAACTGCAATCCCTACCTCTATCTAACCACAACACCAACTAGTTTCAAAACCCAATTTCAGAGAAAAGCTACCTATTCTTTCAAGAAATAAAAAACAACCTGCTATTCTTGAGGAGGTAGTGAGGTCAGACAGTGATGAAAGGGGCAGCAGCTCAGATGATGAAGTGTAACAACCCCTATTTTGGAGGTTAGAATTTTAGGTATTTAGGTCGTAGCTTTTGTCGCCTTAAAATTTTATTTCAAAAATTATTAATAAATTCCCTATTTTATAAATGGAAAATCTTTTAAAAAGTTATTTTCCGGGAATTTATGTTACTAATATTTTATAATATTTTCAAAACTATTTCCTTCTAATTAGGTTATCTTATTTAATTGTGCAGTCTAAGCCTATTGAACCTAAACTCTTTTAGATTTGGGCCAACAGACTTAAACTCTTATTTGTTAATGAATTAATCCCAAAGGCTTACCCTTGTTTCCCCTCATAGCCGGCCCCCTCTTTAATTATTCCCATATTATTACTTTCCTTCTAAGCCCACAAATAATCATAAGCCTATTATGTCTTATAAAAACCCCTCAAGCCTATACCTATTCTATTCCATAATCACAATAACAAACAAAAGAAAACTCCATCCTTTTCTTGCTATCCTCATGGCAACCTCCTAACAAAAACCAAAAAAATCTTGCCTTTCATCTCTAAAATCAACACCACCATAAGAAGGAACCTTCAATCATTCAAACGACCTTCAACCATTAATCACAACAACAACCTTTGGGGCGTGTTGCTTGCTTGGGCGAACGAGGGTGACAAGTGGGAACCAAAGGATTTTCGAACTTTGCTTGATTGATTTAGGTAACTAGCTTTTCACTTAGCATCAAGATTGGATAGAAATTGTTGTTGTTCAACCTTTTATGCGTGAATGTCGGGTATTTTGGTGAATTATATTGATGATTTTCGTGGGGTTCAAATGCTAAAGATGGTATTTTTTATGTTTGAATTATTATTACTAATATTAAATAATTGCATGATTATAAGTATGTTGTTGAGTGTATGAATTTATTTCTTGATCAAATCTTGTTATTTATGGACGGTTGAGTGAGAGAGAGAGTGGTGCGTTTTTCTAGGAGAGAGGGAGAGATTTTGTGGAAATGTTGTTTTATTTCCTATTTGCATGCTTCATTTAAAATTCAAAATTGCATATTGTTTCAACTCCTTATTTAATTTTGTTGGACACGTTTTTTTTTATTTTTTTTATTTATATATATTATGGCAAAAGAATTATTTGTTCCACTAAATAAAACAAATGAAATTAATAAAAAGGAATTGCTCATCAATTTACCCATACAAAGCATTATCAGCTATTTGGACCATAAGGGTAATATTATAAAGACTTCTGCGAGTTCTAAATAACACATAAATTGTTATGAATTTAGAATTCATCTATTTACCAAAAAAAATAATAAAAAAAAATAAATTAGAATTTACATTTATTTTGCAAATTTATCCTACCAATTTATTTAACAACAATTAGGGATTTATTTCGTGACAAAGAAAATAGTTAATGAATTTTAAGCATCCCTAGCTCTAGTCGAATGCTTTCAAATTTTTCTCTTGGTAAGGGTTTAGTAAAAATATCAGCTATTTGTTTTTCTGTTTCACAAAACAATACTTTTACCAAATCCTTCTCAACATAGTCTTTTAAAAAGTGATGCCTTATATGAATGTGCTTCACTCTAGAGTGATGCACCGGATCTTTTGAAATACATATTACACTTGTGTATTATCACAATAAATAGGGACACACTCAAATTTTATACGAAAATCACGTACCTGTTGTTTGATCCACAATACTTGAGAGCAACATGCAGCTGCTGCTACAGATTCCGCTTCAGCTATGGACAATGCCACCGTATTTTGTTTCTTCGAACTCCAGGATACCAAACTGTTCCCCAAAAATTGTGCGATACCAGACGTGCTTTTTCTATTTACAAGATCTCCTGCATAGTCTGCATCTGCATAACTTGTTAGATTAAAAATATCACTTCGAGGATAGAAAAGACATAAATCCTCAGTTCCTTTCAAATACCTAAGAATTCGCTTAACCACTGTTAAGTGAGATTCTTTTGGATTTGATTGAAAATGAGCACACACACCAACACTAAAAGCTATGTCAGGTCTACTCGCAGTTAGATATAATAAAGACCCAATCATACCTCGGTACATTTTTCATTTACGGACTTACCGTTGGTATCTTCATCTAACCCCTCGTACCTGTTCCCATTGGTGTATGGTTTGTTTTTGAATTTTCTAGTCCATAATTTTTCAAGAGCTCCTTCACATATTTTTGTTGATGGATCATTGTTCCTTTCTCTGTTTGCTTAATTTGCAAACCAAGGAAGAAATTCAGCTCACCCATCATACTCATCTCAAATTCACTGCTCATGAGACTTGCAAATTCCTCACACAAAGAATCATTAGTAGCTCCAAAAATAATATCATCTACATAAATCTGAATTACTAAAATATCAGTTCCTTTTGATTTGAGGAATAAGGTTCTATCAATTTTTCCTCTAATGAAATCATATGACAACAAGAATTTTGATAGCCTTTCATACCACGATCTAGGGGCTTGTTTAAGTCCGTAGAGTGCTTTATCAAGTTTAAAAACAATGTCTTAAAATCTAGGATTTTCAAAACCGGGTGGTTGTTCCACATAGACGTCTTCATTTAAATATCCATTTAAAAATGCGCATTTAACGTCCATCTGATATAACTTAAAACCCATGTATGCTGCAAAGGCTATTAAAATTCTTGCTACAGGTGCAAAAGTTTCATCAAAGTCTATACCTTCTTGTTGGTTATAGCCTTTGACAACTAATCTGACCTTATTTCTTACTACTGTACCATGTTCATCTAGTTTATTTCTAAAAACCCATTTAAGTCCAATTACCTTTTGATTTTGAGGTTTGGATTCAAGATACCATACCTTATTCCTTTAGAACTCATTTAGCTCTTCTTGCATGGCTGTTACCCAATCCGAATCTCCTAGGGCTTCTTCATGACTTTTGGGCTCTAACATGGAAAGGAATGCATGGAATGCACAAAAGTTTCTCATTTGAGATCTTGTTTGTATTCTTTTTTCCATGTTGCCCATTATAAGATCCAATGGATGAGAGCTTTGATATTTCCATGGCTTAGGTCCAAAGACTCGACCAGTAGTTTCATTTTGTACTTCAGCGTTGTTTGGATCAAGAACCTGTTCCTCTTCTCTTTCAGCATCTTCTGGCACATTTTCTTCTTGAGGAACTGGTTCCTCTGGAACTTGTTCCTCAGGAACTGGATCCTTTTTCTTATTCGCAATTTGCTCCTCGTCTTCTTTTTGAGACTCGCCTGGTCGTACCAAACTAATCTCGAAGACTTCTTCAATACTTTCTTCCTGCAAACTGTTAGTCTCATAAAAATAATATGGACACTTTCCTCGACACACATTGCTCTTTTATTATAGACACGATATGCTTTGCTATATATTCAAGGCATATCCTAAAAAGACTGCTTCATCACTTCTTTGATCAAACTTACCAAGATTATCTTTTCCATTATTATGAACAAAGCACTTACAGCCAAAAATGCGAAAGTAAGAAATATTAGGTTTTCTTCTTTTAAGAAGTTCATAAGGAGTTTTATTTGTAATAGGTTTAATCATAGCACGATTAACAATGTAACAAGCCGTATTCACGGCTTCTGCCCAAAAGTTCTTTGGTAGACCACTAGCAATTATCATTGTTCTAGCCATGTCTTCCAAAGTACGATTTTTCATTTCAACCACTCCATTTTGTTGTGGAGTCCTTGGTGCTGAGAAATTATGATCAAGACCTTGTTCCCTGCAAAGCTCATCAAACCGTGAGTTTTCAAATTCCTTACCATGGTCAGATCTTAAATGTTTAATTTTAAAACCACTGACCCTTTGAACTTTAGTAGCAAAAGTGACAAATTCGTCAAAAGTCTCGTCTTTGCTATGAAGAAAAATAATCCAAGTAAATCTAGAAAAATCATCAACTATTTACAAAGACATATTTCTTACCTGATCTGCTTTGAGTTCTTATTGGACCACACACCATATGAAGTAGTTCCAACAGATTTTATGTGCTCACCAAATCTTCAATTTAAAATAGGATCTTACCTGTTTTCCCTTTGCGCATGCATCACAAACCTCATTCTTTGAATATTTCATTGTAGGTAAACCCACAACTAAATTCTTTGAATTTAATTTGTTTAAAACAATAAAGCTTGCATGTCCGCACCTCCTGTGCCATAGTAGTGGATCCTCTTCGATCACGCTCAAGCATTTTAAACTGTCACGAGGAACTAGATCCAGGTCCGCAACATACATGCTCCCTTTTCTGGTTCCTTCAAGTACCTTGTTCCCTGTTCGACTATCACTAACTACACAATTATTGTTTGTAAAACTTACATTGTTCCCTTTATCACAAAACTGCGAAATACTAAGTAAATTATGTTTAAGACCCTCGACTAGAAAAACATTATCAATGGAGTTCGTCTGTGACTTTCCAATTTTGCCAATGGCTACAATTTCTCCCTTCTGGTTGTCTCCAAACGTCACAGATCCTCCATGGTAGGCTGCAAGTGAAAGGAATTTAGATTTGTCTCCCATCATGTGCTTCGAACAACCGCTATCGAGGTACCACTGGTTGTTCCCCCTCACTTCAGCCTGCATCCACAATCAAACGTTAGTATGAGGAACCTAGTCCTGCTTGGGTTCCTCCAATAAATCAGAAATCAATTTTTCTTTCCAAATCTTTTTGACAAAAGTGGAGTTTTTCTCCTCTTATTCTTTCTTAGTGGTGCAATTGATCACAAGGTGACCAGTTTTACCATAGTAGGAACAGATCTTGTGACTGGGCAGATCTACTTACTTCTTTTTATTTTTGTTTTTCTTATATCCCAGACCTTCCTTTCCTTTGCTTTGAAATTTGTCGATCCAACTGACTACATGTGGGAGTTTCTTTTTATGAGGATCCAGATTCTTCTTCAAAGACTGATTTTCTTTTAAAAGTTCTTCGTAATCGATTTTCAGTTTTTCAAATTCGAGTCTCGTCTTTGAAGAGGGACCTGTTCCTTCTGGAACAAGAAGTTGAAGTTCTGCCAGTTTCATATTTAGGAGATAGTTTTTGTTTTTTACCTTTTCAAAACTCTCTTGAATTTCCCTATTTTTGTCAAATAGTTTGAAAAATCTAGTTTCTGTTTCTGATCTAAGTGTGCTCAACCAGGTTGTATGTTCCTTGGAAACTTCCAAGGCTTTTTCAAGTTGATCTCTGTTTAAGCACATTTCTTTATAGTCCTCTAGAGTTTCAACAAGTAATTTTGAAATTTATATCGAATTAAAAGATATGACCAAAATATAAATTAGGCTCATACTAGTTGACAAATTAAGATCATACTTATTTCATACCTGCACCAAACATCAACATTAGTCTTTCAACATATATATATATATATATATATATGTATAGGGTTGGGTTCCGGTGAGAAATTTCTTAATGTGAGAAGTGTGAGATCGAAGAGATAAATACATCAACTATGACCCAGAGGTACATCGACTACCAACTATAGGAACATTCACAATACCTTAAAAATACATTGAGTAAAAATATATTAACTTTGTACCATAAATACATTGACGCTAAACTATAGAAGGAGTAAAGAGGGAAAATCAAATTCAATCTTAGCCATTCATTTGCTCATCCAAAGGTCATAATTGTTTCTCACTTTTCTCACCAAAACTACATATATATATATATATATATATTATTGTATAGAAAGAGTTAGGATTTAATTTAATAAAGTGTATTATTTAATCAAAGTTAGATACTTCTCTAATTTTGTTTTCCATAAATATACTCTAAGAAATACAAGCATATATTTAATGAAATTAGACACTCATCTAATTTATTCTCCATAAATATACTGCATAAAATATACAAGTTATAAAATAAATTTAATTTCAACTAAAAATACTTTTAGTCAAATTATATTGTCATCATCAAAATTAGGATTCAACAGATGAGTTGAAGCAGAATGCTGTGGATTATCAGGTCGAGTCAAACGGTATTTCTAAGGAGACCACATCAGTGCAGCAGAACTCTGATTGGTCAGACCGCAAAATGTTCTCTCTCCAGGGCTATTGTCACAGAGTAGTCAAAATCATGATCAAACTCCTGTGAGCACAACATGCAGTCGCAATACTGAGTTATTGAATGTTAAGGATCCACCTATTGTGAAGAAAAGAGGTAGGCCAAAATATTCAAGGTTCAAGCAGTGTGGTGAGATGGGGTGGAAATGTAGGAAAAACCCCTCAGATAGTGTAATACCTGATGGCATCGAACCGAAGACGAAAGGGAAATGCATGGTCAAAGCGAGTACCGTGAAGGAGCCCAACAAAGGTAGTGTTGCCAAGGGTAAACGCAAAGTAGCTGCTGAGCAGGTGTACGAGGTTAGACTTGTCTTTAGTTTGCTTGCAATTGCGCATTCCTTCTTTTGTCTTGTCAGATTGTTCATTGATGTTATATGATGTTTGGAATTATGAGATGTAACTTGTTTTGTTCCCAATGGTTCCATGTAAACTTCATTGCTTATGAATTTTCATGCTTTGTAATTGTAGTAGTCGGAAAACTGTGCTAGTGGTGAAGCACCTAAAATGAAGGTTTATATACCTTTGGCTCATGTTTATTTTGAAATGCCCTCCAGTTTGGTGTTATTCATTTATGATATTTAAATAATTGTTTCAGGTTCGCAAACGCAAATCTGTTTCATTCATGCTAGGACAAAATTAAAATACAAACTTCCAGAACCCAGTTGATGATGAACTGGCATGGTGTGTGAAAAGTTTTCACATGTTGTGTGGGGAGACTGATTACAATAAGTAACTAAAGTAATTCACTTCTCAAAACAGCAATGATTCTAAGTTCATATTTAGGCTCAGTTGATGTGTTATGAAGACCTATACCTGTATTGGATCTTAAAATTTTTTAGGGTGTATTACTTTTGATAAATGTAAAACATGTTAATGTGACGGTATTTTAAGTTGTTCGTTTTTGTATTTCCTAATTCAATTTGTTTTAAGTTTTGCAGGTATGGTTCTCCATTGTTGCCTAAATAAGCCTCTATGTACTCTTTTGTGGATGCGGTTCTGCTTTGGTCTTTGGTTCGTCAGCAACATCTGCTAGTTCGTTTAGTGTTAGAAATGTAGAGTGGTAGTTTCCCTTTGTAACAAAGCTCGTATTTTAAGAACTTTCTATTTGGATACTTATAATTGTTAAATTACACTCTACTGAGTCTGTACAATATTTGATTACACATTAATTGTTGTACCTGGATTTTCTTAATTAATTTCTGAATTTCTATTTACTTGATCCAGTGTTCCTTTTGATCACCATCTATTGCTGAGAAGGTTTGCAGATTAAATGAAATTACTCAAACTATCCAAGTGTGATAATTAAGTGTTTCCTAATATGTAGTCTTCGACAATGAAGAATAAATTTTTGTTGACTTTCTCAAAGCTTGTCATTATTCTACCATAGTAAGTGATAGTAAAGATCTGACTACCAATTCAAAGTATAACTCTATTCCCTTCTATTTATCGGTTTTTCATCCTTTTATTATAGGAAAAATTAACAAAAATAATCCCAACTTTGGTTGGTCTTCCGTTTTTAATCCCAACTTTTCGAAAACCAAAAATAATCCCAACTATCGCCTTGGTTTTCCATTTTTGGACCCTCTTCAAATTTTAACCGGCTAATTAGCAAGGTTTACCGGTAGTTGTAGGTTAAATTTTGAAGAGGGTCCAAAAATGGGAAACCAAAGCGAAAGTTCGGATTATTTTTGGTTTTCGAAAAGTTAGAATTAAAAACAGAAGACCAACCAAAGTAAACATGCAATAAAAACCCTTAAAAAAGCCAAGAACAACATCATTCAAACCCATAAACATCCAATAAAAACCATTAACACAGAATTTTGCAAAAACCTAATTTCAAACTACATAAATTCAAACCCAAAAAATTTCAAACTTAACAACCTAAATTCAAACTCAGAAATTAAAAACCCTAAATTCCAACAGCAACAATTCAAATAATTTTACAAAACCTACAAAGTTGTATTTACAGAGTAAAAAAAAAGAACCTGGGGTTTGTTTATTTGGGATTTTTTCCGCTGGAACGAATTGGGGCAACAACTGGAAGAAGAGTAAACTTCACAAACCTTGACTTTGCTTCAATGGCAATGGTTAACAATGACAAAGGATTTTGGGAGGGAAAGGTTTTATGTCATAATTTGGGTTGGAGGGGAGATGAACTGTATTTTGTGTTTAAAACTCAATTAATATAAAAATGAAAGAGTTTAATTATCATAGAAACAAGCTGCTTACCGTCGCAGCAGGTTACCGGTATAATATAATGGTCCAAAAATGGAAAACCAAAGTAAAAGTTGGGATTATTTTTGGTTTTCGAAAAGTTGGGATTAAAAACGGAAGACCAACCAAAGTTGGGATTATTTTTGTTAATTTTTCCTTTATTATACCATCTTGGTCTTTGGTCACATTTAGTTTACAAATCAAATGCTAATGCCATAGCACGGTTTCAATCATTTTTTGTGGCAATTGTTTTGGATAAATTACAAATCATAAAATACAAATCAAACAATATATTGTGAAATAAAATAAAATAAAATAAATGTGAACTCATAAAATACAATTAAATTACAAAAAAAATATGATGCACCTAAAATAAATAAACCTTAAAAATACAACTAACTTCTAATAGAAATGGCAAAGATTTGTTAAACTTACAAAACCAAAACCAAAACCAAAACCAAAATATCGAACCCTAAAAAAATATATCTTACATACTTATGGAAACCTAAAACTAAAATTTTAAACAAAATTTCTTCAACTCAAATCAGGAAGTAATCTCTTCAAAATATATATCCTTCACTTAATCTGCAATGAAAATTGTAGAAATTAGTTAACTTAGCATAAAAACCTTAACTAGAAATAAGAGAAAAAAGGGAAACCAGATCAAAACAACCATAATACAAGATCAAACCCCAAAAAATCATCTAAAAAAATTGAGAACCCACAAAACCCACAAAAATAAAATCAAAAGAAGCCCCAATAAAATAAGAAATTAAAAACCCAAAACAAAATTTAAAACGAGAAACACCCTGGAAAAAAATTAAAATTGAAAAAAAAACCAAAACAATTCATACTCCAAACAAAAATATGAAACTAAAAAAATTAGGGCTTAATCGATAGAAAGTATCCAATAGTATCAGATCTAACTTACAAAAATTCAAAACCCAAAAAATCAACTAAAAAAGAAAATCAAAGACGCCCCCCTCCCCCCAAAGAAAACCCAGATCTTAGTAAAAAGAATTTGAAAATTTGAAACCCAAAACCAAGGATAGATGACATAAACCTGATTAACAATCAAAGGAAAAAAAATAACAAACCTCAAGAGAATTTATTTTTTAAAATCAGAAGAAAATTAAAAAGAAAATCGTGAATCAAATGAAAAATTAAAAAAGCCCCAAAAAATCAGATCTAACTATAAAAATCAAAGAACGCTCCCCAAAAAAAACCCAGATCTAATTCAAAAAATTTGAACCCAAAATTAAGATAGAAACCTCATGAACAATTAAAGGAAAATTTTGAAAATGCTCAAATTACTAATTAACCTTCATCAGTCACCGCCTTTCCGGTCTTCGTCTTGGTGGTCCACCGCTGCAAAGAGAGAGATGGAGAAGAGAGATATGGAGTGCAATATGAGAGAGAGATGGAGAAGAGAGATCCATGTAGAGTGAAATATGAGAGAGAAAGAGAGAGATGGAGAGAGTGGGAGGGGCGTGAAATATGATAGAGAAAGAGAGACAGAATAGGGGGCTATGCAAAGGGAATTAAGGGATAGGTGCATGAAATATGAAGTATGTGAATAGTTTTAAGGAAATAAAATTACCATCCGCTTTAAAAGTCGACGTTAAAATAAAATAAAGCGGACGGTAATTTGTCGACTCAAATTTTGAATATCCCCGTGTTTTTAGCGTTAGTCCAAACGGACGTTACTATTTTTTAAAACGGACGCTAATTTAAAATTCATGTTCAAAGTATTGAAATGTCTACAACGCCCGTTAAAACGGACGCCAAAATTTTAGGCGGACGCTAATTCACATTTAAAGTCGGCTTTTAAAGCGGACGGTAATTAATGGACGGCAGAAACGCGGAATGTTGTAGTGAAGTAAATCTCTCATAGGGCCATGATTAAGATTGATCTGAAAAGGGCCTATGACTCCATTGAATGGAGTTTCTTTTCCACCATGCTACAATAATTGGGGTTCCCTTCTATTTTTGTCACTTGCATTGAGATCTGCATCTCTTCAGTCTTATATTTAGTAATGATCAACGGTTTTCCCTCCAAACCCTTTAAAGCTAAGAAAGGTCTAAGGCAGGGTGATGCCATGTCCCCTTTCCTGTTTGCTCTAGGAATGGAGTACCTCTCTAGATGTCTTTCTGAACTTAAAGAGAATGGAGATTTCAATTACCATACTAGATGTGAGAAGCTGTCCATTACCCAAATGATGTTCGGAGATAACTTACTTCTTTTTGCAAGAGCAGACCAAAGCTTTGTCAAGTTTATTTTCCAAACTTTTACCAAATTCTCCATGGCTTCTAGCCTAGTTGCAAATTTAGGTAAGAGTGAAGACTTATTTGGTGGGGTCTTAGAAGAGGAAAAACAACAAATGTAGGAGCTACTAGGTATGATAAGGGGTGTAATTCCCTTTAAGTACCTAGGGGTTCCAATCTTTTCAAAGAAATTATTTATAGCCTAATGCAGACCCCTAGTTGGCAAGGTCACTACAAGAATTGATTCCTGGATCATATGACAACTCTCCTATGCACGGCGATTACAAATGATCAAGAGTGTTCTCTTTGGGATTCAGACTTACTGGGCCCAGATCTTTATACTTCCAAAAAAATCATCAAAGAAATAGAAACTAATTTTAGAGTGTATTTATGGACTGGTAATAGTACTAACTCCAAGAAAGCCCTTGTCTCCTCGGAGCAGATCTACTTGCCTAAGCTCAATGGAGGGTGGAATGTCTTATCTTTGGTGGAGTGGACTAGAGCTGCTATATGCCGAGTTCTATGGGACCTAGCGCATAAGATTGAAAGTATGTAGGTCAGATGGGTACATATATATTATTTCAAAAAAGGAGATTGGTGGCATAAAGCTTGTCCAAATAAATGCACTTGAAACCTGAAGAAGATTCTACACTGCAGGGAGGTAGTGAATGCAGATAGGGGTGGCACCAGTTTGAGCACCATGGCAAGCTCAAAATTAGCAAGATGTACAACCGACTCATACTACAAAGTGTGAAAGTAAATAGGAGAAACATTATCTGCAATCACAAGGATACTCCAAAAAGTATGTTCATTTTATGGCTTGCTTTGCAGCATAGATTAGCCACTAAGGATAGGTTGACTAGTTGGGGAATCAACTGTGACCCCATGTGTGTTTTGTGCAAAACTCAACCAGAGACTCACAACCATTTATTCTTTGAATGTGACTATAGTGCTAGTATTTGGGAAGATCTCTTGACCATTTTTTATGACATTAGGCAACAGATGCAGAGGAGCTGCAGGAAAATAGGCCCTAAATAACAACTGCTTAATATGCTATTCCCAAAGGTTGTTTCCACAATTTGGATTGAGAGGAACAATAATGCAATCTACAAGGACAATTACAAACCTATAACTGTGACTATTAGGAAAATTATTTTCAATGTTTCTAGTAGATGTAATGATAGTTAGAGAGCTTTAATTTACCAGTAAGGTAAAGTTTATTTTGTAGAGCTTAGGTTTTTTAAACTCCTTAGTTCTTTCTGTTTGTATCTAGATAGCTTGTTTGTTTCTTTTGTGGCTTCTGTGGGCCTCTAGAGATGGTTGCGGAGGCGCAGTGAGAGGCATGTCTCCATTGAGCCCTTGCAACCATGGTGGGGTGACTGCTGTCACTGCTGATAGGAAGTAAAATTTCATCCTTTTATACTACTTACCAAAAAAAACACATCTAGAACCTCATCTTTCATTTTGTTTTCTATTATGAGAGGATGAAACTGTGCATTGTATGTGAAGTGTGTGTAATAACCCAAAATTTTGGTCTATTTTAAATTTTTATTTATTATTTGATTACTTAATTTGATGGGCAAAAGATTCAAACCCGAGTTAAAAACCGAGCCCAAACTTTTTACCATGCTTTGCCAATCTAGGGCCAAAGCCCAAATTAGCCCTTAACCCTTAGACTCACACGGTCCAACCCCTTTTATTTATCCCTTTCTAACTAATTTGTTTTATCCCATTAATTAATCTAAAAACATATCTAGAAAAGATCCTACTTTTATCTTTCCTATTGCTCTCCTAAATTTTAGTAGTTTACCCAACAACTTGTTAAGCAGATTAAAAACCTTGTTCCTACTCTTCATCACGTCACCATCAAACACCAAACATCAATATTTTTCTATTCCTTCTTTTCTCTTCTACAATTAAAAACCTCACATTAAATCTTGAAGCTCACAACAAACCATCCAAAAGGTTTGAAGCAAGAAACAAAGGGAACAACACCCAACTTTGTTCGAGTATCATACACGGCTAAAACATCCACCACCTTCGAATCTTGACCCATCAATTGAGGTAATTACATGTTTTGCCTAATCTGTGAACTAATTAATTATATAATTCATAGAACAAGTTTAGAATTAATTTAGAATTGATAAAATTGCTTGACTATGTGTTCACGTGTGACGGCCGAGTATTGTTTAATGATTTGATGATTTTATTTTACGTTCTATTATGATTCTATGATTAATATATGATCCTTGCCATGAATCCTAATTATTGAATTAATGAATTATTATCTAGCATCATAACCGAATTGTTCCATTTATATTCTTGAATTTTTCGAGTGACTTAGTAAATTAAATATTTGATCTTTTACTGGTAATTTTGTTCAATCCATGGTCTAATATGATTTTCTTGCTTTATTGTTTAAGTTCTTGAATTCAAGAATTATATCTTGATTTATGTTGATGAAAGTCGAATGGGTGATGAATCTTGGTTAAGTTTGGTTCGAATTCTTGAGTTGTATTTCCATGCATGAATTTTTATGAATTACTCTAATTTAATTGTTCTAATTAATATAATTTTCGAGTGGATTAATTAAATTGATTGAATTATAATTGTTGATGTTGTTCATGGACTATCCGTGTAATTGAGGACTATTTAAAGGTTTGATTTTTGGTTTATTAATTAAATGATTGGAGTTAATTATTGGATTATGTTATTCGCTAATTGCTATTCTATGAATTTATCTACTTGTTATTCTTTGCATTGTGTCTTGAGTTCGAATTGGTGAATCGAGTAATTGAAGTGCCTAGTTTGTCTGACGAGTCTAGAAGTCAAGTTAGAATGTTGACCTACAGTTGACTAAGTAGCAAGTTAGGTTGACTTAGAATATAAGTTTAAGTCCGAATAAATTAATAAGATAATAATGAAGGAAAGGAAACAGAGTAATAGGATATTTTCTTGTTTCGATCTCTGGCTAGGAAAGACTTGGTATTTAAGATGGCCGATATACGTGCCGCACCTCTCTTTCCTGGGATTTCGAACATCTTAGTTCCAATTACGGTCACCGAGTACTTCCAATTATGGTATACTCTACCGAGTTTAAGGTATTGACGGCTGGCATATAATTATAATTGGAATTGACGGACGGTTATGCCGATAATTAAGGAATTGACAGCCGGTATGAGCACCATATAAAATACATAATAAATGTTAAGGAAAGATGATGATGAAATTGAGCTAATGAAAGATAATGTTAATAATAATGGAACAATGGAATGCTATAGTTGGATGTTGAAGTCGGACTAGTGGAACAATGAAGTACATTTGTCGTACGTTGAAGTTGGACCACTGGAATGGTGGAGTACAACTGTTGTACGTTGAAGTTGGAACAATGGAAGATAATTTAAAGGATAAATGGAACAATGGAGTGCAATAGCCGTATGTTGAAGTTGAACCAATGGAGTGCAATAGCCGTATGTTGAAGTTGAAGTTGAACCATTGGAACGATGGAGTGTGATTGCTGTACGTTGAAGTTGGACCGATGAAAGATAATGAATTGAATAATGAAAGATGAGTTGTCACAGTCTATGGAGTCTAGAGTCTTGAGATGACCCTAGCTAGAGAGTATGGTTTGGTTATGTTATGTGTTCCGCTGCGTATTTGATTGGGTGACGTTTTCTATTGATTTGTGAATATGAATGTGTTAAACATGCTGACATTATGAATTGATTGTGCTATCTTATGCCTATTATATACTTGGTTGCGTTCTACGATTACGTAGAACATTCTAATTACTCCCCACTGACTGTGGAGCCCCCATTCCTTTTCAGGTAACGAAGTTGAGTAATCTGGGTTACAACGTTGGTTGGGTCTCATGAGCGAGCAAGCGTAGCAGTATTAGCTACCCATATTAGTAGACTTAGCCTTGTTAATGAATTTTAGTAGCTTGTGTTAGAACTTTAGTATTTTAAGTCACTTTCTTGACATATTCTAATTTCGGTTTAATTAATTTGGATTAATAAAAGTATTAAGTTTAGAGCTTCCGCTGTTTACTTTTAAGATTTGTGATATAAGTTTCAACCTTTAAGGATTCGCATTATTGTTTTCTTCGAAAACAACGTTGCTAAAATACGGGTCGTTACAGTTGGTACCAGAGCTTAGGTTAAAACCCTGAAATTACTTCTTCATAAGTAACTTGAAAGATGAGTGCTTTATGAAATCAAGAGCGCAACTTAGCCTGAAATGGTAAACCTAGCGAGAGAAGCTTTGGGTAGTGACATGGGTTAGGATGCGTTTATTTTAATTGCTGTGTTTTGTCTATTTCTGTGCTACTTGTGCTTCCTTATGAAAATTTTCGAGGACGAAATTTATTTAAGGAGGGGTGACTGTAATAACCCGAAATTTGGGGCTATTTTAAATTTTTATTTATTATTTAATTACTTAATTTGATGGGAAAAAGATTCAAACCCGAGTTAAAAACCGAACCCAAACTTTTTACCATGCTTTGCCAATCTTGGGCTAAAGCCCAAATTATCCCTTAACCCTTAGACTCACACAGTCCAACCCCTTTTATTTTTCCCTTTCTAATTAATTTGTGTTATCCCATTAATTAATCTAAAAACATATCTAGAAAAGATCCTACTTTTATATTTCCTATTGCTCTCCTAAATTTTAGTAGTTTACACAACAACTTGTTAAAGAGATTAAAACCCCTTTTCCTACTCTTCATCACATCACCATCAAACACCCAACATCAATAGTTTTCTATTCCTTCTTTTCTCTTCTACAATTAAAAACTTCACATTAAATCTTGAAGCTCACAACAAATCATCCCAAAAAGTTTGAAGCAAGAAACAAAGGGAACAACACCCAACTTTGTTTGAGTATCATACACGGCCAAAACATCCACTACCTTCGAATCTTGACCCATCAATTGAGGTAATCTGTGAACTAATTAATTATATAATTCATAGAACAAGTTTAGAATTAATTTAGAATTGATAAAATTGCTTGACTATGTGTTCACGTGTGATGGCCGATTATTGTTTAATGATTTGATGATTTTATTTTATGTTCTATCATGATTCTATGATTAATATATGATCCTTGCCATGAATCCTAATGAATTATTATCTAGCATCATAACCGAATTGTTCCATTTATATTCTTGAATTTTTCGAGTGAATTGGTGAATTAAAGATTTGATCTTTTACTGGTAATTTTGTTCAATCCATGGTCCATTATGATTTTCTTGATTTATTGTTTAAGTTCTTGAATTCAAGAATTATACCTTGATTTATGTTGATGAAAGTCGAATGGGTGATGAATCTTGGTTATGTTTGGTTCGAATTCTTGAGTTGTATTTCCATGCATGAATATTTATGAATTACTCTAATTTAATTGTTCTAATTAATATAATTTTCGAGTGGATTAATTAAATTGATTGAATTATAATTGTTGATGTTGTTCATGGACTAGCCGTGTAATTGAGGACTATTTAAAGGTTTGATTTTTGGTTTATTAATTAAATGATTGGAGTTAATTATTAGATTATGCTATTCGCCTAATTGCTATTCTATGAATTTATCGACTTATTATTGTATGAATTGTGTCTTGAGTTTGAATTGGTGAATCGAGTAATTGAAGTGCCTAGTTTGTCTGACGAGTCTAGAAGTCAAGTTAGGATGTTGAGCTACAGTTGATTAAGTAGCAAGTTAGGTTGACTTAGAATCTAAGTTTAAGTCCGAATAAATTAATAAGATAATAATGAAGGAAAGGAAACAGAAGGATATTGTCTTGTTTCGATCTCTGGCTAGGAAAGACTTGGTATTTAAGATGACCGCTATACGTGCCGCACCTGTAATACCCCAAAATTTTGGGATATTTTAAATTTTATTTAATTAATTAATTACTTAATTAATTAAATAACTAGCATAATATTGTTAATTTAATACCATATTAGCATAGAGGTGAGCCTAATTACTAATCCGGACCCAAACCAATTGCTTAAACCATGGCCCAAAACTCCCTAAACCACACGCCTACTCGGCCTCCCTCTACCAAATACTTCATTTAATTGACTTAATCTAATTACTAATTAAAACTAAACTATAAATCTATTTTGACTTTCTCCCAAAAAGTCATAACTTTAATCCTAACTCCCTACTAATTATTAGGAGAACATCAACATCTATTCTCCCAAATTACTCACGGTCCCCCAATAGTTCTTAAGGGAAAGAATTCAACAATTAACATATGATCTTTCTTTCCACCTCAAAACAATACACAAAAATCTCCAAAAACCTTTCTCCTAGATCTTATTCTAAAGATTGAAACAAGAAGACAAGAAGTATCCAAGAACCGTGAGGATTCGTGCCAAAGGCCACTCGACACCCCCCTTGATTTTGTTCATCTTGTTAGGTAATTAGTTGCTTTACTTAATTAATGGAATAAGATTAATAATATAATCCTTAGAATAGGTTTAGAAGTATGTAGAATTGCTTAGAATTGTAGAGTTTTATTGTTGAACTATTCTTTGATTTTCGAACCATGCATGTCGAGTAGAACAAGATGTTCATGATGAATTTTTGAGTTTATTTACATGTTTAATCCACATTCCATGCTTAACCTATGATCCTTGTTAATCTAAATTATTGAATAAATTATTGTTGAATTGTTTCAATAAAATCTATGAAGATGCCGTGTGCCATGGAGCCTTGTTCGAAAGTTTTCTTGATCAAAATATGATCTTTTAGTTATAATCTTGATCTTGTAACCATCCTTGATGATTTTCTTGAATTAATGATTAATCTATTTGGGTTCTTGAATTATGAATATTTAATCTTGAAAATTTGTCTAAAATGTCGGGTGAGTAACAAAATAAAAGAATGGATTTTTACTTGTTTTTATGATAAAAGATTAGATTATGAACTTGTTCTTGAAAATTACCTTATTTTAATTAATCAAAGCTTGTATTTTTAAGTGGATTAAATTGGATATTTGTTGCTTTTGGTTCGAAATGTCGAGTAGTCAAAAGGAGTTGTTACCTAAATTTTCATGGTTCAATTGGTTATAAGATTGGTATTCAGTTATTTTTGAAATAATTTTGGTTAATCTAAACTTGTATCTTGTATTGATGAATTTATCAAAGAATATGGTTGTATTGTTATGAAGGGAGCCGTGTATTATGGTAAGTATTTGGGTAAGATCCAATCTATATTCTTGTTCATGGTTGAGTTATAATATTGAATCTTGACCTTGATTATTGCATGTTTCTACTTATGAAATTGTTGAACTAAATACTAGAATTGCTAGAGGAATTTTCGTGTGAATCTTGTCTAGAACTCGTGTAGGACGAGTCTTGAACTAGGGTTTTGAGTCAATAAGTTGAACTAGAGTTGATTAGAAGTCAAGTCGTATCAAAGAAAGTCAAAGTATGTACTGGAAAAGTGAACTTGAAAAAGATAATTAATATATGAAGTGACCGCCCGTCTAGTGGCTAAAGAGTCATGAACGCGGGTATAGTCGAAGCCACTGTCCCTTCTGCGGTTTTGGGGCAGTTCTGGATCCCAGTGCTCGGGAAGTAGATCCTTTGTGGTTGACCCGGCATGAGACAAGGAAAGTTGGGGGAAGTAGATCCTTCGTGGTTGACCCCTTAGGAGCATATGACTGTGTCATGGATTAGCACCTTGAAATGAACTAGAACTTGTTAAACAATAATTAGAGTCTAGAGTCAAGAATAGGAAATGTCTAGCTTGGTTGGTCTCGTTGTGATTATTTTATGTTTTATTTTCCGCTGCGTACTTGAATATGTATAATGTAACTGTTTTCTTATGTTTCTTGACTAAATAACATCGGCGCTCGCCCAACCCAAAGCTAAGCAAGAACCTCATCATCAGAATTACCTGAAAAACAACAACAGTCCACCGTCAGTGGCGAGTAACATAACTGTCCCACCCTAACAGGGATACACATGAACATAGCACAAATCAAACAATCAAATCAAACATACAACCATACGAATCAAATCAAGTAATCATGCTGACTCGACTAACTTTAACCAACAAATAACAAATCTTTAAACTTTGGCGCAATCATTCACATACTAGACCGGACTATGCACGTACGAACGCATCTTACGCGATCGAACTTTCTACTATGCCAGGATTGAGAATCTTACTCCCAACCCCATGAAACCAATCTTACTGGAAATCCATATCCGAAGACAACATAGTAAGATCACCAACTATCCCAATACCGTGGATAGGATAGGGGCAACGTCTTAACCCAATTCTTAGAATCTTACTCTAAGTCTTAGGCGTCTAGTAGCAAAATCAAGCTAAACTTTAATCGAAATTTACATTCTTAGTTAATTCATAAGTTGCATCTTATGCCTTGACTCAAGAATAAAATGTAAATCATCCAATCTTAGGACCTCAAACATCAATCTTTAACATTCTTTAACTTTACTTTAATTAACTTTAACTTTCTTTAACTTTCAAGACTCGACCAAGAACTCATAAAGAACTCAAAGAACTCATAAAGAACTCATCCAGGATTCAAGAAATTCAATCAAGAAATCAATCAAGATTCAAGAACTTCAAACAAGAACTCATTCAAGATTCAAGAACTCAATTCCAAATCACCATTAATACACGCATAACATCAACAAGGTCCAACAATAATTTCATCAACATC
Source organism: Salicornia ramosissima (assembly GCA_951394345.1). Taxonomy (NCBI): domain Eukaryota; kingdom Viridiplantae; phylum Streptophyta; class Magnoliopsida; order Caryophyllales; family Amaranthaceae; genus Salicornia; species Salicornia ramosissima. Next base: position 26,620,268 of record OX596235.1, read on the forward strand.
CGAACATCAAAACTTCACAAAACTTGAACAAGATCAACATCAAATAATAAACTAACATAATTAATCATGAAATACACATAATCAAGTAGAAATCATCATAAAACCATCACCCAAAATCAGATTATAATTCACGCATAAAAATGAGTACATAAACATCAAACGGTCTAATCTAATCACTTAATCTATACTATGAATCATATTATACCAACTAGGTTGAGATAGTATGTTACCTTAATGAAGATTAAACATAAATTAACACAAAACTTGCAGCCCAGAACTCGAACCACACGGCCCCAACCACATGGTACACACGGCCAACCACACGAGCACACACGGCTTCCCTCTCGATCACGGCCCTGGCTGCACGGTTCCACGAACACGGCACGACCCCGGCTCAAACCACCACCACGGACCACCTTCTTCAACACGGTCTACCACACGAACCCACTCGAAACCCACACGACTCCCACACGAACCCACTCGAACAAGACCTCAAAACAACCCCGAACAATAATTCTTGATTGAAAATTATTAAAATTACAGTATCTTAAGTCACTTAAAGATCAATGAATGTTGAATCTTTAAGTTTGGGTTTGGTATTGAAGATGAACAATGGATGGGTTGAAGAATGCCAAAAATGGCGTGTGACAAGGAGAACAAATGGAGGGAGTTTTGTGTTTAGAATTTGGTGAGCAAGTGTGTTTAAGATGGCAAATGAGCAAATGATCTCAAGGCCTTACCAACTACTTCTATTTATATAAGTTAGTTAGGAGTGAATGCATGGCAAGTGGCAAAACTTGCCACTTAACAAAGTGGGGGGGGGGGGGGGGGGGCTATGACAAGGCCAAAATGGGCTTTTGGTGATTAATTGGGCTAATTACAAACTTGCATAATTAATCATGCTTAAATCATTTTTAGCCCAACAATATTAAATAATTAATTAAAAAATTAAATAATAAAAATTCTAATTAATTAAATAATAATAAAATAAATAATAATCAATCAAGAATAATCAAAACAATAATTAATCGAAATTATTCACATAAAATAAAATAAATAGTCCAAAATAAATTTTGGACCATACATAAAAATCACATAAATACAAATAAATACACGACAGAAATACCAACAAAATCAGGGTCGTTACAACCTCCCCTCCTTAAAGGAATTTCGTCCCAAAATTTAAGGCAAAGGAGATTGCTCACCTACGAAAAGCTCCGGGTACTTCTGCCTCATGGACGCCTCTGTCTCCCAAGTCGCCTCCTCATGGTGTTGATTTCTCCTCAACACCTTGACGAGCTGGACTTGCTTACGCCGGAGGGTCTTCACTTCCCGATCCAAGATCTGGACGGGTCGCTCCTCAAACGTTAGATTCGGCTCAAACGTGGCCGACTCCACTGGGATAATGTGGGTAGGATCATGTACATATTTCCTTAGCTGGGAAACATGGAACCCATCGTGAACATTAGACAGACTAGGTGGTAATGCCAACCGATATGCCACCTCCCCAACTCGTTCCAGTATCTCGTAAGGTCCCACGTATTTCGGTCGGAGTTTCCCCTTTTGACCAAAGCGTGCCACTCCTTTGAACAGTGAAACCTTAAGCAAGACTTTGTCACCTACCTCGAAAGCCAGCGGTCTACGTCGATTATCGGCGTAGGATTTCTGACGACTCTGAGTGGCGTGCATCTTAGACCGAATGACTCGGACCTTCTCAACAGTATCTCGTACCATCTCAGGTCCTAAAGCCACAGAATCATTAATATCATTCCAACAAATCGGACTCCGACATTTCCTGCCATACAGGGCCTCGTACGGAGCCATATCAATGCTGGAGTGATAGCTATTATTATAGGAGAACTCTATCAAACAGAGCATACGTAGCCAAGATTGATGGTAATCTAGAGTACATGCTCATAACATATCCTCCAGAGTCTGGATGGTCCTCTCAGTTTGACCATCTGTCGTCGCGTGAAAAGCGGTGCTCAGCTTCAACTTCGTCCCAAAGGCTTCCTGAACTGATTTCCAGAAACGAGACAGAAATCTCGAATCTCGATCAGAAACGATCTCCCTCGGAACTCCGTGAAGTCGGATAATATCCTGGGTATACGCCTCTGCCAGACGCTCCATAGACCAGGTCATCTTCATCGGAATGAATCTAGCGACCTTGGTCAACCTATCCACTATTACCCAAATGGCATTCAAACCATTACAGGAAGGTAGGCTAACCACGAAGTCCATAGAAACCGACTCAAATTTCCAGGACGGAATCGGTAGTGGCTGCAACAGACCTCCTGGTCTCTGATGCTCGATTTTAACCTTCTGACAGACTAAACATCGAGCTACGAACTCTGCTACATCCCTCTTTATCTTAGGCCACCAGAATTGGCCCTTAAGGTCCTGGTACAACTTGTTACCTCCAGGATGAACAGAGTAGGGCGAGTTATGTGCCTCAGAAATAATTCTGTTCCTGAGATCAAAACTGCCCGGTACACACCACCTCCCTCGGAATCGCAGACTACCATCGGAAGGGATCTCGAAACCTACGGCCTTACCTTGCCGTAAAGCCTCTCGAATCCTAGCTAACTGCGGATCATTCTGCTGACCCTCGCGCAATTCCTGAAGTAATTCAGGTTCAGCACTCATAGATGTCAGACGAAGTCTGACGGAACTACGGCTTCTACTGAAGCTCAAGCGATGCTTACGACTCAGTGCGTCAGCGACTAAGTTCGCCTTGCCCTCGCAATAGTTAAGCGTCAGGTCATAGTCCTTAATAAGCTCAAGCCATCCTCTCTGCCTCATATTGAGGTCTTTCTGAGTAAAGATGTACTTGAGACTCTTGTGATCCGTGAATACTCTACACGAACCACCATAGAGATAGTGCCTCCAAATCTTGAGCGCGAACACCACAGCTGCTAGCTCCAAGTCATGCGTGGGATAGTTACGCTCGTGCACCTTCAGTTGTCTCGATGCGTAAGCGATGACCTTTCCGCCTTGCATGAGCACACATCCTAGGCCACTTTTCGAAGCATCACTATAGACCTCGAAGTCCTCCTCATCGTTCGGAAGGGTAAGAATAGGAGCAGAGACTAATCTCTGTTTCAACTACTGGAATGCTTGCTCGCAAGCCTCCGTCCAAACGAATCGGATCTCCTTCTGATCGGTCGTCACTTGCTCCCCAGCTATCACAATAGGCACTCCTCGGAACTCGCGCTGACAAATAAAATCCTCTCCAAATGGGAGAGTTATAACTGAACTAACAGGAAAGCTGCCACGAAGATTAGACCTCGAGGCAAAACTACTAGCCACAAAAGAGATAGTAGCACCAGAATCAAATAAAACTAAAGCTAACACACCAGAAACAGGAAATCTACCTGATACGACATCGGGCTGAACCTCGGCCTCTGCCTCAGTCATACAGTAGACTCGGTTCTTCATCGGTGTCTTAGTCAGTGCCGGAAGCTGCTTGATCTCGGTGTCTGGCTTCCTCTCGGGGCAAACTGACGCCTATTGGCCTTCCTTCCTGCAGATAAAACATGCTATGGGCGAACTGTCACACCACTTCCCTGGATGGAAGTCTCTGCCGCAGCCTCTGCATCTCGAGCAATCGGAACCCTTATGCGAACTCGTGGTCGGAGGGGTACTGCTAGGAGCACTAAATCGAGGCATCTTAAAAGAAGACGACGTCGCCGGAACCTGAGTTCTCTTCCTGCTCGCATCCTCCTCGATTGCTGATGCCTGAATCTCGAGTGCCACCTCGTAGGCCAAAATGGGCTTTGGGTGATTAATTGGGCTAATTACAAACTTGCATGATTAATCATGCTTAAATCATTTTTGGCCCAAAAATATTAAATAATTAATTAGAAAATTAAATAATAAAAATTCGAATTAATTAAATAATAATAAAATAAATAATAATCAATCAAGAATAATCAAAACAATAATTAATCGAATTTAATCGAAATTATTCACATAAAATAAAATAAATAGTTCAAAATAAATTTTGGACCATACATAAAAATCACATAAATACAAATAAATACACGACAGAAATACCAACAAAATCAGGGTCGTTACAACATTAATTTATCGTACATTGAAGTTGGACCATTGGAATGGTGGAGTACAACTGCTGTACGTTGAAGTTTGACCAATGGAAGATAATTTAAAGGATAAATGGAACAATGGAGTGCAATAGCCGTATGTTGAAGTTGAACCAATGGAACGATGAAGCACATTTGTCGTGCGTTATAGTTGAACCATTGGAACGATGGAATGCGATTATTGTACGTTAAAGTTAGACCGATGAAAGATAATGAATTGAATAATGAAAGATGAATAGTCACAGTCTATGGAATCTAGAGTCTTGAGGTGACCCTAGCTAGAGAGTATGGTTTGGTTATGTTATGTGTTCCGCGGCGTATCTGATTGGGTGACGTTTTCTATTGATTTGTGAATATGAATGTGTTAACCATGCAGACGTTATGAATTGATTGTGCTATGCTCTATCTATTATATACTTGGTTGCGTTCTACAATTACGTAGAACATTCTAGTTACTCCCCACTGACTGTGGAGCCCCCAATCGTTTTCAGGTAACGAAGTTGAGTAATCTGGGTCTCATGAGCGAGCAAGCGTAGCAGTATTAGCTACCCATATTAGTAGACTTAGCCTTGTTAATGCATTTTAGTAGCTTGTGTTAGAACTTTAGTATTTTAAGTCACTTTTTGGACATATTCTAATTTTGGTTTTGTAACGACTCGGATTTTTGGGCCGTAAAATTTCGTGATAAATTAAGCCTTAAAGTCCAATAATAAAAAATTGGGCCAACAGACTTAATTTAATAATTGCTGAAGCTAATCCTAAACCCTTTTTAACCCTCCTAGCCGGCCCTACTAGAGCTCTTCCTAAAATTGTTTTATTTATTTCTTAATCTATATTATTATTAATCATATCTATGTTTAACCCTACTTAAAAATCTAACCTTTGATCTCCTATTGTTCCTCCTAAATTTTAGGAACTAAACTCTATTCCTCCTCACTCTAGCCGGCAACCCTTGCATTTAATCCCCTTTAATTCCTTCATAATATAACTCCTAATTCCTAATAAACCCCTACATAAAAGCCCTTTTTTTTACCCTTAATTATTATTGATCAAAACAACAAACAATCATCACCTTCCTTCTCAAAGAAACTCACGGCCCCCCTCTTGTAAGCTTCTCAAACATTCAACTTCCATCCCTTCCAAATCAATTTAAAGGTAACTAGCTTTTTCACTTAGTAGTAGGATCAACCAATATAGGATATTAAATTAGATAGATTGTTGTTAGTATTGTTGAACGTTTTTATGCGTGTTTGGCCGAGTGGTTTAGAATGTAATCTTTTGCTTTCATTATTTGTATCTTGACAAATCCTTGTGTGATCATGATAGGCTTATTTGGTGATTAATGATTATTTACAATCTTGATGTAAATTGATTTACTCGTTGACCATTATTTTGGAGTAATCTGGTGCGTGTAATTCCAAGATTGAGAGCAAGAATTATTTTTTATTTGTTTAAATGCATATTTTGATGACTCAATTATATACATTTAATTTTTGGAAATCATAAGTTCTAATAGAAGCATAAAAATTGTACTTTTATTCCTTGATTCATGCGTACACTTGTAAGTCATGGCCAAGATTGACTCTTTTGTTATATATTTCATAAACATGAATCTTGAATTAATTATTAAGCTTTCTTAATTCTCATGTGAATTGCTAATTACCACTTTCCGTGATTTAGTGCTGATGGCTGAATGTCATAAGTTGTTTTTTTTGTTATTTGTACTCTATAACTTTCTTTAATTATTACTATGAAATCCTTGATCTTTATAGGATCTTGTTATAAACCTTGAGATTGTTCTAACTTGTATTGAATCATTGTTTTAAACTCTTGCGTTGAACTGTGTTGGCCGGATGGAATTAGTTTGGGTTTGACTTCCAAATCTTGATGTTATGATAATATTAATTTAAACTAAATCTTTATGATTGTTTCGTTGTAAAGTCTATGCCTTTCCCATAAGTTTTTTTGGAGTCTTATGGACATATGCGTGAAGTGTTGAAAATGTGGTAAGAGTCATGCGTGATTAAGCTTATTGGTTTGATTTTGGGTCATGTCATTTATCGTTTGAGTCGGTCGTGTCAATGTTGTATCGGCCTTGCGCCGTGTCGTATCGGTTCATCTGTGATGAATCGTGTCGGGGACTTGTTTGTTGTATCGGCCTTGCGCTGTGTCGTATCAGTTCATCTGTGATGAATCGTGTCGGGGACTTGCTTGTTGTATCGGCCTTGCGCCGTGTCGGGGACTTGTTTGTTGTATCGGCCTTGCGCCGTGTCGTATCGGTTCATCTGTGATGAATCGTGTCGGGGACTTGCTTGTTGTATCGGCCTTGCGCCGTGTCGGGGACTTGTTTGTTGTATCGGCCTTGTGTCGTGTCGTATCGGTTCATCTGTGATGAATCGTGTCAGGGACTTGCTTGTTGTATCGGCCTTGCGCCGTGTCGGGGACATGTTTGTTGTATCGGCCTTGCGCCGTGTCGTATCGGTTCATCTGTGATGAATCGTGTCGGGGATTTTACTTGTTGTATCGACTTCGGTCATGTCGTTTAATTCTTGTTGTTGTTTAATAAATTGAATGTTGTATTAAGAATCTCGTATGTGAATTTGCCGTTGATGGAGTCTTCCGCTGTTGTGATCTCTGTTGCATGATTCTGTTATTGAATGTTGTAATACCCCGAAATTTAGGGCCAGAAAATTTCGCGGTTATTAGTTCTATTTATGCAATCTAAGTCCAAAAGGCCCAATTAATTTGGACTGTTTTATTTTATTTTTCCTCTTTTACTCTAAATTGGGCCAATGACCCAATCTTTTCCTTCTTTTAACCTTGGCCGGTTTTCCTCTCCTCTTTTGGGCCAAGTATTATTTTCATTTTTGGATTTAATTTGTTTAATTAAATAAACTAATTTAATTAAATAATATTTTAATTTTCCTAAACTAATTCAAACCTAGCCCAAATCCATTCATTTGCTAGGTCCAAATCTTCCTCTTTCTCCTCTTGAATTCACGGCAGCCTAACCTATTTTTAGGGTTTGTTATTTGTTTTCTTCTTCTATAAATAGTAGCTTAGCAATTTCATTTGTTTTCCAATTGCAAAAGCTTTAACTCCAAAAAAAAAATACTTTCCTCCTTTTCCTCTCAATAAGTCCGAACTATATTCACCCAAAGTGGTGAATTTTACCTTGGAAAATTTAAGCGATTTAAGGTAACTAAGCTTTCTCATTTAAATTTGGAACAAGTTAATTACATAGTTAATTAGGATTAAAACATGAAAATTGTTAGGAATTAGTGTCATGATCACCTAGAAAATTTCGAATCATATGATAGGATATTATGTAATTTTTCTTGATGATAATATGTAATCTTTATGAATTATTATGAAATTTTTCTTGATTATTTTATGTAGTTTCTTGAAATCTTTAATTGTTGAATAATTACTTGTATGAATTTATTTATAAATCAAATCTTGTTATTTCTTGATGAATTTTTCGTGGCAGTTTCTTTACTGTTTGATTATGAATCATGATTTATTTCGTGGCAAAATTCGTCCTTTTATTGCTTATAATAATTTAATCTTTCAAACCGGTAAAACTGTCCAGATTTGGTTTACGAATTTATTGAGATACTTAATCAATTCTTATGGCTACGAAATTTTAGATGGAAGTCATTAATAGTGTTTTACAGATTTTGTAAAATTTTCATAATTTTTAAAGATCGTTTGATATGGCAGAAAAATCTGAAACTGAATTCAGCCTAATCTGATTTGTTAGTTATAAAATTCCTTAAAAATAGTAAAAGATGTTATTTTTGGACGAAATTTATGCACGTTAAACCATGAACCTACATCTAGCTTTCATTAAAATTTCCAGATTATTCGAGACCTTCTAATGGTGGTTCTTAATTTAATACTTTAAAATCAGATTGTGTAAAATATGGTGTTTTAAGGATAATTTTAATGTTTATTATAAAGTTCGCTATGATTTATTGGTTATTGAATTTAATTAATTAAAGACGTAATTTTTGGTATTGTTGTTCATGATTTTCGAGTGGTATAAAATATGAAAGGTAGAATTTTTATCATGTTTTATGCAATTTTTGGTGATAATTATTAATTATTCGAATTATTGTTAATTGAACTGATTTTGTTAATTATTATGTTGATGAATTTATCTAATTAGTAAACTAATCCTAAAATGTCGAGTAGGTTAGTTATTGTTGACCAATTTTAGTTTAATTATTTGGCTTATAATAATATTGGAACAATTTTGGGAATTAATATTAATATTATAATTATTAATATTTATAATTAGGGATAAGTTATAATATGAAAGGGTAATAATAATACGATTAAAGGACTTAGTTATTTTGGACAATAAGTTGTATTTATTATTTTTATAAGGAAGTCAGTAGAGATAAGTTACAATAAGGAATTAAAGATAATAAGATATTATAGGGAAGGAAAGGAAACAGAGTAAAAGGGTAATTATTTGTTTCGATTTTTGGCTAGGAAAGACTTGGTATTTAAGGTGGCCAATATACGTGCCGCACCTCTCTTTCCTGGGACTTCGAACATTTATTCCCGATTACGGTCACCTAGTACTTCTAGTTATAGGAAAGATAATAAGTTAAGATCGCCCCTGCGATGACGCAAAGGTCATCAATCGGGTTAATAAGATAGGACGCCCTTTTTGATGATACACGAGTCATCAGATCGGGTTAAGTCGATGCCACTGCCCCATGGGATGAATACACGAGTTCACCCGGGCAGTTCTGAGTCTTAAAATATGTAGTCGTCTAAGTAGTAGTACACGAGCTGCTATTTAGGAGTTATGGCCATAGCTTAGGCTTAGTGGTGCACACGGGATCCACTACGGGCTGAATACACGAGTTCACCCCGGCATGTTTTAGGAAAGTTGTGGTGCATACGGGATCCACAACGAGCTATAAAGACCGGTCCGTTAAGAAGTGAAGATAATGATATGATATGATTTTAAAGTTAAGATGAATGATATAATATAATAATAAAGTTAAGATGAATGATATGATATGATTATGAAGTTAAGATATTGTAAGGTATATTATGATAATTAAGTTGTAAGCCTATGTATAATATAAGTTAAGCATCAATTGCATTGTAGTATGAATGGTATAAGTCTTCCGCTGTGTATGTCTGTATTCGTATGACTCTAGTATGCATATGTATGTATGACCGTATTTGTATGTGTATGTGTATGTGCACCCGTATTGTATACGTATTTTGTACGTATCTCTAACCGTATTTTGCAGGTATTATTATACGTATTGTATACGTACTTTTATACGTATTTTTGTACGTATTTTTATACGTACCCTGTATGATTTTTTGTATGAAATGTTATTAGTTTACATGTAATTTTCGTGTATGATTCTATGCTATTATGTGGTTAGCGGTTCCTCATTTAAGCGGGACAGCCTAGTTACTCGCCACTGACGGTGGACCCCCCCCCCAGTTTCAGGTGACGATGCAGCTGCTTAGAACGGACTTTCACTGGATGGGCTTTTGTGTGGCTGAGATTTATAGTTTACCTTAGTTCATTTAGAGTTTTCAATAAGACTTTATTTTAGTAATTATCCCAGCCTGTTGGGAAAAACATTATTTCAGTTTATGTAATTTAAGTATTTTATCCTTTGTAGACTTTTGGGATTACTTTTGGATTTCTAAGTTAATAAGAGATGCCATTGCTTTGAATATAAGATTAATATTTAGTTTAATGTTTAAGTAATGATTCGCGAGTCGTTTTCCTTCGTCAAACGACAGTTTAAAAAGTCGGGTCGTTACAAATGTTGTCTCGCAAGTTGTGTTGTTCGTGCCTTCTATTTAATTTAATATTTTATGTTGATTGGTTCCACTGCTAAGTGGAACAGTCTAGTTACTCGCCACTGACGGTGGACCCCAATTTTTATTTTGCAGGTGATTAGTATAGAACTTAAAGTCGGGATGAGTGTTTGGCGAGCATTTAGGCACCTGTTATTTTACTGTTTTTCATGTTTAGTAGTTTTAGCTTGTAATAAGGACTTGTCAAGTCCATTGTTTTTGGAACAATTTTTTTTAAAGTTTAATTAATAAAATGATTAAGTTTAGAGCTTTCGCTGTGATTCTTTACTTAATTATTAAAAGTATTTGGTTATCGTCGACTCGTGTTGTTGTTTTCTCCGAAAACAATGTTGCTAAAATACGGGTCATTTCAGGTTTAATTAATTTGGATTAATAAAAGTATTAAGTTTAGAGCTTCCGCTGTTTACTTTTAAGATTTGTGATATAAGTTTCAACCTTTAATGATTCGTATTGTTGTTTTCTTTGAAAACACAACATTGCTAAAATACGGGTCGTTACAGTTGGTACCATAGCTTACATTAAAACCCTGAAGTTACTTCTTCATAAGTAACTTGAAAGATGAGTGCTTTATGAAATCAAGAGCACATTTTAGCCTGAAATGGTAAACCCAGTGAGAGAAGCTTTGGGTAGTGACATGGGTTAGGATGCGTTTATTTTAATTGCTGTGTTTTGTCTATTTCTGTTCTACTTGTGCTTCCTTATGAAAATTTCGAGGACGAAATTTATTTAAGGAGGGGTGACTGTAATAACCCGAAATTTTGGGCTATTTTAAATTTTTATTTATTATTTAATTACTTAATTTGATGGGCAAAAGATTCAAACCCGAGTAAAAAACCGAGCCCAAACTTTTTACCATGCTTTGCCAATCTAGAGCCAAAGCCCAAATTAGCCCTTAACCCTTAGACTCACACGGTCCAACCCCTTTTATTTTTCCCTTTCTAATTAATTTGTGTTATCCCATTAATTAATCAAAAAACATATCTAGAAAAGATCCTACCTTTATCTTTCCTATTGCTCTCCTAAATTTTAGTAGTTTACCCAACAACTTGTTAAGGAGATTCCCCTTTTCCTACTCTTCATCACGACACCATCAAACACCAAACATCAATATTTTTCTATTCCTTCTTTTCTCTTCTATAATTAAAAACTTCACAACAAACCATCCCAAAAAGTTTGAAGCAAGAAACAAAGGGAACAACACCCAACTTTGTTCGAGTAACATACAAGGCCAAAACATCCACCACCTTCGAATCTTGACCCAATAATTGAGGTAATTAGATGTTTTGCCTAATCTGTGAACTAATTAATTATATAATTCACAGAAAAAGTTTAGAATTAATTTAGAATTGATAAAATTGATTGACTATGTGTTCACGTGTGATGGCCGATTATTGTTTAATGATTTGATGATTTTATTTTATGTTCTATCATGATTCAATGATTAATATATGATCCTACCCATGAATCCTAATGATTGAATTAATGAATTATTATCTAGCATCATAACCGAATTGTTCCATTTATATTCTTGAATTTTTCGAGTGAATTGGTGAATTAAAGATTTGATCTTTTACGGTAATTTTGTTCAATCCATGGTCCATTATGATTTTCTTGATTTATTGCTTAAGTTCTTGAATTCAAGAATTATATCTTGATTTATGTTGATGAAAGACGAATGGGTGATGAGTCTTGGTTAAGTTTGGTTCGAATTATTCAGTTGTATTTCCATGCATGAATTTTTATGAATTTCTCTAATTTAATTGTTCTAATTAATATAATTTTCGAGTGGATTAATTAAATTGATTGAATTATAATTGTTGATGTTGTTCATGGACTAGCCGTGTAATTGAGGACTATTTAAAGGTATGATTTTTGGTTTATTAATTAAATGATTGGAGTTAATTATTGGATTGTGTTATTCGCCTAATTGCTATTCTATGAATTTATCGACTTGTTGTTGTTTGAATTGTGTCTTGAGTTCGAATTGGTGAATCGAGTAATTGAAGTGCTTAGTTTGTCTGACGAGTCTAGAAGTCAAGTTAGGATGTTGACCTACAGTTGACTAAGTAGCAAGTTAGGTTGACTTAGAATCTAAGTTTAAGTCCGAATAAATTAATAATATAATAATGAAGGAAAGAAAACAGAGTAAGAGGATATTGTCTTGTTTCAATCTCTGGCTAGGAAAGACTTGGTATTTAAGATGGCCGATATACGTGTCGCACCTCTCTTTCCTGGGATTTCGAAAATCTCAGTTCCAATTACGGTCACCTAGTACTTCCAATTATGGTATACTCTACCGGGTTTAAGGAATTGACGGCTGGCATATACTGATAATTGGAATTGACGGACGGTTATGCCGATAATTAAGGAATTGACGGTCGGTATGAGAACCATATAAAATACATAATAAATGTTGAGGAAAGATGATGATGAAATTGAGCTAATGAAAGATAATGTTAATAATAATTGAACAATAGAGTGTTATAGTTGTATGTTGAAGTCGAACCAGTGGAACAATGAAGTACATTAATTTTTCGTACGTTGAAGTTGGACCATTGGAATGGTGGATTACAACTGTTGTACGTTGAAGTTGGACCAATGGAAGATAATTTAAAGGATAAATGGAACAATGGAGTTCAATAGCCGTATGTTGAAGTTGAACCAATGGAACGATGAAACACATTTCTCGTGCCTTGATGTTGAACTATTGGAACGATGGAGTGCGATTATTGTACGTTAAAGTTAGACTGATGAAAGATAATGAATTGAATAATGAAAGATGAGTTGCCACAGTCTATGGAATCTAGAGTCTTGAGGTGACCCTAGCTAGAGAGTATGGTTTAGTTATGTTATGTGTTCCGCGGCGTATCTGATTGGGTGACGTTTTCTATTGATTTGTGAATATGAATGTGTTAACCATGCAGACGTTATGAATTGATTGTGCTATGCTCTATCTATTATATACTTGGTTGCGTTCTACAATTACGTAGAACATTCTAGTCACTCCCCACTGACTGTGGAGCCCCCAATCGTTTTCAGGTAACGAAGTTGAGTAATCTAAGTTACAACGTTGGTTGGGTCTCATGAGCGAGCAAGCGTAGCAATATTAGCTACCCATATTAGTAGACTTAGCCTTGTTAATGAATTTTAGTAGCTTGTGTTAGAAATTTAGTATTTTAAGTCACTTTTTGGACATATTCTAATTCTGGTTTTATTACTTTGGATTAATAAAAGTATTAAGTTTAGAGCTTCTGCTGTGATATAAGTTTTAAGATTTGTGATATAAGTTTCAACCTTTAATGATTCGTATTGTTGTTTTCTTCCAAAACAACGTTGCTGAAATACGGGTCGTTATAGTGTGTGTATAGTAATGAAACAGTAGTGCTGTGTGCCTGTCTCTGCAGTGTAATTAATGGTGTAATTTTTTGGAACAAACTTATTTGATTGTGCTGTAATAGTGTAGTAGCACAGAAATTTTGTCATAGTTGACCTAATGGAAAGGAAAATTAGGGAAAATAGTTGTACTCTCCCTAATTTTGTTTGAATTAAAAAAATTTCAGGGAAAACAGTTGCCAAAACAGAAGACCAATACACGATTTCTGATTACAAGAATTTAGAGAAAAATGGACAATGGTTGCTCAAGACACATGTCTGGACATAGAGAACAATTCATTTCACTTATAGCCCATGATGGGGGAAGAGTAACATTTTGGGGACAACAATAAGGAGACTGTTTTTAATGAAGTACCAAAGCTTCACAATATTATTTTCAATGACCTAAAATAGCGTCATAATATATTTTTTCACCAACCTAAACGAATGCCAGAATGGTTGGGAATACTGACACATAAAAGCGTCATTATATATCTACCCTAAAAATAGTGACGCCTTTTAAAAGCATTAGAATAAAAATTTATGACGCTTTTTCCCGTCAATATTCGTCATTAAAGGCGTCAAAATTGGCCATATTTTCTAGTACTGACAGTGAGGTTTGAACACAAGACCTTGGAATTGATGTTCGTAACCTTAACCACTAGGACAAAACACACACATCTTCTACTTCATTTTTTTAATGAAGGAAAGGTATATAGTAAATCAGAAACTCTTCCTCTCGAAGAGACACCCTAATCTATCAGCTGCGAGAAAGAAGGAGAATGTAGCATCAAAAAAAGGATCAATATCTATGTGTGTAGGGGTCCAATACTCGAGAGAAGAAACATGATCAGCCGAATGATTAGCTTCACGACATCTTAGTGTTATCATTTATAGAAAAAATACATTGAAAGATTGTAAAATAGTGATCGAAAACAAAAGAAAATAACATGTTAAATAATCATTTGACCTATTTTTTGCTTAAATGATAACAAGGTTAGCTTAATTCTGGATTTTCAAAAGATTGGCTTATTTGTGGAAGATCGGACAAAGGTTGGCTTATTTTTGGTAATTTTTCCAAAAAAAAAAAGTTAAAATGAAGTGATTATCTAAATAACACATAAAATTATTCACCATATATTTGTTACATTCAATTTTTTAAGGTGATGCTTCTAAGCACTAAATTTTTGTTTCTTTTGTGTTTGTCAAATTCAAATTTGTAATGCCCCAGATTTTGGGCTAGTTTCATGTCAGTTGCTAGTAATTATTGTTGTTGCGGTGCATGGTCTAAATTTATTTTAGACTATTTTTAATGCTTGGGTGTAACCATTATTATTTAATGGTTTATTATTTCTTGATTTTATTTTATTTTAATTAATTAGAATTTTATTATTTAATTTTCTAATTAATTAATTAGTTTTGGGCCAAGTGCAAAATTAATCATGGTTAGTCATGAATTAGTGCAAATGGCCCAAGTGAGCATTTTGGCCTTTTTCTTCTAAGCCCAACCGACCCCCTTGTGATTGATGGCAAAGCTTTGCCACTTGCTTCATGTTCACACCTTGACTAACCTCTATAAATAGAGGAGTTAGTAAGGCCTTAGGATCCTTTGTTCATTTGCTCATTTAATCACCCTTGCCATCACTTTTAAAAGGCAAAACACCCTCCCCTTTCACCATTGATTCCACACGCCATTTTGGCTTAGTGTTACCCAACTTGGCTCATCTTTTTCCTCAACCCAAAACTTAAAGATTCAACCTCTATTTGATCTTTAAGTATTCAAAACACAAGTAGCCTTCATTGCCTTGATCATGTCTTGGCTTGGTTTCGGTTTGGGTTTGGGTCTTGCGTGGTGATGGTGGCCGTGTAGGGCAGCAGCTGGCCGTGTGGAGCAGCAGTGGTGAGGGCTGGTCCGTGGCTGGTCCAGGGCTGGACGTGGCTGGGACGTGATGGTGGTTGGTGGCGGGTCCGTGCGGTGGTGGTTGTGGTGAGACAGCCGTGCTTTGGCCATGTTCGTGAGCCGTGTTGTGCGTATGTTGCTGGCCAAAGGTGACTCGTTCCGGGCAGCAAGTTCTTGGTACGTTTTTGGGGTTAATCGTGATCAAGGTAACATACTTTCTCAACCTTTTTGGTATACTATGTTTATAGTATAGATTAAATGCATGTTTGGATTATTTAATGATGAATATCCATGATTTTATGTATGGTTTATATTCTGAATTTTTATGTGTTTATGTGATGTTTTGATGAAGGTTTTCATGATTTCATGATTGATTATATGTTGTTATATGATCATGATTATTGTGTTAAAGTTTAATGAATTTTGGATAAGTTTGATGGTAATTTTCGAATGATTTGATGATGATGATATGCGTGTGGTGTATGATTGGATGAGTTCTTGGTCGAGTTCTTGAATCTTGATTGAGTTCTTGACTGAAGATCTTGAATCTTGAATGATTTCTTTATGAGTTCTTTGAGTTCTTTATGAGTTCTTTGAGTTCTTTATGAGTTCTTGATGAGTCTTTATGAGTTCTTGGTTGAATCTTGAAAGTTAAAGAAAGTGGTTTAAAACCTAAAGAAAGTTAAAGATTGAGTCTAATTTGATTAAAGAATGGAATTTAAGTGATGGTTTATGGTTGGTTAGACTCAAGATCAAGGCGCAAAGGCAATCTTGAGTATAACTTCGATGTTTTAACTAGTTATTTTCGAGAATCAAGGCATAGAGGCAATTCTTGAATTTAATTTAGTTATGTTGAGATAATAAGATGATTAAGTGATAATTAAATAGTTAGCTTGATTTCATTTCTAGACGCCCTAAACTTAGAGTAAGATTCTTTGTTTTTGGGTTAAGACGTTGCCCCTATTCCATCCGCGGTATTGGGATAGTTGGAGTCATACTATGTGATCCTTTGAATTTCCAGTAAGATTGGTTTCACGGGACATGGATTTCCAGTAAGATTGGTTTCATGGGGTTTGGGAGTAAGATTCTCAAATCCGAGCATAGTAGAAAGTTCGATCGCGTAAGATGCGTTCGTACGAGCACAGTCCGGTCTAGTATATGAATGATTGCGCCAAAGCTAGTTGATTAGGTTGTTTGAGTCGAGTTCACGTTTTTGGGTTGTTCTCGTACTTTGATTATTGATGTTGACTATTTGGTTTATGCTATGTGCATGTGTATTCCCATTAGGGTGAGTCAGTTATGTTACTCGCCACTGATGGTGGACTGTTGTATGTTTTTCAGGTATTTCTGATGACGATACTCTTGCTTAGCTTTGGGTTGGGCGAGCGACGTTTATTGTTTCTGTTATTTGATGTATTTTCTATTTCTGTCGTTTATAGATAGTATTGGTATATTGTGTAGACTTTATACGTTATTGTTGGACTCTTATACGTTGTTTAGACTCTGACGTGTGGTTGGAGTTACTAGTATTTTTAGTATTTTTAGTTTAACTTTTGGACTAGTTATGTACAAACTTGTGGGTATTTGTACGTTTTTGGTTGATTAATATTATTCTCGAGGAATTAGTTTTAATTTCTTAAGTACTTGAGTTGTAGTTTATAACTATTCGACTCGTCGGTTTCTTCCGCGCCGATTTAAGCGAGTCGGGTCGTTACAAAATTAGTATCTTCATTTCATATTTAGAAAATAATAGTATATTTCAGTAACATAAATTATATAAAAATAATAGATTAGCACCCGTGCGATGCACAATTTTAACAAATTAATTTAATTAATAAATTTATTTTATATTTGTAATTTTATTAATGTGTAATTGTATCGTGATTTAATGTTAATGTTTTAATGAGAATAAAAAAAAGTGAAATTATAACAAAAAATCGCATACCCCAAGAAGCCAAGATTTTTTTTGTTTGTTTTAAAAAATGTAGTGTACGTTTATAATCTAGGGAGTTCTCATGGTTATTTTATAATTAAGTTGGCCCATGCATTAATTTTTTTTAAAGTAATCATTAAAACTGTGGAAAAAAAACGTGTACTTATAATCTTAATAATTTTTTAACAAACAATTTATTCAGTTTTGAAAGTTAAGTGGGGACAAAAAATATTCTGAAAGAAATAATGATTGTCATAATTGTTTGGAATGGAAAAGCATTTAACCGGTTTTGAAAATTGTGAGTGGATATTAAATTGAAAAAATGATATCATAATTTGTTTTAAATGGAAAATATTTCATAAGAGATTGACATGTATCCATGATAATGTGAGCAACAGTTTGTGTTAGTATTAGTTATAGATTTGTAACTAGACCTATTGACATAATTTTTAGCCTATTTCTAGTAACATATATAGAATGAGAAATAAAATGTTTGTTTATAGTAACTTGGAAGATGATGAACGTTACAAGGCTATACCTCATTAAAATTTCTAGATCAGCCCTTGTGGCTCGGCTGTCGTAGCTGGGCAGGGAATAGGGGGCCGAGAGGAGAGGAAGAAGAAGGAAGAAAAATTTGAGGTTTATTTTGTGAGCTTGAACATTTTGGGAGCTGTTATTTAATCCAATCAATACTTGAAAATATTTTCATAAAAATAAGTTGTGTAAGATTATGAAATAATTTATAATTTAGAAAATAATTTATTGACATAAAAAATAGTTCTGATATTATTTTTAGTTATCTGTTGTTTCAAGTTACTGTTATCATTTAAAGCAAAAAATAGGTTGAATGATTATAAAATAGTGATAAAAAACAATAGAAAATAACATATTAAATAATCATTTGA
The DNA here is from genome assembly GCA_951394345.1 of Salicornia ramosissima. Classification (NCBI taxonomy): domain Eukaryota; kingdom Viridiplantae; phylum Streptophyta; class Magnoliopsida; order Caryophyllales; family Amaranthaceae; genus Salicornia; species Salicornia ramosissima. The sequence continues at coordinate 26,638,349 of OX596235.1, forward strand.
CCTATTTTTGGCTTAAATGATAACAAGGTTAGCTTAATTATGAATTTTCAAAAGATTGGCTTATTTGTGGAAGATCGCCCAAAGGTTGACTTATTCTTGACAATTTTTCCTATTATTTTTAATTTTTAAAATAATTATTAGTTTATTAAAAATAAAAATACGAACACAATAGTAAAAAAAAATAATAAGTAGACTCCTAAAATAATTAATATTGAATAGTACGATTTTGAAAATTCGCTGAAGGCCGGCTTTGTTGAGAAAGGCTCCCAAATCTAAATTCTTTCCAATTGAAGGTAACCCTTCTATAGGCCACTTTCTTAAACGGTTCCTATGCATGTTTAGCTTCAACACAAATCAGAAACTTGATTGCATTTTCAACTTAAGAAAACTCTATCAATTTCGTGTCTTTATACTTTTCCAAATAAGAAACAGAATTCAAATGTCACAAATGACCGTGCCAAACATCCAAAGACTCGTGGAAATAAGAAAGGTACTTTCATTATTATTATTTTTGACATTCAACACAATCAAACCATTGTTAAACCCTTTCGAACAAAGTCACCAGTTTATAAACAAAGGCTCCTGAAATTAAATTCTTTCTAATTGAAGGTACATATAAAACATTGTTTAAAAAATAAAGACATACTCAGGATAAGTTTAAAATAGAATAGAGGTTCAAGTCCAAATCCTTTATTTTATGTTGTTATGGTGTTCATATTTTGGGTGTAACTTTGAGATATGAAATTATAAATATTTTTTGGTGTTTTGCTTGCTTATTATGCATCAACTTTATCGCTTTTTTTTATCCGAATATAAATATTTCAATAATTAACACTTTTATTTGTAAATTTGTAATGATTATTATAAGCTGATATTTCAAAATTAAATATCAAGTGGAATTTAACAAAATTTCATATTAAAATAATTCATCTGTGATACAGGACGGGTGATCCAACAAGCGGCTTCAACAGTCAACGACGTCATTTTTCGTTCACTATTTACTTGGCTAGTTTTAGCTCTTCATTTAGTTTATTTTCATGCTTTTCGGGTTGTAATAAGTAGCTTAAAATCTTGTTTTAATGCTATAGTAGTTAGCTAGGCTTGTAATAGCAAGAGAGTAAAAGATTAGAATGACTAAAAGGGTCTAAAGGGGGTATACACGGCCATGCATAAGCATTGCACGACTGTGCAAGGAGGATCATGCAAGAATTGGGAGATTGGTGAGTGCACAACCGTGTAGATTGGGTTGCACGGCCGTGCAAGTAAGGTGCATGAACGTGCAAGCTTATCTTCTACGACCGTGCACGATCCAATAGCATTGCTTCGACGTGCACGGGTGTACGCGATTTGTTGTTTCAGGCTTTCTCTCTTGTTTTGTTTAGTGTCTTTTTAATCTTGGTGCTTGATGATTATGGGATTATTGGCCTAGATTAATAGTCTTATTAAGATATGTTTAGCTCTTTAAATAAGCTTCAATGCCTCTTGTAAAACCATATTTTGATGAATGAAAAATGGAGAGTTTTATCTTTGTGAGCCCTTTGTGAGCTTCCCTCCTTGTGGATGGCAAAACCTTGCAACCTTGGTGATTTAATAATACATACAAAATACCGTAGAGATAGACTTGGGCGTATTACCGCCACGTGATAACATACGGCTATACTAAATTATTTTCATACTAACTTGCAGCGGAAATTAAAACTACTTTATTAATACAAAGTGATGATTAAATAATTGTACTTCCAAAATTAATGCATAAGAAAAATATAATTAAATCCTAAGCTAGGTGGATGATGCCCTTGTTCCCCTCGATGCCACGCACAGAATCCTCAGATATCATCACCTAACTACTCATCGTAATAATAAGTAGGGCCAAGCCAAAAACAAAACAAAGTACGGGTTAGCAAAAATATGCTAAGTACATTTAAGTGCAAGATATGTAAAAATAAACTTTATTTAGTAAACATGCTTTTGAAATACTCAAGTCATATTAATTATATATCCAAAATGATCATTTCCAAAGATATTTCAAGCCAATAATAATATTGAATATAAAAACTCAAATATTGAAAATAAATTTTCCTATACCCCAAAATCCTCCTCTAAGTGTGCACATCCCCCAAGTTAGTATCTTCCTATATAAAGGCTATCCTTGAGGAAAGACTATGTTATACAAAGTCCATAGTCTTATCAACCAAATCCGCATAGTGGGATTACAAAACAAATAATAAGCTTATAAAGCTTGTGGGGTTACCAAAATATTTTTAATATAATAAGAGTTGAGTAATAAGAAAATATACTCTTGATTGAAACTTTCCAATATTCTTTGTTTCCTTAATCCCTCAAAATGACATAACAATATCAACAAAAAATATTTCCAAAATCTTTCATAGAATATTTTTTTTTTGTAACTTTCCAAAATTTAATAAGATTCAAATCTTTCCAAAACTTTACTTTCTAACATAATAAGATGATTCAAATCATAATTTGATATTATTTCCAAAATCTAGAAATTTCATGACAAAATAATAGGCTAATAAAATATAAAATAATTTTGTCATCAAACTTTAAATTAATATAATTTTTAATTGAACACAAATTATACCATGTAACAAGTAACACATAGAAAAATCATATAACACTTTAATAAGGTATCTAGCCACTTAACGTACCTTTCTTCCTGCTAGTTCACATAACTGAAGACTTAAGAACTTTCACCAAAATTTCCCTATAATCAAAATGTAACCCTAATCAATATATGACTTATCAAGTAAACATATATTAAATAAAACATAAATGTAACCCTAATCAATATATGTGCATAAGTTATAAAACCCTTTTTTTCATGAATTCGTTTTTATTAAATAAAACATTGAGTGGATATTTATTCATAAAATTACCATAATAATAATATTTCAAGTGAATATTTATAAATACAAAATTGTTAATAATATTATCTTTATTTTAGAAAAACATAGATTATTTATTTATAAAATCAAAATATTAATATTAAGAGTAAGACATTTTAAGAAAAGAAGAAAAGAACCAAGAAGGAAGAAGGAGGGGTGGTGGCTGGCCGCTGGTGGTGGTTGCGCCGGCTGAAGGGTGGCGCCGGTGGTGGTTGAAGAGCAAATTTTTTTTATTTTTTTTTTGTAGAAAACCGTGAGGATTAAGAGAGAGTAAGAGGGAGATTTGTGATGTGTTTAGTGTGAGTTTTTGTGTTGAAACAAGGGGGTATTTATAGTGCTGAGGGTGTGGGTAATATGGAAAATTTTTGTGTCATGAAAATATTTGGAGAATAAGTGAAAATATTTTGGTAGTAGTATTAGGCATGTTTTTGCTTGGAGAATAAGATTTTGAAATTTTATGGAAGTGTGGGATATGGGTGATTAAGGAGAATAATTATGGGAGATCATGGAATTGGATTAAGGAAGTAAATAATTTTTTTTTTTTTTGAAAAATCCGAATAGTATCAAAAGAAATCAGATTTTTTTTTTTTTTTGAAATAATCCAAAATCATTAAGATAGTAATATTTGTGTTTAAAAGATACTTTCTTCAAATTCTAGGTTAATCTAACTTTATTAAATTAATTAGTTTTATGAAACCATTAAGATATTTATTAAAATAATCATGTACCTATTGGTACATATTTTCGTATTTTTACAAACAATGCATAATAAATTTTGTACATGATTAAATAAAATCTAGACATTTTAAATAGGTTTGGTGCCAAAAGTTTAAATACTCTTTTGGCTCCAAAAATTCAAATGACTAATTAAATTACTAAAATACCCTTTTTAGAAATTATTAATGATTTTGTTAGAAAATACTTCTTCGAAATACGGGGTATTACAGTTACGTACATATTGTAGTTACATTCTTATATGTATTATGATTGATCGTGGTAGGTAATTTTAGCCTATTATTTATATAAAAAAATATTATAGTTAAAATTTTTAAAATATGATTGTAGAGAAATAACACCACAATCTAACTAAGTTTTCTATTTGATTTCCTTTTAAAATTTATTGACGGTCCAATACAAATAATGCTATGCTTAATCGATATAAGAGTGAAAATATCAACTTAGTCATCAAGTCTAATTAGTATTTGGACTAAGTTTGAGTATTTTATTGACGCCTTTGCTCTGCTTAATATCAAAAAAGGACTCAGATGATCATCATCAACCACTTCCATTTTATTTCCTCTATTGGCCTATGGATTTCAAGTAATTTAGTTTTTCATGTGTTAATTCATTAATTAACAAACTTGCTCATGAATGGAAACGAGGATTCTAGATTAATTAACACATGAAATGTATATTAATGAATTAATACAATAAGAAAAAGAAATTTACTTAACTGAGAAAGTTTATGGATATGATATTTCATGAGTTTAGTGGAAGGTGATAGATGGATTGAGCATGTAGTTTTTTTTTTTTGGGCTTTTATGTTTTGTTTGCTTTCTTTTCCATATTATTTTATTGTTAAAAGTTTTTTCAAGATTGTAATATGTTTTGGTAGAAAAGTTTGTTGTTCTTGCACATGTTGTTCCATTCTTAACTTTGTGAAAACAAATTTCTTTCCCTCTTAATTTGTATCCATTCCAGTTTCTAAACTACAACAAACATTTCTATGCAAATTTCACTCCTACATTTATATCAAGCCCCACACCCCCTCTTGGTATTTATAACACAACACATCATACAAGAAACGAGAGAGAGATTGAAGATAGACATTTTAAGTATTGAAGATAGACATTTTAAGTAGCTGAGCATGTGTAGCCTTCTTCACTTCATTAACTATTTGGCTCTTGATTCTGAACTTCTATCTACGAATTCCTGGAGTGGCTTACCGCAATGATGTGATTGATAGTACTTAATTCCTCACTAATCACTTGGGTGACCTCTCCAAATTTGTATCTTGTAAATAGTCATTCCACTCTTGTTAATAACAATAGCAATTACAAGATATTATTTATTTGCAAACACAATACATACTTTATACTTTTTTAACACTTGCTAGTAGTATAATATTCCATTCTTGCTAATGATGACAAGCAATTACACGATATTATTTAGTTACAAATATAGTACACGGATATACTTTCATAACACTTTGATGTCTCGATTTGGCCTTCTCTACTAACACCTACCAACCACCAAATACAATACAAAAATATTGAGCAATCAAACAAAACATTACATTTCCTATGCCTAAAAAACAAGACCATTTCCTTGCCTTCACAACTTTGACAGCAAATCAGCAAGGATATTATTCTTTCATTCTGGTTCTATTGTAGCAAAATTAGGTTCTCTCATGGGTTATAACTTCTAGACCTGCAAAGTACAAACATGGAATAATCAACATCCTAACAATTAGTTTAAGGACCATCACCAGTTGGCCTGGTCATTCCAAAACTTCTGCAATGTGATATTAATTCTAATTTTGCTTCTACTTTCAAAATCACAATCAATTGTAGGTAACTGAAACAAATAATAGGAAATCCAATTTACACGAAAAGCCTTGAATAACCACTCAATTCAAGCTAAATAAAAATAATCTAGGAATAGGTTGTACATCAAGAGATGATTAAAAGAGCTCAAACAGAAAGGCACTCCATCCTTTGGCATTTGGATAGAAAGACAATCCCTAAGGCTAATAGCATTATGTATTATGTATTATGTATAATTATTTGTAGCTTAAATGGGATTTGAACCCACATTATATGTTTATACAATGCTCTACCACTTAAGCTAGTAGGCTAGTCACATATGAAGATGAAATGCAGGTTACATGAGATTTGGAAGGAAACTGAAAAACATCTTTTTTTGGAGGGAAACTGGAAATGCATATGAAGATGAAATGCAGGTTACATATGAAGATGAAATGCAGGTTACATATGAAGATGAAATGCAGGTTACATGAAATGCTCTACCACTTGAGCTTAAATGAGGTTTGGAGGGAAACTGGAAAACATCTTTTTTCCTCCCTATCTTTCCCCTCCCCTTCCTCCTTTTACCCTCCTTTTCATTTCCATTTCATGTTGCTGCCCAAACATAGTGCAAATCTCTTTTCTAGATCTCACAAAACAGTTGACATGCATAGTGGAGTAGGGTCTGTCTCTATTTCTAATCCTAAAGGTTTGAGGTTCATACTATAAAAAGAACCGGTGGCTTAATTTCTTACGAAATTATTGCATACAGTTTTTTTAAAATTTAAAAAAAAAGATAGTTGACATCGTTGGTTTAGGGTTGGTTAATCACTCGGGTTTGAGTTTTGATTGGCCAGCTTTCATAATTCGTAGTTGGTTCAGGGATATATGCATTTCAGGGTACGTACTTTTAGGCTAATTGGTATGGAATGTGCAGATTAAAATGCATTCTATAAATACATTATCAATGTACTTCAAGATTTCACATAATTATGGTTGTTTTCTATTAGTTGGGTATGTTATTCAAAGTGTAAGAGGGGGTGTGTTAATGAAATGTAAACATAATCTATTTTATTTTAAGAGCCTTGACATTTTTTTCTTCCTAAACTTTCCAAAAATAGTATAAATAACTACTAATTTTAAAAATACAATGGCATAGAGGAAGTAATATACAAATTATAATGCACACAGAAACCTGAAATCACCGAGTGTCCGAGTCCATGTAAGTGCATACTTACCAGTTGTTCCTCATTAGAAATGAGGCTGGCTATAGTCCCTGGAAGGTTTTTCCTCTATCCAATCTAGGCAACCTATCTTGAAGCAGCTCACCAACTCGATTCTACCTATCATTGCTATAAGATGATGGTTTGAGCATAGATTGATAGGTTTGTGAAGCATTAGGATCTTGCACACTCATAAATTGAAAATTCTCATTTTTATCTGGTGTGTGCAAAGCAGACTGCATAGATATTAAATAAATACACAAAAAAGATAGTTAATAGCTAATATTCATAATTTAATTATGTTGATCACACACCCAGTTTGGAGAGCCAAAATTATGCACAAAAATCTAAAAAAGTTGAAATAGCACAAACTTGAGAAACACAATGCTAATATACTGCAAATTTCAGGTACTCTGAATAGAGTTCATCATGTGAAAGTTAAAAATAAATTTATAATAGAATCCTAATTTATTGAAAATTTCTTCTTATATTCGGGTGTATGATGATCAACATGCACCTACTTTTAAGATAGAACATTTATGCTATATATTTGGAACATGCTTGTTTTACCTCTAAAATACTCATTTTTATAAAATTAAGTGTTCTAAACCATGATTAGAATTCAACTTCTCTGTAATAAAATATTTGTTTTACAACACAATAATCAGTATACAATATCAATATAAAAAGCAAGAGCCAATAGTTCGTTTTGGAACCCACAAGCAGCTCTTCTCAGATCAGGGATGCCAACTTGTTGCCTCAAACTTTAAGAATATAAAACACATAAGATCAGAAGGTACCAAAAGATAACTATCACATAAAACTTAAAATTAATGAACTTGCAGCAGATCACTGATTTTAAGGGAAGAAAGTAAGAAAAAAAAAAAAACAAATTAAATCTGACACATTAGCAATTGTATGCCTCTTAGCAAGAAGAACCATAAAAAAAAAAACACCATTGACAGTGTAAATAAATTTTGGAACATAAGATATAGATACCAATGAACAGCTTTAATAGCATTTCAAACTTCAGACACTCTCTATACCAGAATATTGTTTACTTCATTGTAGTATGTAAACAATATTTATGTTAAAGATTAAGCCAATTTGTATAACATTCACTTGTATTTTGGCAGAGATTATCTTTATATAATTCCAAAATATAATTCTTTGAAGCAGTATTACCAGCTTTGGCAACTTATATATGCCTAAGAAGATATTTAGGGCTAAGAGGTTAGTAATCGAAAGATGCAATTTTTACAACTTCGATTTTACATAATTAGGATTAGGATTTGGGATTCGAACCTGGTAAAACAATCAATAAAAAAAGATTTGCATATCACTGCCTTATGTATGTGCCATAATCAAGTCAAGCAAAAAACACAAAAATAAGACCAAAAATTATACCTCAATAAGGTGACTCCAATAATATTGAGCATTCATCTTTTCCAAAAACCTTCAAAGTATAACTCTTATCCACCCAAATTAAAGCTAACAACAATTAGAATAAAAAGATAAATTGATAACAAAACAAAATCCAAATAATTTTCACAAAATAATACAGTAAACAAAAATGAAAAGTACCTAAATTTATGAACCCCCAAAATTAATAAGACATTAAACATAAATGAATGCCTTGTAAATTTATGAACCCCCAAAGTTAATAAGATTGAACAATTGCAATTTTACCAATGAACCAAATGAAACAAGATTTAAACCACTAAAAGAAGAGAAGCTATCTTCATCGCATTTTTACAAATTTTTCCCAAAACACCAATGAAAAACCATTAAAAAGGAAGAGGAGCTTGCCTGTTTTAGCCATGGCGGTAGCAACGCCGGCGGTAGCGACGTTGGTGACGACGACTATGGTGATGACGAAGCGGCGAAAGCATCAATCAAAACCCTAAAAATGCTCGAAACCTAAAAAAAAAAAAGAATTTGATCATAGCACCAAAGCCAAGAAATCGGAACTCTAAAAATTCAGAAACCCCAAGATTGAACAACCCAAGGAAAATCCAAAACTAAGATTATAAGAAAGAACCCAAAAAAACGAATAAACCAATAAAAAAAAAAAAAAAAAAACTTACGCATTATTCGTGAAATCGCAATTTCACATGGGTGAAATGGAAATCCAACCCTAGACTATGAGCTTCTTCCAATGGGAGCTTCTTCCAAGTCAAAATCACAATTGAGCTCTGATAAAGGCAATGGCGTTGGTGGCGGTAAAGAATCGCGATGGTGGTGAGCCATTTGAGAGCCGAAGTGAGGGAACAGGCTAGAGAAGGAAAGAAGAAGGAGAATGACGCATCGTAAAATGATGAAAATGAAAAGTTTGCTAAAAACAATAACTCATTTGCTAAATACGCCCGAATTTACCTAATACCGCCCGTATTCTAATCTTAACTTCCTAAAATACCCTTACTTATATTTATATAACCCAAACTAACTCTCATCTCCTCCCTTGACCCTCACCTACTGCTAACCCCTACCCCTTTCATTTATTTTCTCTTTTTATTTTTTAAAAATCTTACCTTATAAATTCTCCTATTTATAATTTATAAAAAAAATAATAATAATGTCATGCCTCATATTTTACATGGATGGTGGATCACTTCCCCCCTTCTTCCACTTTTCAAAATGGTGTGGTTGGTTTTTAAAAAAAAAAAAAAAAAAAAAAAAAAACTCACTCATAGAGTCACCTCACAAAGAAATTCACTTCTTGCATAAAAAAAAAATTACAAAGAAGTTCACCTAAAAATATATAAGATTTACTAAGTTTAATTTATAATTTTGATTTAGAACCAAAATGTCGGATGACAACAATGATTACGTGAACGTCGGAGAGGTAAATTTATTAATGTTAATTTTTTTTACTTGTTAATTATGTTTTTTTAGCTTAGTAAATAACTATATTTAAAATTTTTTATCGTAATCATTTTTTGCCCATGTTTAATTACTTTGAATTATTCTTTAGGAATTTTTTCTTACATAAACAAAATTTCCATATTTGCTTGAATTATTCAATGCATTAAGTTAAATTTTTTTTAAGAATTGATTCACGTATTAAGTTACATTTTTGTTCATGTAAGAAAAAACAATACTTAAATATATCGTTTTTGCAAAATAGAAATAACGTGTTTTGAAACGTGTCCAGAACACGTTAGTACCAATGGTAGTAACGTGTTCTGGACACGTTACCACCATTGGTTGTAACGTGTTCTGGACACGTTAGTACCAATGGTAGTAACGTGTTCTTGACACGTTACCACCAATAGTAGTAACGTGTTCTGGACACGTTCCCACCATTGGTAGTAACGTGTTTAAGGTTTGTTGCTTTCATGGGGGCAACGCGATAAGGGTACGTTCGTTTGCATGGTCTTATGCTTTTAAAATTTAATAACTAATTAGCGTATTTAATGAAATTATTTAGGACAATAACGACGGAGACGGCGTGGACTATAGTCAAAGTTTTGCCACCGATCAGATGTTTTCAAGTCATCACGAGGCACGTGATTGGGCGAAACTGATAGCTCATGGGATTGGTTTTGAAATTGTCATTTCCAAAATCAATTATACCTCGGTGTCTTGCATGGTAACCTACCTACGCTGTAACAAGGGAGAGCGCTACCGAGGGGAAAACAGAAATATGAGAAACGCCCAAAGGAAAAAAACGTCCACAAAATCTTGTGGATGCCCGTTCCATATCAAAGTCATTGGCAATCCTCAGACCAGATTGTGGTATATTGAGCCCCAACCGGGTGTATCCGGCACACATAACCATCGCTTCATTGAGTACCCAGTGGGACACCGTCAGCTCAGTGGGTTGAGCCCTGCAGCAAAGCAACACGTGCGTGAGCTTAGGGAATCTCAGTGCAAGCCGTCAAAGCTTAAGTTATCTTTGACACAAAAGTTTCCTGACGAAAAACCGACAATCAGGCATGTGTATAACGAAATCAGCAAGCAAAAGATGGATGATGCAGATGGGCGAAATGTTATGGAACAATTTATCCATCTTGCGGAAGAGTTGAACTACCACATTCACACTAATCAAGAGAGAAATCAATGCACTCATGTGTTTATGGCTCATCCGATGTCAATCAACTTATTGCGCACTTATCCATGGGTGATAGGAATGGACTCCACATATAAGACGAACATGTATGGAATGCCGTTATTCGAGATGATTGGGATGACCCCGACCAATCATAACTTTTTGATTGGGATGGCGTTGATGAGGGATGAGACGATGAGGAGTTACCGATGGGTGTTGCAAATTCTCAATGACATTATCGGGCTACGTGCGCGTCCGGCTGTAATTTTCACAGACCGAGAGATGGGATTGTTACGCCCAATTCAGGAAATATTTCCTGGCACCCATCATTTGTTGTGCACGTGGCACATCAATAGGGATGTGGAGGTGAGAGTTAGGAAGATAACAGGCGACAAAATCTTAGGAGACCGGTTTAGGCATGGTGCTTGGGCCTGGGTGATGTACGCATCAATAGAGGCAGAATATGATGATCGGATGAGAGATGGTTGGGCAAGATTTAGAGGAGTCATTGAATATGTAGAAAACACTTGGCTTCCTCATAAAGAGAAATTTGTCGCTGCTTGGGCTAATAACGTCCTTCATTTGGGAAACAAGACAACTTGTCGGGTGGAGAGTGCCCATTCAGTGCTGAAAGGTTGGCTTGGCACCTCTACCAACTCAATTGAAAATCTGTTTACGCGAGCAAATGCAATGGTTGAGCAGCAGCATGATAAAATTAAGTATCATCTGGAAACATCAATGAACAGACAGGGCGTCAGGTTTAGGAATAAGTTGTTGTTCAGCATGCTTGTCAGCCGTGTTAGCTCCCACTGCATGGATCTACTGCTTAAAGAGCATACTCGGATGAGGGAGTTAGCCGACGAGGTCCATGATCGTTGTGGTTGTGTGTTGCGATCCACCTGTGGGATCCCGTGTGCATGTGAGATTGCAGCGTTAGTACAACAACGCACAGGTACACATTTGAGAGAGATCCACGACTTTTGGAAAACACTAACTATTGGTCAAGGCATTGACATCCCGGAGTTTGCCAATGACGACGAGGAAGAAGCGAGCACCTGTCTTCGTTGTTCGAAGAAGTTAGACGGAGAGGCTCTGACTATGTGAGGCGTGCAACCCGAGTTATGCATGAAAATATCTTCCAAGATACAGACTCGCTGGAAGAGCCAGAGACCAACACCAATGTTAGGGGCAGGCCTCCGTACCAGGTGATTTTCTTTCTTTTTTTTTTTTTTACTGGAAGTAGGTGAATTTAATTAAAGGTGATTTTGCATAACTAATTAATAATAATTGCTATAATAATTAAATGGGTGTAATTGAAAAATACTAATGAGGTTGTACGTAATATGTGTTTTTGCAGAGCTCGTCTACTCGACGAGATCGGAGTTTCTTTGAGCATGCTTCGACAAGCCATGGGCGTCGTTCGAGAAACACGGGCTCCTCTATGGGAGAAAACTCAGGATCCCATGCCGAAGGTAATGATCATATTTTATTTGAATTTAGTTATTAAGTAGTAAATGCAATTATTTTCTAAATATGTTTTATTATTGTAGGTGGTAGCGGTAACATAACAAGGGAACGATTTCCTTACTATGACAACGTTCCCCATTTGATATTGCTGTTTATGGAGGGTTGGACTGATGTAAGAGCAGACGGAAACTGTGGGTTTCGTTGTGTGGCTGATGCTTTTCACGGTGGACAGGACAACTACCTTATGGCTCGAAGAATCATCGCAAATGAACTTGGGGCATACATTGTTGATTACGCAACTATATATGGAGGGCAGCAGCACATCATTGAAGCCGTGACACATATCTCTTGGGAAGGTGGCAAATGCGATGCTAACCATTGGATGGAAGTCGTTTTCGACTTATTTCCGATTGCAAATCTATATCATTGCGCCATCATGTTGTACTCGTATGGGAATGACCGATCGATTGGACAATGTTGTACAATATTGCCGACGAGAGTCCCGCAACTCATCACGGCTCCTACGAGTGAGCTTCATATTGCCTACATGCAAAATTATGCGCACTACATACGGTTACATGTCAGGCCTGATTCCCCAATTCCGCCCGTCGCAAACTATTGGAACTTTGTGTATACACAAACCGTCGAAGGATGGGATGCATTATACACCAGGAGAGTAGCACACTAGATGAGACTTGCTGAAAATTTGCATTGGGAATTTGTAATTAGTTCAATTTTTGCATGTGTTTAATGTTGTAACTTTAGTTAGTTTATTATATGAATATATTTAATGCTATTACCTTGGATGAAACTCATTAAAAGAAAAATTCTTGATCTAATCAGAATATGACGAAAATGGGTAATGTGTTACAAATACAAAATATGGAGCGTAGGACGTAAATTCAAAATATGCGTTTACATACAAATACCAAAAAGATTAATACCAAAAAAATACAAATAAACATTAATAAATAAATAATAAAAAATGAAAACTACTGGCGATGATCGCCCTAACTTGGTGGACGCTGTCTCGGTGCACGTCGTCGGATGCCAACACGTGTCTCGTATTAATCAAAGTCTTTTCTCAATCTAATGAGACCCAATCTCAGTCTATCCATGCGTTCTGGCAGCTCATCAATGAAAGGATCCCACAGCACTTCTGAATCTTCTAATATGGAGGACATCCACTGTAAAAAGGAAAAAAAAGAAATTGTTAGCTTACGTAAAATTGTAACAAAATTAGGACAAAAAGTAAATACTGTGTGTCAAATTACTTACATGCTCAGGTACAGTGGTGTCCGGTCCAGTGTTCGGGATCAGATCGGTGTCGTTCACGATGTAGGGGTGTGAATACGTCTCGAACCACGTGTCATACCCGTCTTTCGTCGCGTTTGCGAACTCGGAAAAGTCTAAGGCACAGGGATGAAGAGTGTTAGCAATGGGGAAAGTGTCCCACGTATCCTTAACCGATGTAGGCGGCCACTGAACATAGTAGTGTCTCGGATCCTCCGTCCGATACGCCGAGATCGGTGTAGGGATGCGAGGGGGTATACCCTGCATGGAGCCGAGTTGCCGAAGACATCTGTATGGCATGTAGGGCTCAATGATGGACTGGTGCTGGATGAACCCAGTGAACAAAGTCCGAGGACAACGGGTACTGAAGTCATCCCCGAACGGTAACCAACACACCTGCTGAGTGCAAAAAACATTCAGTTTAACAACAACGAGGCAATTAGGAAAAAGTAAAGAAACATTAAATTGAAATATTACCTGGTCAGCAGTCATGTTGTCGATCCTGTTACGAATGGCGACAAGGCGGGCGGGGTTGTTCAGCTCCAAACGAACATCCCACTGAGAACAACTAGGATCCCCAATACGACAAGGCAGACGTCCTCGGTTAGGCCTAAAAGCTCGGAAGTACTCATAAATCCATGCCTGTAACAACGTTAGACACCCGGCCAACTGCTTGCATCGTCGTCGGCTGCCTTGGCCAAGCTGGCGATACAGATACGCTAATGTCGCTGATCCCCAAGAGTACTTCCCAACAGAATCCTCATCCATAAGCTCTGTGATAAGGCTGGGACTGAGCCGGCTACCACTCTTGTCCACAAAGAGCGTGGATCCAAGAGTCAGCAACATCCACCCTATGGCTCGTGTCGAAGCAACCCGTCCCTCTGCAGCTCGACACAGGTTGAAGATGCACTCTGTATAGACACCTCCATTCTTGAACTGCCCGTCCCTTTTCAAGGCTTCTTGTGGCACGCCGAGGATCTCGGCCACGTCATGTATAGGTGCATAGCCCTGCCCGATACTATGAAATCGCATGCTCACACCATCGACAAGTCGACCCTCAGCAGGCAGGCCCATAATAAACTCAACATCATGGAGAAAGATAGACATCTCTCCCCACGGCATGTGGAAGCTGTTCGTGTCCAGCTGCCACCTCTTGACGAATGCCGACACTAGCGGACCGTCGATATGTGTGTAACATAGCCTGGGCAAGTCAATCAACCCACTTGCAGATACAATCCGAGCAACATCCACCTGCTCTCTGGTTTGATCCACTTGTTGTCTGGTTGGATCCACCTGCTCACGAAACTCATCCGCACACTCAATCAACCTCGAACATGCCTGATGTCGAGTGCGAACGTCCAACACGCCCCTATCGTCACCATCCCATATATGTCGGGCAATGTGAGCTGCGTAGCTCGGGATGACGGAACCATCTATCGGACCCCCAGGCATAGCCTCCTTAACCACCCAAGAATCGTATGTCTTCCTCTTCGGTTGTCCGCGAGTAGAAGATGACGACCCCTTAGACCGCACAAATTGCCCGCCCTTGCCCTTGTGGAAATTACAGACCTGGTGTACCTCCTCATCCCCGTCACCCTCCTCCTCGGGAGACGAATGATCATAGGGAATAAACTCATCGTCGAACTGATCCGGCCCTGACTGTAGCATCGCCTCAAGCTCATACGCCGATAACTCAGACTCGTCGACATTCGAACCACCGCCCATATCAGTCGAACGACCTTCCCCACTAGACGCGTTGCCCACCCTCCTCCTAGCAGAGGCCAGGATGCATCGTGTGTTAGGGTGCCGTGGGGAAGAGTCGTCCTCAGCACGCTAAGTGCAATTGAAAAATACGTTCAACTAATTAATAATAATTACAATTATTTTTAAATCAACACAAATTTCTAATTAAAAATTATTAAACCAATTTATAATTTAAAATTCCAATTAATTACCACTTAACAATAATTAAGCCAATCTATAATAATTCATAATTGACAATACCGACAATTAATAATAATTAAACCAAGTAACAATAATTATCGTAATTGTCAATATTTTATACTTTATAACAACTACACCAATTTCTATTAATTGGTAATAACAAAATTTTATTATTTTAAAAATTCAAATAATTAACATGCTTCCTAAACTTCACCATAAATTCCTAAAAAATAAAATTTTACAAAAAATCAGGAAAATAAAATTCAAAATTGACATTATTCACTAATCATGACATTCTTCTTACATATAACAAAAATTCAGAAAAAAAAAACTGAGAAAATTAAAATATTTCAAAAAATGAAAATTGATTACAAAAAATCAGTGATATGAAAAATCGAAAATTCATAAAACAGCATGCTTACTAAATTTCACACCAAATTCCTAAAACATTCAAACATAAAAAATGCTAAATTTCATCTCCAATTAACATATATCAAGACATTCATCACAAAATTTGCATAAATTAAGCAATTCTGATTATGGGAAAAAAATTTCAGCAAATTCTTCTAGCTTTAACACACAAAAAATTGAAATTATTGACGAAAAAATTCACCAAATTCTACCCTAAAACCCAAACATCCAGAAAATTAAAAAAAAAGGAAAAATTGCAAAAAAATTAAAATTCAAAGGAGATCTGAAATTACCTTCGATGCAACCTCAGTCCGGTTAGATCCGCCGCCGACCTCCTTCCCTGGACGTTTTCGAGGAGGCATTGGGTGGTTGTCGTGCTGTGGTGGTCCAAATGGAAGTGTTGTGCGTCGCGGGTGGAGCTCGTCGTACTGCGCAGTCCGTCGTGGGGTGGAGGGTGCAACAGTCCGTCGAAGGTTGGTGATGCTGCAGTCGGTGGTAATGGTTGTATGTGTTGCTACTGCCTTCAATTGATGGGGAGGGTGGGTGGTGATTGAGGAGTTTCAAAGGGGTGGGGGGGTTTTGCTGTGTTCTGTTCGTGGGAGAGGAGTGAGGATGGAGTGGGTTTTATTTTTTTCTTTGTTAAGTAATTGGTTTTATAAGGGGTAAGGGTAGTATTGGAAGATTGGAAAAAATACGGGCGGTATCTAGTAAATACGGGCGATATTTAGTAATTCCCAAAAATAAAGGGGAAGAAAAAAGAAGCCACATGGTGTTTGAAGCTGACGTGGCGAAATCAAAGGCAGCAAAGCAAGCCGACGTGGCAATATCAGCGGCAGAAAGGAGGGCAACTTAAAACTGGGGCCCGCGCAGATGGGTGAGGAAAGAACTGTTCAAATGAACAGTAATTTTAGGGTCACCACTTTTATTTGTTTAGGATTTAGGATATATTGAAGGTCCCTCTAATACTCAAGAGGGAGGGTGGGGTGGGGGTGAATTGAGTACCTCATAAATTTTTTTTTTCTGACCTGTAATAGTTTGTTAATTAGTAACCTAGTTTGTCACCGGAAATATGAAGAACAATAAAAACAGGAATAATAGTGCAACCAAAGAACACACAGATTTAACGAGTTTCGACAACTATGCCTATGTCTTCCTACCCTAACTGCTCACTTTTATTGATCAACTCAGAAAAACATAAATAGTACACTTTGCTGCTATAAACTCACACATCATACTTCCCACTCTCAACCTAAGAGTGTTATTTCGCATTTGAACTCTCAAGCACTCGCAAATGAAATCTCAAATGCTTGCCAATCACTAACACCTCTGTTACTGACAAATAAAAAAAAATTCTCTCAATCAATACTTTGATGGGAGGGATTTTCTTACCAAATAAAAAACCCCCGTCGTAGTATGAGTGGGGGTGTCGAACACGGGGAAGGTACTTTGCACTAGCCTAGGCGTGAGCGTCGAACAAGCTAGGTCGGGTGATGGTCGCGAGAGGCGGAGAGAACTAACTAAAACTACACTAAGGAAACAAAAACAAAAGGGACTAGGGTAAGAGATCCACAACTCATACCACCATGAATTATGAATCAATCGAAACTTAGACTTAGGTCGTGGATAAGGGGAGGTCGTTCTATGATCGTACCACTCTTTCGAGCTAGTACAATGACCGGAAAGACATATACAACTCACTTTCGTGCAGCGACACATCTAACGAGTCCTAAGCACAAAATCACGAAGACCCGTAACTTTCCCTTGATCGAAGGCCCAACTTTCGTGGTGCTTCCATCAATCGGGCGAAGGAAGTCATCACCCACATTCACCTTTCGGTCCTTCGGTGGGGATTCTTCAATGAATCCTATGCTAGCTAAACATATGACTCAACATTACCGAATCCTAAGGTACCGACATTATCACAACCAAGCCTAAAAACAACTAAACCATAATCATGGAGGAATTGAGAAGTTTCACTCAAACCCTAGAAATTAACTACTCACACATAATTAATAAAAACATAATTAAAACTAAAACTAATTACATAAATTAAACCTAAAACTAAGAACAACAAAACTAACAAACTAACAATTAAACATAAAACTAAACCAACAACAAAACCTAAAACTAAGAACACTCAATCTAACACCAAAATATAACTAAACTACCAAAAACCAACTAAAACATCAACAAACCAAGCATAAACAACTAAATTAACAACAAATAACAACATAAACAACTAAACTAACAATTAAACAACAAAAAGCAAGAAATCAAAGCAATAAAAGAAAGCAATAAAGTACCTTGAAGATTGAAGAGCAAGCTAAGAAGACATTGAAGAACAAAACTAGAGATTCATTGCATAAATTAAAGTGTTTGATTACAAAGAAAACAAGATCTATAACTAAGCTAAGGTGAGACAAGAGAGGCTCTCCAAGCCCTCCAATCTGGGGTTATAAGACGAGCTTTCAAAGTATATATACAATAGTAATTTACAAAGCAAAAACACGGCCAGAAAACGCGAGAAAACAGAGCTGCCAAAAGGAGCGGCCGTGCAAGAATGAGGAGCGACCGCTCCTTTATAGGAGCGGCCGTGCAAAGAAGAGGAGCGGCCGCTCCTTTGGTCGGGTGCTTAATTCTTCATTTCAGAGCTTGGGCGCGACCGTGCTACTAGGGGAGCGACCCCTCCTTTTGCAAAAAGCCTCTAAATGTGTCTTGGCTCAGATATCTGATGCTCGAACGACTCGTCGAATTCCGTGAAGTATGAGTTACCTACAAAAATGAGGAAAACGACCAAAAAGGAGTAGCACATAGCAAGAAATACTGCAAAATAGCCGAAGCACAACTAAACTACAAAAAAGAAATAAAAAACACAAAATGAAATAAGAAAAGGGAAAACTAAGCTATAAATCTAACATAAAAGCTAAGAAAAACACTAACAAAAAGTCGGTTATCAAACTCCCCCAAACTAAAACGTTGCTTGTCCCCAAGCAACTACCGCGCGAAGAGTTCGACAAATCCCTCAGGAGAGGAATTCTACAAGGGACTAAGGACTCCTATTACAGTCTTAAGACGCACAAATCCCAATGCTAGGAACTAACTAAACTAAGGACTAAAACCTTTCACACATTAGAACCTTAAAGGACTACGAGGTATCCAAGCCTAAACAACCTAACAACCGTCAAACACCCTTGAATAATCTCAGACATAAGTCGGTGGTGGGAAAAATACTCCGTGAGGGAGTTATGAAGAACAAAGGAAAGGACACTCACGTCTCGCCGGAGTTAGTGTCTCTCGAAATTTGACAAGTGACGCCGCATACCAAAGATGAGACCTTTCGAGAACATGAAATCAATAGGGCTTAAGGTCATAGCGTCTTACATACAATGTCCGAAACTACAAATAATTACCGA
The DNA here is from genome assembly GCA_951394345.1 of Salicornia ramosissima. Taxonomy (NCBI): domain Eukaryota; kingdom Viridiplantae; phylum Streptophyta; class Magnoliopsida; order Caryophyllales; family Amaranthaceae; genus Salicornia; species Salicornia ramosissima. Next base: position 26,657,582 of record OX596235.1, read on the forward strand.
CCGACTGTTAGGATAAATTACAATAGGAAACTAGTCGGCTAAGAAAACTACTATCTCCTTCTCTAATTATGTACATTTTTGTTTTCTTTTTTTTTTTTATAAATAGAAGAAATTAGAAGAACAAGCGTATAAACAACTAGAACTAAAAACATAACATAATAAACATAAATAACTAATAATTATTTATTTTTTTTTTTTTCATTTTCAATTTTTTTTTTCATTTTTTTTTTCTTTCTTTTTTTTAATATATATTTTTTTTTTTACTAGAGAAGGAGTTACAATAAAATAATTACACTATTAAAAAATTTACAAGGACCGAAAATAAAACTCGATGCTATGACGTAAGATGGTGCCTAAATCATGTTCCAAGTCCCGAAAGGGCGGTAGCAATTCACAAGTCAAAAATCAGAGACAAAAGAAACAGAAAAACTAAAACCGACGAGGGATACAATGCGACGCTCAGAAATGAATAACCCTAAAAGGGTCTAATTAAGGCAGGAGCTCGA